>OY987277.1:15452614-16652614 GCA_963920785.1 Sphagnum contortum
AATAGCAAGGTTGGAGGAGAGTTGGCTCTCTTACTCCAAGCATTTGTTCACATACTTGTGTATGTTTTATGTGCTTGTGATTGCTCTGATATCACACAATCTCTCTTCTAATCCTAATAACAATCTCTCCTCTAATCTAATCCCAATAAATAGTGCAACTCTCCAAGATCACTCATCTCAAATTCATCTTCAAGCCTTGACTTCAACCATTTCAAAATGCTCACATTGCTTGTTAAGATGATCAGATCATCCACATAGATAATCACTATCAACAAGTACTCACCCGTTTGCTTGACATATAATGAATGGTCTGCTTGGCTCCTAGAAAAACATTCATGGGTGAAGAACATGTCAATGCGTTGGTACCATGCTCTTGGTGATTGCTTGAGCCTGTACAAGGACTTCTTCAACTTACACACCAGGTGCTCCTTGCCATCTTGCACGAATCCTTGCGGTTGGTCCATGTAGATGTCCTCCTCCAATTCCCCATTCAAGAATGCGGTCTTCACATCCATTTGGTGGATTTCTAGATCCATGGCAGATCCAATTGCAAGCATGCATCTAATGGTGGTGAACTTGGCCACCGGGGCAAATGTTTCATTGAAGTCCACACCTTCAACTTGAGAGTACCCCTTGGCCACCAACCTGGCCTTGTGCCTCACAATATGGCCTGATGCATCCCTTTTTGTGCGAAACACCCACTTGCATCCCACACTCTTACGATCCTTTGGAAGAGGGACCAATTCCCACGTGCCATTGGCCATGAGTGAGCCATATTCCTCTTGCATGGCTGCCTCCCACTTGCTTGCATCCTCCGAATGCATTGCATCACACAAGTTCAATGGATCATCAAGACAAGCAACATTAGCACGTTCCACATCTTGTTGGGGTAAGATGTGGTTCTTCCACCATTCTCCAAGCGGTCGTCGCTCCCTCAAGGGGTACCTACGCTCTTCCCCGAGCTACCCCTCATGTTCACCACTTGTGCTTGCATCTTTAGATGGTTTTGAAGGTGTTGATGAACACCCTGGGGTTGGTGTTGTCTTTTCATTGCTTGGATCCTCTTTGGCATCATCATCACATAGGGCGATTTGGATGATGTGTGCACAATCACCACATTAGGGGTCTCATTTCTCCCACTTGGACGCATCTCCAAATCGCTGCCCACACTAGTGCTATCCTCCATGAATGCAACATCCCTACACTTGATGATCTTCTTGGATTGCAAACACATGAGCCTATATGCCTTGGTGCCTTCACAATACCCAAGAAACAAGCATTTTGTGCCCTTTACATGAAGCTTACCCCTCTTTTCATCCGGCACCATGGCATACGCAACGCATCCAAACACACGCATGTGTGATATACAAGGCTTTCTCCCACTCCACGCTTCCTTTGGTGTGATGGATGGCAAGGCTCTTGATGGACATCGATTCCTTGTGTAGGCCGCATTCACAACCGCTTCCCCCCAAAGTGACTTCTTGAGGTTTTGAGCATGAAGCATGCTCGTCGCCATCTCCACGAGGGTGTGTTTGCACGCTCTGCCACACCATTTTGTTGAGGTCTATATGGTGTGGAAGTTTGCTTCTCAATGCCGTGTGCCTTCAAGAAGCCCTGGAATGCCTTGGAAACGTACTCCCCTCCATTGTCGGACCGAAAGATCTTGATTTTGCACTCTCATTGTTTCTCCACAAGTGTCTTGAATTCCTTGAACTTGTCCAAGCACTCCCCTTTGGACTTCAATAAGTACACCCACACCTTCCTTGAAAAGTCGTCAATGTAGGTCACAAAGTACCTTGCACCACCCAAGGATGTGGTCCTCATGGGGCCGCATACATCGGAATGCACAATCTCCAGGGGCTTGGTGGCACGCATCCCTCCATCACTCGGAAATGGTTTGCGATGTTGTTTTCCCTCAATGCACCCTTCACAAACAAATGAAGATGTAGGGCAAGGCATGTTTCCAAGGTTCAGACCACTCACCATGTTTTGGAGCGCATGCACACCTTTGATGTTCAAATGACCGAGGCGACGATGCCAAAGCTCCAATGGACCATCAGTTGTTGAAGCTTGGGCCACGTTGGCCACATGCATCTCACACACCTTGGTGAAGGTCACTTGATACAAGTTGCCATCCCGTAGTGCTATTGCAATCACCTCTCCATCAAATGCCCTCACAATGCACTCATTCATGTTGAATTGCACTTTGCACCCACTTGACAAAATTTTGCTCACCGAAAGCAAGTTGGCATGCAATTTTGGCACATGGAGCACATCTTTGATTTTGACCCTCTTGGTTTGGCCTTTCACCATCACTTCCACAAGGATGGATCCCATTCCAATTGCTTCAACAATGCTATCATCACCCATATGCACATTGCGTTTTGGAATTACCTCATACGTGTCAAATGCGGCTCTATGAGGGGTCATATGCTTGGTGGCTCCCGAGTCCATGATCCACTTGCATATGGCCTTGCAATGGTCTCCATCTTTTTTTGCAAAGGCATAGTCATCATCGTCCTTGGCTTTGTTGGCATTCTCCTTCTCCTTGTGGTTGTTCTTGGCCTTGAAGCAAAATCGTGCAATGTGACCTGGTTTGCCACAATAGTAGCATGTCTTGGTCTCTTTGCGGGTAGATGTGATGCCTCCTTTTCCTTGCATTGACACCATGGCCGCATCATCACCTTGCGGCTCCTTCTTCCTCCTCTTGGACACTTCATGCATCAATCGTGCGGTCACATATTCCATGGTGAGGTCTTTCATGGGCAGGGTCTCCAAGGCGGTGATTAGGTACTCGTAGGAGGGTGGCAAGCTCTCAAGCAAGGTCATCACAACATCTTCATCCCTCATGGGCACCTCCAAGCAAGCAAGTTGATCAGCAAGGGCCTTTACCTTGTTGATGTGGTCTAGAAGGTCCTCTCCCTCTTGCATCTTACACGTGAAGAACTTGCGACGAACAAAGAGGATGTTGGACAAGCTCCTTGTCTCGTGGATGTTGCAAAGTGTCTTCCATGCCTTCGCTGGTCCCTTGCACCTCTTGATGTGGTGAAGTTGACTATCCACCAAGTTGATGCCAATGATAGACATGGCCTTCTTCACGCGCCGTTGGTACTCCTTGATGATTTTGGGGTCCGCATCGGATGGTGGAACATCCTCAGACTCGTCGACAATCTCCCAAAGGTCCATGGAGGCCAACACCATCTCCATCTTGAACTTCCAAAGGCTAAAGTTCTCCCCATTAAACTTGTCAATGACTCTAGCGCTCTCCCCTTCAAAGGATGTTATTTTGCACTCAAATCTGACCTCTCTACTCACTTATGCGCTCAACCAGACGCTAATTAGTGCTTAATGAACACTCTTATATGTAATTTGCTTCAATTCACTCTCATAAACACGCTCCAGCCCCTAGATGGCTCAATTTGTGCACCAATGCACCTCCAATGACAAAACTCATGGCTCCCACTTGCATCAATCCCTCCTTACATAGTCGGAATGCACTCAACCAACTCTTGCATCAATGCCTCCTTACACACTCAGAACGCACTTAACCAACTCAAATCTATTCGTTTTTCTAATTCCCAATGTTGATGAATGTGTTAAACATTCATCAAAAGGATGAATAGTATTCACATCCTTGTAGTAGTTAGGTTAGGGTTTAGAAGTGGAGACTACTTAGGGTTTGGCGGCGGCTAGGGTTAGGGTTTGGTGGCGGCTAGGGTTAGGCAACGGGTAGGGTTAGGGTTTGGCGGCGGCTAGGTTAGGGTTAAGTGGCAGCTACTTTAGGGTTAGGAGATAGTATATAATGGAGTAGTTTGGAGTTGTCTTTCATTCTCTCCTTTCATGGTTTTTGAGTGCACATAGAACCTTCAACCTTTGTTAGTTGTTGCAAGCCATAGTTTTGTGATTGCATACAACCTTTGTAATCATCTTGTTAGTTAATACAATTGTTCCATTTCATGAACCTTGAAGCTTTCATTTCTTGCTTGTTTTCAAGTTGTTTCCAATAAGGACCACATCCTTGGGTGGTGCAAGGTACTTTGTGACCTACATTGATGACTTTGCAAAGAAGGTGTGGGTGTACTTGTTAAAGTCCAAAGGGGAGTGCTTAGAGAAGTTCAAGGAAATCAAGGCACTTGTGGAAACACAATCAGACCACAAGATCAAGGTGTTTCGGTCGGATAATGGAAGGGAGTACATTTCCAAGGGATTCCAGGGCTTCTTGAAGGCACACGGCATTGAGAAGCAAACCTCCACACCATATAAGCCTCAACAAAATGGAATGGCAGAACGTGCAAACCGCACCCTTGTGGAGATGGCAAGGAGCATGCTTCATGCTCAAAACCTCAAGAAGTCACTTTGGGCGGAAGCGGTGGTGAATGCGGCCTACACCAGAAATCGATGTCCATCAAGAGCATTGCCATCCATCACACCAGAGGAAGCGTGGAGTGGCAGAAAGCCTTGCATTTCACACATGCGTGTGTTTGGATGCATTGCATATGCCATGGTGCCGGAAGAGAAGAGGGGTAAGCTTGATGCAAAGGGCACAAAATGTTTGTTTCTTGGGTATTGTGAAGGCCAAGGCATATAGGCTTATGTGTGTGCAATCCAAAAAGATCATCAAGTGTAGGGATGTTGAGTTCATGGAGGATAACACTAGTGTGGGTAATGATTTGGAGATGCATCCAAGTGGGAGAAATGACACCCCTAATGTGGTGATTGTGGACACATCTTCCAAATTGCCATGTGTGGATGATGATGAGCTCACAAGTGATGTCAAAGAGTATCCAAGCAATCAAGAGGCATCGCCAACCCTGGGGCGTTCATCAAGACCTTCATCAACATCTAAAGATGCAAGCACAAATGGTGAACAAGAGGGGCAAACCTTGGAGGAGCGTAGGTACCCCTTGAGAGAGCGGCGACCACTCTGAGAATGGTGGAAGAACCACATCCTACCCCAACAAAATGTGGAACATGCTAATGTTGCTTGTCTTGATGATCCATTGAATTTGTGCGATGCAATGCAAGCAAGTGGGAGGCGGATGCAAGCAAGTGGGAGGCGGCCATGCAAAAGGAATATGCCTCACTCATGGCCAATGGCACATGGGAGTTGGTCCCTCTTCCAAAGGATCGCAAGAGTGTGGGATGCAAGTGGGTGTTCCGCACAAAAAGGGATGCATCAGGCCATATTGTGAGGCACAAGACAAGGTTGGTGGCCAAGGGGTACTCTCAAGTTGAGGGTGTGGACTTCAATGAGACATTTGCCCCTGTGGCCAAGTTCACCACCATTAGATGCATGCTTGCAATTGGATCTGGCCATGGACTTAGAGATCCACCAAATGGATGTGAAGACCGCATTCTTGAATGGGGAATTAGAGGAGGACATCTACATGGACCAGCCACAAGGATTTGTGCAAGATGGCAAGGAGGACCTGGTGTGTAAGTTGAAGAAGTCCTTGTACGGGCTCAAGCAATCACCAAGAGCATGGTACCAACGCATTGACATGTTCTTCACCCATGAATGCTTTTCTAGGAGCCAAGCAGACCATTCATTGTATGTCAAGCAAACGGGTGAGTACTTGTTAATAGTGATTATCTATGTGGATGATCTGATCATCTTAGCAAGCAATGTGAACATTTTGAAATGGTTGAAATCAAGGCTTGAAGATGACTTTGAGATGAGTGATCTTGGAGAGTTGCACTATTGCCTCGGTGTGGAGTTTGAGAGAAACCGTGCAAATCACACCATAACCATGAGCCAAAGAAAGTACATTGAGGAGGTGCTCAAGCGCTTCAACATGGAGGAGTGCAAGCCCATTGGAACTCCGCTTGATGTGAACTCCAAGCTTTTGAAACTGACCGAGGAAGAATTTCAAGGCATTCAAGAGGAGATGCAAGGCATTCCATATAAGGCAGGGGTGGGATCATTGATGTATGCCATGGTGGGCACACGGCCGGATCTTGCATTCCCGGTGAGCATGGTGAGTCAATTCATGTCAAGGGCTGGTCCTTCCCATTGGATGGTGGTGAAACGCATCATGCGGTACTTGAAGGGAACTTTGGACTTGAAATTGTGCCTTGGAGGCAAGGATGTTAGTTTGAGAGGATATTGTGATGCGGATTGGGGTGGAGATGCAAATGAGAGAGGTTCCACCACAGGGTATGTGTTCTTTGTTGGAGTTGGAGCCATCTCATGGAATTGCAAGAGGCAACCTACAATTGCCTTGTCTACCACAGAGGCGGAATACATGGCCACTAGTCAATGCACCAAGGAGACCATATGGTTGAGGAAGTTGATGGCAGATGTGGGACTTGTGCAAGTTGGAGCAACAACCATCATGTGTGACAATCAGGGATGCATTGCACTTGCAAAGAACCCAACCCACCACTCTCACACAAAGCACATTGACATACAACACCACTTCATTCGAGAGAAGTTAGAGAGTGAAGAAATAGGCCTCAAGTATTGCCCAACTCAAGATATGGTGGCGGATGTGTTGACAAAGGCATTGGCAAAGGAGCGGCATCAGAACCTTACAAGAAGCATGGGATTGGGAGTCTTAGATTACTTGCAAAGTGGGAGTGTTGAAGATGATGATGTAGATGAAACATAGATAATAGTGTGATAGATATTAGAAACTATGTGGTAGATAAGTGTTGCAAGTAATCAAAGACATAGGTAGAATTGAGATATGTTAGTACCACCAACATGTTAGAATAAGGAGGGAGAGAAATAGTTACCCATATGCTTTGTCAATGTGGTGGTACAGGGAAGGAAATAAAGAGCAAGGTTGGAGGAGAGTTGGAGCTCTCTCTCCAAGCATTGTTCACATATTTGTGTGATCTCTAGGTTTTTGAATGAGTAATCTCTCCTCTGATCCTATTGTTTTCAACACCCTCAAGATTTCTCTCAATGCACACAACCAATCAAACCTCTAATCATGCAACTCGCATGTGTGGGCCCATAACCTATTGGAAATTACAAAGGTTATATTATTGGAAATTACAAAGGTTATATTCAAATGATTCAAATGGTACAATCATAAAACTATAACTTGTAATATCTAACAAGGCTTGAAGCTTCGATGTGCACTCAAAAACATAAAAGAGAGAATGAAAAACTCCTCAAAACCAAACCCTTATATACTATCTACTAACCCTAAAGTAGCCGCCACTTAACCCTAATCTAGCCGTCGCCTAACCCTAGCCGCCGCCAAACCCTAACCCTAGCCGTCACCAAGCCCTAATACTAGCCGCCGCCAAACCCTAACCCTATGTCTTTGATTACTTGCAACACTTATCTACACATTGTTTCTACTATCTATCACACCATTATCTATGTTACATCATAATCTTCAACATAAGGCGCACTTGTTTGTCATTGAATTTCACATTCCGCAAGAAATGCATCAAACTTCTTGGACACAAAATCTCCTTTGTTGTCTGATCATAACACTTTGATTTTGTGACCAATTTCGTTTTTCACCAACGCCTTGTATTGTTTGAATTTTTCAAACACTTCTCCTTTGGCCTTCAAAAGATAAACATGAGTTTTCCTTGAAAAATTGTTAATGAAAGTGAGAAAGTATCGTGCTCCACCATGCAATGTAGTCCTCATTGGCCCGCACACATCGGTGTGGACAATCTCCAAAAGTTGTGAAGCCCTTGTTGCTCCATCCTTGGGAAATTATGTTCTTTGATGTTTACCTTTAATGCATGCTTCACAAATGTGATGCAATGGCACTTCTTTCAAATTCATGCCATCCATCATGGCATCTAACTCCTTAAGGCTTGCCATATTGAGATTGCCAAGTATTTCATGCCAAAGCATGGCACCTTCCTCCAAAGAATTTGCAATGTGTGTTGTGTCCTTACGCACCTTCACATTAAGAAGGTACAAGTTCTTGTCCCTTCATGCTTCTGCCACAACAACCCCTCGAGCATTGTTGATGTTACAACCATCCTTGTTGAACTCCACTTTGAAACCTTTAGAAATGAGTTTATTCACGGAAATGAGATTATTCTTCATTTTTGGAACATGAAGAACTTGGGTGATGGTTGTGTGTGTTAATTTGCCTCCCACTTACATTGTGACTTTGATGTTCCCCTTGCCAATGGCCTCCAAAACGGTGTCATCGCCCATGAACACCCTCTTTGGGGAAATGCATTCGTACATGGTAAACCATTTTTGTTCAAATGTCATGTGTTGTGTTGCATCGAAATCGACAATCCAATCATACATGGTATGATCATTGGCATTAATGCCGCAATAAACATTTGCTCGTGATCTTCACAAGCTTGATTAACTTTTTCTTTTTCATCATTTTTCTTTTTTAAACAATTTCTCACAAAATGTCCAGGTTTCTTACAATAGAAGCAAAACTTCTTGTTTGACTTGTGAGTTTTGTTCTCTAATGTGGTAGTCTCAGAACTTTCCCATTCTTTTCTTTTGGATACTTCGTGAAGCAACCTTGCTACAATGAATTGAAGGTCTACATCTTTTGTGCATGGATTCCAAGCTTGTGACTAAGTTATCAAAGGATGAAGGAAGGCTCATGAGAAGTACAATGTAAACATCTTCATCCGTAATGTTCACCTCGATGGAACGTAGTTGGTCCGCTAGGGCTTTCACTGTGTTGATGTGCACAATCATGTCATCTCCTTGCATTTTGATGGTGAAAAATCTCCTTCGAAGGAACAACTTGTTCCTAATGGTCTTAGCTTCATGCACACCACAAAGAGCCTCCCACACACATTTCACATTGTCACAATATTGAATGTGTGCAAGTTGGGCATCTGTGAAATGTTCACAAAGCAATGCAAAAACCTTGGTCTCTTTCTCGTTGTAATCGGCCCTTGCAAGTTCTTCACTTGGTAAGGTGGCATTCCCATCAACAAATTTCCAAAGCCCATGTTTAGAAAGCATCATGCGCATTTTGAACTTCCAAAGGTGAAAGTTGTCACCTTCAAACTTCTCCGTGACTTTCAAGGACTCCATTTGAAAAGAAGACATTTTGAACACAAATGCTACAACAAACACTCTATCAAAAGATTGAAAGCTTTGAAAGAAAATCTTTGACCCTTCACGTGAACTTGAAAAGAAAAACCTCTATCACTCACAAATTTTTTATTATTCAAGCTTGAAATTTTGCTTGAAACTTGCAACAATGCAAAAAACTCTCTTTGACAAATTGAGACTTCACACTTTCAACAACTTGAAGACCTTTCTTCCACACACTTCAAACTTTCAATGAATCGAAGAACTTTGTTCCACAAACTTTCACCTTGAAACTTGCTACTTTACAAAAAACTTGTTCTTCAAGTTTTTCATGCTTGAAAAACTTACAACACTTTGAAAAAATCTCTTCCACAACTTTCACTCACTTAGAAATGAACTTTTACTCCTTTTGCAACAACACCTTGAAAAAATCTCTTCCACACCTCCCACTCACTTAGAAAAGTTGTAAGCTCCTTGTATGCCACCACTTGGAAATGAACTCCCACTTACTTTGCAAACTAAAAATCCGTCTCTCAAAAAGATTCTCTCCGTTTTTTCTATGCAACACAAGCTCAAAAACCTTTCACTATTTCTTGTTCTAACACAATGTTTTTTCTCTTGCTCGGTGTGGGCCCATAACCTATTGGAAAGAACTTGAAAATAAACAAGAAATGAAACACTCAAGGTTCATGAAATGGAACAATTGTATTAACTAACAAGAAGATTACAAAGGTTATATGCTTTTAAGTGATGCAATCACAAAACTATGGCTTGCAACAACTAACAAAGCTTGAAGGTTCTATGTGCACTCAAAAACATGAAAGGAGAGAATGAAAAACAATTCAAAACCACACCATTATATACTATCTCCTAACCCTAAAGTAGCCACCACTTAACCCTAACCTAGCCGCCACTAAACCCTAACCCTAGTCGTCGCCTAACCTTAATTGCCACCAAACCCTAACCTTAGCCATCACCTAACCCTAGCCGCCACCAAACCCTAACCCTAGCCACTGCCAAGCCCTAAGTAGTTTTCACTTCTAAACCCTAACCTAATTACTGCAAGGATGTGAATACTATTCATCCTTTTGATGAATGTTTGACACATTCATCAAACATTGAAATTAGAAACGAATAGTATTTCTAACACTTTTGACCCCTACGCAAACTATCAGCCCCGACATGGATGGATGGTGCATTGAGGCGGTGCTCTAGAGTTGTGAGTTCTTTTCTTTTTCAAAGTTGTTGTACATTACTCTCCTTGCAAATCTTGAATATTCAATTTTGTCCATTGGGTCAATTTTCAAATGAATCAATCCACCATTATGATGGAAGATGTTTTTAGAAAGATGCAAGAAATCCCTATAATATTTTTGCAAGAATATGGACATAGGTTTGGAGAAAACATTCACCTCAAGCTACCAAGTGATCAACCGTTGCTGATTCATCCAAAGGTTATAAAAAACAACTTGTTCTAAAGTCGTTTTTAGCAAGGTTGGCAAGATTTGTTCATGCTGCTAGATTGGAGAGAGGTGACCATATCATCACCTCCCTTAGGGCACATTTGAAATTTCACATGTGTGTTTTTGATGGAATCAAAAGAGTCAAGAAGGAAAACAAGGCTTGGGGCCAAAAACACAAACAACTATATGCAACTCCAGGAAAAAAAACAATACCATCTTTAGCCTTTGATTGACCTCATGCTTAGCAAGTAAGAACACAAAGTTGCAATGTTGATGAGGTCAATAGTAGGACTTTTAGGAGATGATAAGAAATTGTTTTAGTTCATGCTCTATGTTTCCAACTTTCATCAAATACTTAATTCCCTATAATATATGTATTCTTTTACAAAGAATTTGTCATATGTAATGAGCAATCTTTGGACATGTTGATGATGACAAACTAAAACCATGAATGAAAGAACATATTAGACAATTGGGTTTACAAATGTCAAACATGTTTGAATTTATATTAGGAGCTTCAGAACAGTCGAGAAGATGATTGTTACTCACCTTAATGTTAACAAGCATATTGCCTGACTTGAAGGAGATTCCCCGTTGCTTCATGCAACAACATGGAAGTTTCCTTTAGAAAGGTGTAAATATGATACGTCCAAATGGCAAAAAATGGCCGGTAAAATATGGGTGGCATGCCCCTTTTAAAATTCTAGGGGCTACCTTACAACTGGATGGATTGCATTTGTAGTTGATAATGAGCTCAAGGTTGATAACAAGCTCCTCTTCACAATCACTTCACCATTTAAGATCATTGTGAAAGTTCTTGGGATGGTGGAGGTAGTGTTGAGTGTTGATGACAAGGTTGATAAAAATGATTTTGAGAATGACACTTAGGAAGAAGATATTATAGATGATGAAGACTACAAGGAGAAGGATGAAGATGTTGATGAGGATGACAAGGTGGTCAGTTTAGCAAGTAAGAATGCATTCTTATCAAGAATATGATTCCATGGTGTTGATTAGTTCTAACGAAGATGAAGATGATGAAGAATTATCCAAAAGTTAAACCCCATGGTTGCATCAACACGTCAATTGAGAAAGAATTTCAAAACTTGATGGTTGTAACCAAATATGTGAATTACAATACAAGTGTCATTCAAACCCAGCTTAGGTTACGAAGCAAAATTGAAATGTTTTATGTTGCCAATGTCATCAATGTTTTGCTACAGATGTAGTAATAATTATAACATTGAGATGTTTGTTGAAAAGGTGGTAATAATGAACAATGTTTTTCTTTTCACCAAGTAATGGGTGTCACACAGATCTGGTAGCCATTTCTTAACTTTAGGAAGATGAATGGCGCCAATGAGAAATCCTTGTCTACACTTTCCCACTTACAACAACTTGGTGGCAAACCAATATCAATTTTGAAGAACAACTTTTGTTCCAATTCCCTTCATGAGAAAGAATGAAATTCGATTACACCTTCTTAGTTATATCTTTAAACTTGTTGCCATGAGTATTAGGGATTAATTATCAACATTGAAGCACATAGAAGCACCCAAAATATTATCATATTATCTCTAAATGAAAAAGTGGAATTTGCATGGAATTCTTCAAACTTGGCACATGATGCAAATACTTTTGTAATCCATCCAATTGTAATTGAAAAGGTGAAGTGCTATCTATATTTGGTCACTAGAAAATGGACAAAAAGAGAAATCTCTAGCTTGGCCAAATTCATGCCCAAGCACAACTGGGGCCTGACACGAAATGCTACAAAATCATTACAACAACAAAGAAAACTGAAATCAATGTAAAATCAAGAGATGTAGCCACCCAATCTAAAGTTAACCCTATAACCTAGACCCAACACATCTACTTCACATATGTTGATACATTTTTTGTAGATAGAGAGAAAAGTTTGGCAGTTTGAACATATACTAATCAAAAGTGGGAATGTTGCACAAGCCAACCATCTAGAGAAGGGTTCTTTCTTTTTTATGACCCACAATGTTTTTTTTAGGCTTGGGCACCACTCACCTCAAACCAAGAGGGTTGAAACTCTAATGGGTCTTTGAAAAAAGCTAGATCATGATGTCCAACATGCAAATCCATAAACACCTTCCACCCCTTCTTCACCCTAAATCCTGACAACGAATTCCAACAACTTCATGATGTGTTATATACATAGGACCATAATTGCCAATCCATGTCAAATATGAAAGCAAGTTTTGGAGATAGAAAAACAACACAAGTCAAAGGACAAAAGAAAAATGCACCATTGATGTCTATGTCCTTGTTAGCTTCTCTTGGGAGCCATTGCATGAAACTTGATAGCCTGAGGGTCTCGTTTAGTACCTACATTCAGAGCAACCCATTCACTCAACCTACATTCCATTTTTACAAATGTTTCTACAAATCTGGACATGCAAAAAATTTCAAAAGGTCAACGTGCCACCACCAATATGAAAAGTGTTAAGGTGTTCTTTGAACATTGTTGTTGTCTAGCCTTCTTCCTTAAAAGATTCATCTCTGCATCCTGGTTGCAAACAAAAATAGAACTACAAACAAAAATCTTTTGTAAAAAACGTCTTGCTTGAGTCACAAACTAAGAAGGGTCTTGCTTGGGACTCTAGGTTTTGCTATGGCTATGCAATACCCTCTGAGTTTCAAGGTGAATGCAAATATCCCAAGATCGTGCAAGTATCTTTGTTCAAGTAACTTTTTAACATCAATGTGAAGAACTTTGCAATACCCTCATTTTCTTGAATCAATATGTTTGGCATCATATAATGAGCATGGAATAAGTACTTTTTAAAAACATTTTTTTGTTTCATGGTTTACGATATTATCGCCAAATGATGCAAGTAATGCTTAACTTCTAGGTTTTGTTAGGGTTATACCCTTCCAAATTCCAAAATATATGTTATGGAGCCCACCCCCAACCCTCGCCTTTTTATTTATTTAATTTTTTTTGTTTTTTTTGTTTTCGCTTCTGAAACTTTTCCCACCCACCCACCTACTACTCCCCCATTGTCCCCCACCAACCTACTCACCTATACATTTAAATTAAAAGTAGACTCTTCCCCATCTACTTATTCACCTAAAAATTTAAAGTGTTACTCTCATCCCCACCCACCTTCCCACCCCCATCTATTTTTCTACCTACTAACTATTTTCTATCTACTTTAAGTGAATATCCCACCTACATAGCTACACCAACCTACTTGGTTGGCGTTCCAATAGACCCCCCAATGGTTGAAAATGATCAAGAAATAATAAAATGAAAGTATTGCATGGAACTTGGTCTTGTTCATTGAGCAAAATTAATAAGGGCAAGATTAAAATGATTGTCATCCCCATGTGTAAGGGTATTACAAATAGGCATTAGTTGTAAACTTGTAGTTTTTTATGTGTTCTAAGGGGATTGTAGAATCTTTTGAAAATATATAATATGTGAAACCCCTCACTCATGGTACTTCAAGTTTTGTGCTGAGAGTTTTCCACTCGGGGGTATCGCAAAGCCAACATGTTTAATGCATGTTGTAAACATGGGGGCCTAAATCAAATAATAGTTTGCCTAGATAAAATAATTTGATTTGCTTGTTTTAATGATACTTTAGCAAAGTGGATTAGATTTAACAATTATCTATATTAGCATTAGGATTTTAGAATTTTGGGTTATGGAAACAACAAATAAATATTTTATGACTAACCTACAAATGATTGAACTAACAATGAATAAAATAAATATGGCCAAATTAATTACAGAATAAATTTAATTTATGGTCATGGTCACACCAATTGTGGTTAAACTAACCATGGATAATGTTAATATGGCTAAATTATCAAATGAATAAATATTTTATGGCTAAACCAATTATGCATAAATTAATTGTGGCTAAAACAAACACAAATGAAATAATTATGGCTAAAATCAAAATGTTTAAAATATTTATGGCAAAATTAACCATGGCTAAACTAAAAACGGTTAAACTAATTATGAATAAATAAATTTGATTAAATTAACTATTAATAAACTTAGTATGGCTAAACTAACTCATGAATATATATTTTATCGCAAAACTAATTATGCAAAAACTGATTATGGCTAAAATAACATGAATGAAATAATTTTGGCTCAACTCAAAATGGTTAAAATCATTATTAATAACCATGGCTAAATTAAAATGGTTAAACTAATCATGAATAAATAAATTTGGTTAAACTAACCACTAATAAAACTAATGTGGCTAAATTAATTAACAAATAAATATTTTATGGCAAAAACAATTATAAAAAACAATTTATGGCTAAAATAAACATGAATGAAATAATTATGACAAAATTAACTATGGTTAAATTAGAAATGGATAATCTAACCATGAGTAAATATTTCACTAAACTAACCACTAATAAAGTTAATATTAAACTAACTAATGAATAAATATTTTATGGCAAAACCAACTATGAAAAAATTAATCATGCTTAAAATAAACATGAATGAAATAATTATGGATAAATCAAAATGGCTAAAATATTTATGACAAAATTAAACATGGCCAAGCTAGAAATGGTTAAAATAATCATGAATAAAATATTTTATGGCAAAACGAATTATGAAAAAATTAATTTTGAGTAAAATAAACACGAATGAAATAATTATGGCTAAAATGAAAATGATTAAAATAAATACGACAAAACCAACCATGGTTTAACTAATAACAATTAATCAAATGAATTTGGCTAAAATAAGCATGGGTGGAATAATTATGGCTAAAATAAAAATTGTGTAGAATAATTATGGCAAAACCAACCATGGTTAAATTAATATTAGTTTTAAATTAATTATGGGTCTATTGATTATTGTTAAATTTATTGTGAAAAAATAATAATATGTTAAAATATATAATTAGTTTAATTATGCTAATGGTAACCATGGTTAAATTCATTATGGCAAAACCAACAATAATCCAACTAGCAATGGTTAAATTAATTATGTTAAACGAATTATCATGGCTAAACTTAATATGGTTAAACCAATTATTGTTAAATTGACCATGGTTAGATTAATTATATTTAGTTTTTTTTTTTCATAGGTAATTGATTGATAATTAATTTCAATGTAGTCAATTAACCATATTTAAATAAATCACATATATATAATTAATTTAATCATAATTAATTTGGTCATGATTATTTAATTGTGATTAGCTAACTTTTACATTTTCCAACTCTTTTCTAATTGGTTAAACATTGTCAAAATGTTAAATGTAGTCCCAAAATACCCAACAACTAGTATAATAATTTGTATTAGCCCTTTTAACTAGGCCATTGGCCACTTTGATTAGGCCTCCTTAGTTAGCTTTATTGAATAAATATATTAGGTGTCCTTGTTGACTAGGCCATTAACCAATTTGACTAGGTGGTATTTTAAAGTCCAATTTGATTAATTATCAAATTGGTCATTCTAATCAAATTGATTAGTAAAAAAATACTCATTGTCATTTAAGCCCTTGGCCTTTAGTTAAAAATACATGTCCTCTAGTAAAAAAGACTCATTTAATTAACTTGGTCGATTTGAAAAAACAGGAATTATAATAATGAATACCTCTAGATGCTCCATAGTAAATGGTAACCTTGCCCATTTAGTGGACAAAGATGGGTATGGTATAATAGTTACCTCTTGTGGTTATTCTCGTGTTTTTTCATCTTTTTGCAACTCTTGGACAATTTCCACAATGAATTGCTTAAACTTTTATTTTTCTAGCCAATCTTGGGGGAAGGCCCTTTGAAAGGCTCCCTGTCTTGGAAGGCTACCTCCTTAGGTGCCTTATTCATGGTTGTGACAGCCATCACCATGTTGACGATGGCCTTTCATTATTCTTTTCGCTAGGCCCCTCCTGTATATTTGTGGTCTTGTGTGTTTTTCCTTATCATTTCTTAGATTTCCTCCTTCCATGGGCAATTTGTGGAGGCATGCCCTTGTTGCCCACAAATATAACAAGTAAAGGTGCTACTGATGGTAGTACCTCCCTATGTTTTTCTTCGCCTCCAATTGCTCTATCTAGGTTGTTAGGTTGCCATTTTGTTAATTACTACCTCTTGTTTTTCCTTCAATTTGTTGTCAGGGTTGTTAGAATTCCAAAAACACTTATATTCTTGGTGGTTAGTTTTTTGCATTATTGGCACTCCTTATCCCTTGTTTTGTTGGTATTAGCTTGTTGTTTCTTTACCTTTTTCTTTTCGCCCATCATCATTGGGTATACATTTAATATGACCATGTTACCATCAACATCTATAAAGCTTTCTTCACATATGATTACTACCTCCAAATGTTGGATCAAAGTTCCCCTCTCCATGCCAACAATAGTTACCTAAAGGTAGGGTAGTAGTTCTACACTAGAAAATGCATTTAGTAAACAATTGTCTATTAGGTGTTGGAAAATAGTTGCCAAGTTTATAATTCACTTATAATATTTTTTTACCCTCTCATTCAATTTTTTTTAATGGTTTTCAAGATCATGTAAACTTTTTCATCCATTTGAACTTTGTGATATTTTCCACAAAATGCTTGAGCAAATTTGCTGAAAGTGGATGTTCACAAAATCATCCCCCCAAGCTAAGGTCGTGTCTTGCAACATCAATTGGAAGTATGTAATTTTTGTACCCTTTTCAGTAACATTATTGATTTTTATTGTCTGTTTGAACACACGCACATGTGCGTCTGGGTTTTAATTCTTAGTATATTTTGGATAATTCATGAACTTCTTGCCCCCATCAGAATTCTTGGTTGTTACCATCAGGTGGCATGGTTGGATACCATGGAAAATAATGACTCTATTGGGTGGCATTCCTTCCCATCCTAGAGGTACTGGTGGAAGGAGAGGTTGGTCTTTCCTATCATCCTTTCCCTTCTCTAAATGTGATGAAGAGCTAAAAGAACCTTTTGTGGATTTCCCCCCTTACCCCTACATAGGAGTGCCCTTCAGTCTGCCTTTTTTAGGGAACCTCCTAGGGCTAGTCCCACAGGAGGTGGTTTATCATGAGTCCGTTTTTTTCGTACTACCTAATTCAGTAGTGTTGGAATTCACTTTATCCATTGTTATTGTTTCCTAATTAAGGCTTGGAGGTATAGCAATGGCTTGAAGTAAAGGTAATTGAAGTCCTAACATTGTAGGGTACATGCATAAACCCATTCCATACATTCGAGTTCCCCATCATGGACCCCCAATGGTAGAAGGTAAACTAGCCCATGGCATTTTGAAAATCAAAAGGGTTACTTCTTGTGGTTCTTTATTTGATCTAAGCTGTTTCATTTGATCTTCCAAAATGGGTGCCTCTTCTGTTTTTCATTTTTTTTTCTTCATCATTTTCATATAGCTCATGTCCATGTTTTATATGTAACTTGCCAAGACACCTTGACATTTTGTTACAAAACAATGGTTTAGTTGTTTAAAGTAATTCAAAAGGGCCATAGAAAACCTACACCCACAACTATGCCATCCACTATATGGCTATTATTACCCAATTGTGGACGAACTTCAACTAAGTTAATATTTGATTTCACATTGGTACCCACTTTTATATATAAATGGTTTATATTTAGGTATTGTCAATATCCTTTGGACCTTTCCCCAACCTTCCTACATCAATTCGTTAACACCCCCATGCATTCATGTTGATTCATTGGGACCACACCTCATCATGCATTCAATATATTACAAGATACTAGGTAATATTCATGTTCCTTTGTGAAACTCCATTGAATATAAGAGTATAGATTTCAAATTTGAATACCAATAGTACGACTATAAGCAAATTATTGAATATTCAATAATACTACTATTATGCCTACTCTTACTTGCAACAATTGTTATATCGTATCACAATTTGATGTTGTTTTCAATAATGTTGTCAAATGATTACTAATGCAAATATGTTCCCACTATTGATGTGTTCTTGGATCCCTTCCAAATCAATTCATTTGGAAGTCCACCAAGAACATTATCCTATAGTCAACTATCTGTTTTGAATCTAGGAGGTTAGATTGAAAATGAATTTCATACAGTTTCATAGATATTTGCCTAGCCCATACCTCTTGGGCTTCCATGAAAACTCTTATTGCCTCCATTCATTTTAGGGAACAATGTTTTTCACATGTCATGTAAAGAATTTAGGATACTGTCTTCTTATATTGAAATTTGTGTTTAAAAAAAAAAAAAAGTTCTGGTATACTTTACTTGTTTGCAGCCAGCTGGTTTTTTTTTATCATAGTTTTATGGCTAGTTTCAACCTCCCAATTTTGTTGTTCAAAAAACATTTTACATACACCAAAATTAATTTTGACTACATATAAATTTTGTGATGTTTCAAACCCTAGTTTTCAGTAGTTCAAACTACATTTAATGTTAAAAACCCAAGTTTGGAACTTTTGAAATTGTTCCATGGACAATCAACAAAGTTCTACATTCAAATATTTTTTTCCAAAATTACACATTTTGGATGTTCTAAGCATCTTGTTTATAGTTCTTCTAGTATGATACCACTTGGCTTTATGTTGAACAAATTGTGAAGATCCACATTTTATGGTTGTGTTTAATTTTCACATGATTGGAACCCATTTATGACCTTGGTGTTGCCAATTCTATGCCTTCTTTTCCTTCATCTGATTCTATCATAGCATCTTTTGAGCATGGTGTCAAAAACACCATGTTTTCTTCTTCATCATGTGACTCCTCCGTTTCGATATTTGATTCCTTCATTCTGCCATTTGGGCATGCTACAAAGTCCGCCTCCTCCACATTATTGCTAATTGTATTAGTTTCCACTAATTGGTCCATTTCCCTATCGTAAACAAGTTTTAATGTTTCATAGGGATCATCCTTTTCATCCAAATCGTTTCTTAGCCATTTCTTTTATAAAATTGCATCATTTATTTTTTTCATTACCTAGAATCCTAGCATGTAATTTCATTGTTAATGAAATCATGTTTTGAAATTTTGATTCGTTGGGCTTACTAGCCATGGATTATCTCCAGGTGGTTACGACAAGTTGTTCAAAAACTTTAGGATAAACATTTTGATCGTTGTGCCATATATCTTGTAATCCTGCAAGTGATTAGTAGATGACCAATATCCAACCTTTGCCTGAAATTTTACATTTACGTTCTTCAACTCCATTTTCTTTAAAAATGCGTATAAATCCAAATTTGGTGGTGTTTGACAAGAGTGTAATGGATATGGTGACATTATGCAAATGAAAAAACTATCCTAGGTTTCTTTGATTGAACCTCTCAACCTCAAAATAAAACTAATCTAAATGCACAAAATAACCTCATTAGTGTCATACTTATAATTGTCCATTCAAATTTGATATTTCAATCTAACATGACAACCTTTGGTTTTGATTGGACCATTTGGTTGGTACTGGTGAGTTTTTAATAATAACATATGTTAGAACGACTTTAAATGGTAGAATAGTTACATGTGTTTCAACAGCCACAAAATAATGTATTTTATGGTATTCTTATATGATAATCATTTACTCCTCTAATATAATATTATAGTGATTGTTTTTTTGATACATGAATATTTTCAACTACACGTTTATTCAATCATAATTTAATGCAAACACTATGATTTTTTTCTTCTTTCATTTGTCAGCACATTGTTGTTTTCAACTATTGTACATGTCTTGTGGTTTTGGGGTAACTCTATCATTTGATGATTCATGTGATTTTTTTAACATTTTGTTCTTAAATTTTTATGGCACATAGGTTTGCCTTCTTGGAGTTGCATAAAGCCATTTTTCAGGTTTCATGAATTTTGTTGATAACAATTTGTTAAGTGTTATTAAATCCTTTGTTGAAAAATTGTTAAATAAGCTTGTGAAAAAATGTTTTAGAATCGACTTCTTCAAACTCATGTGTTCTTTAATGAAATTCATGGCATGTGTAAACATTGTCCAATTGTAGTCTTCCATATTCTTGGAAATGTTTATAGTTTGTTTGAACAATGCAAGATTTTCTTTATCGATCTTAACATTTATTCATTGTCATGTCATCGATTCACATGTTTTTTCAATTGCCCTTTTCCATTATGTTCCCCATGTTTTGATTTTTAGCAAATGTTGAAGGGGGACTAATCAAGTGTCATTTTAGGATATTCATTGTCTCAAATTTTAATGGGCACATGGTTCTTGGTGGTGAATAAGTAATGTTTGGATTTGCACATACCTCTTGGTGGGTCAACATATTTATATGCCATTAATTTGGATTTAGTTTAACATTTTTCCTTAACATCTAATTCATATTAATTGGTTCATCGGTGTGTTCATAAGTTGTTTTTTGAAATAACCATATTCATTGGCTGATCAATAATTATTTTGGAACATTTAACACTCCCCAATGGAAACACCTTTTTGGACCCCTAGTTGCAAAATAAACACAAATATATTTGCCAATATTTACCTTTTCAATTTATATGTACATGAAAGTTGAACTTTGGGCAAACCATGTGGGATAAAATTGAAATGTTATTAGGGACACCTCAAGGACCAACTTGGGAACTTGATGAACTTAAAGGGACATGATGATAATTTATTGGGAACACATTGGAGACAAATAAGAAAAACAAAAAATAATTCCCCCCCACCCCACCCCTAAAAGGAAAAAAAATGGCCCATCCTAAGTGCACCCTAATGCCCCCATATCATCTTGGGGTACTTATTGATTTCAATGTTACATAATTTAATATATTTCATATTAAGGATATATGAAGTATGACTTGAGCATTTCAAATGTCAAATTAAACCAACATAAATGTTTTTCCACCTTGTTTCATTTGTTCAATTTTTTGCAATTTTTTTTGTTGTTGTCAACATTCATAAAAAGGTCATCCATTTGGTTTTCATCCATATTTTCAACCATAAATACCATTTATCCATGAACATGTGGCAAAACATTCCTCCATGTCACCAAATATTCTATCCTAAATGTCAAAAAATATTCTCCAAGTATTTTGTCAACATCCATAAAATATTTTAAAAAAGATTTGGTCATGCTCACTTGTTCATGCTTACACTCATAGGCTCATAAAAAAACATCCCTAAAAGTTGATGAACATGTTTATCAACTTGAATTATAAGCCTATTGAACCACCTTTCCAAATTTAAAGTACGAACCACCTTTTTTGGTATTTATGGAATTTGAAACCAACACAAGGACAACATGTGCAACATTATATGCCTTTGGACTTGATAAAGGGGAACCACATGTTGCAATCACCAAACCAATCAATTTAATTAGAAGAAAAACATGTTTAGGAATCATACCTTTATCTGTTGTAACCCTAGTTATACTTATTGAGGTTATTCTTGAACTTGTTGTTACACCATCATTATCGATTAGTAGAAGAATATGAACCTTGGAGTTTCTATTTATTCCTTACCTTTGACCCGACCTCATATAGGTGTAGGTCCAAAGATTATTTTATTTTCCAACACACTTCACACATCAAAGGTTTTTGTTACACCTACAACAACTTTTGAAAATATGCATGTTTAATTAAAATTTACAGCAAAAACAAGTATTCAATTGGACATGTGAAGGGAATTAGTGTTATACTAGTTGGTGATACTTCTAACTAACCAATTGAAGGAATTAGGACTGATTAGATTTAGAGCTATTATTTCTAAAACAAAATATAGTTTAAAAAGGGGATAATGTTATCCAATTTTTTGTAACATGTGATTTACCTTAATACATAACAAAACTTAATTAGTTATGAAATCAGACAAGTGAAATAACCACATGTTAAATGATAGGTCAACAAATAGTTAGTCTACATAACCAGTAGGCAAAATAGGTAGTTTTGCCAAACATGTAGTTTTAACAAGTAATTAATTTTTGAATTTTGGAATTATTAATGTATGTACTAGCTAGTGATTGTTTAAATGGTGTATTCAGACTATTTAAATTTTTAAATAACTTGCATACAAGTAAGAGAAAAGGAAGAGAGGAACAATTGGATTTTTTGTTTTTTGTTTTTTTTCAAACTTTAAAATGGAGCTTTTTATTTTTAGTTTTATGCTTTTGAAAGTTTTGCAATATTGAGTACATTTATTTTAGAATTGTACATAGGATTTAGATTTTTACTTTGAATGTACATGTTGATTTTTTTAAAAACCTATTATTAATACCAACATAAATTCAATAAACCTTCATGGGAACATAGAAAACCTTGTCAACAACCTCTAGCATCAAAGCTTTGTCAAACTCTAAGATTGAAGTTGCAATGAGTTCAATGCTTGAATTGCATTGAAGTCAAATGCAAATTTGCGACATGGAACATTGAAGTTCTTCAAAATTCATTTGATGGATTGTCGCCCTTCACAAGTTACAAAGCTTGCCAACAAGCTTCTTGCAACAATGCAACATTGCATTAAACACTAAAAAATAAAATAAAGTCCTCGAATCCCCATCACATAGATATCATGTACCACAAAACAATATGATTTTATGCACTAAATTCTATTGCCATGACAACAAAAGCAATGAGGGTGTTTGCAACTTTGACCGTCATATGGTGACCGACTACATCCAACCATTGATGTGCTACAAATCTGACAACCTTTATGTTGCACACCTGGCAAACCCTAATTTTCTAGGGCTGGCAATCCCAATCCCCCCAATCTACGCAGTTGGTGATGGCTCAACCTATTGCAACTGCTAATAATCATGTGATAGATGATGTGACTTGTATTTGAGCTACCACATGTACGGTGTGGGGGTTTTTGAGGTGAAATTATGAAAATACTTTCCGTATATTTCAAAGGCCATTTCATAGGAGGCTTTTCCCTGTTGAAATATGGTGACAAAGCGCCCCAAAAAAACATTGTAAAGAAACTGATAATAACAACCATTTTAAGATTTGATATACTGAAATTCATTTAGAAAAGGCTGGTGTACACATGGAGGTGGTTTCGCCCAAGGTCCTCAATAATCCAGTCTGACAATAGAGCTATTTTATACCCAGAATAATTATGTACATGATTCCACCGTCAGTCATAATTTTTCCGCTCTTTCAAATATCGAAAGTGGTTCCCAAAGTGCTGGTTGAGCATTTTTCGTTGCAGAAGGTATATTCGGTAGTAAAATCGTGCGACATTTACTTGCACCGAGGTCAATATCGACTGCCCACCGAGCTCGATTTTCTCGACTCTGTCAAGATGAAAATCCAAAGCTTTTTTTTGGTGTCAAGTTTTGAGTGTGCAATCTGTCGCTGCTTTTGCTGTAATCTTCAAATCGGATTTTCATAAACCTAATCGATCCCTTTATAAGGTTTGTGGCTGAAGATTTTGGTGGTGGGTCCATTGATTTCTGAGATTTGCAATTTGGTTTCGGGTTGCTTGCTCCTCGAATTTGTATCGCTTCAACAGCACACACGGATTGTTTGTGACGAGCTTTGAAAGGATGTTGAAGATTGGTATGCATTGAAGAGAATAGGGTGTGGTGTTGACGACGATTGTTGCAGGAGCATAGTGGTTCTGTGGAGAACTTAGGGCTTTCGCGAGAACTTAGGGCTTTCAAGCCTTGCGGTGGCCAGGAGAGTTGCGGGGGGCAATAAGCAGTAGAATTAGAGAAAGACACAGGTGCTTTGGAACAGTGACAAGGTCGCTATGAATGAAGTGGTATTGGACGAAGCGCAACTCCGGTGTATGTGTAGAGTGAGCGTGATCAGCCGGAGAGAGGCGAATCATCTTCTCTTCCTTATCGGACTCGGCATCGCATTCTACCGAGAAAACATGTAAATATAGTGTGAAAATCTTCTCTGTCTTTGCAGATAGGTGGCAGATACCAAGATGCTAGGAAGAGAGAGGTTAGGACAACATAAATTTTGGTGATCAAAATCTGCGGCATCGGACCAATCATTGCACCGTGCCGATAAACATGCGAAGCTAGTGTGAACTCCCTGTTTGTTGCAGACAGATAGAGAGAGACCGGAGGCAAGAAAGGAGGATTGAGAGGAGATGAAGTGATCACATCAGTGTTTAGAAGGAATGATGTTGCAGAAGAAGTATGGATTGGCCACCTGCAGTGGCCGTCAATTGTGTCTTCTCGTAGGGTTACAGGTAGTGGTGTTCGTGTTTCTCGTGGGACCATTGTTGTGGTCGGACCAATTTTACATCTGGTTTTATAAGACTCATAAGTCTCTGGGTAATGATGAATCCAGAAGCCATCACAGTGCAGACCCTAGGAACCCTGGAGCCCCTGAGGTGGAGGAATTGTTGAATTCCAGAAACACGACCAGTGGATTTATTGATCTAGAGCAGCTTGAAGAGAGGGGGATTGTGTTGCCTGCACAGAATAAACTCTCCAAGAAACTCATGGAGCAGAACTTGCTGCCTCCACGGAACCAGGGCCTGTATCCAAAGCTGAAAGATGACCATGTCAAAGTGGTACTATATGTGCACAACCGTCCTGAGTATCTGCGAGTGGTCATTGCAGGGCTATCAGAAGTGGAAGGTATTGAAGAGACTCTCCTGATTGTGAGCCATGATGGTTTCTTTGAGGAGATGGATTCAATTGTGCAGGGAATTCACTTCTGCCAGGTGCTTGCTCTTCTGCTCCAGTAACTGGATGCTTGGATTGTATGCTTAAATGAAATCAGCACTCAGAGAATTCACAGATTTAGCCATTTGGAATCAGACAATCAGGGTTCTCACATTCCTCTCTATGTGAGACTCAGTTTTGCATTTGTAAGATGGATATGAATCCTGCATAATTCAGTTTCCTTCTTCTACTCCAGTACCCAAATGCTTGAATTTTATGCATAAAGAAAATTGTGACTCAGAAGTCACCAATCCAGTCTACTGGGAAATTAGACATCCTGGTTGTCACATTCCTCTCCATGTAAGAATCAGTTTTGCTTTATGATTGCCTGTAAGATGGATATGAATTCTGCATAATCTCTCCATGGCAGAATTTACCAATTAAACTCAGTAATCCTATTTAAAGAAGCAATTGTTGCTCTGACCTCTGTGCCAGGTTAAGCAAATCTATGCACCATGGTCACCACATATATTTCCAAATTCTTTCCCTGGAGTGACACCTGGAGATTGTGAGGAGAAGGTTGATGCTGTCAAGCTGGGCTGCAGTGGGAATCCGGATCAATATGGAAACTACCGTGCTGTGCGCATTGTTTCACTGAAGCATCATTGGTGGTGGATGATGAACACAGTATGGGATGGATTGGCAGAGACAAAGGACTTTGATGGTCACATCATGTTCATTGAAGAGGATCACTATCTTCTTCCAAATGCTTATCGGACAATTCAGTACCTCACCAAAATCAAAGGTGAAAAGTGCCCATATTGTGTTGCTGCAAACATTGCTCCACTGGATGTAAAATCAAGAGGAGAGCGATTCAACCACATGGTTGCAGAGAAAGTAGGGAATGTGGGTTACACATTCAATCGCTCAGTCTGGCAACGAATTCATGACCAAGCAACTCCTTTTTGTACTTTTGATGAATACAACTGGGATATCACAATGTGGGCTACGATTTATCCGACTTTTGGAGGTGCAATGTTCACACTACGTGGCCCTCGCACCAGTGCAATACATTTTGGCAAATGTGGTCTCCATGCAGGATATCAGAAGGGGTCAGGACTAGCTGGATGCAAAGACAATGAGTTGCGCCCTCAGGCTGTCAATGATTTGGACAAGGTGCTCAACATCCATCCTGATTGGCATGTCATCAAGTATGAAATCAGAGGTTATAACCTTGGCTTCAAAGGGTGGGGTGGGTGGGGTGACAAGCGGGACCACCAACTCTGCCTGCAGTTTTCCTCCATGTATCATAATAAACCTCCATTGGAGGAAGCTTGAAACATCAAGAGGAGTCACAGCTTCTACCAATGGCTTCCAGTTTTCACTGAGGAAGTCAATGTGTCTTCTTTTACATAGCAACTTGATGGAGGCACCTGCTAAGAGTACAACACTTAGGGAGAAATCCTTTGTAGAAGATGCACAATATATAGGAGGCTTAACAGGTATGGAAAGTTCCTGACAGTGTGAAATGCTCTAAGACAACCATCTGTGCACTATCTTCTGAGGCCTTGGAAGTGGCTTTGTAGATGGGCCTAATTGGACTGCACATCCTCTTGAGTACTCCTGTGATGACATATTCCAGGCTATCAATTGGACCAATTAGTGCTGAGAGAATTAGTGGCTAGAGGGGGAGGATGATTTCAAGGCATGATCTGAGCAGAAACTCACTGGCAAGACTGGATATTTTTGGTTAAAATAAGAACAAGGGCTCATTGCTGAAGTGAGGATCTGCATAGTTCAAGGTTCACAATCAATCTCTTGTCCCGGAGGAATGGGATCTTCATTACAAAAAGGTCATGGCAAGTTAGACAAAGATGGAGGTCCAAGTGAGGTGTTGTGGGTTTCCTTTTCTCTCCAATGTTGATGAGGAGTGAATCTAAAGCACTTTCTTGGCCTTCAGTGAAATTAATCGCATCAAAACTTGGAAGTGGCTCATGAGTGAGTGAGAAGATGCTGAACCAAGTAGTTTATGCTTAACCATATTTTAAATATAAATTTTCTCCATCTTGCTGCAGGCAAATTGTGAGTCTTTTCAGACTGACTGTTTGATGGTGCAGAAGCCATCCTTTAGGTGGATTTCAAACACACCATCAAGCATTACAAGGAAGAATAAAGAACAGTTTGTCAACCAAGGATCATGGAGTGTATGACAGCATTGCTTTTAGATTGGTGGACAGAAGCTGGAGTATTAGGAAGTGCCAGAGCCAGAAACAATTTGCATAATGCTGTGTTAACTGCCTGTTGTGGGAGGGGCTCAATCATCTTCTGAGATGACAATCTAAAGATGACATAGTGGCAGTGAAGTAGGTCATCAGAGAAGGAGCCAGCAACTGCTCATGCAAAACTTCAGCCATCAATGCTTACCACTGCACACAAATACTTGTGCTATAGCTGCTGAGAATTCCTACCTCACTACCACTGTGGCACACATATCCTCTTCTATTTCTATGCTGTTTTCCATCTTTTCTACTATCTCTTTTCTTGCCATTCACTCTGCTATAAAAACACCCTGTCTTTCAAAACCAGAATACACACATCCCAAAGGAAGATCAAACCTCTCTGCTCTGAAAACACCCAATCTTTCAAAACCAGAATTTACACATCCCAAAGGAAGGTCGAATCTCTTTGATTCAAAGGTGAGTGCTTGAGCTTGAATCTCACATTCAACATTTAATGTTTCATCTGATCCTTGCCCCTTCATTGCTACTGCTGGCAATAGATCTTCAGATTCTTCCAACTTTCTGTTCAGATTCCAGCAATCTTATGGATGATGAACTGCATATCTGCACAACAACACAATCCCACTAAAAAACTGTACAAATTTATTACTGTCACTCCAGGTTTCAAGATTGCAGGGTGTCAGGGTTCTGGAGGGTTTTAGGGTAATTGCAAGTGGATGAATCATTCGGATGGGGTTCAATCTTGAATTGTATGGCTGAGAAATTCACAGCAGGTCATGGTGGAAGAGAGATGCAATTTAGGTTGACTTCAGATGTTTGAAAGAGATTGGATTTCGGTCCACTTCAAGGTTCAGCTGTCAAGAGGGATTTGCATTTGGGTCCACTCAGGATGCACTTCTTATGCACTGGATTGTGAGGAGTGAAAGCAATTACCAAGATTTTTGCAAAGAAATGTCTTCATCATAAGTGCAATTGCCATGTGCAGGATGCAACTCTTTTCTTGACCACAAATGCAGCCGCTCCACCACTAAACAGGGAAGAGGGAGGTCAACCAGGAGGAGCTTGCTGGCACCTGCAATTGCATTATACCCTTCAACAACTTTTGCAGTAAACCTCATGTCATTCCACAGCACACCAAATAGTAAGAAAAATGACCCAGAAAACAAGGCAGTTGTAGGCTTTAAATGTGTTGTTACAGATTCTCTCCCCCAGAGACTCAGGAGTCCTTAGTCACAAATGGTTTCAGTGACCAAATTATAACTGGGTCCACTATTACAGTAACTTGTGAACAGAGTAACTGGGTAACAACTTGTGTTCACTAGTGGACAGTGTGAAAATTGTGCAGTAAAAATTCACTTGTAACATGTTACATTTTTATCTCATCAAGGTTGGGTGTGTTCAACAGGAGCAGAAGCACCAAGATGCTATGCTGCTCAGCAGTTTTAATTTTTCTCGAAATATTCACAAAACTTTCTTCGTTTGAAAGTAACCTGCAAGATTGTCCATGGGAGGAGGACAGTTGAAGAAGATTTGTCCAAAACCATAATGCCAGGTCCAATAATGCCATATACCTTCATGAAACACAAGCCCAGTAGACATGAAGGATTGCTGCTCCATTTGCAGATTCTGGTATTAGGATTATCATTAGGCCTGCCTTGACATTGCTTAAGGTTTCCAACCTACATACAGTCTGCCCAAATTGTTCCCAACTGTTTTGCATGCATACACTGCGGACATGTAATCATGAGATAAAGCAAGTTGCTTGTGCTCAAGATGCAGTTCTTTGGAGCCCCCTGTTCTTGATGTAAAACAGACATAGGGCTCAAAGCAATACTTCTCAGACATGGAAACTAGATTTTAAAAACTGCACCTAGGAAATCACATCATGGTGATAGAGCTCACAGGAGATAGAGCTCTCAGGCGATTGAGCTCAGTGTTTGTCTGCTGTGGTGGTCTTGAAGACCAGGCACTCTTTGAGTCAAGAGACAGCACAAATTACTATGATAGGCAAACAGTCTATTGGGTACATGTCAAGATAACAAGCTGCATTGAAG
The DNA here is from genome assembly GCA_963920785.1 of Sphagnum contortum. NCBI lineage: Eukaryota > Viridiplantae > Streptophyta > Sphagnopsida > Sphagnales > Sphagnaceae > Sphagnum > Sphagnum contortum. The sequence continues at coordinate 15,481,918 of OY987277.1, forward strand.
TTAAGTTCCTCACATTTTCAGTCAGACAGGCAATCATGTGTGACTCCTCAGCAATGAAGTCTATAACATCTGAATTGAGCTCACATTCAAACATTCAAGGAATGAACTCTACTGACATCATACAATTTCTCTAATGTCATTTGAGGAACAGTAATGGGAGGGTTTCAAAAGTATGGCTCATAATGATTGATTGCAACAATGACAATGCAACCACACCAATCATCCAGTTTGTGAATTTTTCACATACATTTGCCTGCACATAATTTCTTTGATGTTTGCCTGGTTGCTTCAGATCATGTGAGACCATGGAAATAGTCAAGCAATGGAACTGGGCAGGTTAGACATATGATAACAGGATCCATTTCAGGATTTGGAGCCTTTGTCCAAATTGGATGTTGATGTGTTGTTGGTAACAAGAGCAGGTTAGACATGTTCAGATGAGAAAATGCTGATCTTCTCACAACTGATGTTGAGAGGCAACACAAGCACAGTTGGTCCAAAGCCATGCTGTAACTGGTTGCTGCTTCAAATTGACTCTGGCGCAATCTTCAGGAACGTTGGTCCATCAGCTGCCATTGAATCCTCTCCCAGCAATTCTCAAATTGCAGCTCCTATTGTGTCCAGCTCTCCTTTCTTTAAAACCCCCTTGACCTGCTAGGATGCTTTTGTTTCTCCTTCATGCTTGCTCCTCACGTATTCATTCCTGTTCCAGAAACTCCACTGGAAATTCACAGAGTTGACTCATACCAGCAGGTTGCATCCCATCTGTGTCATAGCTGGATATGGTGGAAAGGTGATGGAGAATGCCATTTAAAGCTTTGGCTATGGTCATTGATCCTAAATGGGGAAGTCCAGGTTCACTGCAAATGCACTCATTGAATGTCAGGTGTGCTTCTTTTGTGCAAATGGTTGGCAGTCTCCCTTACATGTCTTGAGGAGCAGACAACCATGACTACCAGGACTATAGATGCTGCTGGGACTGCGTGATCCATAATGCAGCTGCGTCTCCCACTCCAAGGTGATGTCCACCAATTCTGCCAGCTCTTCTGATGCCTGAAAGTCAATTTTTTTTGGTGTCAAATGACAGCCAAGCATTCAAGTGAACACATATTATATCTCAAAAGCTTGTGGAAAACAGTATCAGACTGGCTAATTTGTGGCGGAGGGTAAGCTTGCAAACCTGTAAAGGGCTTGCATTACAGGTTTGCAAGCGCAGATCTTCCACACAGTGTAGCATGTAACCTATCATCAAGAGCGGTTCCAGCCGCACCTGCCTGGGACAGTTGTAACACCGTTTCCAGCATTAGGCTGTCCAACCTCCTCAACCTCATTTCCTCCCGTCTTTAAATAGCTTCCTTTGGCAATTGCCTACAACAATCTTGCCAATCCAGTCAGTAGCAGAGCGCCACCAGAGCAAACGTTGGTGCCACCAGCTTCTTGATCTCGATGTTGGCTGTACACTGCAACAAACTATCGGAGACTCCCGGCGGCCGATACCACTCATCTCTGGGACTTTGCGGATCAGAACCTGCTGGTATCTTCCAAACCTATATCTAGGCAACTCTAATGAGTAAAAACAATTCTTCTGCAACATCCTACTAGGTGATGCTGAGGACACCCTACTGTCCGCAATTCTATGGCGGTAGGACCCAGTTGACGGCATGGTCGTTGCACTTCCGAGCCCTTCAAAACTTCGCTCTCAGCTCACTTCTTCCGGCCGGAGATCCTAGGCTGCCCCTTATTCCAATCAGACAACCCATCTCCAAATAAACTTGAGCTTTTCACTCAAATCTTGATTCTCTTCCAACTTCTTCCATATATAGACAGCAAATTGCAAATCAGATGTAGACACCAATTTAATAACAGACAATTTTACAACAAGATTGTTATAAGAATGTCGTCGAGTTTCCGAGTAACGAATTGCAGATCATCGTGTTCACATGGATCGCGAAACCTTCTTCGCTTATTTGGTATGCATCGCCATTCCTCCTCCTTTCGTTCCTCTGCTTTTGTTACAGAGTTTTGGCCAGTGTTTTCCTGTTTCTTTTCACCTTTTCTTCTTTCTCTGATGCTATTATTGCTGATCAATGCTGAGGACCTGGAGGTGCGTCACTGTCTCAATTTGAGCATGATGCAATCCCCCCTCCAATAAGAATCTGAGATGGGAAGCACTCTGGCTTGATGACAAGAGGAACCCCCCACGGGTGAAGGCAGAGGTGGCTGCTATGGCACCAGGATCTGCACAATATGTGCAATTGACCCATCTTGACATATCTCGCAGGCTTTGTATGACATATTGTGCATGATTCTAGGACATATGAAATGTGGGCAAGTGCAGAACGCATTTCAGCTGTTTCAACAAATGTAATGGGAAGGGGTGGAGCTTTGGCAGTTTTGTTGGCAGTCTGAATGCATGTACCAGTGTAGTGGCAATTGATGAGAGGAGGTGTGTTCATCAACCGATCAGTCAGAGCTATCTTAAATCTGATGTCTTTGTGGCCAGTACCCTTGTGGACATGTATGCCAAATGCATCAAAGAGGCACAGAGAGTATTCAGCAGGATGTGAATACACAATGTTGTCTCATGGACTGCCATGATTCTGGGACATGTAAAATGTGGGGAAGGGCAGAAGGCATTGGAACTCTTTCAACAAATACAATTTGAGGGAGTGCAGCCAGAGCCTATGACCTTTGTGCATGTGCCAGTAAAGGGGCATGGGATGAAGGCAGGTGTGTGCACAAACAGTTCATTGAAGGTAGTTGTGAGAATATTTTTGTGGCCAATACCTTTTGTTGATATGCATGCTAAATGTGGGAGCATGAATGATGCGGAGGGAGTGTTCAACTGGATGCATGCCCAGACACACTGTTGTGTCTTGTAGTGCCATTATATTGGGGACATGTGAAGTTTGGGCAAGGGCAGAAGGTATTGCAACCATATTGAGAAATGCAACATGAAAGGGTGCAGTCAGACCCTTGCAGACTAGTGGGGATTCTCAATGCATGTGCCAATGTAGAGGAATTGATCAGAGAAGACATGTTCAGGAATAGATCTTGCAGGGAAGAACATGCATTGAGAACTTGCATGCATGCATTCTAAGTTCTTGTCATTAGAATGCAATTGCACTTGCATGCATTCAAGGATGCACAGACAGTGTTTGACAAGATGGCCAAACATGATGCGGTCTCGTGGACTACCATGATTCTGGCACATTTGAGCACATGTGAGCAAGGAGAGAAAACATTAGCATTTTATGAGCAACTGAAAGGGGTGGAGCCAGACCATGTCACATATCTGAAGGCAAGTGTTGGGGCACTTGAAGAGGGTAGACATGTGCATGAATAAATGGTTCAAAAAGGTTTTGAGTCTGATGGCTTTGTGGGCAATAGCCTTGTTGACATGTATGCCAAATGTGAGAGTATAGAGGATGCTCAGATGGGGTTTTCCATATTATGCCCACACATAATGTAGTTGTTTGGAATGTCATTACATGCTGTGCATGGGAAGGCCAAAGAAGCCCATAAACATTTTGAGTGGATGTGCAAAGAAGGTGTATGGATGAGCAAGGTCACTTTTGTGTCTCCTCTGTCAGCTTATAGTCAAGCAGGCTTTCAGGATGAAGGACTGCTCTACTTTGATTCCATGGGTTCAGTTTATGTTGTTTCTGCAACAGTGAAGCACTGTGCATGTATGGTTGATCTGCTTGACAATGGCTTTGTCTTCCTGCAGAGATGATGGTGATTCACTCTTCCATTTTCATTCACTCATTCTCAGTGTTTCCCTATTGCTCTGCCTGTCTATCTTTCTAAACGCAGAGCACCTGAATTCATTCTACTACTTAGCCTTCTTTTACTTGTATAAAGCACCTCAAATTTTTGTATACAAAAACAATGTATGAAACCCTGCAGATATTTGTACACCTAATTATTTGCATGAAGTTCTATGCAGGTAAAATTATATGCTTCTATTTACACCCACTGTTAAGCTCATGAATTCAGCGGGAAAATTATAGCAGCTAGTTGTTGCTGCTAGCCACAATGAAGGTGATGGTCTGATGACTGACACTTATTGAGCACGTTCAGCTGCACTTTATTCTCTTATCATGTTGCTAGCCAACATCATGACTAAGTCTTCCCATCACTTATGGAAACCTGACAGAAACTCAGGACACAGATTTTGCACAATAGTGTGCCCAGATTTTGGTCAGATGATTCTTGTACTTATCACGAGGGTACTACAATGTCGAAACATACACAGTGAAGGTGTCAAAGATTCATGTGAGTATTGTTGTTTTGAAAGGATACACAATGAGGGTTATATTGGCAAATTTAGGTATTGCAAGTCCACCACATTTCCAACATTGATTCCAACCTCCAGAAGGTTGAACGCGGGAAAACAGGGGGAGGAAGGGCAAGTGGCAAAGGCTAATGCATGAATCTGCATTTAACTTTTTTGTGTTTCTTTATTATGCATATAGGTTTAGGGTTTTTAGTTCATACATTGTTTTTTTGCTGTCCTTCCAAGAATTTTGGCTCCATCTCCCCACGAAAAGCAATGAGTGTTTCAATAGTTTATACCTCCAAGGTTTTAGTGTCCACTTCCTAACCTTTGTTATTGTTGCACCAATGTCCCCTTCCTCTAGAAACTGGTTTACTAAATTCATGTCTTTTCCTTGTGCTTTGCGACAAAGATTCTACCAAAATCTTTCATGTCTAGAGTGAAGATTGCCAAAGTTTGAGATGCAAGCATTCCATGCATAAGGGCTAGTTATGGGCTGAAAGGCAACTAATAAGGTTAATGGTTTTGCACCTGACTATTGCAAGACTATTCATTATGTGTGATTAGAGGAGAAATATGCTATAATTTAACTTGATAAGTATTGGCTTGCAAGCATGACTTGGTGGTTTCTAAATCACTGATCAACATAAATAGATCAAACTAAGGACACTTTTGATTAATAAGTAATCAATTGTGGGTCATTATCTAGTGCAGGGAATAAATACAAGTCAGTAAAGTTTCAAATAAAAAAGATTTGAATTTGAACTTGCTCCAAATATTTATATACACATAACATTGGAAGATAATCTTAGGGTGATAGGATTAGGTTGCAAGGAGATTGATTAAAGATTTTAAATTATAGGTGATCTTGTCAAATAAGGATTGATTAAACAAATTTTGTGACATCTAAGTGTTGAGGAGTCAAATAAATGATTTAAAGTTTTTCATACCTTTGAGGATGAGTAGCTTCGCACATGAGATTATAATTAGCAAGTCATTGAAATGAGTCTTTTCATTGATGGGCATTTCAACTTAAATAGTAAAACATCATTACATTGGTTTTTGAAAAAGGAAGATATTGTATCAATGTGTTTAAATGTTTGTTCATACTATCATCTTAAAGGGATTTTTACATATGCACAAATGTAGTAGTGAGCAAAAAAATTCATAAAAGCACCTTTGTTGTCAATGCAATGAACTAATATTTCTTTACCATCTTCCACATTGAAGAAAAAAACATATCTACACATGTGCACTAAGGATGTACACAAAAATTTAGTTTGTCCATAACAACCTTTAGTGTGTCAATTACAAAAACAACATGAAAACTCATTCTTTCTACACATAAACATTCTATGCACTTGGAATTTTGAAACTTGAAAACCAAACTTTGCAAGAGTATGAAACTCTTTTTGACATTTTACAACATAACTCAAAAAGTTTTTGACAATATCCAACAAATAGTTGATGTTGGGAGTAACCAAGCAACAAAATGGGAGAAACATTTTTATCTTTCACAAGAGTTTTTCCTACCAAGAAACACCCCAAAATTGCATTTAGAAGTTAAAATCTATATGACAAATGTATAAACATGAATGCACTTGAAAGTTCAAAATTAAGTTAAATATATCTGTGTCCAATTAAGATATAAATGTTGGGGTGTTCTTCAACTCATAAATGAATACATCAAGCTTTAACCCACAAATGAAAAATCAAATCTTTAAAGAGAATTGCAAAGCATAGAATCCAACAAATTGAATCAAAGGTGCAAAATGTAAAAGTAAACAAAACCTTAGCTTACACAAAATGCATCACAAATGCACATTCCAGCAACGAATCCTTTCACAAATGCATATCTAGAATAGATATCTTCCCATTGATGTTACTAGGTACAAAACAATGATAATATAAAACATTGCTTTGATTATGTATTTTCACAAGTCAAGAGCAAAATGGGCCCTATATCGTTGCTTCAAGTATATCACAACTTCACTATCGTGTGAGTGTGAACATGTGTTATGGGCTTGTGAACATGTGAGCTTCACTTTTGTGAACATAAGAAAATATTTTTAAAATATTATTGTCCATGTGGGTGGAAAATTCTTGTCACATCGATAGAATATTATATTCGTGTGACAAGAATATTCCATCCACATGGACAAATAATCTTCTACCTTTGTTTAGGGACAAGGGATATGATTGAACTTCTCATATAATGTTTTGCCTTATTAGTCAACATTTAACTAACATAAATTTGTTAATGATTTTTTTCAGAGACAAAAAAAATTCATGTTCAACCAAAACTATGAATGAACATCTTTCAAGCTTTTACAAAAATGAAATCAATAATATCATTTTTAAGGTTACATTCCAAATTGCTTTTGACTCCTTTTCATACAACTTCTAATGTCACTCCAAATTATTACTTCTATTTATGTATGCTATAAAATGAGCTTGTGATGAATTTCCTTGCAACTCCAAGTTGGGAAATGAATGAAAATTTCAAATTGTAGTGTAGATTTGACATTTTGAATGCCCTACAACAAAAGGTGTCCCTATATGCCAAGTGATTTCACTAGATTTTGAGTGAATTCATTGGTCTTAGTAAACGGGGATTAATTGGAAAGTAGTGAATTCACTAGTCTAGTGAACATGGACTAATGAATTGCACCTTCATTTTGTAATAGTGATGGCATTATACAATGAACAACCTTACCATTATCTGATGTTGGCCACAACATTTCATCCACTAGCCTACTTATAGGAATGGAACTTTCCCCTCCAAATAGACTTTGAGGAAACATTGGCTGTCATTTATTCAAAACAAATCATGTTTCCTCAAGAGATTTGATTTCATCTTGGGTGAGATTGGTTTCAACTTGATCGGGTCAAATTTTTGAAACAACTGGTATGTCCAATCCATACTTGCGTTTTGTATTGCCAACGCAACAATTCATATCATCTGCATAAAACCAAAGCTTGTGCAGTTTTAAAGGTGCACAAGGGAACTGAGACCACAACCTTGAATAAGTTGGGGCAAGGACACCAATAGAAGTCAAGATGGTAATTATCTTTGTAACACAAGAATGTTTAGTGAATTTGGAACATTGAATGTGCGATGTGGGGGGCATTTTTTTATATGCCAAACTCCATCTCCATGTGGAGCTTCAAGCACCTCAATAATTTTTTGAATTTCATTCACCCTAAGTTGTTTGATTTCCAAACTTGATTTAACGATTGTATGGTTTACACAAGGATGAGAAAAACTCACATGGTCATGCTTATGTGAATCCCCTTATAATCCAAGGGCTACATTCACCTTTGATTTGTAGGAGCCAAAGATCTCCTCACTTTCCATATGTGCGATTCTATTTGTGCAAGCTAATCTCTAAGAATATTTCAAAACTGCATCTACAAGTTGCTTCAGATCTCGAAATTAGGTTGCTATATGCAAAAGCAGCTCATTCTTATTAGGCCCTTGACCTAATCGACCACCTTGCTTGAAATGTGAATATAATGTTAATTGTTTGAAAGCTTGAACGTAGTCATTCAATGTCGCAACATACAAGCATGTTCCCCTTTTGCCAGATTGTTGAAGCCATACATTATGCATTGTTTTCAAAAGGTTGCACATGAGCATGTTTGCAAGTGCTTTTGGAACAACTTTTTTTTTTTAGTTATGTTATTTTAAAATGATTGGTACTATAGATGTGAAGTTGTTAAAAAGATGGGGTGAAAGAATAAATGTGTGGGAAGGTTGAAAACAATACATGTATCATAAATCCTCCTCATCGCCTCACACAAAAGTGCCAAAAATAGAGCCAATTCTACAACTCTTGAAGTCTGGCTCCATCAATGGCCTTCAAAGAATACCACCAACAAAGAATTGTTCCATACAAAACATCTGCCTCTTCCAAAGAAATGGCATTTTTGTATTCATCACAATATCCTATGTTTGTTTTGCAACTTTTATTTTATCTATTATTTCATGTGTTTGTCCAAAGATTGATTCTAGTGAAAAAAATATGTTCGTTTTCTATCAACCATTGGTCCATTTGGAGCTCTATTACCATAGACAATTCAAACTACATTCCAATTGGCTTGAACACTATCAACCATGAATCATTGAAGTTTAGATTGGGAACACCATTATTTGCCATGATCTTGTTTAAATTCTACCACATTACAAACTGAGCATTCATGTTTTTAAATTACATATCACATATTGCAATTGTCATTGCCTTATAATAAAAATAATTGTACACATGGCAAGTGAATGTCACCTAACCCTTAACATGTTTTACATGATCCAAGTAGTTTGGAGGTCGTCCCTAGGCTGCATCTACTTAACTAAATCACAATCACTACCATCTCCATGCACAAACATCTTAAACATAAACACTTTCTTTCCAATTTATTGCCCTAGAAAATAACTATCTTAAATAAAACAATTCATTTTAGAGCAAGAATGTTACAAACGAACCTTTTGTTCCCTAGCCAATGCTTAAATGATGTAACTAAATTTTGGACATTAGGGGAAGATAATGCTATGAACTTGTCCATCATTTGGTATAGTTTTTCACCTTTTAAAACTTCTTCTTGCCCTTTTCTATCTTAATTTAGCAAGTGTTTAGAAAGAAAGGTTTTACTTGTAGCCAACGCAATGGTTGACAAAAGAGATGACAATGAAGATGAAGTGAAAAAAACTTGGTGTCATGAAAAAAGAGGAGTGATTCGGATAGCCCCTAGTGGGTGAAACACCTCCTCCTTGACTAGGGATTTAACTTGATAAAAAACTTTTCTAGAGTGACCTTTTGCCATCAAATGATCACGTGTACCTAAATGAATAGCTACTTAAAATCAAATTATCTTGTTTGTGCATGACATAATACATGCGAGCTACACACAAATTAACACAAAAGGGGAATTGTTACAAATTTTGCAAAATGGTGGGCTGGGAGCAAAATGATCTCCTCTCATGTCATGAACAATGTCGCCAATTTAAGCTATTTCGTTTCTACATTTGTTAATAAGAAAGAAATTGCAACCATCATTCTAATATTGTAAATGTCCCAAGCAACAAGCTTTACAAAAAGTAAAGTTGAAATCATTTTTTATGTCATTTGAACCTTGCACCATGCATAGCCATCATGTTTCCTTTCTATTCCTTGCATCTACCTAATTGACAATCGAAACTAATAAGGGGAAGGGGGGGGGGGAGGGGGGTAGGGGGTTGGTTTCAAACAAAACTTCACCATTAAATGTGGTTAGAATTCAATGAACATTCTCAATGAGAAAATTATAATAGTTCAAATCTTTCAACTCAGAGCTAGCATGTGTTGCAAACGACATTGCTTAGAGACAATCTACTATATTCCACATAGATGGTTTTCTTGAAAAAGGAATATCTCGAATGGAATATGGGGAATCAAAAAAAACTTTTAGAACGATTCACTTGCAGATAAGAGGTTGATGGGCAGAGAGAGATTGAAGGTTTCCATCTTCATTGAAAGAATCACACAAATCTATGAACGAACATCGAGGATCAACAATACTTGGGAGAACTTCCTACTTGATGTCCACAAAATGTAGGATGACATTTCCAATAGATGCTGCAATTTCCAATGACAAAATAATATTCTAAAAGCTTTTCAAAAGATTTTTCACAACGATCTTAAACTTTTCGGCATTCACCCTCCATTCCAAAATCAAATCACCAAAGACTAAAACTTGATAAATGGATTTAATAACATTGTTGTTGCCATCATATGCTTTGTCCATGAAAACATGAACAATTCATGGCTAGACATTAAACATAACACACATTGCTTTGTGACATGTGAGATTCCAAAGTCATCAACAAGAAAAATGAGTTTTGTTTTACCTTCGGCATGAAAAGTTGCCATTTTACAAGAAATTGAACAAACCAAAGAGCAAGGCGGATATACTATATAACCAATAATATTCTATATGTCAAGGACACAAAAAACCACAAGAACAAAGGCTAAAGGAAAGGTCTAAGTTTAACTATCAAATAAGGAACAAAACACGATTATGTGATTCAAAAACAAAAAAACATAAGAACTACAAATAAGAACATGAGATGTGCAAGACAAACATGAAAATGAATCTTTATTATCCTAATATATGAAAACATGTACATGAAAATAACATGATAAGGCTATGGTGCAAGATTGTGCTTAAAACTAATGTTGAACAAACTAAAGGAAACGAGGAGTTCTACTTATATTTATACCCCTTTGGGGACCTAGCTCAAGGAAGCTTCCAAGGGGCTTCTATGTGTGCATCAAGTAAAAACAATTCTTGAAAATTTTAATTGAAACTTAATTTGAAGTTGACTAGAAGTTAATTGAGATTTAACTAAAAAATAATTATGACTTAACTAGGAATTAACTAGGAGTTAGCTAGGAGTAATATAGGAATTAATTATGACTTAATTAGGAGTTAACTATGACATAACAAAAAGTTATTAGCTAGGAGTCAACTAGGAATTAATTATGACTCAATTAAAAGTTAATTAAAATTTAACTACGGCTTAACTCAGACTTAATTAAAAGTTAATTAATAATTAATTAGGAGTTATGGATGAACATTATGGATGAATTCCATCCATTAGAAGATGATGTTTATCCATCACACTATATGAAAACAAATGACAAATAGCACAATCAATCATGTTGGTTAAAAAAGTTTAAACAATATGTTAGAAAAAATGACAAATCAACAGAAAAAATGAAAGGAATGTTCATTGGAAAAGAAGCTTCAATTTTTGGCAAGGATAGAAGATACTCAGTTGATTTGAAAAAAATTGATAAGTATGGAAGAACACATAAAATGTTGGTGGAACTTATTTTTTTCAGTTGACAATACCAAATAAAGGAAAACTTCAAGAAATGATTACATAAATGGACATCATATCAAATACACTTTATTATGTTTGCATAATGAAAAGACATATTGAAGATAACAATGAAATATATTACCCCATTATGGAGAGGGCTTGCCACATTCAATCAATTTGCTAACAAACAAAGAAACAAACAAACAAACAAACAAAATTTGACAAATACAAATAACCACTTAGCAAGAAAAACATCGTAACATACATTACGAGCAATAGATAAGTCTCCATATGATATTTTCAATTTGTTGTTGCTTCTCCCAATATAATGAAATTTAAAAAATAAATATTAGGCACAATAATCCAATTTTCATTCAATATGCCACAATATGTGGCATTTTAATCATGAGATGCCATATAATATAAAACAACAAGAGAACCAAAAAACAAAAATCTATATCCTTATAACATAGTCGTATTCTAGAAAAAAATTATCATCACACACAACAAGGCATTTATTATATATGATGTCCATAACAAAAAAGAAAAAAAAAAAAAATTACAACTAAAAATCCAACATTAATATCAAAATTTTTTTGAACAAGGTGTAGAAATGTGAATCACATGAAGGAATTCATATTCATGTTTAATTGGGAGAAAATTCTTTAAAAATTCTGAATTAAGGAGAATGTGGGATTATATGAATTATTCAAAATAGGTATTTATTGATGTCTGAATAACACTAATTTTACCAATGATTCAATAAATAATTTAAAATTCATATATTAAAATTTCTCCAACAATTTAATAACTAAATTTAATACATATATATAATAAAAATTTGTGTTAGGAAATATATTTGGGAAAAACTTATTAGGTTAAAATTTTGATCTAAATAGGAATATGTTAAGTTGGGATAATCTTATATAAAAAGAGATAGGTAAAGGATATTTATTTAATAAATTTTCTATTCAAATTAACCACATGGGATGGACCATAATCCATGAAAATAAGTTATTAGTTCCAAAAGCAAGAAGAAGTGAATAGGGAATTATTGAAAAATGGCAAGCTTTTGAAATTAGAGGTTTGTAATGAACATTGATGGAATATATTCTAGGATATTTTACCGAATAGTTCATAAACCGAACAAAATTCTAGAAATATACATAGGATTTTAATTTGAAATTTATTTGGAAATATTTATTCATCTATTGATTATATATCAACAAGTCATATATATATGATTTTAAAAACTAAATCATCCTTAATAGCTTATTAACCAAATTAAATTTCAAAAATATATACTAAATCTTTTATAAAGGATTTAACATATGATTACCAATTCAAATGTGAAGGCTTATGAAACAATAAACACATGCATATCATTTTTCAAAACAACAAAATATCATAGAATACAAACAATGGGGATAAAGTTGTGTCATTTGAACTCTAAGCATAATTTGCAACCTTAATTCAAGCAATTCACAAAGAAAAAATAAGTTAAACAAAGTGCATTGAAGTTGGTTGGAGTTGAACTCCCTAAATGAATCAAAACATGTAATGAATAATTACAACAAATAACAAAGAATAGAAATTGTCATGACCAAAGGAAATTTCCTTTGTCAATTTCCTTTGTCATGACCATATGTGTGTTAACTATAGCATGTAATGTACTATGTTAGCGAGTAGCCTATTTAGGGTTTCTAGGTTTAGGGTTAGAAGAGAGTGGCTATTCTGGTAGGACCCACTTTCATGTTGTGAATGGGGTATAAAATGAGAGAGGGCTCAAAAAACATAGTTCTTCGAGTTGAGCCTAGAGCGTTGGGAGTAGTTGGAGTTAATGGAGCTCCGAGCTATAGTGTCCCATTAGTATCGGCATGGACTCTTTAAGTGGAGTGGGTTTGGCTTGATTGTATGTGTTTACATCACGAGTTTTATGATAGTAGATTTTTCTCGTGACAATTGTGGTACATGGGCATTTGTGTATGCTTTCGTAAATATTATGTGTTTATGTGTGTATGTGAATATTGTATGTCAGCAATGTATGTTGTATGATGATATGTATTCGCACAACACCTTTGACCTACATAATATTCAATGCAACATGCACATTGCATAGACTTTTTCCTCACCAAATCAAAAGATCCAAAAACAAATACTTGTATGGCACAATATTATTTTGGTTAATAAACATTCATGTACAATGTCAAAATGTTGAAACTTCAAGTTTTGAAAAGATCTGATGGAACAAAGAAAATATGCCATTTTAAGGTCTACATCCCCACAAACAATTGCACAATAAAATAATTAAGTTGTGGAAGGTACATTTTGCACAATGTACATAACTACATTGTTCAAACCGTGGTGAAGAAAAAATAGTGTAGGATGAAAGCACACTACAGTGGTACATTTCGGGCAAGAAAATGTACTGGATTTTTAGTACATTTTATATTATTTTGGGGGCAAATTTTTTTCATGGCATCTAACATTTTGAGAAACACTAAAAATGGATTTTTGACAAAAATCCTCCCTCACAATTCTTGTTATCTTTCAAATGCTAGTGTTTTTTCAAAAAACTTTTATGTATCACACACTTACATTTGTTTGAATGAAAAACCTCATCTAGATTTTTTTGTGAAATCACATGAGTGAAACTCTTCATATATAATTGAAATGGGACAATGAATTCCTATATAATATATGATTGAGTACTTTATTATGTTTGGTAATTGTTTGAATGGTTTTTGATGTATATTTTCACTTTGTAGTATATTGGTACAATTATAATTTTTTCACTAACATATTTTTCAATCATTTAATATCAATTTCAAAGTGAAATTATTTTTTACAATCTTATTTTTTGGGTTTTGAATTACCTTATTCCAAGTATTATTTGCAAAAAACCGTTTCAATATTAGCTTGGTAGAAGTTCAAAAACATGCAGTTTCAAAAAGTAGTATTTATGACAACAATCTTTGATCAACATAATGTGCTTTCACCATGTATATAGAATCCCATAACAAATTAGTTAAACAACATATCATGAAATGGTTAGCTATTGAGAGGAACATATAAGCATGAACAAAAAAAACTAGCGAGTTTAATAACAAAGTGGAGAAATGATGGTGGCAACATGAGTTTGACGTCCCTTTCATGAATAAATATTTTTGACAACAAGGATGTGTATATGATTAAGAATATCAATAAGTTGTGATGTGATAACTTTGTGATGCCTTGCCATTTGTTGATGTTAATTAAGATGGTGATTCTAGTGGCCCGTGATGATGCAATTAACCCCGTATCAATCTCAAAAGGATGTTTTCTAACAATTAATCATGATAAAAACAAACACGTTTGAATCCAAATTAGAAACATACTTATATAAGCCAACATTGAAAATTAAATGTCCACTAGAACATTTTTTTTTATCAAAGCTGATTTACATTATTTTAATTAAATATGTTATGTTTATGAAATCAATTAGATTTAATAAATTCATTTTAAACATCAAATTCATTCATGTAGTAAGAAGTGCCATCTAACAATCTTTTAATTTTAAGTCCACATATGACTTGGAAGTTTGATGCACATTTTATTTTGCCTTTTTAAACCACCCTCTCTTTGAAATGGGTAAACATTCTTTCTCACTTTCAATTTTTATTTTTTTTGAATCAATTGAAAACATTTTCCCTTTCAACTTTGGTCACGTTCTAAATCAATAGAAATCTGAACCAACCCCCCCCCCCCCCCCCCCCCCCCCCAAATCTTCATGAAGAATTAAATAAAACATGTTATTCATGTTAACTGAAGATAATATCATCTGAATTTTCTCATCATTCAACTTTTGAAGTGTGTTTAGCATCCCAACTAATTACATTAAATACAAAATAATGTGTGAAGCCTCAGTTTCTTTAATGGATGTGTCATTCCAAGTGGGTTTTTTGTTGTGTATTTTGGTAGCCTAAAATCACCTCAAAAGTACTCCTAATAGTTCGGTTTCTTGCAACTGTAAGAAGCTGGCTTGTATAACATTGTCGTGGATCTCAATACTTGTCCATAACTATTTTGAACATATATGTGTATGTAAATTTCTAGACTTTCATATAAAGTCGGCTGCCTTCTTCATGATGAAATGTAAACAACCAACATCAAGGAAATTTCAATAGTTCTTCCCAAAATGGATGTAAACATTCCAAAATGACAGTGTTATAACTCTAAATAATGTTACACTCTTTTAACTTAAAAGAAGGGCGCATTTTAAGCTTAAATTGGCCATTACAATTTTTGATTTTTTTCACATATTTGGTCACCTTGAAAAGATAAAACATTGCAAAACTAATGAAAACATAATTCAAAGTGGTCATAGCCAGTATCGTTTTTGCTTGCAACACAGGGTTCTCTTATTCATTTGTTGCGGGACCCCCAAAGTTCAAATTCTTTTCTTTTATGATGGGCATCTTTGATTGGCCCATCTAGGCTTTGGACAGTCCCAAAAAATATGTATTGTAGTCTCCTCCTTTGGGCTGGTTATATAGGTTACAAGAGTAGAACTTAGGGCAAAGTACATGGGACAAAGTGAGGAACATGCTGGGGAACACATTAGGAACTTGTGGAATAGATTGGAAACCCATTGGAAACTTGATGGCAACATGTGGGAAACCCAAAGAAATCCAACATCCCCACCCTGCCCCAAGTCCCTTGGGTATAATCTATTCACCTCATTGGCTGTCAAAGGATTTCTGTGCCTACATCTGTTCTTTACCCTTTTTGGCCTAGGTTAATAATGTCAGGGACAGAATTGTGTGATAGGCAAGGCCAGTGGACAGGGGCATGACCACAATAAGGCAGTAGCCTGAGGTGACAGCCGTGGGCAGTGCCGAATTCTGGTAATGCACCCGTCCTAGGGCCTTACTGTGCTTAACGATCACTCAGCCTCATAGCTGACATGCAAAGAAAAACTGAAGGGCCCTTACAAAAATGTAAGAGCCCGCCCAGAATCATAAGATGACCTCCTATCAAGAGGGAGCTTACGGATTTAAGACGCCCTCCTAATACACTGTGAAAGCCCAGCAAGGTCATTAGGGAGACATCAAAGGTCCAAGCCATAACAAATGGGAAGCTACCAAATCTCCAAATGGTTAAGTAACTTAGTAGTTTTGTGCATGTGACACCCATTAGAATTTAAGTAATGTCCAGAGGTCAAAGATCGATATCTTCTTGCAGATAAGAAATTCTTTCACAAGGCATTTCTTCCTGTTCATCTGATCCACATTGAAAAAATGCAACAACTTTGTCATGTTATTTTGGAATGTCAAAAGGAAAAAAGAATCAGAAACACAAGTAAGACTGTCTTCTTCAATAGAACCGGGGGAAAAAGAAACAGAACAGAATGTAGATGATCATAAATTAGAACAAATTTTTAGCTCCATCCCTGAATCAATTCATTAATTTGTAACCCTCACAGCCTTTTCACAGGAATGTACTGCTTCAGCTAAAACATTCACAGCTTGACAGTAGATGTTGCAACTCTTTTTTGTGAGAGATGAGGATGTGGAGGTGAAATTTCTCATTAGTACTGAAACCTCTCAAATGGAGAAGGCCTGACAGGCAACCCAACATGACAAGACTAGCTGCAAACTTGCAAACACATTCTAGTGCATATAGAATCTGCAGTTACTATCAGCCTTTTAAACAGCAGCTGATTTACATACTTGCAGTCATACTCCCAATGCAAGTCTTGGTAATGAAAGAGAGCTCAGACTTTAGCAATAAATTGCAGGCTTCACACTGAACTATCAGATTCTCAGGGTTGTAGGAAAGCCCATGTGTACAACTATACCTAAATCCATAGCAAACTTCTGCTTGAGGAAATATCCAAATGCTCCCTGGATGACATTGACAATCTGATGTATGCTTGAAAATTTATCAGAATGCACATTGACTGCATTGACAAGAAAATATTACCATGCAACTCCATCAGCAGTGAAGCCATCAATGGCAGCCTGGTATTCAGAGCAGCAAATGTAGTCCTTGCGTATATTAGTCTCCAGTTTCACCATATGCTCTGTGCACATGCCTCTATTCTATAAGCACTTTCAAAGTTGTGATCATAGACAATTGCAAAGTGTGCACTGCTTCGTCTATTAATGCTAAACCTGTGGAATGAGAAGTGGATCTGCCAACATCAACTATAATAAAAAGCTTCATCTCATGGGATCTTTCAGTTCATCTCATGACAGGGAGTTCTAATGGGAAGGGGAGTGACCACTGATCCCTCCAGAGCTCACACTTCATCAAATATGTATACATTAAAAGTTTTTCCTAGCAGGTTGTTTCATCACACTGAGGGAGCTGGCATCCACCCTGAAAGAAACAAAGGTGTCTATTTAAAGATCTAACATGCTTACTAGGTGTTATGATAGGAGAAAAACCACTATCACACTGCTTCCATCACCCATGTCGGACATAATGCCCTAATCAATTACCGTGCATCAATGTCCAATACATTGCACTTCCCCAGCTAAATAGGCTGATTCAACAGGTCCCTGCTTTTACATCCAGAAACCTTGATATGAAGAGGGTTTCAAGTTGTCTCAAACATAGCCACAAAAATGAAATGATGCCTGTCACCAGATGTAAAAGTACACTTGTAACTTAAAACAACTCTGAAGAAAGCTTGGTCACACTCGCAGTTTCCCACATCTATCTAAGATGTTGCAAAGAAATCTCCACAACATGTAGCTAATAAAAAATGTCAACAGTATCCTCATTCAAGCTGCAATAAGCTTGTGCAATAAGCTTGCTCACAAAGTTCACATCCCTGAAACTTTGCTCATTTAAGACTCAATACAGGTAGTAGCCACAGAAGAAAAAAAATCTCAATGGCATCGTCAAACAGCTCGAGAGTACAAATTGCCTTCAATTTCTTGAACATGCTGAAACCTTGAAGGTATCCATGTACTTACAATCACAAAGAAAAAATGCTCAATTTCAACCAGACAAGACAAGACAGTAATGCAAGACAAGACGGTAAGAGTTGCACTCCCAAATTATGCAAGAAAGTCAATAAGAGATAACAGAAATATTGCAGTGTGTACAGAAGATTGCAAGGCTACTTTAGACGAATGGGACAGGGGGATGAGGTGCAACACTTTTCTTTCCTGTTTAATTCCCCTATCAGTGGTAACTTTAGAAAAACATCCACAATTCTGCTGAGCAGATCAGGAACCCTAAAAAAACCCCCAATGTCCAGAGTGAACCCTTAAAACTGCATCCAACAAAGTGTACAGCCATGGTGACTAGATTCCCTTTTTTCCAGCAGCCCCACTAAGGAATTCTCCTCCATGGAAGTAGGAGCAACCATTGTCCACACTCAACCTGTGTCAGAAAGAAAAACAAATGGGAAAACTGCTCACCATCCCTCAAAATATATCAATGAAAAGAAGTACAAGGCAGCAACATGACATGAAGGCTAGCCCCAGTAAGACAGTTGAAAGAAAACTCACAATCACAAAGAAACTGACACACTTTCACGCCAGAAAACAGCACCATTTTAATGTTTCATCCTCTACTGACAGTCTGTTACATAGGCTCTCTCCGACTCTCTATTCTTCTCTCCCCCTTTTCCCATGTTCCTCTCAACAGTCCATTCCCTCCTGTCCCTCCCTTGTCACTCTCGCTCTGTACTTGCTTACCCTGTTCTTTGCAGAGACATACACAACCTTCCTTTGCATTAAGGCAAGTATTTTGCTCTGAGACAGCACAGGCTCTGAAACATTACAATGTGAATAAGAGGGCCAAGGGTGCCATATGCAATGGTAATTCATCTATATGATTGAGGTCAATGCAGCCTCAAGAAGCCAGGAGAACAGTGTTTGTGATCAATGCTAGCACCACTTAATGGATATACTAAGGGAATCCAGTAGGCATGGCATCAAGACTTGGCTTGACTTTTAAGCTTGTCCTCCCTCATTTAGCAATGTACCCAATTGCAGCATCAGCGGGTATATGGGGGAGAATTCTTTGTCTCCTCTGGCTTTCACTTTGGCAGCATATTCATCCAGAGTTGCTTTGATACCTTTCCAGGCCTGCACCTCACCTTGGGAATCTAACCACAAAGAGTACTGCTGAGGAGATAACTTTGATTGTCTCATTGGAGACTCCAATTCCTCTGGTGCTCAACTGTAGAGATGATGGAGGCAGTTCCTGCAGTAATGGATTACTGGCAAACTCTGAAGTTTCGAGAAACAATAGGGGTCTGAATGCTCTAAGAGCTTGATAGGGGGATCCAAGCTGTTCCACTGGGAACAAAGTTTGTCCCACTACCAGCTCCAGTTCTGAAATATCATGGATCAGCTGATGCTTCTCTGATTCAGTCAGGGGCCGGACCATGGCCGCATGTCTCACCCAAAACAAGAGAACGAGAAGCCATTCTTCTGGCTAAGCTGGCAGGAATTGACTGCCCAGCAACAGGTCCTGCAGCTGATAAGTAACCTGGCAAAAGCTTCAACAAAAACTCACTCTGAAAATGCACGATCAATTTCTGCACCTCTTCCATGTACTTTGAGCAGTCATCACCCACATTATCCTCAGATGCAAAACTCTGATCATGAATTTGCAAAATACAGCTTTCAAGTTTCTCCACTATTGCCTTGAAGAGTGGTGTGATGTAATCAGAAGCCACCCCATAAACTGCACCTAAAGATGCAGAGAGCACCTCAGGAGCTGCAATAGGAAGGCCAACAAGCATAGATGATATTCGTGCATGCACATCCTGTAGGTAGAGGCAGAGGGCAAAGTTCTTTAATTGCTGTGGGGTTATAGGACCTGTAACTTGTCGAATATCCAAGCCTGTAAATGTCTGAACATACAACACAAACAAAAAAGTCAAAAAGATATCTTACACAATTAGCTTACATGTAAAGACAACGGACAATTACAATACAGCTGTGCATGCACCACTCCAAAAGTCCTGAGGCCAAAATATGCACAATAGAGCTTTATCATGCTCAAAAGAGATATATTTCAGATTCAGAAACCCACTGAACCCATCTTGACTCTCAATAGCTCTAGTGAAATCCAAAAGAACATGGAAAAGGGATGCATATCATGATGTGACATTCTTCACAATGCTGCATACAAAAATTAGGTTTCAGCAAACTTCAGGGCTAAGGTTGAGCTGCTCTAAATAACACAGAAATCATTCCTTCCATTAGCAGTTTTCCGACCCTAATTTTAAGCATCACATCTGAACATGTCAAGGAGGCCACAACAAAACCCAGTGCAAAATCACCTGACACTCAGCTTTCTCAGCAAAAAGATGAAGAACTTTGCTAACTTCATGCAAAACCAAAAGAGTGAGCCTTTTTATCTGATTTTGTGGCATCAAGCTCCTCATGAATGTGAGAGACCAGTCTTGTGATGTGTTCTTGAGTAGGTAAGCTGCCTCGAGCTGCAGTTGGAAAAATGCTGTTGACAAAATCAGAAAGGCGGGCTAATGATTTTCCCAGGAATGCTGTCTGGAATGGTTCAAGAGCTGCTATCAGCTGCTCTCTAGCTTCTGCCTTGATGGCCTGGTGGTACACCTTTCACATCTGTGTCACGGAAAAGTCTCTCCACCAAGCTGTCTATCAAGCCCAGAAGCTTAGGATACCCCATCACAAATATCTCTTTCACAAAGCTGGAGGCTGTGAATTCAGATTTCATCTGACTTCCAAATGAATTCACAAGAGCTTCCCAAACTTGCTCTGTTAGCATTGGAACACCAGCCTGCACAACAAAGCATAGTGATGTTTGTCCCTTTCTGAAAATTTTATGCAAAACAATGCTGCATCACAACAAAGTCTACTCCACTGTTCTTGCAGTTTGACAATGCTTTACTGGAGTGAATAAATATTGATAATATGAGGGAGATTAACAATCTTTTCAGAATCCTGACTTACTAGTAAAAATTTAGCAGCATCATTGTAACAGTTCAGAAATGTGGACAAATGTAGTAGGCCCTTACAACAAGACAACCTAAAAGTATTTTGTGCAAGCCCCATGTTCCCATTGTATTTCCTTTCTCAGCAGCCGTTGTCTGACTTACCTGCATAACTTCATCGAGGAATCTGATATGAGAAATAGGATCTCTCTTCTTTGATAGGACACGTTGCAAATGCCATGCTGCCACCACAATCGAATGTAACTGATCCATACATGCTCCAATTCTTTGCCAAAGGCTTTCTCTTGCTTTTGAGGCCCCAGCACCCTGAGGTGCTCCACTCCTCTGTAACCCTCCAGATCCCAGGGAAACCCCCACACTTGCAGATATTGCCTTGATGTCCAATGCAAAACTCACACTCTTCACAGCCATTTCCTTGTACCTATTGATCAAAGATTCAATGGTAGACTTGAGCTCGCCCATATTATAGAAAACTTGCAAGGTGCCCCCCGCCTCAGCTTGGTTGAGTACCTCCATTCCACTCTCAAGACCTTTCATTGCATCCCGCCTGATCTGATTTCCAACTTCCAAGAGCCAAGGGATCTCTTCATCGACCACTTCCACACCTGCAAGATCAGCTTCCTTTCTCAAGGTTTCAATATCATTGTAGATCTGTGCAGCTTTGGCTAAGTCAGCTTTAGCGCCACTTGACTCCAACAACTCTTGGAGTTTTTTCAAAACACATAGTAAGGATTAAAATCTTACCTTTTTTTTTGCATTCTTAACAAATTCTAACCCCATCTCCCCATGAACGACAATTAAGGCCTTCACATTGCAATCCTTTTAATTTTTCTTACTTTATTCATGTCCATTCATTTCACCCTTTTGAACCTTCCCACCTTTTTTGGATGCAACCTTTTTTTTTTGAGGTTGTTTCTTTTTGCTACACAACTTGAACATCCTCTTCTTTGGTGTTTTGAAAATTATGAACTTTCTAATGGATGATTCTTTTTTGGGCACAAATTTCTATAATCTCTCCAAACCCTTCCTATTTGGAAAAAAATATGATTTGACGTCAAGTTGGCCAAATTAACTCTTGTAGCTATTGGCATTTGAAGAGATGATTCAAAAGGTTGAAATGAATAAAGGCCTACACTTGACACACCCTTTCCTGAAACACTCCAACATCTTTCATATACTAAGTAAAAAAACTCAAAAACTCCATCCATCAATCCCCAAACAAACAAAAAATTCAACAAGAAAGCAAAATGGATAAAAATGAAATGGAGAAGAAAGAGAATATATAAAGTTTGTTTAAGTTTAATTTGATCATACGGTGTGGATTTCATCAAAAAATTTAATTTATTGTTGTGACATTGGTTCCAAGAGTTGCAAATTGGTCTCCCAAGTTGATAGGTATCTTTTTTCAACCCTTGGGGGCTAATACAAGGCCATATAATGCTAGATTAAAAGTTTTGTTTTATGTTTTAACCTCTTATTACAAAGCCCTTGGGGCTAATTTTAGTGAATGCACCAACATGAATGTTCAATTTGAGTTGGACTTTGGCCTTGACCCTTAGTGTAAAGTGGGTTTTATATATGCGAATATCTATTAAAAAAGAAAGGAGGGATATTACCAATGTTGTGAAGGTACTTGAATTTGTGAAAAACAATAGGCCTCATTTTATTTTATTTGAAAATTTTCAGAAAAAAATGTATGGTCCTAATTAATTCATAAACAATTGATAAGTTTCATGAAAAAACTGACAATGAACTAAGTAGTCTTATGGTCAATTATTTCATAATTCAAAAAAATGAAAACCTTCGTTACATACCACAATTGTGTATTTGATTTTTTTGATAATCATGATTATGAATATTAAAAGTTACATTAATAACTATGAAGGTATCTTCAAGTGTTGGCTATTTATTATTATTTTTTACTTGGGCAATTGGTTGGGTTTAAGTTCAAGTATTAATAATTTTAGTCATGTATTGATTTTTTTGTAACTCGGTAAAAAAACCTACCTACTTAGTATTGGGTTTTCAAAATTTGATAACCCATTTGGATGACTCAATTATCAATCTTTAAATCCTAAGCATTTTTATTATAATTTTTAAAATATATATATATAATTTTTTTTTAACGAACATTTAAAATTTTATAGTCATATAATCGAATTTAAGCAACAATATAACTAGTGATTCTCAACTAGGTATTTGAAAATTACCCTAATGCATAATTAATGGTTATTACTCCAAAATAATTAGGCAAGTTGATAATCAACGTTATTATGTTGATATCAATGCCCAGATAACGGACCGCAGAAGCTCCACAGTGTCATGTAGCGAGGCAAGCTGCCGAGACTTGGCTTTTATCTGTTTATAAGGCTCTGCAATCTCCGACCTGACTCTCTGCGTCGACGCCTGCAAACTTTCCGCACCTGCCCTTACCACTGTCAGCACACTCTCGGTTTCCTTCAAACTGGAGAGCTGTTGAAGTAGTTCATCGTGCCTAAGGAAGACCTCGCTCCTCAGCTGTTTCTCAAGCAGCTGAATGCCTTCTTGCAATTTCTCTGATGAGGGTGCCGCCGATCCACTGCTCAGAGCCTCGCTTGCAAATTGTGTAGCATTGAAGTCGTCCACGAGGAACTTGGCACTGTCCTTCTCAAACTCTTCGATGGCAGCCCGGGATGCGGCCTCCGTAGCTTCCGTCCCGCTGTCCGTTCCATTGGCGAGCGAAAATCCATCCCTCTCGAACCGCGAGAGGGACGAAGATGTGTAACTGGCCAGCCGATGACGAGGGGAAGCGCTAGGGCTGATCCTCTGGTATGGGCTTCCCGTCCTCTGCAGGGCTGTAGTTGTCCACAAATCCCCACACTCTCACACAGCCATTTCCTGAAAACAAAAGAAGCGAAACTCAAAACTCTCTCAAGGCAGATTGCAACTAACTAAACATTTCTACGTCGCAGGGGGGAAAGTCCAACCGATCTCTTCATAAGTGGTATTCAGATCAGAGACACACATCGAAGCATGGCTTTTCTTTTGGACAAAGGCCTCAAAGAATTTGCCGAAGCAATGCTTGGTCGGTTCTGCGCAACATCAATACATCAAAAGAACAGGAAGACGAATAGGAAATTAATGTGTTTACCTCCAAGAAGAAAGCGTATTGAAGCAAGTCGTGATCGGAATCGGAACCAATAGCGCTCATCGCCGCAGAAGCGCAAGAAGACGCAATTTTTCTTTCCCCTGTCCTCTCTTGCTCTCTCGATCGCCATCTCTTTCATTCGGGTCACCCGGCTACGCTTCAACCGGCCCTGAAGACTTAGTACTGAGTACCCTTTTCTGTTTTTTTCCCCCAGGTGATTTAACAGGTAATAAACTGTCAAACCATGATTTTTCTTTAAATAAATAAATCTCCACCTAAACATAAAAATGAATTTTTTTGGGATATAGTGAATGATTTTTATCTTAGGCTAGCAATTTTCATTGACCTTAAATTATCCATTTGGTAGACAAAAATGAAATAAGGGCTAATCTGGGTTGAAAGAGTTGTCCACATTAATAAACCCTGAATCCTTGTTCATGTGTTGATAGGCTTTCAACCTTGACATATGCTGGTCGAAAGAGTTGTCCACATTAATAAACCCTGAATCCTTGTCCGTGTGTTGATAGGCTTTCAACCTTGACATATGCTGGTCGAAAGAGTTGTCCACATTAATAAACCCTGAATCCTTCATTGACTCTAGCAATTTCTCAATACATATATGTTAAACAAAGATCGCAAGCAAAATGGTAGCATGCACATTCTGGACATGTAATATCACATAAATATACTTGAAAATTTTCCAGTTCTTCTAGGAGAATTGTCAATTGCTTAGAATAAAGGTCAATTTATGCACTTTTAGGTTTGTCAAAACAATATTGATGATATCAATTCCTTGATCCCAATTTTAGAAATGGTATGCAATAATTGGAGGTGCACTCTTTAGCTTTCTCATAATTAAAAAAATAGGGATGAAAGATTTAGGATAAAATTACAATGAGTTGATTATTAAAGTTGAACTATTAATCATGTCAATTTACACCAACGACCAAAAGGAGGTGATTAGTGTAATTTCAAGTCAAATGAACTTCACAAAGATTCGCAACACCCGAACTTCCTAATGGGGCATGATCTTTGTAGCTTGTCATTGGGATTATATTTTAATAGTATTTTTTCAAAATCCTTGGAAAACCCTAGTTGAAAATAATCAGATATGTTGTTCTTGGGGTGTAGCCCCAACAAAATCCATATATTTAGAGCATTTAAGTACACATTCTTGTAATTTTACAAAAAAAAATTCTAATGATGTATGAAGCTCTTGAATTGAACATGATATAGTTTTTCAACTTCTTTTATCTTAGCAATAATCATATGACATCTTTTATCTTGATTTTTCAAACCTTCATAATTTTCAGGAAATATTCTATGTTAGCAATGTGAGTCCAATATGTTACAATTTGCATTGAAATGTTTTTAATCGCCTTCAAAGTTCTTAATTCAAATATGTTTTGGCCTTTTAAACTACATTAAAAAAAACTGAGACTTTGTTGTGGGCAAAAGGAGACTTTAAAAACTATTCAAATAGTATGCTTAGAGCATCACAAACTTATATCTTTATCAATTCATCAATTCATTCGAAATTTGCATGAAATGTATTTACTTCATGGGTTTTTTTATTATTATTTGAATCTTGTACGTTTAAAATATGTATGATGTATGTTTAAGTAAAATGAAATATTTTAAATGATTGAAAATGTTTCATCTTATTTATACATGCATCATACATGTTTTAAATAGGATAACTGTCGCAAACCTAGCTTTGGGCTCGCGACCAAGGTAAGGGGTTGCAAGGTTGCGAGAGTCAAGACGAAAGAAGCCCGGGAATCAAAAGGAAGGAAGCTTGGGAACAAAGGCAAAGGCATTGGAAGGGTGCGGGCCAAGAGGAAGCCCGGGAGTCATCACATACTCCCGGGAGTCTAAGGAAGTGCGAGGGAGTGTGAGGGAGTGAGCACTCACACTCCCAAGGCAACTCCCATTTTGGGAGAGGGAGTCCCGGTGGACTCCCGAAACTTCAGAGTGCAAGTTGAAGGGTCAAGTATCAATGGTTTGTTGTGCTCTTGGTACCGTTGGAAAGCTCTTGAAACGTAGATGTCTAAAATGGGCTCGCATTGCTCATTTGGACATCTGAAAGGCAAGTTATGGGCAAAAGAAGGGCCGGGAGTCAAACTGCCAATTTGACTCCCGACCACTAAAAGTTGAGAATCGACCCCTTCCCGACATCCGATTTGAGAGTGCGACACGGCGTTGGAAAGGTCTCGACGAGGTCTATAACTTTGCTTCAGACCGCGTCGCGATCGGACTCTGTAGTCGGGAGATATCGGCGTCCAAAGTCCCGGGACTCCAACCCAGGACAATTTCGGGACTCCCACGCGGGAGTCCCGGGAAAAATAGTCATTTGGATGCCACCTCCGTGGAGAGTTGCAGAGTATACTATAAGGGGGAAGGTGGTGGCTTCCCCTAAGTCCGGGCCGTGGTGAGTCTTGTGTGTCCGTGTTGCCCGTGGCTCGTCCTAGCACCAAAGGTGTTCCAACTATGCACTAACCACTTTGTGTGGGTTGTGTGCAGGCCCGTGTGAGTGAATAAGCTTGTCAATTCTTCCTAGTCCCATCCCGGAGCTCCAACACGCCCTTCTACCCCTCCGAGTGTTGTGAGCTAGGGAGCGGCTCCAAGTTCCAACTCCTTCCGCATTACCGCACACTTGGACCTTCAAGTGGGTCTACAAGGAACTTGGAAGCGCGTTAATAACCATGTGCAAAAAACACAAACTGGTTTTGAGTAGTATTTCATTCTCTCTTGTCATGTTTTTGGGTGCACATACAACCTTCAAGCTTTGTTAGTTGTTGAAAGCCATAATTTTGTGATTGCATCATTTGAAAGCATACAACCTTTATAAAAATTTTGTTAGTTAATACAATTGTTCCATTTCATGAACCTTGAATGTTTCATTTATTGTTTGTTTTCAAGTTCTTTCCAATAGGTTATGGGCAAAAGAAAGAACATTGTGTTAGAACAAGAAATAATGAAAGGTTTTTGAGCTTATGTTGCATAGAAAAAGGGAAAGAATATTTTTAAGAGACGAATTTTTAGTTTGCAAAGTAAGTGGGAGTTCATTTTCAAGTGGTGGCATACAAGGAGCTTACAACTTTTCCAAGTGAGTGGGAGGTGTGGAAGAGACTTCTTCAAGGTGTTGTAAATTCTCAAGTGTGGAAGAGTGTTCTTCAAGTTTTTAAGTTCCAAATTTTAAGTTCAAAGTGTGTGAAAGAGACTTCTTCAAAGTGTACTAGGATTTCAAAGTGTGTGGAAGAGAGTTCTTCAAGTTGTTGAAAAGTTTCAACATTCAAGTTTGATATTTGTGCAAAAATAATAATTTCAAATGTTTGAAGGTTTCTTATAAAGGTTTTGTTTTATGACATATAACAATTGAGTGCGAAAGATTTCAAGTGAGGTCTTCAAACATTAGCAAGTTTTTCATCTTGAAATTTTCCCACTTGCACTTCTTTTGAATAGAAAAACATAGAGTGTTTGTTTTAGCATTCATGAAACACTAAATGTTATCCTTCCAAATGGAGTCTTTGAAAGTCATGGAGAAGTTTGATGGTGGCAATTTTCACCTTTGGAAGTTCAAGATGCGCATGATGCTTTCTAAGCATGGGTTTTGGATGATGCGCCCCTAAATCTCGGGGTGAACCCACTTGAAGGTTTCACCTTGTGAAGTTGTAGAAAGTTGGGACTTAGAGCACACTCCTGGCTTCCAACACTAAAAAGGGGTAGAGGGTCATGTTGGGAGCCTCGGGATTAGACTAGGAAGAGGGACTAGCTTAGCTTGTGTGAATCTGCATCCAAAAACCAACCACATGAGGTTAGTTTAGAATTCGGGACACCCTTGGGTGTTGGGACAAGCCACGGGCATTTGGACACACAAGACTCACCATGGCCTGGACTCGGGGGAAGCCACCACCTTCCCCCATATAGTATTCTCTCCAGCTCTCCACCGAGGCTACATCCAAATGGCTCTTTTTCCCGGGACTTTCGAAATGGAGTCCCAAAATTGTCTTAGTGGGACTCCCGGAACTTTGTACGGCCATAACTCCCGACTGCAGAGTTTGATTGCGATGAGGTTTGAACTAAAGTTGTAGCCCTCGTCGATATCTTTCCAACGCCATGTCGCACTCTCGAATCGGATGTCGGGAACAGGTCGATTCCCGACTTTGAGTGGTCGGGAGTCAAACTGTCAATTTGACTCCCGGCCCTTCTTTTGCCCATAACTTAAACTGAAGATGTCCAAATGACAAATGCGAGGCCATTTTCGATATCTACGCTTCAAGACCTTTCCAATGACACTAAGAACACTCCAATGCGAGGTGTTTTGGGTCTTTCTATCGAGCTTTGAACATTCGGGAGTCCCAAAGGACTCCAAATCCCCAACTTTGGGAGTGTTGGGCTTCACCCGCACACTTGGCCAAAGTGGGGTTGCGACATTGGAAGTTTGTTGATGGGAATGCAACAATTCCAAATGATGAAGATCAAATCACGAATTACAACGAAAAGTCAACCAAAGCATTTGCATTACTTTGTGAACATCTCACAGATGCACAACTTGCACACATTCAATATTGCGAAAATGTCAAAAGCACTTGGGAGGCACTTTGCGATGTGCACGAAGCCAAGACCATCGGAAACGAGTTGTTTCTTCAAAAGAGGTTTTTCACCATCGAAATGCAAGAAGGGGAAGACTTGCTTCCGCACATCAACATGGTGAAGGCCCTTATAGATCAATTGCGTTCCATTGAGGTGAAGATTGAAGATGAAAATGTGTACATGATACTTTTCATGAGCCTTCCCCCATCTTTTGATAACTCGGTCACAAGTTTGGAATCCATGTCCACAAAAGATGTTGACCTTCAATTCATCGTTGCTCGATTGCTTCATGAGGTTTCCAAAAGAAAAGAAAATGAAAATATTGAAAATGTTGCATTGTTTAACAAAATTCATAAGGAAAAGCTTTGTTTTTATTGCAAAAAACCCGAACATTTTGTGAGGAATTGTTTCAAAAAAAAGAATGATGAAAAAGAAAAGGCAAACCAAGCTTGTGAAGATCAAGAACAAATGTTTGTTGCCACCTTGAGTGTTAATGATCATACGGCGTACGATTGGATCATCGATTCCGGCGCAACACAACACATCATTAAACCCTTCATTGACAACTTTTCGAGAAAAACTCATGTTTACCTTTTGAAAGCAAAAGGAGAGGTGTTTGACAAATTCAAGGCATACAAGGCCTTGGTGGAGAATTAAACCGGCATGAAGATCAAAACCTTGCGATTCGACAACGGAGGAGAATTTGTGTCCAAAAAGTTTGACAACTTCTTGGATGAACGTGGAATCCAATGATAAACAAATGCACCTTACACACCACAACAAAATGGAGTTGCGGAACGAGCCAATAGGACCATCATGGAGTGCGCTAGAAGCATGATTCGTGCACAAGGACTTGACTTAAAGTTTTGAGCCGAAGCGGTGAACATGACAGTTTACATCAAGAATCAATGCCCAACAAAAGCTCTTGAGTCAAAGACCCCACAAGAAACACGGACTGGTAGAAAGCCCAATGTATCTCATTTGAAAGTTTTTGGTTGCAAAACATTTGCGCACATTCCTGATGAAAAGAGAAGCAAATTAGAGTCCAAATCCATGCCTTGTGTGTTTTTAGGGTATTTCGAAGGGACCAAAACATATCGTTTGATGTGTGTAGAAACCAAAAGGATCATCAAGAGTTGAAATGTTATGTTCTTAGAAGGGACAAAAGAAATAGAATGTGTTCATGATAATAAACTCCCTTTAAAGGAAGGGAAATATGTTGTTGTGGATGAAGTTGTGAATGATAATGAAATTGTCAAGGATGTCAATCCTATATCTTTGAAGGGGAGACCAACGAAAGGCATGGAAGGTGATGAATCTATGTCAAAATTTTCTTCAAAAATAAACTTTGCTACAACACAAAATGAAGGTTTGAATGAACCACAACAAGATGGACGAAAAGAAAGGCCCCAAAGACAACGTAAAGAGTGGCCTCGTGATTGGTGGGTTGCCACGAAAAAAATGGAACGGGCCGCCATAACTTTTTCAGAATAACCTCAAACTGTGGAAGAAGCGTTGAATGGCCAAGATGCAAAGAAGTGGGAGATGTCCATGCAAGAACAATACGACTTTCTTGTCGTCAACAACATTTGGTCCTTGGTGCCACTCCCCGAGGGTAGGAAGCCCATTTCTTGCAAATGGGTGTTCAAAATCAAACATGGGGTTGATGGTGAAGTTAAACGTTACAAGGCCAGACTTGTGGCAAGAGGTTTCACCCAAACATATGGAGTTGATTATAATGAAACTTTTGCACTTGTTGCAAAGTTTGTGTTAATTCGTTGTATCCTTGCACTAACAACCATTGAAGACATGGAGATTCATCAAATGGACGTTAAAACCACATTTTTCAATGGTGACCTTGAAGAGGAGATCTACATGGAACAACCCAAAGGATTCACTCAAGAAGGTGAGCATCTTGTGTGCAAGCTTCACAACTCATTGTACGGGTTGAAACAATCACCAAAGGCATGGAACCAAAAGTTAAATGTTTTCTTGAAAAGCATCGAGTTTGTGAGGAGTGATGCAAATTTTAACATGTATGTTGTGCAAGTTGGAGATGTCAAATTTTTCATTGTCGTGTATGTCGATGATCTCATCTTGGTGTGCAATAATAAGGACAAGCTTTTGCAAGTAAAGGAAGAACTTTCTTGAATGTTCGAAATGAAAGATCTTGGCGACTTGCATTTATTCCTTGGCATGGAAGTGGAAAAGGATTGTGCACAACGTTTGCTTTACATCAACCAAATTGGATATATCAAAGAAATTCTCAAACTTTTTCACATGGAGGATTGCAAAGCCATCAGAGTGCCACTTGATCCCAAGATTAAATTCAAAAAGAATGAACAAGGATGATAAGATGGTGAAGGTTCCTTATCAACAAGTAGTGGATTCCTTAATGTATGCCATGTTGTGTACTCGGCCGGATTTGGCATACCCAATAAGTGTGGTGAATCAACACATGGCCAATCGAAGCCTAGAACATTGGATTGCAATCAAACACATTTTTCGATATTTGTAAGGTACTTTGCATTTCAAATTATGTTTCCGAAGGTTAACACCCCAAGGTTTGGTCGGATATTGTGATGCAGATTGGGCCGGTTGATGCGCTCCTAAGTCCCAGGGTGAAACCCACTTGAGGGTTTCACTTTGTCAAGTTGTAGAAAGTTGGGACTTAGGGCACGCTCCCGACTTCCAACACTAGAAAGGGGTAGAAGGTTGTGTTGGGAGCCCCGAGATTAGACTAGGAAGAGGGACTAGCTTATGTTGTGTGAATCTACATCCAAAAATCAACCACAAGAGGTTAGTTTAGCATTCGGGAACACTCTTGGGTGTTGGGACAAGCCACGGGCACTTGGACACATAAGACTCACCACGGCCCAGACTCGGGGGAAGCCGCCACCTTCCCCCATATAGTATTCTCTACAGCTCTCCATCGAGGCTACATCCAAATGGCTCTTTTTCCTGGGACTCCCGAAATGGAGTCCCGAAATTGTCCCGAAATTGTCCCGAAATTGTCCCGGTTGGAATCCCGAGACTTTGGGAGCTCATAACTCTCAACTACAGAATCCGATCGCAACGAGGTCTAAACCAAAGTTGTAGCCCTCGTCGAGATCTTTCCGACGCCATGTCGCAATCTAGAATCGGATGTCGGAAAAAGGTCGATTCCCGACTTTTAATGGTCGGGAGTCAAATTGCCAGTTTGACTCCCGACCCTTCTTTTGCCCATAACTTGGGCTACAGATGTCCAAATGACAAATGCGAGGCCATTTTCGATATCTACGCTTCAAGACATTTCCAATGACACTAAGAACACCCCAACGCTTGGTGTTTTAAGTCTTGTTGTTGAGCTCTAAACATTCAGGAGTCCCAAAGGACTCCAAATCCCCAACTTTGGGAGTGTTGGGCTTCACCCACACACTTGGCCAAAGTAGGGTTGCGACACCAGTGACCTTGAGGATAGAAGGTCCACCACAGGGTTTGTATTCAAGATGGGAGGTGGAGCCATTTCTTGGAGTAGCAAATGACAACCCACAATCGCTCTATCAACAACCGAGGTTGAATACATGGCAAGTACACAAGCTACCAAATAAGCCATATGGATGGCAAAGCTCATGAAGGAATTAGGGTACATGAAAGAAAAGAAGGCAATGGTGATTCGATGTGACAACCAAGGTGTAATATCATTGACTAAGAATCCCATGCAACACGCTCGAACAAAGCACATTGATGTCCAACATCATTTTGTTTGAGAACGAGTTGATAATGGCGAAGTTATTTTCGAATATTGTTCAACAGAGGACATGGTGGCAGATGTGCTTATGAAAACATTACCAAAAGAACGACATAACAAATTGATAACCATGTTCAAATTAGAAACTTCATAGAGTGGGAGTTTTAGAAATATTATTTGTTTATAACTTCCAATGTTGATGAATGTGTTAAACATTCATCAAATGGATGAATAATATTCTCATCCTTCTAGTAGTTATGTTAGGTTGAATAGTGGCAGCTAGGGTTTAGAAGTGGAAACTATTTAGGGCTTGGCGACGGCTAGGGTTAGGCTTGGCGGCGGCTAGGGTTAGGGTTTGGCAGCGGCTAGGTTAAGGTTAAGTGGTGGCTACTTTAGGGTTAGGAGATAGTATATAATGGAATGGTTTTGAATAGTCTTTCATTCTCTCCTTTCATGTTTTTGAGTGCACATAAAACCTTCGAGCTTTGTTAGTTGTTGCAAGCCATAGTTTTGTGATTACATCATTTGAAAGCATACAACCTTTATAATCTTCTTATTAGTTAATACAATTGTTCCATTTTATGAACCTTGAATGTTTCATTTCTTACCTGTTTTCAAATTCTTTCCAATATTTGTGTGGGTTGTGATGCCATTTGGTGTCAAAAACGGAAGCCCACTTATCAAATAGCGATGACTAAAGCTTTTTGTGAGTACATAAATGTATTCATTAAGATTTTTCTTGATGATTTCACAATTTTCAGTGACATGTCAACTCACTTTAAGAAGCAAAAAAATGTTTTCTTAAGTGTGAGAGTTTGGCATTAATCTAAACCCAAACAAGTGTGCCTTCATGGTGTTTTCAAGAACCATTTTAGGTTTTATAGTGTCCAAAGAAAGCAAAGTCATGGATCATAAAAAGGTTGAAGCCTTGATAAACATGTTGGTACCTTCTACCCCCAGGAAATCCAAGTTTTTAACATGATGGCCCAATGTTATAGGTGCTTCATTAAAAGTTTTACTTGAATCATGTCACCTATCATTAAGCTACTCAAAAAGTTTAAAGTTTTTGAGTGGATTAAAGAATGCCAAAATGCTTGGGAGGATATTAAGAACTAATATATGCAAGTCTCTATTTTGATCAATCCAAATTGGGAGCTTGAGTTTCAGGTTCATATAGATGCATCTTAGTTAACAGTAGGAGCCATACTAGCATAGAATTTGACTAGTAAGTTTGATGAATCGATTATGTATTTTTTTAGATTGTTTAATTTGGCTAAACAAAATCATACTACTATTGAAAAGGAAGCCCTGGCTATGGTCTATGCTTTGCACAAACTCATACATTACTTATTGGGTAACAAGTTTGTAGTTTATGTCAACCACATGGCCTTAATTTACCTGGTTAACAAGTCACAAATTTCTCACATAATAACCAAGTGGTTACTGTTATTGTTGGAAGATGATTTCAAAATATTGTAGATCCCATTTGATGGTAGATGCATTAAGTAGATTGCCCAATCAAGCAGAACTGGTTGGTGTACTTGATCAAATCACTAATGCTCATTTGTTCACTTTACAACCAAAGTGGTTATGTAGAACTAGTCACATTTCAACTTGTCTATGGATTATACCCATTATTACTTACAAAATACATGTTACCATCTAAGCTAGGGCAGATTTATGATCCAAAACTTGCCAAGGTTTTAATTAGTCGCTTGTCAGAACTAGAGAAACTATAGGAGAACTGATTGGTAGTATAGGACTTGAAAACTTTTAACTAGTGGAATCGGTCA
Organism: Sphagnum contortum; assembly: GCA_963920785.1. Taxonomy (NCBI): domain Eukaryota; kingdom Viridiplantae; phylum Streptophyta; class Sphagnopsida; order Sphagnales; family Sphagnaceae; genus Sphagnum; species Sphagnum contortum. The sequence goes on from OY987277.1 coordinate 15,516,248, forward strand.
ATATGGTCTCAAAATTGGTACATTGAGACAAAATACTAGTTTGGAAATTATGTTTTATGGTTTATAGGGGTTGTTAAAACACATACCCCTAAATTTTAAAATGATGGTTTGGACCATATAAGATCCATTATTGTTTACCAAACAACACAATACTAGTAATGATGATAAATAAATTTGATCGTAACCTAGTACTAGTTAACATTAAGAAGTTGAAACCTTATAGATTAAACACTTCAACTTGTTTTGGCCAATTTTAGTGATTTTTTATTAAAAGAACTAGTGGAATAGAAATATTTTGGTAATTTATTTACCTAGCAACAAGTTGAAGAAATATACTTTAATAGAAAGTTTAGTGAAGAATTGGTTGAAACTATTCATTCTGGTAACTTATTTGTTAAATAACCAGTTCAGTTTATATTAAAGGTTTGACAATATACAACCTAATTAAAAGAAGAAATTAAATTAATTGTTTGAGCCAAAACTAATTCAAATGGGTGATAATGACTTGTTGAAGAAGCAACTGGTTAAGAAGTAACTTATTAGCCCTAATTTTGAGCAAAATAATAATATTTCAATAAACCTAATTATAGGTGTCGACTTTTTAAAGACAATATGCCCTAAAACTAGTGTCATTCTCTAAGCGCTGCCACTTTCCACTTTTGAATTATAATATAAAGGATCAATGTCTTTTCATTTTTTCATTATGGATTTCTTTATATTATTTGTTACATCAAAATGAGGCCATGAGTGCCTTAGATCAATTGAGAGAGAGATCAAATAAGAGGGAGGCATAATTGACAATAAAAATAAAGGAAAGATGCAAAAGAAATAGAATTGCAGAGAGTTAAAAAGGAAGTTTTTAAAACAACCAGAGTAATATATATTGAAATGCTTGCATCAAGACTACCCCCTGCATTTTGTAAAAGTAGTGAGAGTTTTGGAGAAGTTAAAAACACATAACAAGAAATTTTTGAAACATTAAGGCGTGTTATCATTGTGGGAGGACTTGAAAAAACATTGAGGGACTTTTGGAAACAAATTGCACCACCGACACTTGCATTTGTCATTATTAGTGATTATGAGGAGGAAGAACAAGTTGAAAGCAAAACTACAAAAAAAGAAAAATAAGATGAGCAACCTGTTAAAGTTGAACAACTAACAAAATTGTTATAGCAACATGTATGTCAAGAGAACCAATCTCTACCAAGTCTAGGTCCCAAGTACCATGACGAGGTGTAAAGGGAAGGAATAGGCAAAGGAAGGCAATTAACCTACCAAGGTAACCTGAAAATGGGCACTTGGTGAAACAAAGGAAAAAATTTAAATGTTTTAGTGGATCCAAATGGGATCCAAAGAAGTTACAATGGGTAAAACATGTTGGTTTGGTAGGTTTGTTTGCTATTCATTGGACAATTCCACAATTAGACCTATTGGAGGAATTTTTATGCATTTGGGATTCCATATAGGATGGATGAATTCGAATTTTTATTTGTGGTGAGAAAATCACTATTGATAAACATTAATTGCAAAGTAGTTTAGTGTTAGTAGTGAAGGAATAGTGGATGTGGCCAACCCACTAGTTAAGGAAGCTAAAGTGGCTTTAAAGAACATAATTAGACCAAATGCATTTGTCAACGACAAATAGTGGTGTGACGACTTTAACCTTGGGCTCACGAGCAAGGCAAGGGCATGGAAAGGTGTGGATCGAGAATTTAATACACTCCCAAGAATGTGGGAAAGTGTGAGGGAATGAACCCACACACTCCCAAGTGGACTCCCACTTTGGGATTGGAGTCCAAATGGACTCCCAAATTTTTAAAGAATAATTTGAAGGGCCAAAATTCATTGTATTGAATAATTTTTTATACCATTGAAAAACTCTTAAGACCTAGATGTTTAAAATAAGCTTGCATGATCCATTTGAGTAGTTACACACAAGTTATGGCCGAAAGAAAGGCCAAGAGTCAAAGTGTTAATTTGACTCTTGGTCATTAAAAGTTAAGAATTGCCTTGAATTACATGTGGAAAAAAGGCGTGCCACATATCCTTAGAAAGATTTTAATAAGGGCTACAATTTTTTTTAAATATCAACTCAATCAAAGGTTTGCATAAGAAGTTATCGGCATCCAAAGTTGCGAGAATCTTAATTTCAAAAATTGCAAAACTCTTGATTTGGGAGTCCCAGGAAGAATGCCATGGCATGTCATAGATAATATTATAAGGGGGAAGGTGGTGGCTTCCCCCAAGTCCGAGCTGTGATGAATCTTGTGAATCCATGTATGCCCATGGTTCATCCGTGCATCAAAAGTGCTCAAACTATGCAATAACCAACTTCTTGTTTGGTTTGTGAAAATTAATATAAATAATTGACCCGCTTTCACTGGTCCTAGTCCCCATCCCAGAACTCCAACACGCCCCTCTTACCCCATAAATGTTGTAAAAACGTACCCCAACTCCTTCTTTTCTTGTTGTTTTCATTTTGGGACTCACATTTTATTAGAAACAACTTGAAAACAAACAAGAAATGAAAGATTCAAGGTTCATGAAATGGAACAATTGTATTAACTAACAAAAATCACAAAGGTTGTATGCTTCAAATGCTACAATCACAAAATTATGACTTGCAACAACTAACAAGACTTGAAGGTTCTATGTGCATTTCAAAACCATGAAAGAGAGAATGAATAATTCACTCACAAACACCTTTATATATATAACTCCCTAACCCTAAAGTAGCCGCCATCTTTAAACCCTAACCTTAAAGTAGCCGCCATCTTTAAACCCTAACCTTAAAGTAGCCGCCATATTTAAACCCTAACCTTAAAGTAGCCACAATCTTCAAACCCTAACCTTAAAGTAGCCGCCATATTTAAACCCTAACCTTAAAGTAGCCGCCATCTTCAAACCATTACCCTAAAGTAACCGCCATCTTCAAACCCTAACCCTAAAGTAGCTACCATTTTCAAACTTTAACCCTAAAATAACCACCATCTTCAAACCCTAACCCTAAAGTAGCTACCATTTTCAAACTTTAACCCTAAAATAACCACCATCTTCAAACCTTAACCCTAAAGTAGCTACCATTTTCAAACTTTAACCTTAAAATAACCACCATCTTCAAACCCTAACCCTAAAGTAGCTACCATTTTCAAACTTTAACCCTAAAATAACCACCATCTTCAAACCCTAACCCTAAAGTAGCTGCCATCTTCAAACCCTAACCCTAAAGTAGTTACCATTTTCAAATCCTAACCCTAAAGTAATTACCATCTTCAAACCCTAACCCTAAAGTAGCTGCCATTTTAAAACCCTAACCTTAAAGTAGTTGCCATCTTCAAACCCTAACCCTAATGTAGTCGCCACCTCCAAACCCTAGCCACCACTTAACCCCAAAGTTCACACAACTTCTAGTCACTAATTTTAACTATTAAGGATGTGAATATTATTCATCCTTTTGATGAATGTGAATCACGTTCACCAACTTTAGGGATTAGAATCAAATAATATTTCTAACATTTTCACTTTATGAGAATCTTAATCCGAACAAGTTTATCAACTTATGATGTTGTTATTTGGATAATGCCTTAGTAAGGACATCTGCCACCATGTGTTCCGTTGGACAATACTCAAATCAAACTTCTCCATTTTCAACTCATTTTCGAACAAAATGATGTTGTACATCAATGTGTTTTTTGCGTGCATGGCGAGTGGGAATTTTGGTGAATGATATTGCACCTTGATTATCGCATCGAATCACCATCGTTTTTTTCCACCATATATCCTAAATCCATCATCAATTTTGTTATCCATATGGCATCTTTTGTGGCTTCCATGTTCACCATGTACTTCGCCTATGTGGTGGATAATGTTATTGTAGGTTATCGTTTGCTATTCCAAGAAATGGCTCCACCCTTGATCATGAAAACAAACCTTGTGGTGGACCTCCTATCTTCAAGATCACCACCCCAATTCACATCACAATATCTAAGCATTTCCTTGGATGGTGTTGCACCAAATTGTAATTTCATTTGCAACATACCTTGCAAATATCTAAGGATTTGTTTGATGACCATCCAATGCTCCATGCTAGGGTTGGCCATGTGTTGACTCAACACATCTATTGGGTATGCCAAGTCCAGTTGTGTGCACAACATGGCATACATCAAGGACCCAACCGCTTGTTGATATGGAAATCCCTTTAATTCATCATTTCCATCCATGTTCCTTTATAACTTCACTTTGAGATCGAATGGAACTCCAATGGGCTTACATTCTTCCATTCAAAAACGTTTCAATATTTCCTTGAGGTATTTGATTAGGTTCATGGGTAGGAGTCATTGATCACGATTCCTTTCCACTTTCATCCCCAAAAAGAAATGTAACTCCATAAGGTCCTTCATTTCAAACTTTTGACTCAACTCATTTTTTATTTGCAAAATTTTGTTTTGATCGTTGCACACCAAAATGAGGTCATCCACATAGACCACAATGAAAAACTTCACATCTTCCACTTGTGCAACATACACATTAGGATCGACCTCACTCTTCATAAATTCAATGTTTTTGAGAAACGCATCAAAATTTTGATTCCATGCTATTGGAGATTGTTTCAAACCATACAAGGACTTGTGATGCTTACACACAAGATGTTCATATCCTTAATGCACAAACCCTTGACGTTACTCCATGTAAATTTCTTCTTCAAGCTCCCCATTGAGAAATGTGGTTTTCATGTCCATTTCATGGATCTCCATGTCTTCCAAGGCCACCAATGCAAAAATACAACGAATAGATGTAAACTTTGCGACGAGTGCAAAATTTTTGTTGTAATCCACTCCGTAGGTTTGGGTAAAACCTCTTGCCACTAATGACACGCTCCCAAACTCCTTGGTAGACTCAAATGTGAGTCTGAAATGAAAACAACGAAAGAGTGAAGAGTTGGGGCGCGCTCCTTAGTTCGCAAGACTTTGGGGGTAAAGGGGCGTGTTGGAGCTCCGAGAAGGGACTAGGAAGATTGATAAGCAATTCACTTATTGATAGGACCTTCACAAGCCAAACCACAAGTTGGTTAATGCATAGTTGGAGCACTTTTGGTGTTAAGACGAGTTAGGGGCAAACTCGGATTCATAAGACTCACCATGACATGGACTTGGGGGAAGCCACCACCTTCCCCTTTATTGTATATTTTTTGCTTGGCCATGGGGCAGAAATCTAAATGTCATTTTGTCATGGGACTCCCAAGTGGGAGTCTCGAAATTCCCAAAGCTGGGACCCCCGTGACTTTAGGGCCCCATAACTTTGTTTACACACCTCAAATTGAAATATGGCCTAAAGTAAAGTTATAGCCCTTGTTGCGAGCTTTTCAATGGTATGTAGATCACCACCTGCATGCAAGGAAATAAGGGTGATTCTTGACTTTTAGTGATCAAGAGTCAAACTGTCACAACCCCACTTTGGCTAAGTGTGAAGATGAAACTCACACTCCCAAAGTTGGGGACTTGGAGTCCTCTGGGACTCCCGAATTTTTAGAGTTCCACAAAAAGGCTCATTGGAAAGGTCTTGAAGCGTAGATATCGAAAATGGCCTCGCATTCGTCATTTGGACATTTGTAGCCCAAGTTATCGACAAAAGAAGGGCCAGGAGTCAAACTGCCAATTTGACTCACGACCACTAAAAGTCGGGAATCGACCTCTTCCCGACATTCGATTCTAGATTGCAACATGGCGTTGGAAAGCTCTCAAGGAGAGCTACAACTTTGGTTCATACCTCGTTGCAATCGGACTCTGCAGTCGAGAATTATGAGCTCCCAAAGTCCCAGGACTCCAACTGGGACAATTTCGGGACAATTTCGGGACTCCAACTTGGGAGTCCCGAGAAAAAGAACCATTTGGATGTAGCCTCCGCGGAGAGCTGCAGAGTATACTATATGGGGGAAGGTGGTGGCTTCCCCCAAGTCCGGCCCGTGGTGAGTCTTGTGTGTCAAAGTGCTCGTGGCTTGTCCCAACACCCAAGGGTGTTCTTGAATGTTAACTAACCCTTTTGTGGTTGGTTTTGGATGTAGATTCAAGCTTGACAATCTAGTCCCTCTTCCTAGTCTAATCCCGGGACTTTTAGCACGACCCTCTACCCCTTTCTAGTGCTGGAAGTCAGGAGCGTGCCTTAAGTCCCAACTTTCCGCAACTGTACATAGTTGGACCCTCAAGTGGGTACAATAAGGGACTTAGGAGTGCGTCACAAATGGTCATTTTGATTCTCAACCCTTCTTTTGACCATAACTTGTGTTTCAAATGTCTAAATGGGCTATGCGAACCCATTTTAGACATATAAGTTCTAAGAGGTTTCCAATGATATAAGGAGCACCTCAATCCAATGAGTTTTGATCCTTGAAATTGTTTTATGAAGATTTGGGAATCCATTAAGACTTCAACTTCCAAGGTGGGACCTCACTTGGAAATGTGAGGTTCATTCCTTCACATTCTCCTACACTCCTAGGAACATGAAATGTGATTCCCAGGCTTCTTTTTTGGCCCACACCCTTGTAAGCCATTGCTTTGGTTGTGAGCCCAAGGTTAGGGTTACGACAATTAATATGGTTGCTAGAAATATTATTCGATTCTAATCCTCAATGTTGATGAATGTGTTAAACATTCATCAAATGGATGAATAGTATTATCATCTTTCTACTAGTTAAGTTAGGTTAAATAGTGGCGGCTAAGGTTTAGTAGTGGAAATTATTTAGGGCTTGGCAGCGGCTAAAGTTAAGGCGGTGACGACTAGGGTTAGGGTTTGGTGGCGGTTAGGGTTAGGTGGCGGTTAGGGTTAGGTGACGGCTAGGTTAGGGTTAAGTGGCGATTATTTTAGGGTTAGGAGGTAGTATATAGTGGAGTGGTTTTGAGTAGTCTTTCATTCTCTCCTTTCATGTTTTTGAGTGCACATAGAACCTACAAGCTTTGTTAATTGTTGCAAGCCATAGTTTTGTGATTGTAGCATTTGAAGCATACAACCTTTGTAATCTTCTTGTTAGTTAATATAATTGTTCCATTTCATGAACCTTGAGTGTTTCATTTCATACTTGTTTTCAAGTTATTTCCAATAGGTTATGGGCTCACACCAAGCAAAAGAAAGGACATTTTGTTAGAAGAAGAAGTAGTCAAAGGTTTAGTTTGTATAACATAGAAAAGGAGAATCCTTTTAATGAAAGGTTTTTTAGTTTGCAAGGTTGCAAAGAGAGTAGGAATCCATTTGCGAGTGAATGGGAGGTGTGAAAGAGATTTCTTCAAACTGTTGTAAGTTTTTCAAGTGTGGAGAACTAATTTTCAGGTTTTTGAAAGTATCAAGTTTCAAGGTGAAAGTGTTTGGAAGAGATTTTTTCGAGTTGTTGAGGATTTCAACTTTGAATTTTTTTTAAAAGTGTGTGGAAGAGAGTTTTTCAAGTTGATGAAAATCCAACTTTGAAATTCAAGAAAGTGTGTGGAAGAGAGGTTTTCGAGTTGTTGAAAGCATCAATTTGACGAGAGGTGTGAAAGATTTCTTCCAAAGCTTTCAATCTTTTGAAAAAAATGTTTGTTGTAGCATTTGTGTTCAAAATGTCTTCTTTTCAAATGGAGTCCTTGAAAGTCATGGAGAAGTTTGATGGTGGCAACTTTCATCTTTGGAAGTTTAAAATGCGCATGATGTATTCTAAACATGGGCTTTGGAAATTTGTTGATGGGAGTGCTACCTTGCCAAGTGAAGAACTTACAAGGGTCGATTACAATGAGAAAGAGATAAAGGCTTTTGCATTGCTTTGTGAACATTTCACGGATGCCCAATTTGCACACATTCAATATTGTGACAATGTGAGAAGTGCGTGGGAGGTTCTTTGCGGTGTGCATGGAGTTAAGACAATCGACAGCAAATTGTTCCTTCAAAGGAGATTTTTCACCATCGAAATGTAAGAAGGAGATGACATGCTTGTGCACATCAACACGGTGAAAACCCTTACGAACCAACTATGTTTCATCGAGGTTAACATTACGGATGAAGATGTTTACATGGTACTCCTCACGAGTCTTCCTCCATTTTTTGATAACTTAGTCACAAGCTTGGATTCCATGTCCACAAAAGATGTAGACCTTCAATTCATTGTACCAAGGTTGCTTCACAAAATGTCCAAAAGAAAAGAATGTGAGAGTTCCGAAAGTACCGCATTCGTGAACAAAACTCACAAGTCAAACGAGAAGCTTTGTTTTTATTGTAAGAAACTATGACATTTTGTGAGAAATTGTTTGAAGAAGAAAAATAATGAAAAAGAAAAGGCCAATCAAGCTTGTGAAGATCACGAACAAATGTTTATTGCTGCATTGAATGCCAATGATCATACCACGTATGATTGGATTGTCGATTCGGGTGTAATGCAACACATGACATTTGAACAAGAATGGTTTACCAAGTACGAACGCATTTCCCCAAGGAAGGTGTTCATGGGCGATGACACCGTTTTGGAGGCCATCGACAAGGGGAACATCAAAGCCACAATGCAAGTGGGAGGGAAATTATCACACGCAACCATCACCCAAGTTTGTTCATGTTCCAGAAATGAAGAATAGTCTCATTTCCGTGAGTAAGCTCATTTCTGAAGGTTTCAAAGTGGAGTTTGACAAGGATGGTTGTAAGGTCAACAATGCTTGAGGAGTTGTTGTGATGGAAGCACGAAGGCACAAGAACTTGTACCTTCTTAATGTGGAGGCGCACAAGGACACGACACACATTGCAAATTTTTCGAATGAAGGTGTGATGTTTTAGCATCAAAGACTTGGCCATCTCAACATGGTAAGCATTAAGGAGTTGAATGCCATGATGGATGGCATGAATTTGAAAGAAGTACCTTTGCATCACATTTATGAAGCATGCATAAAAGGCAAACATAAAAAAACATCATTTCCCAAGGATGGAGCAACAAGGGCTTCACATCTTTTGGAAATTGTCCACACCGATGTGTATGGGCCAATGAGGATTACATCGCATGGTGGAGCATGATACTTTTTCACTTTCATTGATGATTTCTCAAGGAAAACTCATGTCTATCTTTTGAAGACCAAAGGATAAGCATTTGAAAAATTCAAACAATACAAGGCCTTGGTGGAGAACAAAATTGGTCACAAAATCAAAGTGCCACGATTCGACAATGGAGGATAATTTTTGTCCAAAAAGTTTGATACATTTCTTGCAGAATGTGGAATTCAAAGACAAACAAGTGCGCCCTATTCCCCACAACAAAATGGTGTTGTGAAATGTGCCAATAGAACCATCATGGAATGTGCGAAAAACATGATTCTTGTACAAGGGTTGGAACTTGAAATTTGGGATGAAGTGGTGAACACAATGGTGTACATCAAAAATTGATGTCCAACCAAGGCTCTTGATTCCAAGACCCCTCAAGAAGCATGGAGTGGTATGAAACCCAATGTGTCCCATTTGAAAATCTTTGGTTGTAAAGCCTTTGCACATGTTCTCGATAAGAAGATGACCAAATTAGAGTCCAAGTCCATGCCTTGCGTGTTTTTAAGATATAATGAAGGCACGAAAACATATCGCTTGATGTGTGTAGAAACCAAAAGAATTGTCAAAAATAAATATGTTGTGTTCATAGAAGGGTCAAAAGAAACAGGTGGTGTGCTCCATCCCAAGAAAATAGAAAATGTAGTTGTGCATGAAATTGTGAACAAAGACGTTGAAGGAGAAGAACCTTTGACCTTCAGTCGGGATACATCGTTGAATGAAGCAACAATAGAAGGTGTGCATAGTGAATCCACACCAAGTTCTTCATCAGAAGAAGAATTTCTTGTTTTGAATGAGAATCCATTCAATGAACCTTCACAACATCTCCCAAGGAAAAGACTTCAAAGGCAACGAAGGGAATGGCCTTGGGATTGGTGGATTGCTACTAAAGAGATGGAGCGTGCCACCGTTGCATTTTTGAAGGGAATGGCCTTGGGATTGGTGGATTGCTACTAAGGAGATGGAGCGTGCCACCGTTGCATTTTTGGAGGAGCCCCAAAATATTGAAAAAACATTAGTGACGCACTCCCAACTCCTTGAAAGACTCAAATGTGAGTCCAAATGAAAGACAGCGGAAGAAGGAGGAGTCAGGACACGCTCCCTAGCTCACAACACTTTGAGGGCTAGAGGGTCATGTTAGAGCTCCGGGATGGGACTAGGAAGATTTGACAAGCTTTACTCATTCACACGGGCCTGCATAAAACCCACACAAAGTGGTTAGTGCATAGTTGGAGCACTTTTGGTGTTAGGACGAACCACAGGCAACACGGACACACAAGACTCACCATGGCCCGGACTTGGGGGAAGCCACCACCTTCCCCCTTATAGTATACTATGTAGCTCGCGGTGGAGACTACATCCAAATGGCTATTTTTCTCGGGACTCCCGAGTTGGAGTCCCGAAACTATCATGGGTTGGAGTCCTGGGTTGGAGTCCCGGGACTTTGGACGCCCATATCTCCCGACTGCAGAGTCCGATCGCAACGTGGTCTGAAGCAAAGTTGTAGCTCTTGTCAAGATCTTTCCAACGCCGTGTTGCACTCTCAAATCGGATGTCGGAAAGAGGTCGATTCCCGACTTTTAGTGGTCGGGAGTCAAACTGCCAATTTGACTCCCGGCCCTTCTTTTGCCCATAACTTGTGTTTTAGATGTCCAAATGAGCAATGCAAGCCCATTTTAGATATTTAAGTTTCAAGAGCTTTCCAATGGTATAAAGAGCGCAACAATCCATTGAGATTTGACCCTTCAACTCGCCCTCTGAAGTTTCGGAAGTCCACCAGGACTCTCTCCCAAAATGGGAGTTGCCTTGGGAGTGTGAGTGCTCACTCCCTCACACTCCCTCGCACTTCCTTAGACTCCCAGGAGTATGTGATGACTTTCAGGCTTCCTCTTGGCCCGCACCCTTCCAATGCCTTTGCCTTCGCTCCCGAGCTTCCTTCCTTTTGGCTTGCAACCTTGCCATGCCTTTGCCTTGACTCCTGACTTCCTTCCTCTTGGCTTGCAACCTTGCAACCCTTGCCTTGGTCGGAAGCCCAAAGCTAGGGTTGCGAAAATTGACATGTGAAAATTCCAAGGAGTGGGAGTGCGCAATGCAAGAAGAATATGATTCCCTCATGGCAAATAACACATGAATTTTGGTACCACTTCCCGTTGATAAGAAACCCATTTCTTGCAAATTAGGTGTTCAAAATCAAACAAGGCGCAAATGGGGAGGTGGAACGCTATAAGGCCAAATTAGTGGCGAGAGGTTTTACCCAAACCTACGGAATGGATTATAATAAAAATTTTGCGCTTGTCGCAAAATTCACATCTATTCATTGTATTCTTACATTGGCAGCCTTAGAAGACATGGACATCCATCAAATGGACATGAAAACCACATTTCTCAACGGTGAGTTTGAAGAAGAAATTTACATGGAGCAACCTTAAGGGTTTCTAAGGAGGTGAACATCTTGTGTGGAAGCTTCACAAGTCCTTGTATGGTTTGAAACAATTTCCAAGGGCATGGAATCAAAAGTTTGATGTGTTTCTCAAAAACATTGAATTTATGAAGAGTGAGGCCGATCCTAGTGTGTATGTTGCACAATGGGAGATGTGAAGTGTTTCATTGTGGTCTATGTGGATGACCTCATTTTGGTGTGCAACGATCAAAATAATTTTTTTGCAAATCAAAGAAAAGTTAAGTCAAAAGTTTGAAATGAAAGACCTTAGGGAGTTACATTTCTTTTCGAAGATGGAGGTGGAAAGGAATCGTGATGAACGATTCCTATGCATCAACCAAATCAAATACCTCATGGAAATATTGAAGCGTTTTCAAATGGAAGATTGTAAGCCCATTAGAGTTCCATTCAATCACAAAGTGAAGTTACAAAAGAACATGAATGGAAATGATGAATCTAAAGGATTTCCATATCATTAAGCAATTGGGTCCTTGATGTATGCCATGTTGTGCACACAACCCGACTTGGTGTACCCAATAAGTGTGTTGAGTCAACACATGGCCAACCCTAGCATGGAGCATTGGATGGCATTAAAACGAATCTTTTGATATTTGTAAAGTACGTTGCAAATGAAATTACAATTTGATGCAACACCATCTAAGGAAGTGCTTAGATATTGTGATGCGAATTGGGGTGGCGATTTTGAAAATAGGAGGTCCACTACAAGGTTTATTTTCATGATTGGATGTGGAGCCATTTTTTGGAGTAGCAAATGACAACCTACAATAACATTATCCACCATGGAGGCGAAGTACATGGCGAACACATAAGCCACAAAAGAAGCCATATGGATAATGACGTGCTCTTAAGTCCCGGGGTGAAACCCACTTGAGGGTTTCACTTTGTCAAGTTGCGGAAAGTTGAGACTCAGGGCACGTTCCCGACTTCCAACACTAGAAAGGGGTAGAAGGTCGTGTTGGGAGCCCTAGGATTAGACTAGGAAGAGGGATTAGCTTATGTTGTGTGAATATGCATCCAAAAACCAACCAAAAGAGGTTAGTTAACACTTCGGGAACACCCTTGGGTGTTGGGACAAGCCACGGGCACTTGGACACATAAGACTCACTGTGAGCATTATTTGCACACCTTCACCATTAAGATATGCACTCACATAAAATCGGTCGGGAGTGGAACTACTATGTAGTTGTAGTCTAACAAGTAAATGGTTCAAGGTACGTAATGAATTCACTAATGATCTAACGCGTTGTGTCCAAATCTCATGAGTTTTTTATTTTATTTTATGTCTTTATCCAAAGTTAAGCCTGAAACTAAAACTACTTGCTTTGATTAAGGAAAACAAAAGAAACATCTCAACCTCTTCTACTTCCAACACTTGTAACTGCCTCACAGCAAAACCGATCAAGCTAAAATTTGAAGACAAACTTTTACAACTTTTAAACTAAAACTGATTTAATTTTGAAGCAAATACAACGGTGGATTTGAGAGAAACAATTAATCAACCAAAAGTCCAGAGGCTTCACCATGGAAATCCTTCCATGAAACCCTCTTCAACACCCTCTACTTCCAACACCTGCAACTTTCCCACAGCAAAACCGATCAAGCTGAAACTTGGAGAGAAGCTTTTATAGCTCTTAAACTAAAACTAATTTAATTTTGAAGCAAATCCAACGGAGGATTTGGGAGGAACAATTAATCAATCAAAAGTCCAGAGGCTTCACCATGGAATTCCTTCCATGAAACCCTCTTCAACACCCTCTACTTCCAACACCTGCAACTCCCTTACAAAAGGCCCGATCGAGCTGAATTTTGGGGAGGACCTTCTACACCTTCCAAAATAAGACTGATCTAATTTTGACGCAAATCCAATGGTGGATTTGAGAGAAAAAATTAATCAACCAGAAGTCCAGAGGCTTCACAACAAGTACTTGCTACACAAGTTCTTTTCATGCCTAATTCTTACACACACTCTTTCTATGCTTAATTCTTGCACACATTCCCTCCATGCTTGATTCTTGCACACATAAGAACTAACAACCAATCTTCTTCACACTCCTCCTCCTTGCTTTTCCACATACACACAATGCCCCCTTCCTTGGTGAGCCTCCATGACCCCTTGAGCTTGTTTCCCTTGTCCAATCAGATCTTCGAAATCCTTTTGCACCAATCAATGGCCTCCTCATCCTCCAAGGGCCAATGAGATTTTGAGAAGGAATTGCCATCCAATTGAATTTAGGATGAGAATCCTTGGGCCCAATGAACCATAAGAGAGATTCCATCCTCCAATCAAGGAGGATGACAATATTCATGACTAATGGGAGTCGAGGATCCATCCTCCCCCTTATCTTGGATATCTTGATGAGGCCTCTTGAGCTTGATCCATATCTTTTCCGTCCGTTGACCCTCACATCCCCCTTTTTCATCCTAATTACTTCAAGTAACTAACTACTAGGATCATTTATCAATAGTAACAAGGAAAAAATCCTTGAATTCTTACTTGATTACTTGAATGGTTGAAGTAACATTTCCATGTACCATTTACTTCCTTGATATTCCCTATCTATTTACTTTACTATGCACTAATTAACTATGTAGTACATAGTAAGTTGGAATTACAATTTACATTACAAAAACTCTCACATACTTCTAGATCCACCGTTGAATTTAGGGTTTGATGAATCCACTGGATCTAGGGTGTTCGAGTTTTCATGAGGTTTCGCAGTCACTCCCACACCTTACGCCTACCCTAATTTGTTAAATAAAAAGGCCTTGACCCCTTCTAAACGCCAGTATCGCATTGTTTCTCGTACCCTCTTGGTTTTGTTGATGGAGGTGAGCACGAGTCATGGCGGATGATGTCGCTATGCCTTCAAATCCTCCGATCGCACCCGTACAACAAGAAGAGCTTGAAGAAGTACCGCTCGACTTGGATGTTTCTCAACGGCCGCGCGAAGAAAAACCACCCAAAAGAGTGGTGCGCACTCCAGTTGCTCGTTCGGTATGGGATTGTCGACTGTCTCCTACCCCACATGCTTTAGCCATTTATCTAGAGTTTGTTCCTGCTCGTGGAGCCGCGCCAGAAAGGTTTGAAGAGTGCCAGTGCGAAGATGATGATGTCCGTCTCCATTGTCGAACATGGGTTCCCGGTGACGACCATTATCGTTGGCTACGAGGCCCGATTAACCCACTTCCCCTGGAGCATCAAGCCGAGTACCTCGCTCGCACCATTCGTTGCATCCTAGAATTTCTACAACTATAATCTATCCTTTTAGTTAGTTCTTAAGTTGTAATTCACTTGAGGCTACTCAGGCGGAACTATTGCTACTTAAGTTTAATTTTGATTCTATTTCAAATTCTGGTAGAAGTGAAATTAAATAAAGATGTATTAGAACTACATCCTAAAAATCCTACAAGTACATCATTAGTGCTTGAAGATCATTCTACAGACTAACTCAACCTTGTCATGTGAAATATTGTTAATTATGGGCTTGTATTCCCTATATATCAATAAATCACATCTAATTCTACATCCCTTTCCCCTTCTATACAAACTAAAAAGGATAATGTACCTTAAAAGGTTTACTAGGTCCTAAACTAATTAAGCGTTACATCAACTGAAATAAAGAATTACTCTATGCCTAGAAATATCACAAAAAACTAATTCAACTTTTTAATAATCACTACTTGAAGGTTTATAAACATTCAAATCATTAGTACTAAGGAAATTTAAGGAACTAAAGCTTAACTAATTGTTGAGCTATAATCCATGGCTCACACTCACCATGGCCCAGACTCGGGGGAAGCCACCACCTTCCCCCATATAGTATTTTCTGCAGCTCTCCACCGAGGCTACATCCAAATGGCTCTTTTTCCTGGGACTCCCAAGTTGGAGTCCCGAAATCGTCCCGAAACTGTCCTGGTTAGAGTCCCGGGACTTTGGGAGCTCATAACTCTCGACTGCAGAGTTTGATCATGACGAGGTCTAAACCAGAGTTGTAGCCCTCGTCGAGATCTTTCTGACGCCATGTTGCACTTTCAAATCAGATGTCGGGAAGAGGTCGATTCCAGGCTTTTAGTGGTCGGGAGTCAAACTGCCAATTTGACTCCCGACCCTTCTTTTGCCCATAACTTGGGCTGCACATGTCCAAATGACAAATGCGAGTCCATTTTCGATATATACGCTTCAAGACCTTTCCAATGACACCAAGAACACCCCAATACGAGGTGTTTTGAGTCTTGATGTTGAGCTCTAAACATTCGGGAGTCGCGGAGGACTCCAAATCCCCAACTTTGGAAGTGTTAGGCTTCACCCGCACATTTGGCCAAAGTGGGGTTGTGACACCATCTTTAAACCCTAACCCTAATGTAGCCGCCACCTCCAAACCCTAGCCTCCACTTAACCCAATGTTCACACAACTTTTAAGCCTTAATTCTAATCCTCAAAGTTGGCGAATGTGATTTATATTCATCAAAATATTCACATCCTTAATAGTTAGAATCAAATAATATTTCCAACAACATGTTACCCTTTTCTTTGAGCAAACAACCTTAATTGCTCAGACATGGTTTTAGATAATAGACAATTTAACCTATTTGAGATCTAAATACAATAATGTTGAAAACATGTTAGAGGATACAAATAACCAATCAAAAGCCCGTTTCCTAAAACTAGTTAGTCATAAACAAGCCTTGTAGAACAAATATAAGGACTTAGTTATTATGAAAGCCCATCTCTTCAAATAACAAACAAAGAACAAACATCTTATTGTTAAAGGCATTGTAGTCTGAGTACAATGAACTAACCCAAGTTCATTTCAAAACTCGTAATGACTTAAAGATCTTACAAATTGATCTTGATTAATTAACCAATGACTATGGTAAGATGGAAACCATTAGTGTACAACAGGAAAAGACCATGTTGGAGTTGGAGAGTACATGTTTACAACAAAAAGAATAGTTGATGAAAATCATTATTGATATGGAAAATCGTATTCATGAACTTCAAGTACATATTTAAGAACTGAAAGGTGAATTGGAAACATTTTGCAAAATGGCCGATAAAACTTTTCAACCTACTTACACGGACAATTAATTAAAAAAGTTTGAGTAATTATTTTTGGACAATGCATTGCTTAAGGTACAAAACAAGCATTGGCTGACAAAAACTTGAAGTGGAAAGAATAATGGTTAATTGTGTAGGGGATCATTGAATAACAAATCTAAGAGAGTTTGGAGATGGTTCGTGCATATGAAAAAACCTACTTAAATGAACTGGTTACATATCGATCGCATTTTGAAGGCTACAAGTATGACTAACTCATCAGCAAACTAGTTGAGGTACTTATTAACGTTTTCCATAAAAGTTCACATGTGCAATCAACTATTATAGTTACAAGTTTTTAGAGCGAACCTATTATTACTACTACTGAAGAACATGAACTCGTTAGAAAGGGAGCGTAACTAGCCATTGTTTCTTATAATTTATCTTTGCCCATAAGCCCTGTGGAAATATCTATTGTGGTTATTAACATTCAAATAGAAGCCTTGGAAAGAACTTGTCACTCCAAAACCTATACCATTAGTTGTACCAAATATTTGGGTAAGTGTAGAGGTTACTTTGATTTATAATATTACCCATGCATATGAAATTTGTAGGAATCAAAATACAATACTAAAAAACACACTTGTTAATAAAAGACCAAAATTTTAGTCGGTTCCTGTGGTTGAACCTGTTGATACCACATGTGAACAACCTTGATGCACCCTCACATTCCTTGAAAGACTCAAATGTGAATCCGAAAGTGAAAACAATGGAAGAAGGAGTTGGGGTACGTTTTCTAATTTGTAACACTTCGGGGGTAGAGGAGCATGTTGGCGGTTCAAGATGAAGACTAGGACAAATGACAAGTGGGTCAATTATTCACACGCCCGCACAAACCAAACAACAAGTTGGTTAATGTGTAGTTAAATCATTTTTAGTGCACGGATGAGCCACGAACACACATAAACTCACAAGACTCACCACAGCCCGAACTTGAGGGAAGCCACCACCTTCCTTTTTATAATATTCTTTGTGATTAGTCACGAGGGCTACATCCAAATGTTATTTCGTCTTAAGACTTCCAAGTTGGGAATCCCAAAATTCCCAAAATTAGGAGTCCCGCAACTTTGGAGGGCCATAACATCTTGTGTAAACCTCAAATTTAGGTGATGTTTAAAGCAAAGTTGTAATCTTCATTGAGATCTTTCCAAAGATATGTGGCATGCCACCTGCACGCACGTATTTCAGGGCGATTCTAGACTTTTAGTGAGCGGGAATCAAATTGGCACTTTAACTCCCAGCCCTTCTTTTGGTCATAATGTGTTTTAAGTACTCAAATGGGTCATATGAGCCCATTTTAGACATACGAGTTTCTAGAGCTTTCTAATGGTATAAAGAACTCTTTGATCCAATGAATTTTGACCCTTGAAATAATTTTTTGAAAATTCAGGATTCCATAGGGTTTCCAACTCCCAAAGTGGGAGTCCATTTGGGAATGTGTGGGTTCATTTCTTCACATTTTTGGGAGTGCAAATGTGACTTCCGGGTTGCACTCTTTGCCCCATACCTTTCTATACCTTTGCCTTGGTTATGAGCCCAAGGTTAGGGTTGTGACAAACTTATTGATAATATAAGCGAACAACTTATTGATGAGTTAATAATAAATGTTACACATGTATTTTTAGGTGATTAATTTGAAGGATGAAATCTAGATTTCAAATGGGGGTAATGTTATCCCCATTTTTTAGTATGTATATAGCAACTAGTTAAGCCAAATGGTAATTAATGAAGTAGTATGACTTAAGGATATTTTAATTTTTTGGTTAACATGTTTTAAGTTGACCAGTTTGTTACAAGAATTGGTAATCGATCTATTACAATAACTAGTTGATTGCAAAACATGTGAATTTTTAATAACTTGTTATTTTGATTTTGAAGTTGTATTAATTAATGATTGTTTAGGTTATAAACAATATCATGAATTGATACAATTAGAAGGGCTTGGAGATAGAAGAGGATTTTCATCTTTTTATTTTTATAACTCTTGAGGAGTTTTTGAATTTTGAATCATGTATATTTCAATTTTCTTGTGAATTTTTTTTTCTGTTTTTTAAATGTAAACTTGAAAATTGTTGTTTTTCATGAATAAGCAAGAAACCATAATGTTTGTTATGTTTGAATATTAGATTTGAAGTAACTTGCTAATAGTTTCAATAAACTATAATTAGAAATTTGAAGTGAATATGTGAAACTAAAAAGGGATAGAAAACACCTTAAACAACGAGCAATTATTTATTGTTCCTTGAGCTTTTAATAGGTTTGTTCCAAACCGGTTATGTTAATCTATTGTTACATATTGGATTCCTCCATTTTGTTGTAATCTTGCATCATTCATTCAAAGTCAATTTGGAGATGTTTCAAATTGTCGTGAATTTTCTAATTAAGCTAATTAAACTTGGCATATTCATGTTGTAGGTTTTCAATTTTCCTAATGGCATGTTTTGGTTTTTTTAATTTGTTGGATAGGTTTTGGTTTTCATGTTAGACCTTATTTAATTGCCCCTTGATTATGACTAGTTTTTTGTCACAAGTTTTAAAGGTTTGTGTGAAGAATTATTGCACACCCTTTACAAGAAGATATGCACTCACAAAATTCATTTGGGAGTGGAATTACTATGTAGTTGTATTCTAACAAGTAAAGGTGGTTCAATGTAATGTAATGTAATGAAGTTTATTAAGAATCTATTGTGTTGTGTCCACTTGGAAAATATAAAAATATTGTGGGAAAAATCATAACTCACCATGATTGAATGTGAAGGAACATTATATTGATGTTCATTCCATGTTCACGCTTAATGGTTGAACCCCCTTCATTCCCTTCGTCATAACATCTTCGTATAACTTCCTAATCTAACATGCATTAGGTTTTTGAAAAGCTAGTTTAAGAATATCAATGTCACAAAATATTGCAAGTTTTCATTTTTGAAATCAAGAGTTAAACATCAAACAAACTAACTATTTTGACCAGATTTGAGAAAAAAATAGACAATTTCAACCCCCTTTACTTCTAGCAAGTGTAGCTCCCTTGCAACAACCTCGATGATGCTGAATTTTTTAAAGGATATTCTACACCTCCTAAACTAAAACTATTTAAAGTTTGAGACAAATCCGACGATGGATTTGAGAGAAACAACTATTCTAAACAAGAATCCAGAGGCTTGTTCATGGAAATCCTTCCTTGAACTCCACTACAACTACTTGCTACACATAACTTCCTTTCATGCTCTTGTTTTGCACACAATTTTTTCCCATGAACAACATTTTTTCACACATAAAACTTAATTCTTCTATCCCACACTCATTCTCCTCCTTGTTCTTCCGAAAAAAACACACACACTCTTCATCCTTAGTAAGCCTCCTTGACCCCTCCTTGAGCTTATTCCCCTTATCCAATGGAAGTATTGAAATCCTTCCCTCCAATCAATGACCTCTTCATCCTTCATGAACTAATGAGAATCAAGAATGATTTTATTTCCTATGGAATTTAGGATGAAAATCCTTATGCCCAATGAAACACTAAGAAGGTTCCATTCTCCAATCAAATTGGATGATGATTTCAATGACCAATGGAATTGGAGGACTCATCCTTTTCTTAATTTTACACATCTTGATGGGTTCTTGAGCTTCATCATGATCAATTTCGTCCATTCGACTTTAACATCCTACTTCTTCATCTTAATTACTTTAAATTAAAAATTACTATGATGATTTACCGATAGTAAGAAATAACCATCATTGAGTTCCCATTTGACTAAATCAACTCAATGGCAGTAATTTTTTTCTGCACCATTTACTCTTTTTATATCCCCTAGTTATTCCTTACCGTGTATTAATTAATTATGTAGTACATAGTAAACTAGAATGAAAATTCGAATTACAAGGATTCCCATGTACTTCTAGATCCATCATCGATATTAGGGCTTCATGAATTCGTTGGAACAAATAAGTCCGGTTTTTCATGAAATTTTGTCGTCACTACCACGCCTTCCGCCTACCCTAATTTCTTGAATAAAGGTAAGACTCCGTTCAAATGTAAGTGCCAAATTGGTTCATTTACCTTTCGATTTTTTGTTAATGCAAGTGAAAATTTAGTCATGGCAAATGATGTTGCTATGCCTTCGAATCCTTTAGTTGCATTAGTAGAAAAGGAAAAACTTGAAGATACACCGCTTGACAAAACACCACTTGACGAAACACCACTTAATGAAACACCACTTAATGAAACACCACTTGATATAAATGTCTCTCAACGGTCGTGCAAAAAAAATCGTCTAGAAGAGTGGTGCGCACTCGAGTCAATCGTTCGGCTTGGGATCGTCGATTATCTCCTAACCCACATGCCCTAGAAATTTATTTAGAGTTTGGTCTTGCTCGTGGAGCCACACTAAAAAGGTTTAAAGAGTGTCAATGTGAATACGACGATGTTCGTCTTCATTGTCGAACTTGGGTTCTCGATGATGGCCATTATTGTTGGTTACAAGGCCCAATCAATCCCCTCTCCATAGAGTCTCCATAGAGCATCGAACCGAATACCTAGTTTGCACCATTTGTTGCATTCTGGATTTTTTGCAATTATGATCTATCCCTTTTATGTTGTTTATTAAGTTGTAATTCACTTGAGGTTATTCAGGTGAAAATGTTAATACTTAAATTTGATTTTGATTCTATTTAAGAGTCTGATAGAAGTGAAAAGTAAATAAGGATGTATTACGGTCGCATCTTATAAATCTTACAAGTACTTCATTAATGCTTAAAGATTATTCTACATATTACTTAATATTGTCATGGAAAATTGCTAATGTTAATTATGGGCTTGCATTATCAATACATGAATAAAATCACATCTACTTTACATCATTTTTCATCTCTCTACAACTTAAGGGATAATGTATTTTTAAAGGTTTACTAGGTCCTAAAACTAACTAAGCGTTACATTATTTTAAATAAAGAAGTTCTCTACTTTTGGAAATATCCAATTATTAATTCATTATTAATAATTATTACTTGGAGGTTTATAAGGATTCAAATCATTATTACTAAAGAAAGTTATGGAACTAAAGCTTAACAATTTGTTGAATTATAATCCATGGTTCACAATTTGTTGCATTATGTGAGCCATGGATTATAATACCACAAATTGTTAACCTTTAGTTCCATAGTTTTCCTTAGTATTAATGATTTGAATATTGATAAACCTCCAAGTAATAATTATTAAGAGTTGGATTAGCCTTTGGATTTTTCAGCATAGAAGATTATTTTATTTAAATTGATGCAAGGCTTAGTTAATTTTAGGACCTAATAAACCTTTTTAAGTGCATTATCCTTTAGAAAAGGGAAAAAGGATGTAGAAATAAATGTGATTTATTGATATAGTGGGAATACAAGCCCATAGCTCACAATAACATTTCATCATGACAATATTAAGTTAGTTTGTAGAACAATCTTCAAGCACGAATGATGTATTAGAAAGATTTATAGGATGCAATCCTAGTACATCTTTACGTAGTTTTCACTTCTATTAGACGCCTAGATAGAATCAAGATCAAACTTAAGTATTAACATTTCCACTTGAACGGCCTCAAGTGAATTATAACTTAATAAACAACTTGAAGGGAATAGGTCATAATTGCAAAAACTCTAGAATGCGACGGATGGTGCAAGCTAGGTATTTGGCTCGATGCTCCATGGAAAGGGGGTTAATTGGGCCTTGTAGCCAACAGTAATGGCCATCACCAGGAACCCACGTTCGACAATGGAGACGAACATCATCATATTTGTATTAACATTTTTTAAACCTTTCTGGCGTGGCTTCATGAGCAGGAACAAATTTTAAATAAATTGATAAAGCATGTGGGTTAGGAGACAATCGATGATCCCATGCCGAATGATCGACTCGAGTGCGCACCACTCGCCTGGACGGTTTTTCTTCACGCGGTCATTGAGAAACATTCACGTTGAGCGGTGCTTTTTCAAACTCTTCTTATTTTGCTGGTGCAACTAAAGGATTCAAAGGCGTAGCGACATCATCTGCCATGACTAGTTCTCACATGCATCAACAAAAAACCAAGAAGGTAACAACAATATGGTACTTGCATTAAGAACAGGTTGACGCTTTTTATTTAACAAATTAGGGTAAGCGAAGGTGTGGAAGTGACAACGGAACCTCATGAAAACTTGAACATCCTAGATCTAATGGATTCATCAAACCCTAATTTCGACAATGGATCTAGAAGTATGTGGGGGTTTTTTGTGATGCAAATTTTAATTCCAATTTACTATGTACTACATAGTTAATTAGTACATGGTAAAATAAATAGGTAGGGCATATCAAAAGAATAAATAGTACACGGGGATATTAGTTCAACCATTGAATTAGTCAAGTAAAAATTCAAGGGTGTTTACTTGTTATTGCCGATAAACTATCTTAGTAGTTAATTACTTGAAATAATTAGGATGAAGAAGTAGGATGTGAAGGTCAACGGACGGAAAGGATAAGGATCAAGCTCAAGAGACCTCATCAAGATATCCAAGATAAGGGGAAAGATGAATCCTCCAATCCCTTTAGTCACGAGGATTATCATCCTATTTGATTGGAGGATGAAATATTTCTTATGTCTCATTGGGCCCAAGAATTCTCATCCTAAACTCAATTAGATGGTAATTTATTCTCAATTTTCATTGGCTCTAGAAGGATGAGGAGGCCATTGATTGGAGCAAGGGATTTTGAAGCTTTCATTGGACAAGGGAAACAAACTCAAGGAAGGTGATGGAGGCTTACCAAGGGAGAAGGTATGGTGTGTATGTGAAAAAAAAAAAAAAAAAAAAAAATGTGTGAGGAAGGATTTAGTTCTTATGTGTGGAGAGGTGTTCATGGAAAGGGTGTGTGCAAGAATCAAGCATGGAAGGAGGTTGTGGGATTTTTGGTTCAATTAGTTGTTCCTTTCAAATCCATCATTGGATTTGTGTCAAAATTAAATCAATCCTAGTTTGCAAGGTGTAGAAGGTTCTCCTCAAATTTCAGCATCATCGAAATTGTTGTAAGGAAGCTACACTTGTTGGAAGTAGAGGAGGTTGAATTGTCTATTTTTTTTTCTTCAATCTAAGCAAAGTGGTTCTTAATTCCAAGGCTTAACTCTTGATAAAAAAAGATTTAAAAAAAAAAAAACTTATGAGATTTTATAACATGGCTCCTTTTAAATTATCTTTTCTAAAATTCAATGCATGTTAGATTATGAAATTGTATGTAGATGTTATGACAAATGGAATGGAAGGGTTCCAACCATCAAACATGACATTGAATTGAACATCAACATACGGCTCCTTCATATTCCATCATGGTGAGTTACAATCCTCTCACAATGTATCTTCAAATTGGACACAACGCATTAGATCCTTAGTGAATTTCATTACTTACCTTGAACCATCTTACTTGTTAGACGACAACTACATAGTAGTTCCACTTCCAACCGGTTTTTTGTGAGTGCATATCTTAATGGTGAAGGTGTGCAAAAATTCCTCACACATTGTTTCTAACTCTATGTTATAGATCTGCAAGCGATTGTTGGTCTCAAACAAGTTTTCCTTGGTTTGTTCATACTCAATTCTAAGGTTAGCAAGTTTTTGCAATGTCCTTGACCAAGTTGTGGCATTTTGGGTAGTTTGCTTTAAAAACATACTAATTTGTCTCAAGTTAGCTTTGGAATGACTAAAATTGGGATAAATTAGGTTATTAAAAACTATGAATTTTTTACATGAACATGTTCAACTATAGGTTGAATTGGTTTTGATTTTTTTGCAGCTACAATTATAGGTTGTTTAAACTCTATCATAAGTACCACATGTTCAACATGTTCAAAAAGTTTAACCTAAATGTTATCAATTACTTGGTGTAGATTAGGTTCAGGTTTTTCCTCCAGGTTGCCTTATGTAGCTATTGTTTAAAGTTATTTTCCACCTCCACCTCCCTCTTGTCTAAACAAGTTTGCTCCTCATCCTCTTATGAGTCAACAATCTATGACCTTAAAATAGTTATAAACTTCTTTCTGGGTGGTGAAGTAACAAGTTTAAGATTTAAGTTGACCCTTGGTGTAGGCGGCTTTGTGCATGTTTTCAGTTTATGAAACTATCATATTAGTAAAGGTGAAGCTATGGTTGAATGTGTTGGTCTTCTTTTCTTAAAGAATTGATCCCTTGTGATAGGTTTAAGTGAAACATGTCGTTCCTGAACAACTTATTACTCCTAAATAACATGTCGTTTTTAATTAGCTAATGACACAAGTTTTCTTGGGGTTATTATTATTGGTGAGGGCATTTCAAATAATGGGAACCACTTCCTACACAAAAAATCTAAGATAGGCCTCGAATAGTAGTTGTTTTGTTTTGGTCTTGCTAGAAACTAGGTTAGTTGTTATTTTCTTTTGGCATTTTTTTTAGTGAGTTAACTAAACTAATAATTGGGTCAAAACTATAAAACATCAGTTAATAGGTTGTCCCCTATTGGCTAGATCAAATGTAATAATAATCATGTTGTTAAAATAGGCTAACCTTTTTTGTTGATAAATTATTTGCAAAATGGCTACAAATCTTGTAGGAAATTCCTCCATGTGAAGTACACTACATTCTTCATTTTCCACAAAAGCATGTAGACCTATAATCTTCCTCAAAGTGGTTTTTGCTTCATCAAATGTTGCATTTGTAACATTTACAGCACCTTCCTTGGAAATTTCAAGTTGTTCATGAATAAATACCTAATCAATTAAAAAAAATTGACCACGCACTTATCCTTAGATTCTTCCATACTCCAAATTTTGCAAGGTTCATAAAACATCTTATAATAGGTATTTTTGCGGTGCAATCCATTACAGGGTGAATAGGTTCCCCAAACCGACTTGTTTCGCCCATTTGAGTTTGTTGGTGTTCATCTTCATCCACTACAACAACTTCTGGGCCTCCTTCGCTTTGGGCAATGTTTTCTTCTTAACAAGTTTCTCAACTTGTTCTTTTGCATGCACTTTTCCTTTTCTTTTCATCATGGCTTTGGTCCTTGATTATGGGTGTTGAGGAATAACATTGCAAATAGGTTCTTGTCTAAGAATGCTTAGAAAAATTATTTTCCACTATCTATGTTCATAGGTTGTAACAACTCAACTTCTTCCATAAATTTTGATTTAGGAGCTTGGGGTGTTTGCTCTTCAACAATAGGTTGAAAAATTATTTCCACCTCTTCATCTAAGTTTGAAATAACTATAATTTGTGGTTCTAGTGTTGTTATAGAACTAATAGTTATTTTTTAAAAATTAAGAATTATTTTTAATCCTTCTTTTAAAATTCCTACTTTTATGTTTTTGTTCAAAACATTTAAGCTCTTTTGTTATAAGTTCATGCAAAACTAGAGGTGATGGAAATTGCTCCAATTAAATGAACTTGTTTCACTACGATCCACTCCCAAACTCCTTGATATATTCAACTATGAATCCAAAGGTGAAAACAATGGAAGGATAAGGAGTTGGTGTACACTCCTTGGTTCGCAACATTTCGGGGGTAGAAGGGCGTGTTGGAGCTTTGGGACGGGGACTAGAACGAATGACAAGTGGGTCAATTATTCACACGAACCTACACAAACCAAACAACAAGTTGGTTAATGTGTAGTTGAAACACTTTTGGTGCATGGACGAGTCACGAGCAAACATGGACTCATTAGATTCACCATAGCCCAGACTTGGGGGAAACCACCACCTTCCCCCTTATAGTATTCTATGTGCCTAGCCACGGGGCTTGCACCCAAATGTTAGTTTGTCCTAGGAGTCCATAACTTTTTGTGCAAACTTCAAATTAAGATGAGGTCTAAAGCAAAATTGTAGCCCTTGTCAAAAGCTTCCCAACTATATGTGCCACATGACCTAAACACAAGTAAATTAAAGTGATTATTGACTTTTAATCGTCGGTAGTCAAATTGACAATTTAATTCCCGACCCATTTTTTGGCCTAACTTATGTTTTAAATATCCAAATGGATCATGCAAGCCCATTTTAGACATCTACATTCCAAGAGCCTTCCAATGGTGCAGTGTAAGGAACTTTCTAATTGTTTTCTGAAGATTTGGAAGTCCATTGAGAGTCCATTTCCCAAAGTGGGAGTCAAAGAGCCCACTTGGGAATGTGTGGGTTCATTCCCTCACACTTTCCTACACTTTCAAAAGCATGTAATGTGATTCCCGGGCTTCATTCTTGGCCCGCACCTTTGTAAGCCCTTGCTTTGGTCATGAACCCAAGGCTAGGGTTGTGACACACTATTTTTTTCCATTTGTTTTTTCCTAGTTACTTTTTTTTTTTTCTTACTTTTCTTTTCAACTTTTTTAAAGCATTCTCATTCATTGCCTTTAATATTAGAAAGAAATAATCAAGAACAAAGAAGTAGGACAAAGGATGTAATGGTTATTTATAAAAAATTTAACTGATAACAACTTTACAATGGTGAATAGACGTAATTTTTAGGGTTATAGACTTTTAGGGTATATAGGTCTATAGGTCCCTTATTAAATGTATCATTTTGATCATTACACTTAGGTACACAATTAAACTCAATAGGTACATCATTATGACAATGAACATGTACATTTGTTCCAATAATACTTCCATGCGTTAAATAATTATTAATCGATTCAAATTCTACAAGTCCAAAACTTGCATTCTCAATAAGTAATGGTTGGGTTTTTTTATTTGAACAAATTAATCAATAACCAAGTCATTGAGGTTAATTAATACAAGTTGTAAAGTTTTATTTTCAATAAACCTGTATGGCTTCAATTTATTAATGGTAATAATGACTAAGTTAAGATCAAACTTATCAATGGTGACAAGTAGAATAATATTATTGGTGTTGAGGATTCAACTTCACTAATTAAGTTTTCATTAGTTACTGGAATAGGAAAGTGATTAGGTTACCTTCACAAGGTTGAATTAATTTTTTACCTTAATTAATTTGGTTTTTTTTTGTTTGGTTTTTTAGTTAAATACCTTGGTGTTGGTGGTTTGGCTTTCCTTTTTTCATTGCACAAGTTTGTGTCTTTGATGTGATAAAAACCTTGAAAAGTTCTTAATGTTATGTTCCATGTTGTGAGCATCATGTTTTAATTTCCTCTCAATAAAAATTTATGTTTACATTTTATTACATCTCTTATTTGTTAACATGGTATTAGAGCTTTAAGTTGTTTGGTGAGAAAGTTGAAAGAAATCTAAAGTTAAAAAGTCTTTAAAGCTTGAGAATTTTTAATAATATCACAATAGTTTTTCAATTGTAATCGAGAAAATAGGAAAGGAAATAGTGAAAAGAAGGAAGTGAGAGGAGATCAACACATCAAAAGTTATGAAAGTTATATCTTTAAATCTAGATCTAGATTTACTGTGAAAAGGCATTGAAGTGAAACTTAAAGGGATTGTAGAAAACTATTAGATGTTTTATTTTCAAAATCTTAAAAGAAAAAAAATGTTTTGTGAGAAACAAAACTTTTGAAGATTTTGTGTCAAATCTGGTTTATTGGTCATATCTCCTTTTTTTTAGTGTTATTGAATGTGTAATTTTGGGATCATATAAATAATAAAAGTATTACATATGTGAGAGAAATTTCATGCAAGTTGGATATGTATTGAAAAATATCCAAGTATTTAAAGTTTCAACATCAATTTTGATAAATCTTTGTGATCGTCATGAGTAGGGTTGAAATTTTGAATAGATGTGGAAAACATATTTAATGTGTTTCCCAAAATTTCAAGGGGTTTGGAATTGTTGAAAGAGTTGTAAGTCATTTTGTGTTTGGGTTTTAGTTTGAAATGGTTTTAAGAAGGTAGCAAGATTTGTAATTTTATGAAGTTAATTAAATGAACTCAAATTTTGAAAGATGACAATAGACATAATTTTTCATGTTATAATAAAATTTAATATCAATTTGAGCTCATATGCGAACAATGTAAAATTTCAAAGTTATTGGTGACAAAAGTTTACATTGAGAATATATCAAAACAAATTTTGGAATGGAGCAAATATAATTTGGGAGAACTTGAAGGAAGGAATTTGGACTTTGAAAATTGTGAAACATAAATAAATTATCAAGACCTTCATACAAAAATTTGGTACGTAATTATGTATTTAATACCATACAAAATATTATGCAATATACGTACATATTTTTCAAACCTATGTATAATATAGAACTTCATATAATATTCAAAACATATGCACGTATGCAAGGTCCATCCTTGTTCAACCCTAACCTTAATTTTAGAAACCTAAAGAAGGAAAACCTAACCCTAAAAATCCAAGGAAGGAGAAAAAATCATTTCTTGAAACTAATAATTTGTGAAACCCCAAGGAGACATTGAATATTGCCTTGAGAGATAACGGACGATATTTCTCAAATTGCAATTGAAAAATTAAATAAGAAAAAATTTCAAGTGTGAAAATTTAAGGTTATGAATTTTTTGATGGGGAAAGGTTATTGGGAGTTCATAATCGATGATGAGAAAAATCGTCTTTTACTAAAAAACCCACACAACAACAAATTCAAGCTAACAACAAAACTTAACATGAAAAAGTTATGAAAGTCCTATATTGGCTTTTTATGAGTGTGTTCGGTTTGATGATTGTGCATATTCAAGATGTAAAATCACCTAAGCAAGCTTGGGATACATTGATGAAGATGTACAACACCAATGCACAAGCCCACAAAATATAACTCAAGCAAAAGTTGCATAATTTGTAAAAAAACAAGATGAACATCAATGAATATTCTATAAAGGTGAAAAACCTTATAATGTCCTTGCATTTATAGGAGCCCCTATAAATGATGGAGATCTAGTGATTGTGACTTTGAATGGTCTTGGAAAATACAATAACTAGTTTCGAACTTCAATTACAATTCGAGAAACATTTCCTAATTTTCAAAAATTGATAACCTTATTTATAAATGAAGAAATGAAAATTGTTAGTATTTCATCCAGTGGAAGATAAAAAGAAAACGCCTTTTTACTCAAATCTTATATATAATTACAAATTGTGTGTCTATGCGTCCGTTCGACGACGTTCTGGGAGCATTTTCTGTGGCGGAACCGGCCACAAAGATTTTCTATGGTGGAACCGGCCACAGAAACCATGACCACCGGCTACCAACGACCCAGGTCCTGAAATTTAGGTCCTGAGACCTAGGTCCTAAGAGCCAAATGTAACAGCCCCCGCCCCCAAAATGGCCAGAATTACTAATTCAGTCATAACTCATAGGTCCTCAGGGTTAACCAATGGAAGCAAACTTAATTAATAACAAGCTATACTTGGAAACTTAGGTCAAGCCAAACTAACTCAAATTATCTTTGGATTTTAGCATAATACTAGCCAATGGGTGAAGAAGAAAAACTCCAACATTGGAAGGTTGCTTGAATTTATGCAAGTTGCTTATTTGGAGGGTGACATTGTTATTTTACTGGCAGACTAGAGCAGATTAGTGAAGTGAAGGCAAAAAAAATGAATAAATTAAAAAAAAAGGAAAGAAAATGCTCCCGGGGTACTTCATAGTGTCCGAAGGGCACGGGCACCCACTAGTATTAGTAGAGGTAAAAGTAGAGATAAAGGTGGTAAAACCTCATCTTGAGGTCGACATGAAAGCTCGCATGGTGGACATCATCAACATGAAGGTCAACTGCATGGAGGTGGATGAAGAAATTTTCAAGGAAGGGGAAGTCATGGAAGCCGTGGTGGAAATCATCGAGGTTAATAATTAAACATTAATTCAAATTCATACTACTACGAAAAACTTGGGCACATGTCAAAAAATTATTATCAAAGGGAGCATGATGCACGAAATGGAAAATTCCAATAAGGGAATTATGTGATGCGCTCCTAAGTCCCGGGGTGAACCCACTTGGGGGTTCACCAAAGTCAAGTTGCGGAAAGTTGAGACTTGGAGGCACACTCCCGGCTTCCAACTCTAAAAAGGGGTAGAGGGTCGAATTGGGAGCCTAGGGATTAGACTAGGAAGAGGGACCAGCTTAGCTTGTGTGATTCTGCATCTAAAAACCAATCACGGGAGGTTAGTTTAGCATTCGGGACACCCTTGGGTGTTGGGACAAGTCACGGGCACTTGGACACACAAGACTCACCACGGCCCGGACTCGGGGGAAGCCACCACCTTCCCCCATATAGTATTCTCTGCAGCTCATAGTGGAGGCTACATCCAAATGGCACAAATTCCCGGGACTCCCGAAATGGAGTCCCGAAATTGTCCCGACGAGACTTCTGGAACTTTGAACAACCATAACTCCCAACTGCAGAGTCCGATCGCAACGAGTTATGAACCAAAGTTGTAGCCCTCGTCAAGATCTTTCCGACGCCATGTTGCAATCTAGAATCGGATGTCAGGAAGAGGTCGATTCCCGACTTTGAGTGGTTGGGAGTCCCGGCCTTTCTTTTACCCATAACTTGGGTTGCAGATGTCCGAATGACCAATGCGAGGCCATTTTCGATATCTACGTTTCAAGACCTTTCCAATGACACCAAGAACACCCCAAATGCGAGGTGTTTTGGGTCTTATTGTTGAGCTCTGAACATTTGGGAGTCCCGGAGGATTCCAAATCCTCACTTTTTCCAAGTGTTGGGCTTCACCCCCACACTTGGCCAAAGTAGGGTTGCGACATTATGCATCAATTAATAATCAAGGTGATGAGCAACTATTTATAATGTAACACATGGCAAATCCACTGATAAAAGATGTATTAGATAACAATGTTTGGTATGTGGATTTTGGAACTTCAAACCATATTATTAATCATAAAGAATGGTTTAAAGAGATAAGTGATTTGAAAACATTCAGGTTTGTGGAAACCAGTGATGACATTGCACATCCCATCACACAAATTGGCAAGGTGTCATTATCCATGCAAGATGAGCCAACAAAGTATTTAAAAAATATACTTCATGTTCTAACCATAATAAAAAAATTAGTTTTGGAAGGCCAAATGGTGGAACAAGGTTATGATGACATTCAACCTTAATGGATGTTTTGTGGATAACATGAAAAACCAAAGCAAATTCATTGCAAAAAGGAAAAGGAAAGGATGGATGTTCACCTTGGATGTGAACATGCGTGAGGTGAATTCCATGTTATTCACACATGGAAAAGGAGTTGGAGACATTGGAATTTGGCACAAGCGAGTTGACCATGTTAATCTCCAACACCTTAAGTTGATGGAGAAACAAAATCTTGTTAAAGGTCTTCTCAAACTTGGAATAGAAGAGGTGATTCCAAAAGTTTGTGAAACATGATAATTGGGGAAGCAAGTTAGGCATCCATTCCTAGCTGAAACAACTCATGTAAGTTCCAAACCTTTGGAAATGATTTGTTTAGATGTGTGGACCACGAAGCCATAATCCATTGGAGGATGTAGGTACTATGTGAATTCATTGATGACCATATAAGGAAAGTGTTGGTCTACTTCATGAAACATAAAGGTGAAATGTTTCAACATTTTTGAAATTTCAAAGTAATGGTGGAAAAGTAGAATGGCGTGAACATCAAATGTTTGGTTTAATGGAAGGGGAGAATATTTTTCAAATGAATTTAGTGAATCTTTGAAGAAACATGGAATTCGAAAAAAATATTC
Organism: Sphagnum contortum; assembly: GCA_963920785.1. NCBI lineage: Eukaryota > Viridiplantae > Streptophyta > Sphagnopsida > Sphagnales > Sphagnaceae > Sphagnum > Sphagnum contortum. The sequence goes on from OY987277.1 coordinate 15,548,493, forward strand.
ATGTAGGTATTCCCCATAGTTAAATGGAATTGCTAAAAGGAAGAACATGCACATTGCAAAAATAACACATGTTATGTTGAATGAGAAGAATTTGGCATATTACTTTTGGGCGGAAGTAGTAACAACTACAGTCTATGTCATGAATCAAACACCCATAACAACAGTTCATGGCACGACACTCAAAGAAAAATCATAAAAAATAAATTAGATGTTTCACACCTCATAATGTTTGGTTGCACTACATACATGCATGTGTTTGATGAAAAAATATATAATTAGACCTAAAAGTTGAGAAGTGTATATTTATTAGATACTCTTTAAAACAAAAGGGATATAAATGTTTCAACCCTTCCACTCAAAACTTGCAAGTAAATAGAGATGTTGTGTTTGATGAGATGGCTAGTTAATACTCACCAATGAATATAGCAGAAGATGAAAAGGCTAGAATTGGTGATGTTTCATAAAATGTGGAACAAGAATCACAATTAATTAGTGAACCACAACAATCTTCAATTAATGGGTCCAATAACACTCCATGGAAAAGAAGATTAAGATCTTCAAACATTGTACATGGTAATTTTCAAACATCATTTAAATTTTTTTCATGTACATGGTGAATTGAATGTTTCAGAAAAGAGTGTGGATGAAGAGTCAAAAGTCCTTTCAGTTGTTACTCCTGGAGCCTAGATGGCTAAAAAAACTTTGAAAACACATGACAACAATAGTGGAGTACAAAGATCCACACGAGTTAAATACCATGTACAAAAACTCACATATGATGGCTTTGTAGTTCATCATTACACATACATGGTGAAAATTATATAAGAGGTTGAACCCATTTGTTTTGAACAAGCGATTGGAAACCCTAAGTGGGACAATGCCATGGATGAAGAGATGGCGACATTGGATGTTAATGTTATTTGGGAATTGGTAGCTTTACTAAAGGACAAGAAAGTAATTATGTGCAAATCGATGTAAAAAATCAAGCATAATGCATATGGATATGTGAGCATATACAAAACAAGATTAGTTGCCAAAGGTTATGCCCAAATTTGTGGCATAGACTATGAAGAGACCTATAGTCTAGTTGCAAAAATGACGACCATAAAAACAATCATTATTATGGCAACAACAAAAGGATGGTCTTTACATCAAATGGATGTAAAAAATGCTTTACTTCATGGAAATTTGCAAGAAGAAATGTACATGGAACAACCACTAGGTAATGTGGAACAAACACATCCTAATTTGGTTTGTAGGTTGAAGATAATTTTTTATGGCTTGAAGTAAACACCTAAAGATTGGTTAGACAAGATAGGTCAGTATCTTGTCATAATTAGATTTCAAACATCCAATGTAGATTTATCACTCTATGTGAAAAAGATAAATCGTTGGATTATAGTCATAGTCATCTATGTTGATGACCTGATTATCATAAGAAATAATGATGCAAACATTTCTGATTTGAAAATATTTTTGAAATAAAAGTTTGAGATGAAAGATTTGGGAAAGTTACGTTATTTTTTTGACATTAAGGTAATATAGTCTCCTAAAGGGATATGGTTACTATAAAAGAAATATCGCTTGATCAAATTACCTTAGTATGGGATAACATGTTGTAAACCCATTTCAATTCCATTAAAGCAAAATGTGAAATTGAGTGCAGATGAAAGTGACCTTATGGAGGATACCAATATGTACATACACATAGTGCGGAATTTCATTTACATGACCATCACAAGGCCAAATTTGAGTTATGCAATTGGAGTGGTGAATTAGTTCATATAAACACCGAAATCCACATTTGGATGTAGTGAGGTGCATATTGAGTACATAAACACATTTTGTAGTGTGGAATTTTTTATGAAGCCAAAGTTAGTTACAAGTACATGGATACGCAAATGTTGATTAGGTTAACAATTTCAAATAACAGATAACCAATGGTTTCATGAATTCTTTTGGAGGTGTTGTTGTTTGTTGGAGTAGAAGAAACAACCAACAATTGCACTATCAAACACGAAAATTGAGTACAAAGGCGCAATAATCACTACATGTGAATTAATTTGGTTATAAAAACTACTTTCAAATTTGGAACAGTTAGTGGATGTTTATATTGTCATTTATCGTGATAACATCAGTAACATACTAATAACTTGATCTATCATGCTAAGACAAAACCCATTGAGGTGCATTATCATTTTGTCAAAAAAAAAGTTATAACGACAAAACTTAACCTTATTCATGTTGGTATAAAGATTAGGTTGTTAACATTTTCATAAAATTTTTAGGTACAAACAAGCTAAGGAAGTTTAGAGAAATGCTTGGTGTACTAAAAGTGGACTTGAGTTTAAAGGGGAATGTTAAGAATTCAAGTTCAACTAGTTAGGTTTTCATTAATTACTAAAGTAGGAAAACTAGGTTACTTTCACAAGGTTGAACTACTTTTTTTACTTAGATTAATTTGGTTATTTTTTATTTGGTCTTTTAGTTAAAGACCTTGGTGTTGATGGTTTGGTTTTTTTTCCTTCATTGCACAAGTTTGTGTTTTTGATGTGACAAGAACCTTGAAGAGTTCTCGATGTTATGTTCCATGTTGCGAACATCATGTTTTAGTTTTCTTTCAATAAAGATTTATGTTTGCACTTGATTAGATATCTTACTTGTGAATGTATGCAACACAAGGGCTAGATTGTTTGTAAACCGATATGGCAAAATTCATCTGTCATTATGTAGGTAGATTTGGTTGAAGGGGGTTAACAAAGATAATGACAATGGTAGTACATGATTCAAGTTGCCATTAATGTATGTGTATTTACACAACATGGAACAAATGTATATAAGGGCTTGGAGGTGTAACTAGATTTCCTAGATGATGAGATTTGGTTAGTGACATGTTTAGACTCACCAACTTTATGTTTATTAGCATTACGTTTAAGCCACCCTTTACTTTGGGATTTGTACAATTTTATTTGTGTAAGAACATTTTGGTTTGACCTCCCATTTTGGTTGTAAAAGACCTAGGCTCAAATTTGTCTTCCACGAGCATGGTTAATAAGTAAAATCTTTGTGTTTTTATTGAAATTTTTTCTTAGGTATATGGTGATTCAAATTTTAACATGTTAACATCTTAACTAATATTGCAAATGGATTGGGGGTGTGAGGTTTTGTTGGCAAACAACCTTTTTTGCAAGAATTAAAATTTTGAAATTATTTCTATAAATTTTTTGTTCACAAGAACTAGAAGTTTGTAATTCAACTTCTTTATATATATAATTTGAATACCAATATACATATACATAGGTTATATGAATTTACAAAAAAAAATATCAAAACCTCTCCAAATTGACAAATAATTCACTTTATTCTTGAACTACAAGTTGGCAAACTAGGTTGTATAAACATTGGACTTAAATAAGTTTAAGATTAATAACCACATTAGTAAATGGTTCAAGATTATAAGATTGTTGGATAGGGGGGTTAATTATTTACATGACAAAACTATATTACCTAGTTAATAGGTTCATTTGCCATGTCCGTTTCGATTGGGCCCTTGGCTTATTTGACCAAGGTTATCACTTTTTAGTCTAACTTTACTAGATGTATCATTTGATAAATAATCAAGTAAGTAATTATAGTCAAGTCAATTAATCAAACGTTACACATGTCATTTAGGATTTGGGCTTCTAGTCAATATGGACATGTGCATTAGTCAAATTGGACAATTTAATCAACTTGAACATTTTTAAAAACCATGAATTATAGCAGTGCATGTTCCTTTTGATTGAAAGAGAGATTTTAACCATTAGATCATTTATTTTCCTTGGAAATATTGTGTGAGAAAGATAATTATGGGTGTAAACAAGATATTTTGTACATACATGTTACCTTTTTTTAAAATTTGAAAACAAGAAAAAAATAGTTTTAAAAACCTCTAACCTTTTTTTAGCATTTCAAAACAAGAAGCTTTTAGTTTTTTTCATGGGCATCTCCCTTTAGCTTGTCAAAATAATTTTTGTCATACCATTTGGACTTCAAAAAGTACCCTAAAAATATCCTCAACAATAATGTCATTTTTCAAAAGGTTGGGGATGATTTTAGTTATGAAAAAAAATTCCATTAACCAAAAAAATAATATTAGAATGTTCACCACATCAATATCAAGGTGTTTGAAAAAGAAAAAAATGCAAAAACATTTTGCCTACTTTCAAGTACTTGCAAGTATTTTAAAAACATGATTATGATAATTTAATTTTTGAAGTTCATGCAAATAAGAGTTAAAAATTATGTAACCTATAAATAATATTGTTATCCCCATAAAATCATCTACTTGTTAGTCCTTTTATTCAAAGACCCTTGTATTTTGTTGTAAACATTTTTTTTGTGTACACTTTACCATGCTTTCACCTTTATAATGCCAATCATAGTTCAAGTATAATAATAAAAATTCCAAAATATTTTTCTTGTTGAACATTGTTTTACAATTGCGTCAAGACTGATATTGCATTTAATTTGTTACTTTTGTTTAATGTTTGTTGCTTTAACCTTGGTTATAGTAAGCTCAAGGTGAAGGTTGCAACAAAACTTATGTCATGATTCATGTCTTATTAAACTTTTAAAATATAAAATCAAGGTTATGAATTATGTAATAATTACTTGAACTTGGCCATATGATGTCATGAACCATCTATCTAATTGTGAGGCACATAAGCATTAAAGGCCACTTTAGACAAGGGACCAAGGACCAAAAACCCAAGGACCTTTGAAACAAATTGAATTTTGAATTGGATCTTTCTTCACATTAATTTTTCTTTTTTTTTCTAAAGTATAATTAGTGTGTTTAAAGGCTTGTGATTCTCCCCCAAGCTTTTAAACACACTCATTGAAATTTAAAAGGGTTTAATATAAAAAATTATGTGTGATTGACATGTGAGAGAACTAGATTAATCTTTGGTTTTTTTTTTAATAAATTTTGAAAATGCATCTTTTCTAGCATCCACCTTGTGAGGATTCACAAAACCAACCATGTTAACTTTAGAATTGATAAAAAATGGGGGAGCTGGTGTGTTTTCAATAATGTCTTCAATTTATAGGATGTCTTCCATATTCACAAAATTTGAGTAACAAGTGTTTTAAAAAAAATGAAAAATAACAAAAAAAACAAAGAAATGAGCAACCTTGGACTTTACATTTTGGTTATCCAAACCTTGAGCTCTTTTGTAAGGTTTTTTTTTTTTGGTCTGGACTAATTGGTTTTCCCTCTATAATGATGCCATGTAGGCTAAATCACACATTGATTTGTCTTGGTCCTAAACCCTTGTCTAAATGCATTGGGACCAATTTAAAGTCCTTGACTGATAGGAATGTTTAATTTCATTGGACCCTGCTTTTTGGACCATTGTCTAAAGTGGCCATAAAAATAGTTGTAGTAGGTCATTTAGTTAGTTGAAATTAAAAAAACACCAAAACTAGGTTGATGGCATGTTAAAACCTGGAGTTAGATGAAAGGTGAACATAGTTTAAATTTGTACTTAATTCTTAGCCATTCTCAAAGGTTTCTTTTCATTAAAGTGCAATGATTATAAATTTTACATATTGTGACCTGCTTTGAACTTTTGACAAAAATTGAAACATGACAAGGGAAATGTATTACAATAGAGCTCTAATTGTTCTAGGATTCAAACATTCTTGCATATTGTGAGAAGGAATGCAAGAAATAAGTCCCAAGTCTTAATGGTTTCATATGAATTGCCACATTGTGAGTCAAGAGTCCCAAAACGTTTCAATTTTTTGGAACAAAATGTTAATCAAATTGGGCTCTTTTTAAAGGGTAGAAATGATTTTTAAACATATAACCTCAACAAGGCCACAATGGAAAGCCAATAAAGGAACACCATATCACAAACTTTCTCATAGCCTTGTCATCGAGAGGAGGAATATTTATCAAAGTCTAGTAAGGTAGATAAACCGACGAATGAATATTTAAAGAATCGAACGAGGTCGAATCCTCACACATTGTTCCTCTGATTCTAAAACTTGAAGAAATTTTTCACCCTCCACCTAGCGCTTCCAACACCACAAAAAATAACTCAATTTGGCTAAGTAATCGGGAAAATATCGAAAAATGTTTGATGATGGGCGATTCTACCCTCTGCACATGCAAACCTGGCCTGTTTCAACTTTTTCTTCACAGACGATTGGAACATTTCTGTAGGCAACAGAATAGTAGGCTATAAAATTTGGAGCGGCAAATCTCCCGAGTTTTACACTATGACTTGTGCAGAATATATTCGATATTCCAGCCTGCGTCACGTTCGGAGTTTAGGGTTTAGTGTGGCGGCCAACGCTGCGTTGCTTCCTCCCCCTCTTGCGGTTCTTCCCTCCCCGCTTCCTACTTTCCGTTCGTCCTTACGCTACGCTGAGCATGTAGTCGAACGCAGACTTCGCAAAATACCTCGTCTACAGCACAATGCAATATGCAACTCACTTGAGAGGATATCAACTGTAGTGGATCTTGAAGATATGGCGGGTTTACTTTGTTGCAGCTCTTGTAGCACCACCTAACGAGACCCATCCGAGGAGCGAGTTCTATTGGACGGAGGTTTGTAGAAACGAGTGAAGAGAGAGCATTAGGGGATTGAAACGGGGCGTGGAAGTGGAGAATAGTGAGGCCATTGGAGTACGGATGTAATGTGTGAGTCCAGTGAATTTTTGAGTACGTGATTCTCACCCGAGTCTTATAACCAAGGGGTGTCAGTGCCGGCGCAACTGTCTGTAGCTGGGTTTGTGAAAACGGCAGCGCAATGGCAGGGCATCTGCTTGATGGAAAGCTTGATAATTCCCATGTTTACACGGTTGATCTAAGCAAACCGCTCGTGTTTCAGGTAAGGGGCTCATGTCCGTCCGTATCTTATCTCTGTTGAAGGTCAGCTTCTAGATCTTCCTTCGGGAACCTAGTTTTCGATAATTTGAGTGTCATACAGTGTGTGTTTCTCGTGGTGAAATGTAGCATTTGTGTGCACTGTCTGTATCACTGTTAGAAGTCTTTCTACACTGATGAAAGACGTGTTGCATCTTCAGGTTGGGCATCTGGGCGATGGTTATCAAAAGTGGGTGCATCAATCAATTGTGTGCAAGGAGAGTCCTCGTTTCTTTCAAAGCGATTTTATGGAGGTGCAGATACTTTAGCCAGTTCTCTCTGATCTTTGCTCTTCATTGACCATACGGGCTTTATCACATTGCAAGACAGTTGGCCTGCAAGGTGGACAAGCATGAGAACTGATATGGATGAATCACTAATCTCTTTGCAAAGAAGTAGCTTTGTGGCATGCCACATTGATGAAGCTAGTTACTGATATACTGAACTGAACTGATAAAATCCCATGGCTTCTGGTTGCAGTCTCTTACAAAGACATTGTGGTGGGTCATTCCCCTGGTGTGGATGCCTGTTGTGTTTTGGTCTCAAGTGGTGGCTCTTCAAAGGGGTCTGCCATTGGAGAAGTTGTTCACTACTGTGCCCACTGGAATATTTATCTGGACATTCATTGAGTACTTCCTTCATCGGTTTCTCTTCCATGTGAAGACATCAAGTTACTGGTGAGTCCAATAGTTTGCAATTCTGCGACCACAGGTCCATGATGAAGATAATCTTGGGATTCTCTGATCATTCTTCTTGTTTGTGATGTGACTTTTTCATGCAATGTAATTGTGAGATTTTCAAGGTATCAGTAGTCTTAGCTGTTTTCAGGCTTTCAATTTAGGGCTCACTGTTCAACAGCAACTGAGCAGTCATGAATGAACAGTAGATTGTGGTTGCAACACAATTTCTGACAATGTTGGAAGGGACCAGGTGGAATACAGTTCATTACTTACTTCATGGTTGCCATCATAAACATCCAATGGATGGCTATCGTTTAGTCTTCCCCCCAGCCCTCACAGCTGTATTTTCAGTAATTGTAAGCTCTCGAAGCTTATGCTCAGGACTTGTCTTTTGAATCAGTTATTTATTTGCAACTTCGCACACATGAACACCTTTCCAATGCCAAGCCTTGTCTTGTGGCAATGCCAGTTGTGTTTCTTGATGCATGACAAGCTAGATTAATTCTTTCTTAAATGGAGCATTTGGGATCAGGTTAAAGTATGTTTATGGATTCTTATTGTCAATCACGCTTTCAGGTGACTTCATTAATGGTACAGGAGTAATTTCTTTGGGAGGAGATTGGTCGTTTTTGCTTCTGCTGGTGGTTTTCTCTTGCATTTTTCTGACAAATTTCTTATTGTTCTTATCAGATCTATGCAGTGTTGTCTCTTTTTTTCTCTTGGAGATGGTCTCCCTCTGTATTTGGTGGAGGCCTACTGGGCTACATTATTTATGATGTTTCACACTACTTCATTCATCATGGATCTCCAATCGATAAACTTACAAGGAGAATCAAGGTGAGAAATGGTTGATGATGATCACCTTCTCATTTGCCTGCTGACTTTCTAGCATGCATGTTGCTCAATTGTGTTTTGCTTTGTAGATGCACTACCTGTCTTTTGCAGATGTGTTGATTCAACAGCAAAAGCCTGTGACCAGTGTTCAAAAAATGTGTCAAGCACTCTTTTATTGTCCTGTTTGGCAATTTGATTACTGTGCAAGTAAATTAAATGTGAAGTTCGTTTCAGATGGATGAAAGAAGAGTGAAAGTGTGACAAACAACTCCAAGTAGGCCTTGGATCATTACAAGAGTTCGATATGGTGTTGTTGGATGTTGCAGAGGTATCACCTGAACCATCATTTCAAGGTGCAATCATATGGGTTTGGCATCACATCTCCTATTTGGGACTGGGTGTTTGGGACACTTCCACCCCCTTTGAAGTTGCAATCAAGTAAGGTTCTGTGAAAACTATCACATTATCTATGAAGATGATCCCTTTTAAAAGTAGGTCATGTGTTGCTGAAATGTTACATGCATTTCCCTGTGTTAAGTAAGGTTCGTGAACTATATTGATAATCCCCTTTAGAAGTACAGCATGTGTTGCTGAAATGTTATGTGCATGTTCCAGTGTCTAAATGTCATAGCAACCTCTTGCAGCAAGTTGATGTCACTTCCCACATGATCTGAATCCTTGATGAACAGGGGTAGATGCATGAGGGACTGCTTCCTTGGATGTAGATTGAGACAACCTTGAGTAAAGGCACCTTGTCATTGCAGGAGTTGGACTATCTGCAGATGTCACCACCCACCAATGAACTTTATGTGAAAGTTGTTGACATGGCCAAATTGAAGTGGGAGAGGCTCTGCTACCCCCAAGTACATGACAATAAAAGGTCGTGACAGATGAGAAACAAGAGGTGATGAATTGCAGTTGCAGTATATTTCAGGATGGATATCCATAAGTTAAGACTTGAATGATCACGGATATTTTTAGAAGTTGCAGATTCAATTATCAAGATTGTTCCCACTTTCTCTGCATTTTCATGAAGGCTTTTGCCATATGAATTGTAGGCAGTAATGTATCTCTGTTCTGCTTGACATTTGTTTTATGTAAAGTTTTCCAATGAACTGTTTATTGGTTCAGAACTAGTTTTATTTTATCCCCTTTGTCTTTTGCCTAAGGTTTCATTTGATTTCTTTTTCTTAGTTGCCAAACCTGTGTGAAAGGTAACGTGTCAGCAAAATAGAGTTGCACCAGACACATGTGGAGTGATAGAAATAGCAAGAGACTCCATCTTGTGGAGTGGGTCAGATATTGGAATGGATGAAAGCATGGTGAAATCATGTTTCATCAAAAAGGGTGAAGAGTGAGGAAGAAAAGATTGTTTTGAGTTCACACAGTGGAGTTTACTGCACACAGCTGAGTTCAGCTTGAACTTTCTAAGAGCCACAACAGTAGCTGGTGCCAAGACTTACAAGTCAGTTAATATGTGTTTAGTGATGCAGCATTGTAGACTGCACACCTGTGTGACTGACAAAGGAAAGAGTTATTGGGCGAAGTTAGCTTTGTTTTGGTAGGCAAATTTCCTCTCATCCCGACTCTTTCAGATGGTCACATGGAAGGTGATTGGGGGGGCGGGGGCCAACCAGCATCAAACTGTATGGCACTCTGTTTGTCATCAGGATATTATTCTGTGCACACTGTCTGTTGATTTATGCTACTATTCATCTAGGTAAGCATTTGCTAGAAATCTGTATTATCATCTTTTGCCTTTAATCCTCTGTTATGTCTCACGTGACATCCAATCCTTGGTACATGGTCAATGTAAGATTTCTCTATTTCTACCTGTGGAACAAGAAGGAAGTCACATATGCAAATCTCTGAGACTTTGGTGAGACAAATCAAACTGTTCTTGAGCAAATCACTGCATTGATGCTGGGTGGCTGGACAGCTTCACATCCTAGGAGTAGGCTGGATATTGGTGATACTGATCACTAATCTGTGATCATGTTTTATCCTTGCAAAATGCCTACTTTTCAGTACTGTATGCTAACTTTAGATAGAGAGTTCGGATTTGTATTTCTAACAAGCCATAAATATAAAATCATTCAAAATTCAGACCCTTTAAAGATTAAAAATAGAGGAAATATAGAAGAGGAAAGGTCCATCAGAAAGGAAAGTACTTAAGCACATCATGAAGAAGGTTCAGAAGCCAATCAGAGAGTCATGTGGATGAGCAAGTTTCATCAATCACAAAGGAATGGGAAAAGAAAAGACTTCAATATTGGCTTCAGCTAGGATGATCAACTGAGAAGCCCTCCCTCTTTGTGGTGATCCTGTAGGTACACCTTCTCTCAGAAGTTGGCTCTAATGTGGCTCTGTGGCATTGGGATTCCTGGGTGGTCATCCCATCCCAGTATACTTTTTGGTGCTCTCTGTCAAAGATCAAATGGAATCTGACTTTTGTATCTCAAGATTAGTCACAGACACTAGGTATCTACACTTATTTCAGTCCACAAGTACAACATGCAGTAGTTTACTTTCACATATATACTATGCACCTGAGTTGGTGTTGAATGTTGGTTGAAAAATGCTATATTTATATCTGGACAAATCACATTGAATAGCAGATCTAGTCAAACACAACCTAAATGGATAAGAACATTGCTCTTCCAAAGCATTTGGACAATGGGTCTCATCTTTCAAAATAAAGAAACTGCACCATTCCTGGAACTGTCCAAAATGTGTTAACTCCTAAGCATTTTATCTCTTCTACCCTGGTCTTTCATCAGATAGCTCTGCAACTGACACTTGGACCAAAAGCCAGCTAGCACAAAATTGTCTGAAGACCCTGACAGGATTAGTAAGGTATGAGACCATTCAGTGATAAAACTTTGAGAGGAATCTTGATTTAACATGCTTTGCATTAGTAAGAACAAAGGAAGATATAGAGTGGAATGGACCCCAACCTCAGTGTCAAGTTGTCTGAATATTATTTTGAATATTGTGCCTCTGCTATTCCTTAGGCTCTTAAGTCAAGTATCATGACATGTGTTCCATGATTTTGGGTACATAGGAACATGCTTTCCATTGGAAATTCTAGTGTCCTTTAACTTTTAAGTAGACTCACTCAGACCAGTGGTTTATAATTAGGTGATTTATCACCAATTTCCTACCTAGGAAATGGCATTGTTACTTGTACAAAGGAATCAATGGTAGTTTTGGGGCAATAATTCACTGGCAAGCAACTGAATGGACCTGAGATGTGTTGGAATGTGTCATCATGGATGGCTTGGTTAGCCACTCTAGACCTAAGACAGCCAACAAGGTGTCACCAAGTGACTACATCCTACCCTGTTGAAGTGCTGAGTTCTCCATAGGGGCAATACCCACCTTCCCACTCTCAATCCCCCACTATGCTAGCTCTTAGCCACCACTTTGTGGATCCTCTCATTGGCTGGCTATTTCATAACATTTACCTTTCCCCATTTGTTCCATGAATGGCAGATCTTAGATATGTAAGGGAGTTCCATGTCACTTCTTGGCCCGATGATTTTTTGTTTCTGTTGTCATTGTTGTGCATATTGTATATGTATGAAGATTAGGTAGTTGTTGCAGATGGTCATTCTACACAAGGTTCGAATTTTGTACTGTATGTCAATGTGAGTTTGAGGAATTTGTAAGGACACTAGAGGTTTTCTTAGATTCAGATCTGTTTTTTTACCTTCTCCACACTGCAGATCCAATAGAGTACAAATCCAAACATCCATTCAAGTAGAAACCATGCTTTGAATGGGCCTCTTGGGCTATTCGATTCCCCAATGTAACCTCTTCATCTAATAGTCTCTTTTCATGTCATCTTGCACTACAGGCTTTCCAACAGCCCGATCCTGTGAATTTAGACTAGGAAGTTGCAGAAAATGTATTTATTTGCTTGAGTAATTCTTCCCATTGGAAGTAGAATTTACCCATCCCACCCCAGCCAGCACCCAAGAAATGCGACTATGATTGCACTAGGAAGTTAATTTCAAAGATATTTGGGTTGCAAAATTACCATGGCCTAAAGATGTGGCTAGGGAAGATGACATCTGCCAAGTGCAAAATCTGTAGCTAGACAGATAGGACTCTAGAGGATGTAAATTGACTTTGGGTACTTCATGATGGTCAAGTTTTGCAGCAACTACAATTTCAAATCGTGTCAAGGATTGTTTCAAATAGCACCGAAGATGTTTCTAAAGATGCTGTAAGAGGGGTGAATAGAATCTGTGCAGTGCATGGACCAGAAATTTAGGCTTGTTGCATCACTTCTATAAAAGCTCTTGCTTTTCTGGAACGTTGAAATCTATCACTAATGTTCCACTTCAGGCTTATTCAATTCTTAGCTATTGATGATTCTTCTTGGTATATGTCAGAATTTTGTTATCAACACGGTTTTACTGCAGCAGGCAAGCATTTGTTGATCATTTTTGTTGTTGTTCTCTTGTCATAGTTTACTTCATTTCACAAGTGTTTCCATTTTCATTGTGGTTGCCACACCATAGTTGCACCTGCATATGCCAATTTGTAAAGTTGTGTCAATGCTGCAGGTGTGGTTGTCCTGTCAGACCCATGGTTGAGATTCACTTTTCAATATGACATCATGCTTCAGTCTATCTTCCTCTTTGGAACTAAAAATACCATGTAGCAATATAGATCTTTTGAAACATGAGAAACTGTTTGTCACTATCTTGCATTCTGTACTCATGCTTATAGAGGAGCTGCCAACATTGCTGCACAGAGTGGAAATGTGCATTATTGTGAAGAGAGTTTGGTGTTGCTAAATAAAGCATGCCATGCTATTTTTCAACCTTACTATATAAGCAGCATTTTTGCATGGTGTATGCTCTCTCCTCTCATGGAAGGTATCTGGTGTCTTGCCCTCCGAGGTAAGCAACAGTAACTTTGTTATCCAGGATGGTATTATCCAGGATGGTAGACCTCTGAAGCTACAACTAGTTGACTTGTGTTATACACAGGTGCTACCTACTACCAACAATGAATGCATCATGGGGTACTGTGTTTTGAAGCTGATGCAGAGTCTTGTCCCTGCAGGGAAGGAAGAATAGGCATTTCCTTTCTTCATCATACTAGTAATCATGATCCTTAGGTGGTAAGAAAGACTGCACTACAGTTCTTGGGAGTTGTGGACCTTCCTTATGCTGGATTGATGCAGTATCTGTGATTATTTCTTTTTTATGCTGTAATGCCCAAAAGCCTTGTAGATTAAACCTCATACAAGTATAAACCCAAGTGTTGAAACTATGGATTTTTGTAGAGGATGGGTGTAAAAGCTTGTTGCAGGGCCACCAAGAAGTGAATGAGGAGAATGTAAGTTTAGGGTTTAGGGTTACATGGGTTTAGGGTTACAAGGGTTATTGCAAACAGAGGAGAAAAGTTACATGGCGAAAGAAAGAGATCCTCCAAATTTGATATTGAGTATGCAAATCACATGACTTCTCTGAGTTTCTCTGAAGAGAGAAAAAACAACAATCAGTTTCTGAAGGATATATAATTTTCTGAATTAAGGACTCCAAATCATCAATTCAGACCAATCTCAATCAACATGCTCTTTCCTAATCTCAATCAACAGTCTCAATCAGATTTAGTTACTCCTAGTTTTGAGTCCATCATGGGTTGTACCAGAAACGGCTGCTATGACACAACAAGGTACAAATTGAAAAGAAGATTGTAATTCCCTGGAGTGCCAGATGAATTGCTTATTGAGAACTTGAAGTTTATGAAAGAGATAAAAAAGGTGTTACATTTCCAAATGTGGAATAAGAGAAGAGAAAGATTGGAATTAGTACATGCCACATTAACCTTGTGAGTTCATTTAAGCTCACTAGTCTGGAAGCAACATTTGCATTCTTATGCTAAGTTTAAACTTCAAACGACAAGGAGTAACTTTTCTCCATGTTTGCAATAACCCACCTTCTTAAATCTCTACTGAAGACTTGGAAGTGTGTTACGGCTGCTTTTGAAGTCCCATTTGCAGTTGAGTATTTTGGGCTGGAATGCGTGTAGACACCAGCTAAGCTCTTAGAGGTTAAATGACCAAAGTAGATTTCATGCACACTTAATACCCAGTGTTTTTATGCTGGGAAGAGCATGTGTTATAATGCAGTCTTTCAGAATCTACTAATCCTATGGGAAGCATGCCCATCTACCAGAACAACACTCACTATACAAGGAAGAGTTTTATCACATTTCATTCTAATTAACTTACCCATTCCACCTAGGATCGAGTTGAGCCTGGTGGTCTAAGATGCCATTTGGTCCAGCAGGAAGGGGTCTCCCCAGTGTTTTTTTTGTTTGATGAATTTTTGCATTTTTTCGACCAGAAAAATATGATTTCAACACAGACAAAGAGTTTTTGTGAAAATAAAGCCCTAATTTGCCAGATTTAGAAAAGAAATTTTATTGCCAGATTTCAACAATAGGTTCCATAAGGTAGCCAAAACATAAAAGGATTCTTAGAATTTTGAACTTTCATATGTGGTCTATAGCCAAATTTGACTAAAATCTTTATGTTGATGATGGCTAGCTTGGCTACATTACAAAATTGAGAAAAAAAATACTGGTTCTACCAGGGCCTACTTTAGAACATAACCCGGGTTCCCCACCGTGATTCACCACCGTGATTCACATCACAAGTGGAACTAGCAGACGAACACCTGTACAGAAGCGGCCTTCCACATCTACTATATTAATTGCGTTGTCTGTCTGTCTATGAGTGTTTGTTTGTCGAGGTTTCGATTCTGGGTTTCAGGATCTCGACAGATGGTCCCGATTTTGGGTTTCAAGACCTTGACAGATAGACGGACAGGACCTCTCTGTATATTTCAAATGGCGTTGTCCAGGGTTAATACCAAGGTCTTTCTTTTTTCTGTTTTTTTTTCCGCCCTTTTCTGACGGGCTGCCCAGGGTTAATACCAGGGTTTTTTTTATAATTATTTTTTCCTCCCTTTTCCGACAAGCTGCCCAGGGTTAATACCAGGGTTTTATTATTATTATTATTATTTTCGCCATTAACCGATGGTCCTACTCAGGCTATAACATTTTTAAAAATAAAAAATATGGCAAATTTAGTAAAACAATGAGGGGCGCCTCATAGTGACCGAAGGTCACGGGTACCCACTAGTAGCAAATAATAATACCTGAATAACACAGCAAAATTGGTATGGTAAGTTACTGCAATGTGTAGTCAATTCGTGTTTAGTCTCTATTGTGCGTTAATAATGCTGTTTTGCTAAACATAGTGTCCTAATTAAACATGTCAGGCTTTTGAGTAAGTTCAACCTCAAAGGCTCAAATGCAACGAAATTATAGTTAGTTCTGCCTGAGATGAAATTTGATAGCAGATTTGCAGTCAAGTTTTATTGTGACGTATCCCAGATCAAATACTGGAATCTTTTGACTCGATGGGTATTTTCTACAGATTGTGGAATTGCAGAGCTTCTGACGGATTGCAAACGCACAACTTAAATTTACGCAATATAACTGCTTGAAGCCCATGTGCGACACCTGTGAGAGCAGGGCTCTTATTGGTGTTATTGTAATCACCATACAAGTACGAATTTCAAAGGCTTGTCAGATATGATGTCAAAGGTAAGAGCCAGAGAGTCTGTCGGGGCTCCAACGTCTTCCAAAAACAAAGAAAGAAAACCTCCACCACCACACCACCCACCCCCTCCCCCCCTTAAACACAACTAGCTGTTGTTGCACGCTTTCAGAGGCAAAGAAGTTCTTCAGTCAACACCAGGCACTGCGGGATGCCTTTTCCAGAAGTTCCAGTAAATGTAGACAACTAATGAAATGACGAATTATTAGGGTTGGGAACATTTGGGAGACAATAAAGGGTATCCAGTTTTCAGCCTTTCAAATGGGTATCAATTGTTTTGGTCCCTTTTCATTCGAAATCTGTTTGTTGGTAAATTTGAGGGAATTGTTTTCAAAATGAAAGTCAAATACTTTCTCCAAGTCATCCCTTATTGCAAAGACTGCTACTGTGCTTAAATTCAAATTAGTTAAGGGCAGAAACTAATTTGATGTCCAATTGTTCGTCAGTGACAGAGTAACGTGGCACCAATGAGATACTGTTTAAATGGTCTTCAAGCAGCAATGAATTATGTTCTGGTCGGGTGTAACTGTAGGTTCGTGGTAAAATCTGAATATATACTTAATGCTCACTTTGAACTTGAACAATTTATCTCGTGAAAAAGTAGTAGAATAAAGGGTCGGCCAAAATGGTTTCTTCCATGTTGCTCCATTCATGCTTGTTTATTGACTGTGGAGGGACTTTTTCTATTTTCATAAAATGTGAAGATTTTTAAAATTATAGTTTTTTTTGATAGATGTTTTTGATACACTTGTAGTATCTGAAGAATAGAGATAGACTGGATGGATAGCACTCCATATTGAAATTCTATCTATTCATTCATTCAGTTTCTTTTTTCAACATTTCATTTTTCGAAATGATATTCAGAACAGGGTGAATGCCTCCCCAAGCAACAGGTAAAACATCTAAAAAAGGAATTCATTCTATCATTTTTCCATTCCTCCTCCCCAAGCCAGGTAGGGCTTATCCACAAATACAAGATTTTTCTCATTTTGTTTTTATTCCATCACTGAATAGAAATAATAAAACATCTACTTTATTATATTAGTGCCTAGCTTTTTTTCAGGAAGTGTAAACTTTGGTGGGGAGAGTACAAACGGGAAATTTTACCTTCATAGTTGGAATTTGTCTTTGAGTGAATCCAAGAGAGTATTCAATTGATGAAGTTTGTTGATGGATTGGTTGTTCATTCTCAAGGTATGTGATTTTTAAGCTAAAAAAGTGAATGGGGTGTATTGATATGCTTCAGCTTGAGATATGACATCATTAATAGGGGGTGTGATAAGTTTAGTAGGAATTTTAAAGGTTTTCAATGAAATTGTCTCAATTCTATTACACAAGAAATTTGAATTCATTATGTCCCTAGTGATTGGGGATTGGTTGTTATAAACATTGTGAATTCATCCATTAAATTTATCACTAGTAAATTCATCATATATATATATATATATATATATATATATATATATATATATATATATATATATAATTTCATCAAATATGACTTGTATATGTTAAACATATGGTGAAAAAGAAGGAATTGTTGGAAGGACTTTGAATACCTTCCTGGTAATTCCAAACTATTATGTTCCATTTATACTTATTTGTTGTTCTTCTTCGACTTTTTGTTGTATAACAATGTGAGGTGATGATGATCCTGCCTTCTAGTAGTCGATGGTCTTGGTGAATTTCCTACTTGCTGTCAATAAATGTAGAGGTTATGACTTCTCACTAAGTATGCTAACATATGTTCTTTCAGTTTTTGTTCCAACTCTTTTTAGTTATGATTTTACTTATTTTTCAATGGAAAACTTGTTCAACATTCCATAACTCTTGCACCTTAAGTTTAAACATAACAAAACCACCTTGGTGTAGCCCTACTCATTGAGGGCTTTCCAACAGTACCAAAAGGGTGGTGGGGGGCATTGTTAATTAGGAGATCTCAATGCAACAAACAAACAAAGCAAACTACCTTAATAGAAAATGTAGTGTTGAGATGACAGATTTTTTAAGTACATTTGAAGATATAAATAATGTTTTTAAAGCTCTCAAGTAACTTGTATTTTTTAGAGTGATAGATGGATCTACAGACAAGTATTTTGAGGTCCATTTGATCATTTATATTTCATTTGGGGAATACAAAATTACATACAACAAATACTATCTTCGGTAATAATAAATCTGGACATTGCAAAATTGGGGACACTAATTGAGTTCGTAGTTTAATCTCTTACTACAGAGCTAATGGTGGAGGATGGTTTCAAAAAGTCTCCCAAGGAATTTCTTGTGACATTTCTAATTCAAATCTTTGTTGGCAGTTATGTAGGATGTGCAAGTTTCTAGGATTAGGTGTATTTTTTCATATTGGCATCAAGAACTTAACAATTGCTGGTTTCCCAAGCACTTGGTTATGATTTTCTTATCAA
This sequence comes from Sphagnum contortum, assembly GCA_963920785.1. Taxonomy (NCBI): domain Eukaryota; kingdom Viridiplantae; phylum Streptophyta; class Sphagnopsida; order Sphagnales; family Sphagnaceae; genus Sphagnum; species Sphagnum contortum. The sequence continues at coordinate 15,566,994 of OY987277.1, forward strand.
TTCATGCACAGATAGTTCACTTTCCAACTCCCTAGAATGCACCGTTGCTGCCCCCCCCCCCGTACCACCATATTGCAAAGGGGCCAGAGTGAACCAGCAGCCACCAATGCACCAGTTGGCCATTCTGTCCATTGGATGCCTTGCATTTTTTCATTCGGCGCCGGATGGGGTTCATCACAGTCCATTTCTTTTTGCTACTAACCACTGTATTTTTATTTTATTTTTTTGGTTCTTGGCCGTTTTTCCTGGACCTGACCTCACACATACCTACCCTACTCACTTTCCTACCCTCGTAAGTATTGCACCAACCTTGGTACCTTATTTATTATCCCCTACTGACAAAGCTACCCTAATAACTAGTTATCCTACTGACCTAGCTACTGTACTAACCACCTACCCTACTAACCTAGCTACACTATTAATTACATACCCTACTAACTTAACCATTAGGTTTAGGGTTGAGACACATAAATTAATTAATAATTTTTTCACAAATGTATATTAATTAATCTAAAGTAGGCTAAATTTGGGGGGAAATTTTTAGGGTTTACACATATGTGAAGTAATACAATTGCATTTTATATCTTCTTCAAAAAGAGTGGAAAAATTAGGTTGGAAAGATCACACAAAGGTAAAAGACATATCTTCTCTTTTGGTTTTGTATGAAATTTATTTGATTATTTTTAAAGATTAATGTATATTTTTCAATTAATAAATATTTATAGTTTAAAACCTTTGAATTTTGGTTTTTAAATTGTTTCCTATGTTCTTTTAAATTTGTTTATTTTGTATTATATGATTTGTATAGCTTGTATAGTTTTTTCGGTTTAGGGCATATATCATTAAAACTTTTTTTTGTTGGGGTTTGTATAGTTAGGGTTGTAATAAGTCTTATGACAAAATATCATTTGGATTTGTAGGGTTATGTTTTATGATTTAGTGTATAGAATTTGGTTCATATATTTCAAAACTAATATTTTACCTTAACAAATGTCTCAATTATTAATCAAAATTGTTGCCATTGGCACTAAGAATTTTGTTTTAGAATCAATTTTGTATGGAAGAAACCATAGCCCAATTTTTTTGAACATCATGTATTCAACACACACTTGAAGTCTAATATGGCACAAAGGTTATTATTGTTTCCAAGTAATAAACACAAAATGTGTGAAATGCAAAAACACAAGATAATGATAATATTAGTGTTAAATGTAGGTATTGTAATTAAGCCCCAAAATTCTAGTTGGTAAAAGTAAGTACAAGTGCAAGTATTACAATTATGCCCCAAAATTTCAGTTGGTAAAGGTAAGTACGGGTGTAAGTATTGCAACGAAATCCAAAATTCTAGTTGGTAAAGGTAAGTATAAGTATGGGTATTTCAAGTTGAAATGAAAAAACAAGCCTAAATACAATACCCGCGTTTCAAAAAAACCCATCTAAATGGTTTGGATACCCTTAAATGAAGTCCTAGCCCTAAACACAATATGCATATGCAAAGTCACTTTGAAATAACCCAACCCTAAATGCAATACATGCATGTTGGGTCACTCCAAAATGACACATGTAAGGTTTAGGGTTTAGGGTTTTTTGCTGTATTTTTTTTTGGTTCTTGGCCGTTTTTCCCTGGACCTGACCTCACACATAGCTACCCTAATAACTATTTATCCTATTGACCTAGCTATTGTACTAACCACCTACCCTACTAACCTAGCTACCCTGTTAATTACATACCCTACTAACTTAACCACTATACTAACCACCTATTTTATTGACCTACCTACCCGACATACACAACCACCCTATTGAATTATGGTTTAGGTTTAGGGCTGAAACACATAAATAAATTAATATTTTTTTCACAAATGTATATAATTAATCTAAAGTAGGCTAAATTTGGGGGGAAATTTTTAGGGTTTACACATATGTGAAGTAATACAATTGCATTTTATATCTTCTTAAAAAAGAAAGAAATTTTAAGTTGGAGAGATCATACAAAGGCAAAAGATATCTTTTTTGGTTTTGTATGAAATTTATTTGAATGTTTTTAGAGATTAATGTATTTTGCATTATATAATTTGTATAGTTTTTTGGGCTTAGGGCATATATCATTAAGGTTTTTTTTGTTAGGGTTTATATAATTAAGGTTGTAATAAGGCTTAAGGGAATATATCATTTGAATTTTTAGGGTTATGCTTTATTATTTAGTGTATAAGAATTTGGTTCACATATTTTAGGACTTAAGGTTTATACTAAACTTTGCTCATTGTATTGGTTTTTGATCTTTCACTTGTTTAAATCTATACCATAATTATGATTTTCTTTTGTTTTCATATGTTCCATAGTTGCTAGAGTTAAATATTTTCTAACCCATTTTTGTATAAGTTATGATTTTTTAGGGTTGCGTTTTGAATTGGGACTATAAACTTTGGTGGAACGTTGTCATTTTTTATTCCTAAAGGTATGCATTTGTCTCTTGTTACTTCTTCCTTATATATATATATATTCACAATTCAACCTCTTTTCATTTCATAGTTATTGGATATAAAAAGGGCATCAAGTTTCATGAAGTATACAACCCTAAATAAGGTTTTATACTTTTACACTGATATTTTGTATTCAATATCTTTTTATATTTTATATTTTTCATACCCATATGCAAATAATGCATTGACTACCCATAACAAGTGTGGATTTTATGGCTTAAGATAGGTATTGCATTTTGCACCTTTTAAACAATGTGCATTAATTATCATTATGTGGGTAACATGGGGTTTTCAGACATTATGGGTTTAAGGTACAATCCAAGTATTGCATATGTGAACATTTTCAATGATGGGAGGTTTAATAGTTCAATTTGGGTATTGCCAAAGTTTGTTTTAGTATATGGGTTCATTATGCAAATATTATACATTATGTACATTGGAACAATAGGTATTTTATATCATGATATGGGTGTTGGAATGGGAATTCCAAGTCACAACATTGATTTTTAAATAGCCATGTATGTATTGCATTTTGGGTTTTTGTTCAATGATGAATGTTTATAGAATTATAAATTCTCTTGATGCAGGAATTTGTCTTACTTCCTTCAATCATGGGAAGGGTTCCAAAGTCCCATTCCATTCATGTCCAGAACCCCACCAAGTCCCCTTTCTCAAACAAAGAATTGGTGTGGACATTTGGGATATGCCATGGAGGGCAAAATAAAGTGACCATTCAATTTACTTATGTTCCATATGCTCGCATTTCGGAATTCTTGGAAGGTGAACGAGGGGATACGATCACCCCTGTGGAATGGAATGTTTACAAAAACTTTCCAAGCCAAATGGATGTCAAGCAACCAACTATCAAAAACCACCTCGGGCATACATGGTAAACATTTATGGCATTAACCTTTTTAATTTTTTAAATTCATATACCAAAGATGTAATCAATGCGATTATGGACCAGAAGACTATCGAGAAAATTCAACCCACACTTGATCTATTAAACGAGGATGTCTGGCGTCATTTTCAATCAAACGTCTATACACACAACCTGATGTGGCTGAGATCATAATTTATCATAAGGCCCATACACAAATTGATGGGTCATTCGCACATGGTGAACATGACCCGGAGTCCATTTCTCATATGTCTTGTTATGCTCCACGCATGTCATAAGCATTGAAGGACCACATATGGGCCCAACTAAGTTTAGGTTACATGACCAAACAAATATACGACAAGCATAAAGCAATTTGGTGGGAACGTGTGAATGTGGTTCAAAACATGACATGGGATGATTTCATTTGGCTTCAAGACATTACATATTTGGATCAGAAACATAAGAAAGGGAGTTGGCGTTTACACACCAACCTTGCAATTTCAATTCAGTCTTGGGCTTTCCAACATCCGGAAGATGTGTTCTTTTTCCAAGATGTTGGTGAAATCAATGGGATTCAAGTCCCATTCACCATAGGTATTCAAACACCAACTCAATGTGAGTCCATGTTATCATATGGTCACAATGGTGCCATTTCTATGGATGCCAAATTTGGCACAAATGACATGTGACGCGCTCCCAAGTTCCTTGTAGACCCACTTGAGGGTCCAAGTATGCGGCAATGCGGAAGGAGTTGGAACTTGGAGCCGCTCCCTAGCTCACAACACTCGGAGGGGTAGAAGGGCGTGTTGGAGCTCCGGGATGGGACTAGGAAGAATTGACAAGGTTATTCACTCACACGGACCTGCACACAACCCATATAAAGTGGTTAGTGCATAGTTAGAGCACCTTTGGTGCTAAGACGAGCCACGGGCAACACTGACACACAAGACTCACCACAGCTCGGACTTGGGGGGAAGCCACCGCCTTCCCCCTTATAGTATACTCTGCAGCTCTCCACGGAGGTGGCATCCAAATGGCTATTTTTCCCGGGACTCCCGCGTGGGAGTCCCGAAATTGTCCCGGGTTGGAGTCCCGGGACTTTGGACGCCGATATCTCCCAACTGCAGAGTCCGATCTCAACGCGGTCTGAAGCAAAGTTGTAGCCCTCGTCGAGACCTTTCCAACGCCGTGTCGCACTCTCAAATCGGATCTCGGAAAGACCTCGATTCCAGACTTTTAGTGGTCGGGAATCAAACTGGTAATTTGACTCCCGCCCCTTCTTTTGCCCATAACTTGCTTTTCAGATGTCCAAATGCGCAATGCAAGCCCATTTTAGACATCTACGTTTCAAGAGCTTTCCAACGGTATAAAGAGTGCAACAAACCATTGATACTTGACCCTTCAACGCGCCCTCTGAAATTTCGGGAGTCCACCGGGACTCCCTCTCCCCAAAGTGGGAGTTGCCTTGGGAGTGTGAGTGCTCACTCCCTCACACTCCCTCGCACTTCCTTAGACTCCCGGGAGTATGTGATGACTCCCGGGCTTCCTCCTCTTGGCCCGCACCCTTCCAATGCTTTTGCCCTTGCTCCCGGGCTTCCTTCCTTTTGACTCCCGGGCTTCCTTGCAACCCCTTACCTTGGTCGCGAACCCAAAGCTAGGGTTGCGACAACATGAAATTTTGTCTATTCACCTTGATGGGGTTTGATGATCATCGCATGGGTGTCCCTTTAGCCTGGATCATTACAAATAAGCAAACAATTGAAGATTTGATCGAATGGTTGAAACCATTAAAAGAGAAGATGTTATCACACATGCCACATTGGAAACCATCATGTTTTTTTGTTGATGATGCACCTCAAGAATTGAAGGCATTATGATTAATTTTATACCTAGTATTGACTTTGTGTTTGTTTCCTTAAATGTTTTTAAACATTTTTCATAAAATTCTTGGTTACTTCAAATGCATTTTATGGTGTACTAACCCCATCCACTCATGGAGATTTTATTGCATACGTGTCCTTATTAAGGTCGTATGGGGTATGGACAAGGTTCCCATCTACCTTTGTTGTTGGCATGTTCTCAAAGCATGGCGCTTATGTGGTACTGAAAAAATCAAAGATGTGGAAGTGCGGGGTGGAATCTTCCAAGACCTTCATGATGTGATGTACATGTCCATCAATCATGGAGAAACAATTGATGACTTCAAAGATCATGGGAGGGTTGTTGTGAGAGAAAGCCTTCATAAACATAAGCCTAATGATGCATGGACAAATTATTTATGGACTCATTACCATCAATTTGGTAAGTGATAATATTTATCATGGTTTAACATTCAAAATTAGTTTGTATAATGTTATTCATCCTTATGTATTGTGTTTATGCTTGTAGAATTATGGATGGTGGGTGTTCGAAGAGTGCCCCATTCCAACCAAGACACCCAAGCGAGCATTGAATCATATCATGGTGCGTTGAAACGTTGGTTCGCTCTTGACACAAAAAGCCTTAGAGGGCATAGGCTTGACTGGTTGGTGTGGCGATTAACAACCACCATTGCACACCACTACATGCACACATTGGAAATGAAAAAAAAAGGTTTCATAAAAAACAAAGTTATGGAGGCCATTGTTACACAAAGTGTGGAAAAGACAACCCTTATTCCATTCACCCATGTGTACCAACCAACCCTTGAGAATGATGGAGCTTGGGCCGTACGAAGCCAACGCCTTCCCAATGTTATTTACACGGTGAAATTCCCATTCACCAAAATGTTTTATTGCACATGTGAATGGGCATTGCGAGGGAACATGTGTAAACAAATTGTGGTCATTCTCACATGCACAAACATTTCTCAAAAGGATATCATTCATTACTATGGAACATAGTATGGATCACATCGTAGAAGGTTGGGTCACATGTTTGCAGACTCGCGACATATTCCAGATGATATGGAGTCCAATGATGATGACGAGAATGATCATCTTGAAGGTGATGATGGGATAATGAACATGGAGCAAAATGATCTCCCTATGGGTGCCATTGTAAGGTCTAATGACATAATAAATTCATCAACCCCAATGGAAAGGGCTCTTGCACAATTGGCCACTACAATGCAAGAGATCACAAATGAATGTAAAGAAGGTGATGTGACACTTTGTGAACATGCCTCCTCACACATGAAAGTATTGGCATGTAATATTCGTAACATATGCTTCACAAAGGCAAATGCAATTTCACACCCATGATTCGTGTTACGCTGTGTAGAAGATGGATTGGGAAATAGTGTCAAACGGCTCAAATATTGGCATGAAACAATGCTCAATCACACAAATATACGTACTAAATGATGTCACAAATAAATGTTTCAGTTACTAATCAAGATTGTTGCCATTGGCATTAAGAATTTTGTTGTAGAATAAATTTTGTATGGAGGAAACCACACCCCAAATTCTTTGAACATCATGTATTCAAACACATATGAAGTTTAATATGGCACAAAAATTATTATTGTTTCCAAGTAATAAGCACAAAATGTGTGAAATGCAAAAACACAAGGAGAATGATAATATTAGTGTTAAATGTAAGTATTGTAACTAGGCCCCAAAATCCCAATTGGTAAAAGTAAGTGCAAGTATGCCCCAAGATTCTAGTTGGTAAAGGTAAGTACGGATGTAGGTATTGCAATGAATGCCCAAAAATCTAATTGGTAAAGGTAAGTATAAGTTCGGGTATTGCAAGTTTAAATGAAAAAAAAACCCTAAATGCAATACCCACCTTTCAAAAAGATCCATCTAAATGGTTTGGATACCTTTAAGTGAAGACCTAGCCCTAAACACAATATGCACATGCAAAGTCATTTTGATATAACTAAACCCTAAATGCAATACCTGCATTTTGGGTCACTTCGAAAGTACGCATGGGGGGTTTAAGCTTCTCTATACGAAGATCTTACCCTACATGCAATACCTGCATTCTGGGCCACTTCGAAAGTAGGGATGTGGGGTTTAAGCCTTTTTAAGTGAAGATCCTACCCTAAATGTAATACCTACATTTTAGGTCACTCCAAAATAATTAATTAAGTTCAAAATAATATGCTAACAAATGTGTGAAGTTGGGGTTGTTGATTAGGAATACCATGATTCTTATTTTGTTTCATGAATTTGAAAAAAGGTTGTATTGTTTATGGAACAAATAATATAATGACAATTGTGATCAATCTTATCTTGGTGTATGAATTTTTCATGAAAAAATCGAACTTGTAATCTATAACATGGAATAATTATCTTAAATAGTGATTTCAATCACTTATTAAAACAAAAATATATTTAAGTTAATAAATCAAATATGAAATTAATCAATCTGATTTTTAGATCCAACTTCTTTTATCCAAATAAATAAAGTTAAGCCAAATTATTAGTTAATTATTTTAAATAAATTAATGATTATCTAATTCTTGATAATTAATCATTTAAATTATCTGAAATAGTGGTTTATTAATTATTTAATTATATGACAAAATTTGTTGATAATTCATGTATTATTATAAATATTTTATATTCAATTGGGGGGAAATTTTTTGGGTTTAGACATATGTGAAACAATACAACTTTATTCTATATTTTCTTCAAAGAAATTAGGAAAATTAGGTTGGAGTTATCACACAAAAGTAAGAAGCAAACCTTATGTGAAAACCCAACCCTGAATGCAATACAAAGTTTGTTGAGATCAAAAACTAAAAAATTCAAGCTTGAAATTACTTTAAAGATGTTCATATTAATTTTTTCCCCTTTTAAAGTTGTATACTCATTTCAAAAAACATAAATATATAACATGTGTAATAAGATTTTAAACAATGTTTTGAAAAAAATCAAAGTAGATTATTTTCTACTTTTTTTTTGTTTCACATAATAATAAAAATGATCTCTCCCACATATTAAACCTATGTTTGATTGAAATTTTATTTTATACTCTTTTATATATAGTAAAAAAATTATTGGTTAAAATAATCATATAGTGGGTCAAAAATATTATATATTTTATACATATATAACACAAGTCCTTATGTAAACTTTATTTTCTATGATGTATAATATTGGTTTAAAAATTGGTCCAAATATATTGTTATTGGTAACACATAATATATAAATAATCATATTATGGAATTATATTGTTGATCCATTTCAATACATATAATATATATACTTATGGTTACGTATATTGCGATTTTTAATGAACTTTGTTTTTAATGCGAATTTAAAATTCCTCAAAATTAATAGCTACGTATGAAAATGTTCATAAGCTTTTAGACATCATGCTAGAGTTTGTGTGGATTTTAAAAGCTTTGTGAGGGCTAAGTTATGATGTAATGTTTTCGACACCTTTAGAAGTTGAAAGATGATTTGACTATCCAAAAAACACAATAGAGTTCATAAATAAAAACCAAGAATTTATAACCTTGACAAATTATTAGTTTCAACAAAAGCTCAAACCTAAGGTTGTTAAATTGATTAAAGTGTGGACATTGATCAAACTAAACAACCTAACTTAAACATGAGTAATAGGTTAATAAGCTATTTGTTAAGTAACTGTATTAACTACATGATAGGCTACCATTTCAATACATATAGGCCTATTATGTAATTTATTCATTAATGCAAGCCTTCTAAGTTAATATCTTAGATGGTCTATGTAGGTATTGAAGGTGATTAAGTTTATTAAGTAAACCTACTAGTCATGTAGGTAATATATTAGCCTAAGCCACGTAAGCCTAATAACATTTATGATAGTTTAATGTCTAATCCTTATTGTATTATAACATTTTAAGTTTGAACTAAAAGAATTTATCAAAAAGAAAGTTAATTTTTCCATATAATTGTTGTAAGTATATACAATAGAATATGATTCAAATTTAGAGTTTGGGAAACCCTAAATTAATTAATATTTTTTTTTACAAATTAATAGTAAATAAAATAAATCTACGATGCATTATAGGGGGAATTTTATATGCAAAAAAATGCAATACACATTTTTAAAGAAATTGAAAGAGAGCTTAAAAATTAACAAATGGTCAGAGACATACCTGCTTTTGTGTTTTGTTACAAATTTTATTTAATTATTGAAAAATTATGGCAAAATTTACAAATGTTGAAAGTAAGTATGTGTGTGGATATTGCAAAATTATATGAAACCTTAACCCTAAATGTAATAGCCATATTCAGGTTTATTTCAAAATAACCCATAGGTGAATAAGGTAAAACCTACAATGAAAGAGCAACCTTAAATGTAATACCCACATGTGAGGTCGCTTTGAAATACCCAATATGTAGTTTGGGTGCGCCTTTGAATGAAGACCAAGGCCTAGATGCAATATTTATAGGCAAAATCATACTGAAATAATCCATAGATGATTGAAAGAAACCTTCTCCTTAAACCCTAAACTCTAAATGCAATACCCGCATATAATGCCATTTCAAAAGTGGTATGGGTACCAAAAATACGTTTATTTATATACCTAAATTAATTATTATTCTCAATTAATTTTATGACAAAATGTAAGTTTTACAATGAATGAAAAAACTAGCAACAATTATGTGATCTATATGCGAGTATTGCAAGAGATGAAAAAACCCAACAGCTATTACAGAACTTTATGCGTGTATTGCAACGAATGAAGAATGTCGGCGATTATCGGTGAGCCATGGATTATAGCTCAACAATTAGTTAAGCTTTAGTTCCTTAAATTTCCTTAGTACTAATGATTTGAATGCTTATAAACCTTCAAGTAGTGATTATTAAAAGTTGAATTAGTTTTTGTGATATTTCTAGGCATAGAGTAATTCTTTATTTCAATGGATGTAACGCTTAATTAGTTTAGGACCTAGTAAACCTTTTAAAGTACATTATCCTTTTTAGTTTGTAGAGAAGGGGAAGGGGATGTAGAATTAGATGTGATTTATTGATATATAGGGAATACAAGCCATATTAACAATATTTCGCATGACAAGGTTGAGTTAGTCTGTAGAATGATCTTCAAACACTAATGATGTACTTATAGGATTTTTAGGATGTAGTCCTAATACATCTTTATTTAGTCTCACTTTTATCAAACTTTGGAATAGAATCAAAATCAAACTTAAGTAACAACAGTTCCGCCTGAGTAGCTTCAAGTGAATTACAACTGAATAACTGACTAAAAGAAAGATCACAGTTGTAAGAATTCTAGGATGCGATGAATGGTGCGAGCAAGGTACTCGGCTCGATGCTCCAGGGGAAGTGGGTTGATCGGGCCTCGTAGCCAACGATAATGGGCATCACCGGGAACCCACGTTCGACAATGGAGACGAACATCATCATCTTCCCACTAGCACTCTTCAAACCTTTCTGGCGCGGCTCCACGAGCAGGAACAAACTCTAGATAAATGGCTAAAGCATGTGGGGTAGGAGATAGTCGACAATCCCATACCGAACGAGCAACTTGAGTGCGCACCACTCTTTTGGGCGGTTCTTCTTCGCACGGCCGTTGAGAAACATCCAAGTCGAGTGGTGCTTCTTCAAGCACTTCTTGTTGTACGGGTGCGACCGGAGGAATTGAAGGCGTAACGTCATCGTTCGTCATGACTAGTTGCGCCTGCATCAACAAAAACTAAGAAGGTAGTACGAACAAGGTGATACTGGCGTTTAGAAGGGGTCAAGGCCTTTTTATTTAACAAATTAGGGTAGGCGTAAGGTGTGGGAGTGACAGCGGAACCTCATGAAAACTCGAACACCCTAGATCCAGTGGATTCATCAAACCCTAATTTCAACGATGGATCTAGAAGTATGTGAGAGTTTTTGTGATGCAAATTGTAATTCCAATTTACTATGTACTACAAAGTTAATTAGTGCATAGTAAAGTAAATAGATAGGGAATATCAAAGGAGTAAATGGTACATGGAAATGTTACTTCAACCATTGAAATAGTCAAGTAAGAACTCAAGGACTTTTTCCTTGTTACTATTGATAAATGATCCTAGTAGTTAGTTACTTGAAGTAATTATGATGAAAAAGGGGGATGTGAGGGTCAACGGACGGGAAAGATAAGAATCAAGCTCAAAAGGCCTCATCAAGATATCCAAAATAAGGGGGAGGATGGATCTTCGAATCCTATTAGTCATGAGGATTGTCATCCTCTTTGATTGGAGGATGGAATCTCTCTTGTGGTTCATTGGGCCCATGGATTCTCATCCTAATTTCAATTGGATGGCAATTCATTCTCAAAATCTCATTGGCCCTTGAAGGATGAGGAAGCCATTTGATTAGTGCAAAAGGATTTCGAAGATCTCATTAGACAAGGGGAACAAGCTCAAGGGGTCATGGAGGCTCACCAAGGAAGAGGGCATTGTGTGTATGTGGAAAAAACAAGAATGAGGAGGAGGAGGAGTGTGAGGAAGATTGATTGTTAGTTCTTATGTGTGCAAGAATCAAGCATGGAGAAAATGTGTGCAAGAATCAAGCATGGAGAAAATGTGTGCAAGAATCAAGCATAGAAAGAGTGTGTGTAAGAATTAGGCATGAAAAGAACTTGTGTAACAAGTACTTGTTGTAAGTCTCTCGACTTTTGGGTTGATTAATTTTTTCTCTCAAATCCACCGTTGGATTTGTGTCAAAATTGAATCAGTTTTATTTTGGAAGGTGTAGAAGGCCCTCCCCAAAATTCAGCTCGATCGGACTTTCTGTGAGAGAGTTGCAGGTGTTGGAAGTAGAGGGTGTTGAAGAGGGTTTCATGGAAGGATTTCCATGGTGAAGCCTCTGGACTTTTGGGTTGATTAATTGTTTCTCTCAAATCCACCATTGGATTTGCTTCAAAATTAAATCAGTCTTAATTTAAGAGCTTTAGAAGCTTCTCTTCAAATTTTAGCTTGATCAGTTTTGCTATGAGGGAGTTGCAGGTGTTGGAAGTAGAGGGTGTTGAAGAGGGTTTCATAGATGGATTTCCATGGTGAAGCCTCTGGACTTTTGGGTTGATTAATTGTTTCTCTCAAATCCACCGTTGGATTTGTTTCAAAATTAAATTAGTTTTAGTTTAAGAGCTGTAGAAGGTTTTCTTCAAATTGCAACTTAATCGGTTTTGCTGTGAGGGAGTTACAGGTGTTGGAAGTAGAAGAGGTTGAGATGTTTGTTTTGTTTTCCTCAATCAAAGCAAGTAGTTTTTAGTTTCGGGCTTAACCTTGGACAAAGACATAAAATAAAATAAAAAAATCTCATGAGATTTGGCACAACACATTAGATTTTTTATTTTTTTATTTTTATTTTTATTTTTATTTTTTTTGTGAATTTCATTACTTACTTCGAACCACCTTACTTGTTAGACTACACTACATAGTAGTTTCACTTCCAACCGGTCTTTTATTGTGAGTGCATATCTTAGTGGTGAAGGTGTGCAATAAATCCTCACACGCGTCATTTGCACTTCCATTTCAACCCAACCTTCATCCATTCCTTGTCCTTCTGAGCCAAATTAGGTGGACAAAGAAGTGCAAGTGGCTAAGAAGCCTGCTCGGTTTCTAGTTCCGGACCTAAACTTAAAAATGAAAGTTCAAAAAATAGAATGCAGGTATTACACAACATAAAATCATAGCTTCACATACTACTCCTATAAACATGAACTGTTTTAAGGTATTGAAATAGAAAAATGTTGACAAAAAAATTCCCGCACCTTCCAACAAATGATGGAAAGTGTAGATATAATTAAACTTCAAGAAAATTATAAATTTTATTAATCTATATTTAATCTAATGTCCATAACCTCTAATGTCCACAAATTCTAAAACAATCTATACCAATGTTATCCTTGTGTTTCAATTGTGATAGAACACCATTGTGCTCACTAATTTCCTGATCTGAAGCAACAACACCTCGGTCACCAGTTGCTTCATTTGATGTAGCAACACTTCGGTCATCAATTGCTTCATCTGATGCAGCAACATTATGCTGAGCAATTATCGCATCCGATGCATCAACATTATGCTGAGCAGTTGTTGCATCTGATGTAACAACATTTTGCTGAGCAATTCCAGCATTTGAAGCAATAATTCCCAAATATGATGTAACAACATTTTGCTGAGCAATTACTGCATCTGATGCAACAATATTTTGCTCAACAATTGTTGCATCTAATGCAACAACATGTGATTCAACAACTACCTCATCTCCTCCAACAACATATGGCAGAAGAATTGCCTCATTTGACACAACAACACTTGGAGGAATTGCCTCATCTAATGCAACAACATTTTACTTATTAACTTCTAACTCACCACCACCACTTTTCCTTAGTCTTCTTCTCCTACCCATTACAACCTCCAACCTTAAACAAAAAAGCACGAGTTATTGCTAAATGTTAATTCTAATGAACTAAACCATGAGCAAGAACAAAAGTAAATAAAAAATCTACCACCATAAAGGAAGGTGACGACATTGTTGTCGTCGCCTTCTTTGCAGCAAAACCACAAAGAAAGGCGGAGGTCGCCATTTCCTTGTAGTAAAGCCATCAAAGAAGGTGGCGGCAGTTGTCGTCTTCTTCTTCTTCAATACAAAGTTGTTATTGTCGTCGCCTTCTTCTTTTTGCTGTTGTTACTGCAAAAAAGAAGAAGGTGCCAATAGTCACCTTCTTTGCTATGCTACAAGCAGAAAAAAAAAGGTGATTGTTATCGTCTTCTTTGCTACGTTGCACCGCAACAAAAAATAAATGAAGAAGGCGACAACAATAACGATGTCATCGCCTTCTTTGCTGTGCAGCACAACGTAGCAAAATAAGAAGAAGAAGGCGATTGTTGTCGCCTTCTTCGCTACGTTACAATGCATTAAAAAAATGAAGAAGGCGACGGTAGTAACGTTGCTGATGCTTTTTTTTTTGTGCAGCACAACACAACAAAATAAGAAAAAGAAGGCGACATCAACAACGTTGCTGTCGCTTTCTTACACTACAACGCATTAAAACAACAAGAAGAAGGTGAAGGCAGCTTTGCCGTCGTCTTCTTCTTTGTGCCTTCTTCCATTGTAAAAAAAAAAAAAAAATGATGGCAACAACACTGTCATCGCCTTCTTTGGTCTGCCTTCTTGCACTAAAAAAAAGAGAAGGCAACAACCTTCTTTGCTACGCTACAAAGGAAGAGGAAGAAGAAGGCGACGGCAACGTTGTTGTCGTCGCCTTCTTGTGTTGCAGCACAATAAAACAACAAGAAGAAGGTGACGACAAAGTTCTCGTTGCCTTCTTCTTTGCGTTTTTTCTTACACTCCAAAAAAGAAGAAGAAGAAGGTGATGGCAACGTTATTGCCATCGCCTTTTTCTTTTTTTTTGCTGCGTTGCAACGTAGCGAAGATGGAAACGACCTTCTTTGCTGCATTGCAGTGCAGTAAAGGAAGAGGAAAAAGAAGAAAGGGACGGCAGTAACGCTGCTGTCGCAACCCCACTTTGGCCAAGTGTGGGGGTGAAGCCCAACACTTCCAAAGTTGGGGATTTGGAGTCCTTCGGGACTCCCAAATGTTCAGAGCTCGACAGCAAGACCCAAAACACCTCGCATTGAGGTGTTCTTGGTGTCATTGGAAAGGTCTTGAAGCGCAGATATCGAAAATGGCCTTGCATTGATCATTTGGACATTTGCAACCCAAGTTATGGGCAAAAGAAGGGTCGGAAATCAAACTGGGAGTTTGACTCCCGACCACTAAAAGTCGGCAATCGACCTCTTCACGACATCCGATTTGAAATTCCGACATGGCGTTGGAAAGATATTAACGAGGGCTACAACTTTAGTTCAGACCTCGTCTCAATCGGATTCTGTAGTCGGGAGTTATGAGCTCCTAAAGTCCCGAGACTCCAACCGGGATAGTTTCGGGACAATTTCGGGACTCCAACTTGGGAGTCCCAGGAAAAAGAGCCATTTGGATGTAGCCTCGACGGAGAGCTACAAAGCATACTATATGGGGGAAGGTGGTGGCTTCCCCTGAATCCAGGCCGTGGTGAGTTTTGTGTGTCCAAGTGCTCGTGGCTTGTCCTAACACCCAAGGGTGTTCCCGAAATGCTAACTAACCTCTTCTGGTTGGTTTTTGGATGCAGATTCACACAACATAAGCTAGTCCCTCTTCCTAGTCTAATCCCGGGGCTCCCAACACGACCCTCTACCCCTTTCTAGTGTTGGAAGTCGAGAGCGTGCGCTAAGTCTTAACTTTCCGCAACTTGACAAAGTGACTTAGGAGCACGTCAACTACTGTCGCCTTCTTGCGCTGCAGCACAGCAAAACAAGAAGAAGAAGCCGACGACAGCTTTGTCGTTGCCTTCTTCTTTGCGCCTTCTTGCACTGCAAAAAAAAGAAAAAGATGGCGACAATAGCGTTGTTGTCGTCGCCTTCTTCATTTCTTTTGGCTGCGCTGCAGTGTAGCAAAGAAGGCAATGACCTTCTTCGCTGCGTTGCAACGCAGCAAAGGAAGAGGAAGAAGAAGAAGGCGACACAGCGTTGCTGCCATCACCTTCTTGCGCTGCAGCAAAGCAAAACAATAAGAAGAAGGCAACTGCAACTTTGCCATCACCTTCTTCTTTGCGGCTTCTTGCGTTGCAAAAAAAAGAAAAAGAAGTCGATGGCAGCATTGCTGTTGTCGCCTTCTTCATTTTTTTTTGTTGCGCTACCTTCTTCAAATAAACAAACGGAAAAAAATATTTAAAAAAAAATTAAAAAAAAACATCATACTTCCTCGTGGGCGTGTGGGTCTTGCTCCCGCTCCAACCGCTCCAGCTCCCGCTCCACAACCACAGCTCCAGCTCTAGCAACCACAACTCCAACTCCACAACCACAGCTCTAGCTCCAACAACCACAACTCCAACTCCATCAACCACAGCTCCAACTTGAGGTCCTGCTCCACAACCAGCGCTCTAGCTCCAGCCACTCGAGGTCTCTAGAGCTCTGGTGATGGAGTGAGGGGGGAGGTAGGTGGTAGGTAGAGAATTTTGGGGCAGAGAGGAGGTGAAAAAAAAAACCCTAACGGGGCAGGGAGGATGTTCATCCGCAAAACGGGTTGAACGGGCTCATCCTCAACTGGTGCATTGGCGGCTGCTGGTTCACTCCAGCCTTGCAAAGGCACTACGAATGATCATATCACTCCATGAAGTTTCACTATGATGAATAATACCCACCATCATCTCCAGGCCAGAGAGGAGATGGCCCAGTCTTTCTTGAAAGTTTCCCAGACACCCACCTTCTCCACCTGGAAGACTTGTTGGTTCCCTGATACGCAAATCTCCTTGCTCTAAGATGCAAAAAGAGAGTAATTAGCAGTGCTGTGTGAGTATTTGAATTTTCAAAGAACCATCAGTTCTGATTTTTAAACATTTCAGAATCAGAGAATAATTGATTTTGATTCTTTGAAAAAACATTAGAATCAAAGAATTGTTAGTCTCAGTTATTTCAAAAGTCTTAAAGAGCCTGCAGTTTTCATCAAAGAACCAGTAGAAAAACTGACAGTTTTCTTACCGGTTATGTGATTTTTCACGTTTTTGAGAACCAGGGTTACATTCCAAAGCTGGGTCTTTGATATTTTTGAGAATCACAGTTATGAATCCTGAGAACTACCCTGATAATTGTGGGGGTCTATTGTCTGTTCCTGTTTCTAATAACCACACAACACTGGTGATTAGGCCACTTGCACAACCCAACTGTACAATTCTTTTAACCAAAAACTCATGAAACTACCCACGGGGTGAACATGTAAAAGGCAAGAAGGTTAAAACTGCAGCACAATTAATGCAATCCCAACAAAGAATGTTAATTCTGCAATGTATTTAGTGCAATCCCAAAAATTCTGCAAAGAGAGCATTAAATACTTAAACTTTGCTCAACTGGATTACAAGTACTTGACAAAAGCAAGTATTCACAATCCATGTACTCCAATTGCTGCCCAATCACTACGGTCTGGATAAGTGTGCAAAAGCTGCAGTGTAGGTCCACCCACACAAGTAGAATTGCAACAAAGGGGGTCATTCAAGGACACAAAAGAGCTACTTGAGCTTTCCACAACCCAAAAGTCATGAGCATGGAGACAAAACTCAAAAGGACAATTTAAAAAGTTTACAAGCTCCAATAATCCAAACTTTTCACTTAACAAAATCCAATCGAATGGGTACAAGAGTCACATATTAAAAGAAAGTTACACTAGAGAAATATATGTTCACTATCCCCAATATTTTTCTTAAAAGTTTACAAAATCCAAGCCGCACAAAAATCAAGTTACACAGTGGAAAAGTTCGCATTCCCCAAGACTCTAAACTTTAGCTTACAAAATCCAAGCCAATAAATACAAAACTCGCACCAAAATAAAAGTTACACAACAGAAATAATCACAATCCCCAATACTCCAAACTTCCACTTACAGAATACAAGCCAATGGATACAAAAGTTAAACAAAAGAAAGTTGTATATTCCAAACCTACGGAGACCATCCAATGGACACAGATAATCACCCTAAAACCAAGTTGCACAACAGCATTGGTGAGACAAAAGAAACTAAGGCCTGCTTTAACTAGGAGTCAGGGCCCATGTTCAACCCAAATCCAGCATTCCTATTGGTGCAAAAGTTGACATCAGCCCCAAGGGCTTTACACTAGGAGTCAAGGTTGAAATAGAAAAAAACTTTTCAATCTGCCCCAAGTTACTTTATGGCCTCATATTGGCCCCAAGGCTGAAAAAAGGATACCATCAAATTTGGGAGGCCAATTTGCAACCCAAAAATGCTCAAAGTTGGCTCCAAGTTTTTTTGGCCCCAACTCCAAGTGTAAAGCGGGCCTAAGTCCAAGACCAAGAGTAAAGTCAATTTGCGTGTGGTTTTAAATTTTCTCTTACTTATAGTACTTATAAACAACTTTTTGTTGGTGCCCTTTTTTATTGTTCTTCCTGACCCAAGCCAACGAGCATTGCAGGTGTGTTCTGAGTTCTGACTGCATCTGCTTACTCTAAAGTGAGTGACTGGAGTTTGAGGACGGCATAGATGTAAGCTTGGACCACATCATGTACAGGTCTGTACCTGCTGATTTCTCAGGTTTTGGAGCCTTCTTAAGTGGTAGAATCAGCTGCCATGACCGATTCTGTTACTTCCTATGTACCTATCCCTATTGATGGCCTCCTTAAGCTATTTTGCTACCCAACAGCTTTCTTAGTTGACCAACACCCATGGCTTGGTGATCAATAGAGCAACATTAATGTATGGGGTGGCAGATCATGTCATTTTCTTGACGACATTATATGACATAATGTTCCAATGTGACCATACATGCATAATGGTGACCAAAAAATATCTGCTGAACATAGATTTGTGTGTAAAGGGTTGAATCTGCCATCCCAGACTTTATGTCACGGAATGGTCTCGCCCTTGCCCAATATGTTGGGTCTGTTGCCTAGCTCACCCTGATGGGCTTGCTGGTGCCTTACTTAATATAATGGACAGGAGGCTTGAGCATTCCATCCTAGTACAGCGACAAGTATTCAGTAACCAAGGTGGCCTCTTTGGAATTATTGAGTAAGACAATCTGTTGCGGAATTGAAAACCAGTGATTAAATTACATGATTTGCTTTTTTGGGGGTGATTAGCAACATTGGAAGATTTGATTAATTTTTGGTTGATTACTGTTGTTTAGAGATTAATTTACTTTTTGGTGATTTATATTTTATTTTCATGGGTTTTTCTGGGGATGGGATTCATCTAGCTGTGGCTGGAGAAAATTCAACCCTTTCACTGGCAATAACAACTCTTGGTGGGTTAAAAAAATTTAAAACCCTGAGATCTCTATTGGGGGGGGGGAATTCATGGGGGGTCGTTACAATGCTCATACAGCAGGGTTGTAATTGTAACTCAATCAATGGCCTGCCTCAGGTTCAGATTAGCTTGAATATTAAACGGTACAAGTCTCCTGGTAGACACCTCTTCTTTCCAGATATTCACATGTAGCTAATATAGATGCAGCCCCCATAACAACTCTCATCAGAAGACAGTAGTCATTATCTGCAGGGAGTGCTGGAGTGAAAACATTAGTATAAAATGCAATCCTTGTAGTGTACATCTTGTCTGAAGCAATAGCGATGTTGGTTAAAGCTAGTTGTAGTTTGAAACCAACACAGATCGTTGAAATTTAAACAGAAAGTTAGAGATATTACATTTAACAATGGATAGCATAAATAGTGCTTTTATCATAGTTTGCGAGAGAATGAAGCTAGTACTTTGGAGTAGCAAGTGATAGTACTCCTTAGAAGTTGTGGGTGGGTTGCATTGTATGTCCCATTGTTGTTCTAGAGGTGGGGTTTTGTGCACTTCTTTATTTCAAGATAGAGAACATATATATATATATATTCCAATGTTGGTTGGGTGTCAATTTTTCAAAGCTCATAAATTGGTCTATCACTATGGTGCAACATAGCTATTTGCATGCTTACATACTATGATCATTAATTTCTATTTTTTTTCTTGTGGTGGTTGTGTTGGCCATCAACAGCAATGGCAAAGCTACAATGATGGTTGTGTTGGCCATCAACAGCAATGGCAAAGCTACAATGATGGTTGTGTTGGCCATCAACAGCAATGGCAAAGCTATAATGATGCTTGTGTTGGCCATCAACAACAATGGCAAAACTACAATGATGGTTGTGTTGGCCATCAACAGCAATGGCAAAGCTATAATGATGCTTGTGTTGATCATCAATAGCAATGGCAAAGCTACAATGACTTTGTGACTACTATCATGGGGGTGGAGGATAGGATTGCACACCATGTCCATTGTTACAATAGTGTTGTTGGCCATGTCCTTTGGACTAATTTTCTTTTTCATGCATTATGTTTAAGGTTTGTGTAAAAGAATTCACTTTTAAGCTTTTGTAAAAGCAATAAAGGTATAGCAAATGGAGTTTTGTCAATTGTTACCTTGTAACCTTGAAGTTTTGGGAAGATCAAAGGTACTTGGGAGTAGAAGATTTCAGATGATTATTGTTGTGCTTGATATTTTTAGGGTTTGAATTGTAACTTCTATTGTTGGTCCATGATCAGCTCTGGCACCTTCTAAGTGTTGTGTTAGTCATAAGGTTTGTAGGTTGTATAGGGGACCAGTTTGTAAACCTTCTTCTATCAGGCTTAAGGTCTAAGGTTTACAATTATAGTTAGGTGTGATTTGGATTAAGAGTTTTGGTTAGGTGGCATGGTTCGAACATCATTGGGAATGGCAAACTCTACATTTTCACCCACCCCAAAATGGTGACATGCATCACAACCAAAGTTAGATGTTGAAATGGCCTTGATGGACCATGGCAATCCAATTTTCCTCGCCATCCTATCATTCCCATCCCATGTAGTTTGCTTCAACCAATCCTTTCACCATCACAAGGTATGTTAACATTTTCTCCCTTTGATTTGTTACATCAGCCACCTGATATTCCCCACCCGTTAATGCCCAGGATGGGCTACCCCCTTTCACATCCATGTGTTCCATGTCCCACATGTGCATGTCTTTACTTAGCAAGGGCAAGATTAATTTGTCATTAGTTAACATGTTCTACTCATAAACAATCATCAATTATAAGGGTTACAATGCCTCCAACATTAAAAAATTCCCCCATTTGTTTTACTCAGGCATGGATTGCATTTGTCTACATCATTGGTGCCTTCCATCTAGGTTCCCCATGCCCCTGATCATACCACCATGTTCCATAACTTTTTCGTGACAATGTGCAACATGTTTTTCATATCCCTTTAATATGTATGGCCACTAACCCATCCAACATTGCAACTTGACATGCATTTTTGCTCTTCCTTTTTTAATGTTTGTTTTATCCTCCATAGGGTGGCGAGAAAGGCCAACAAAATATTTGCATTCACTTCTATCAATACATAATTAACGATTGATTAAGAGACTTTGCAGTCTGAGTGACACACTCCCAACTCCTTGAGGGACTCAAATGTGAATCTAAGTAGAAAACAACAGAAAAGGGAAGAGTCGGAACACGCTCCGTGGCTCACAGCACTTTGAGGGGTAGAAGGGCATGTTGGAGCTCCGGGATGGGACTAGGAAGAGTTGACAAGCTTCACTCACTCACATGGGCCTGCACAAGACCCACACAAGGTTGTTAGTGCGTAGTTGGAGTACTTTTGGTGTTAGGACGAGCCACAGGCAACACGAACACACAAGACTCACCACAGCTTGGACTTGAGGGAAGCCACCACCTTCTCCCTTATAGTATACTTTGTGGTTGGCCACAAAGCCCACATCCAAATGGTTTTTTGTCCCATGACTCCCAAATGGGAGTCTCGAAATCGCCCAAGTTGGGACTCTTATGACTTTGGAGCCCCATAACTTTGCAAACAGACCTCCGATCGAGATGCGGTATGAAGCAAAGTTGTAGCTCTTGTCGAAAAATTTATAATATTATATCACATGCCCTCTGCAAACAAGTAAATCAGGTTGATTCCCAACTTTTTGTGGTCAGGAGTCAAATTGCCAGTTTGACTCCTAGCCCTTCTTTTGGCCATAACTTGTGTTTCAGATGTCCAAATGAGCAATGCGAGCCCATTTTAAACATCTATGTTCCAAGAGCTTTCCAATGATATATAAACGTAACAAACCATTGAATTTTCATCCCTAAAATTGCTCTTTGAAATTTTGGGAGTCCATCGAGACTCCATCTCCCAAGTGGGAGTTGTCTTAGGAGTGTGAGGGTTCACTCCCTCACATTTTCCTACACTCCCAGGAGCATGTGATGTGACTCCCGGGCTTCCTCTTGGCCCGCAACCTTGCAACCCCTCTTGCCTTGGTCACGAACCCAAGGCTAGGGTTGCGACACTGAGAACACACAATTAAAACCCAATCTTTAATTTCTTGGAAATCTTCAAAAATAGCTACAATTTTTTTCCACCTCCATCAACACAATAGTGCCATGCATGGTTAACACATGGAATGGAATATGTTCGAATAATGCGTGCATTGGCTTTGAGCACTTTGACTATCCCATCTAATGATACCACAACCCTTCACATTTTTCATTCATCAACAAAGGTTGACCTCCCCCCTTTTGTCAATGATTTCCATCCAAAAACGAAGGTTACTTTTAAGAAACATTTATTTCCACTTTAGCACGTTCGCCACGTCTTTCATCTATTGGTCCCTCAAATATGATGTATGAATTTTTGTGAAATTGTTTTGTCTTAAATGATTATATGAATGGCTTCATCTTTTTTTTAAGGTACGTAGGCACATTGCTCATGGTCATATTCCCACATTCGTATCACATTTGCTTACAACATCACAATTATTAACTTTGGATAAGTTGATTGATGACATCCAACCCATCGTGAATAGAAAGGTCATCTATTAACCTATCACCCACACACTCGCCATTCATTTCAAAAATACATTTGTGGAAGATTTTATTCCTCGCCAATTTGGTGTGGTGACATGGGGCAGATGTGAGACAATGGTCCATGGGGTTCGTATTGTTTTGGATATGCATTCAAATTGGATGGTACTTGACACACTCCCAAGCTCCTTGATAGACTCAAGATGAGTCTAAAGTAGTAAACAACGGAAAGGTTAGGAATTTGGGGCATGTTCCTTGGCTCTCAGCACTTTGAAAGGGTAGAGGGGCATGTTGAAGCTCCAAGATGGAACTAAGAAGAATGAAAAATAATTTATTTACTCACTCGAATCTACATCAAACCAACCAACAAGTTGGTCAGTACATTGTTGGAACACCTTTGGTGCTAGGACGAGTCATGGGCGACCTCGAACTCACAAGACTCACCTTGGCCCAGACTCGGGGGAAGCCACCACCTTCCCCCAATATAATATTTTCTACGCCTCTCTGCGAGGCCTACATCTAAATGGTTTTTTGTCTCATGACTCCCAGGGGGAGTCCTGAAACTGCCAAGGTTTGGATTCCTGCAACTTTGCGAGACTAAAATTTAGCACTCAAACCTTTGATGGGGATGAAGTCTGAAGCAAAGTTGTAGCTTTCGTTGAGAGCTTTCCAATGTGTGCACATGGGGGTCGAGTCAATTCCCAACTTTTTGTGGTTGGGAATGAAATTGTCAATTTGACTCTCAACCTTTCTTTTCGCCGTAACTCCTGTTGCAGATGTCCAAATGGGTCATGTAAGCCCATTTTAAACATCTACACTTCAATAACTTTCCAATGATATTAAAAACTCTTCAATGCAAGGTGTTTTGACCTGTGCAATTTCTCTCTGAAGGTTCAAGAGTTCACCGGGACTCCAACTCCCAAAATAGGAATTCACTTGGGAGTGTGAATCTTCATCCTCACAATCTTTCAAGACTAGGGTTGCAACAATATTACAAGTGGACATTTGTAATGTTTTCAATTTTATATCATGGACAACCATTTTTCAAGATTTATTATATTTTATAAATACTTTGGATCAAATTTTCCCATTTGTTTGATGATTCAATGCGTGCTCATCCCCATTATATTTCTTGTAAGTTTTTCAACACAAGGATGTCATAATCATTTTTTTCAAGTTTTGTACACAAGGGGATCCTTTAAGCAAAACATTGTTCACCTAAACACATTTTTGCATTCTTTGTCCTATTGTAACAACCCACCCTATTTATGTTTTTCCTTCATTCCCCGATGATACGCATGTTGTTGCTCTTGTTTTATATGTGGTACCTATCTTTTTATGCTTACAAGCGGAATTAACAACGTTAAAGCTTTCCATTTAGCCAACAAAATGTGTAACTTCATCTCCACATGGATTAGATTCATCCATATCACTTCCACAAGGCTTTCTTACACCTAACATA
The DNA here is from genome assembly GCA_963920785.1 of Sphagnum contortum. Lineage (NCBI taxonomy): Eukaryota > Viridiplantae > Streptophyta > Sphagnopsida > Sphagnales > Sphagnaceae > Sphagnum > Sphagnum contortum. The sequence goes on from OY987277.1 coordinate 15,591,177, forward strand.
GGTTTATTTATTCTAAGTGCATTAGTGGGTTCTATGCGATTTGTGAAGTCCTTTGTTGCAAAAACATTTAAAGAAGATTTCAACACCATAATTAACTTCCATATGATTGCAAATTCCACATGCAATTTTAGCAATGTTCTTGTTTTGTTATGCCCAACACCCAAGCTATTTATTATGAACCATATTTTTGTTTCTAGGTATCTTGCAACATGACATTAAATTTGATTTGCATACCAAGGTGTAAACATGATAACACGAACTGCACCTGCCTATTTTTGGGACTGTTTTTGGTGAAATATTTTATATATATTCTTATAAAATTATTATTTTTTCAAAAATCATTATGATTTCTTAAATATTATTACGTCAAATTTTATGTAAAATATTTCAAAATATATGTAATTGTTAAAATTTTTGAATTTTATTTATAAATCTTTTTAATGTTAAAAAACATGTGTTATAATGTTTAATAAGTGATTTTGAAAGCTTATTGTTCATCAGATATTTTTCAAATTAATTCACATGTTTCAACAATATATTATGAACCTTACCATATTAAAAAAAAATCTTATCCTTTCAACACCAAATTAAATACTACTTTTAAACATTAAAAAATTATGGATTAGTTACATTTGTTGTGGTTCGTGTTAATATGATTACACCCACCATAACTATGTTGGCAAAATTATTGGATGCAAGATTTTTTAACATTACAATAAGTCATTTGGCTCATCATTGAGCCAATTTACCTAAATTTTTAAGGGGATTGGCCTTCTTTCAATGGTTTGATTAGTTGCCCTTGCCTTCTTGGGATGTTGGGCTTTGATTCTTCCTACATTTGTCATTCATTTCCAAAAGGATGATCACCCTATTCTTTTCGATGTGGTGGCACGTGTCAAGATTGACACTTTTTCCTTCCAGTCGGTATTGTGGGATACCCAAATTTTATTACCTTAAGTTGTTTGTTCTTAAGTCCTTCCTTGTGAAATTCTTATGGTACAATCATATCTTCACTTAGAGGTTTTTTTTATGGACTACTTACACGAACATGATTTTTCCATGCTTTTAATAAATGTTCATTCAAATACCATGTGAGCACGTCTCCAATCTTATACAAGTCCAATTATGGGTGTTTGGTTATTAGCTTGTCCTACCACATATGTATTCCATTTGTCTTTGGTTCATTTTCTTATAAGTTACGTACTCACCTTGGCTTGCCACATCCTACTATTGATTATTTTTCACATTGTCAATGTGGATATACCATTGATGGTTTAAGTATCCACTTGTTTTGATGCCCGTGCAAGATTGAATGCACTACAACCCACAATATTCTATAAGAATTGTCACAACTATTGCTTTGGAGAATGGAGTACACATATAGAGAAAGGTTTCCCACCTTTTTCCTTGCCACACTTGATGGTAAGTCAATCTTCTAATCACTAAAGATGGCTTTCAAACCTTAAAGGATGTTGTCATAGTTGATCCAACCCACTCAAATATGGTACATGCATCATCCATGACAACATGCACAACAACGACCACTCAAAAGAAAACATGATCATACGCAGACCACACATCAGGAAATGATTTCATTCCCCTTGCCATAAAGACTTATGGTTGTCCTCACTTGCATTTCAACTCTATTTGACTTCTTATGTAAAGCCTGTCATTAACTGTCCTTTTTAGTCCTTGCAATGTTTATTTCTTATCTTTGACATGTGTCCATAGCCCTTTAATGTGCGTAAGCCATAACGATTCTTTAGTGTGTTGTCCCATTTGGGAGGCATTCCTCATCTCTTCCACATATTGCAACTAATGTACCTCCTTTGCTAGCCAATTTGTGATAAATGACACCTTTTAACTTATGGTCTTTTACTTTCTTAGTGTATTAGTGGTGTCATGATTATTTTGTGCTTTTGTGACTTGTGTTTTTGGGCTTCTATTTGCCTTATATTTCTTGCGAATGGGTTCCCATGCATCCCTGCCTATTTGTTGTTATACATGATTTTTTTTATTTGAATGTATAAGGCATGAGGCTTTCTACCATTGAGACCTGTTTTAAGTTTTAACATTCAACATATTAAATCCATAATAGTTCTTGCACTAACCTTTTGCAAGTGTAACATTTAACTGCAGAAGAGACATGAGAAATCCCATGTGGTGGGTTGTGCTTTTTACAACCTTGACTGTTAACAATATTGTAGAAAATCTCTTTGCCCGGTTACACGACTTGGGAAGTGAGCAGCTAGAAGTCATGTGTCATGTCCATTTCCATCATTCTATAGCTATATATAGCCAGTTTAATTTCAAATCTTAATAGCTAAAATCAACAGTTGAATTTTAACTGAATTCAGGTATTTATTATTTTTTGGAAGTAATATATTTTTAAATAATTTAGATATACAATAATCATTATCAACAGCACATTCACAGGATTTTGACTATCTAAGACTTTTGCATTTGCATAGCTGGAACTATTATACTGAAAATAAACTAAGGGTCAGAGGGGAGGTGGGGTTGGTTCGTGGATGCATATATTAAAATATCTTAATTTAAATGAAGGTGGAAAGTTTCAAAGAACAAGTGGAGTACAACACTGTATTGAATCATGAACGTAGATGACGGATTCAATTTATGATCCTTTTATGCACATTCCTCAGTCTTTTTTTTTCATTTTGGTAATGGAGCACCATTGGCAATCATCCCCAAAAGGATTTAGTATTGCTGGCAACAAGTTATTGGAAAACTCTCAAAACAACAGAAAATCTGACATAAAAACCTGACTTAATTCACTAAGAACATGTCTAAATATGGCAAACTCTTTTTTGGGGAGTGATTAAATTTGGCAAATTTATAATGAATATGTGAGAGAATATTTTACTTTTTACTTGACAACTTACCAGATTTGAAAATCTTCAGTTGTTGTTCTGTAAAGGTAAGGCTCCCCATTTCCTGTGCAGGGGAACATGCCTGCTCCCTGGGATATACCGCTATTTGTACGCTGCGCACGGTGTTCTTTAGTAAAAAGCAAAAGAATAGTTCGCTTTGTGCTGAGCACGCGGTCGGATGCCTGCTCCCCAGGGGAAGGCCTATAGGGGAGCAGGTGCCTGGTAATAGGCTTCCTCAGTGTATTATGAAAGGTTTTTTAATTCAAATGGTGGATGGCCTGCATGTGATTACCTAAAGGCTCCTTCAACTGAGGAACAAATCTTCCATGTAAGGATGTGACTTCAAATTCAAAGAGAAAATCTTCGAGTGCTTTACATGTCAGGTGAAGCTTGGAGAAGAGGCTATTTGGAAATAAGGGACCCATGCAAGGTGAGAGCCAAGGCAGATCCTGTACTTTCACACATCCCTCCGCCAAGGGGTTTACCCAATGTAAAGACTAGTGTTGGGCAGGTACTCGGTTTTGATTAATTAGAGTCAAACTAAAACTAGGTCTAATTTTTGGAACTGGTTTTAGAACTGAAACCAAAACCTTTTAGGAACTGGACCCGAAACCAAGTTCCTGGATTCTATTTATATGTGGAACTGAAACCAAGATTTTTGAAAAATAGGTGTGAAGGAGGGTCTGAAGGTAGGGGTGAAGTATGGAAAAAAGAGTAGTGAAACACAAAATATCTAGCTCAAGGGTGTAAGATCTTGCCTTGGGTGACCCAGCACCTACACTGTTACCATGGTAAAAACCAATGTTGGCTGATTATTGATTTTTTTTCAATATCCACAGGCTGGTTAATTTGAAATTTTGAAAATTCCATTTAAACATAAGTATCAAATAAGCTAATTTTTTCAATTTTTTGGGACCCACCTAGTGTCAATTTAGTGGAATGGCCAGTCAATCAAGTTATTAATACTTTAATTAATTTTTTAAAGTAAGAACTACTTGATATGCGTAAAGGTCATTTTTTGCAAAAACTTGTTGAAAATTGCCTAGTATAATGTCTACCTTGATTAAGTAGAAGTTTTTTAAAGCAAAAACTTTACCATTCTTAAATTTACCATCATTCTATTTACAAATCATTTCACATCAAACAAAGCTCCAATATTGAATAGGTGCAACCAACACAAGGAATCACAAGCTCTCGTAGTGCATTGACACAGTTGCAAATTACACAACGTTTCTTGATTAGGAGAAAGAATAATAGAATTGATGCCAACATCTCAACAAATGCAACCTTTTATTCTCAAATGCAACCATACTTCCAAACACAAAAATTGAGAAAGGGTGGTTTGGATCAAATTTTCACATTTTTATCTCACTTTCTAGGTTTTCTTGATTAGAATATCACCTTCATGATCTACTAATCACAACTCAATCCTTAATTCCTTGCCTCTATCTAAACTTCATTATTTTTCTAAACATAGTTAGAATGTAATAATTTAAATATGATGAGTAATGAATGAAGTCCCTTTCTTAATCCCAATGACCCCACAACTCACAAGTCCCATCAAATGTTTACATTTTTCTTTAACCTTAATATTTTCAATTTTTTTTAATCATTCACAAAATTAAACCCTAAACCCAAACTGTCATCTCTCTATATATGTCCAAAACAATACAATAGATACCTTTGAAATTCTCTACTTCATATTTGCAAATTATCAAAACCTAAACCAAACTTGGGATCCTCATTATTTCATCATCTTCTAACAACCACTTCCTATCTTTATTTATGGTTGGTACAAGTTTGTTGCAATTTTATTTTTTTTAAATGTGCAATAAAAGTTTTTAAATAATTATTTCCTATTACAACAAGCATCATCACCAAATGTCTTTGAACAAACCTTCAATCAAGATAAAAACTTCTTCAATATATTGAATTTTAAACACTAGTTGAAATGTGGTTCCCTCGTTCAAAAGCTCTAGTTCATTGAAATGAAGTTGGCCAAAAAGTTCCACTTCTCCCATAATAAATTGTTGGGTAAATCATTAACCCCTTTTGCTAACTTGTCAAAATACAAATAAACATCACCCAACACTCATGGTAAAAAATTCATTCATCATTACACAAAATGGGAACAATCACATAACAAAATTGTTGAGTTTCCAAAAATAGGGTAACATATTTATCAACATTCCATCATTCAAGGTCATGAACATTGAAATAGCTAATTGCATCCAACATAATATAATTTTCATCAATGATATTTGCCTTCCCTACAAATATTTTCACCACATCCAAAAATTTGAAATGCAAGTACAACATTAGTGCATATGAAATGCTTGCAATTCAAAGTTAGAATCCCTCTTCACAAAATGAATGGAACTAGTTTCAAATTGTTCAATTTTATTCTACATGCATGCAATTATTGAAATAATAATATTTAGGGCATCAGAGTACCAATAAGCTCAAGTTTGATTGATGACACATTGCTTCACAATGGGAAACATAGTTTATGTAATTGCTTTCATTAGGAGACCCCCCCCCCCCCCCCCCCCCTTTTGCAACTATGTGTTTTGATTTTAATTTTAGTTTAAAATTATGGTTTTCAAATTTTTTTTTAAATTGGATTTTTTTAATTGGTGGGCATTGGTGGGTTTTACTTAACAATGAATAACGAATGTGTGCTATGTGCAAGGTAGGGAATTTTCTAAATTATATGGATAGTAACCCTAGGGTCAATTTCCACATTGACAAAATGAATAATTTTATTTTTTGAAAAATTAATTCGTGTTTTAATTTTGAAATTATTATTATTTCCATGGTCTACTATGATATTGTCATATGAATAATGAAATTATTTAAAGTGTAACATGATTTTGAACATGTCAACTTCATATTTTCACAAAATTTCATTATTTTGAGGATTATTTAATGACAAATTTGACCTTAGGGTAAGGTATTAAAAACTCTAGATGGATAAATAACATCAAATGATATGTGGTGAAATCGCAACACTCAATTTAAGTATGCAACCATTGTTGATTCACATTTGTCAAAATGTCATTATTTTCATTGACAAGAAAAAAATGTTGCGTATTTAAAACCATGACAAATTATTTATTGCCGTATGGTATTTAAGGATATGTTGATTGTGTCATGCATAGTTAGTTAAATTTTAATTGACAAAAAATCAGATTATACTTGAAATTTAGTTGACAAAAAAAAAGTTATAATCAAAATTTAGTCAACAAAAATTTGGATTATAATCACAATTATAAATCTACCAAAACTAGAGTGTGGGGACAATACACTTAGTTGAAAGTAATAAAAAATGTAATTCAAATAACAATAAAGGTAGAATATGCTTATACATTATCAATTTAAAATGAAAACCCTAAACTAGAAAAAATGGCACACATCTTAGTTTATTTTACACAATGTCAAAACTTATTCAAACCAAATAAAAACATAGTTGAAACATAGTCGAAACTTAATCAAAACCAAAAACTCAAATCCAAATAGAATACAATTTCTCATTCCATGCATTTTAGAAAAATGTTTTGAAATGTTCAAGTCCTAGTGTAATGGTTGCAACACCACATTAATTGCTTGGAAAAGGTAAGAAGAAAGAAAATGGTAACAATGAAAAGATTGAAGAATAACCAAAGATCCTTGCCTAATTATTTGAATGCCAATGACATGCATTGTTGATTGAGAAGCTACATAAATTGTCTTTTTTTAAAAGTTGTTTTAAGCCCCAATTTAAAGAAAAAAATTAAAGACAACATGGTGGAGAGAATGGTGAATAAAGAATTAAAAGAAAGATAACATGGTAAAGGGAATATATATATATATATTTGAACATAGAAATTTGAGTGGTGAGTGTGATGATAGTTCCAAAGCTCCATAAGGTTGGCTCTTTATGTTATTCACATTTACTTGCCTTGATGCCATATGCCTCTTAATGTGCCTAATAATTGTAGAGTTCAAAAGAATGCAAGATTTAAAGAGAATGAAAACGACTTGAACATAGTAAAAAAAAGATAAACACTTAAAAAGAAGTTGATAATGAAAGTTTGAACCCCTAAAGTGAAAGATTTGAAGTTCCCCTTATGCAAAAAACAAGGTGCACTCTTTTGAATAAACCACAAATTAATACACTACATGGATTTAAACTTAAACACAAATTGGGCCTTAAAAAAAGGAGAAAACAAAATCAAACCAAACCAAATAAAACATTCAAAATTTGAATGGGAATATAATATAAGATAGAATCCCATTATGTGGTTATAGTTTGGGATATTGATTAATTTTCATCTGTATAGGTTGACATGCTTCCAATTGGTCTTGAATTCAACAAGTGCAATTCAAAATTTGAATTTCCCACAAAGACATTGTTGCCATTGTTATATGTTATATCATCCATTCATCCATATTAACGTGGGTTATGTTGTTGGCCCAATTGCAACGTAGCTACTGGGTGAGCTTGTGAACACGAGCAATGAACTTGTGAGCCTAGTTACAGTGAGCACAAAAAAATCTTTTGGGTATATTCTTTCCACATGGCAAGAATATTCGTGAGACATGGACAAAATATGTTTGCCAAGTTGGTAGTATATTCTTGCCACGTATATAAATATTATGTCTATGTGGCAAAATATTCCCAACTATGTGGATGGAACATTCTAATTGAGAAAAAAAAAATTCTTCAGACTTTGGTTAGGGTTTAGGGTTGAAAGGAGGCAATTAAACCATCTAATATAGTGTAGTCAATATTTAACTAAAACATTTTGTATGATGCATGATTTCTCAAATAGTGAAACATGATTCTTACTTACCAAATTCATGAATAAACATTAATCCAATTGTTTAGCAAATCAAAACATACTAAATTTTAAATAATAACATCTAGCGCAATTTGTGGCCATGGTGCAAAACACATAGCATCATGTTGAGTATTACGATGAACATTTCATTAACATTTTGGTGCCATTCCTAATTATTACTCCTACCTATGTAGAAACAAAAGAATGAACCGATAAGTGACAAACTTCATTGCAATTCCAAGTTGAGAAATGAATGAAACTTTCGAATTGGTCACAAAACATGACATGTAATACATAGTACATGTGTTTACATGGCACGCATTTCCTTTGTTTCCCCAATGAACCTAAAACCATAGTCACAAAATCCATCCAAGTGTAGGCTGAGAAACGAATAACTTTAAATTGCATTCCGTTTGAAGTTTCGACACATAAAATCTTGTAAATTCACCCATAACCTGGAGCAAGCACCTCCAATGGTGGCTAGAAGGTGGCCATAAAAAGTCGACTAACCTCCCACCAATTTTGACATGGTAAATGGTTATGTGCGTCAAACATGCTTCCCATTTCATGTTTTGGGCGATGACATTACATCAGCTAGTCGATTAATTAGAACAAAGTTCTCCCCAAAAAGAAAACTTAAAGGAAGGATAGGTTATAATTAGAACAAAGTTCTCCCCAACAAAAAAACTTAAAAGAAGGATAGGTTGTCATTTATTGAAAACAAAACATGTTTCCTCTAAAGCCTTCATCTCATTATGTGAGAGATTGGTCCCTTCCCGCACAAGCCAAATCAATGGAATGACTATTTTGTCCATTGCATACCTATGATTCATGCCCCCCATGCCATGATTCATGTCATCTGCACAAAACCAAAACTTGTGAAGTTTGAAAGGTATACCTAAAATCTGAAAGGACAAACCTGAGTAAATAGGGGCAGGAACATTAATGGAATTTGACTTTGTAATAATCCTTGTGGTACAAGAATAGTTGATGTTGTTTTACAATGTTAAACATTGGACATGCAACGTTAAGGGACATCATTATATATGTTAGACTACATCTTCGTAAGGATCTGTAAAGAGCTTCAAGGACCTTAACATTGCCATTGATCATATCCACACATCATATGAATTAATGTTATAGGAAGGCCGCTCACATTGCGAGTGCAATTTTCCAATATGGGTGTTGACACGTGGGCAAAAATAATTGATTTGATCATGCCTATGTGAATCCCTTTTTTATCCTAGAGGCAAGTCAAGCTTCTATTTGCAAGAGCCCAAGATTTCTTCCCTTTCCATATGTGCAATTCCTATTTCGAAAGATGAACTCAGTGCATATTTCATAATTATGTTTGTAAGTTACTTCAAGTCACCAAATTGGGTTGTTTTCCAAAGAAAAATGCACTCCTACCAATCCCTTGACTTGATGGACCACCCTTCTTAAAATGATGATACAATGTTGAATGTTTGAAAGCTCAAACATAATCATCTAAAGTTGCAATGTATAAGCAAGCTCCCTTTTTCCTAGATTATTGAAGCCATATGTTATGCCTTGTTTCTTAGAGATTGTAAGTGGGCATGTTTGCAAGTTCCTCCATAGTGAATTTTTATAAAACATAATATATGTTTGATAAGGTCATTATCAAAGGAGTTATGTAAACATGTTATGAAAATAAGACGGGATGGAAAATGGGTAAGGAAGGTTGAAAAAAAAAAAGTGTCATGAAGCCTCCCCATTGTCTAACATGAAAATGCCAAAAATTAAGCCAATTCTCCAACTCATGAAGCCCAACTAGATCTATAGCCTTCGAGGAATACCATTAAGAATGGATAGCTACATAACAAACATTTACCTCTTCTAGTGAGGTGGCATTCTTGTATTCATAGCACAAGGTCCTATGTTGTTCTCACATTTCTAGCTTGACTTTTTGCTTTGTGTCTATCCATAGATTGAATGTAACATGTTCACTTCTTATCAGCCATGGGTTCATTGGGGTCCCCACTACCATTGTCGCAACTTTAGCATTGGGTTCATGGCCAAGGCAAAGGCTTACAAAGGTGCGGGCCAAAAGTGAAGCTGGTGAGTCACATTTCATGCTCCTGGGAATGTAGGAAAGTGTGATGGAATGAACCCCCACTCCCAATCGAGCTCCCACTTTGGGAGTTGGAGTCCCAACGGACTCCCAAATTTTCAGAAGGCAATTTCAGGGGTCAAAATTCATTAGATTGAAGAATTACTTATGTCATTCAAAAGATCTTAGATCTTAGATGTCTAAAATAGGTTTTCATGACCCATTTGGATACTTAAAAACATAAGTTATGGTCAAAAGAAGGGTCGGGAGTCAAAGTGTCAATTTGACTCCCGACCATTAAAAGTCAAGAATCTCCCTGTTTAGTTATGTTCAAGTGGCATACCACATACTGTTGGAAACCTTTCAACTAGGGCTACAACTTTGCTTTATACCTCACCTCAATCGAAGGTTTGTACAAAAAAATTACGGGGCCTTCAAATTTGCGAAAATCTCAATTTTTGAAATTTCAAGACTCCCATTTTGGGAGTCTTGAAACAAAATGACATTTGAGTGTAGGCCCCGTGGTCAAACATAGATAATATTGTAAGGGGGAAGGTGGTGGCTTCCCCCAAATCTGGTCGTGGTGAATTTTGTGGGTTCGTGTTTGCCCATGTTTGCTCGTGGTTGTCTGTGCACCAAAAATGCTCCAACTATGCACCAACCAACTTGTTGTTTGGTTTGTGTAGGTATGTGTGAATAATTGAGCCGCTTGTCATTCGTCATGGTCCATGATCTGGAACTCCATCACACCCTTCTACCCTTGAAGTGTTGCAAACCAAGGAGCGTACCCCAACTCTTTATCCTTCCATTGTTTTCACCTTTGGACTCACAATTGAGTCTATCAAGGAATTTGGGGCTACGTCAACCATACATGATTCAAATGTCATTCCAATTGCTTGAAATTTGGATTGGAAACACCTTTCATCAACATACATTTATTCAACTTTCACCATAGGACACATTGAACTTCCATGTCTTCAAATTGCATGTCACAAATGGCAATCATCATCATTTAATAATAAATTAGATCATACACATGGTAGATGAAGGTCGTTTAGTCTTGGATACATTTGACATGATTAAACATGATCCAAGCTACCTAAAGGTCACTTCCAAGCTACATCCACTTGACCAAGTCAAATTCGTTCCAATTTCCATCAATATACCTTTTGAAGAAAAATACCTTCTCTCCAAATTGTTGTCCTAGAAAACAACTATCCTAGATATAGTCATAACCATTATTGGCTTGAAAGACATAATGTTAAAGGTGTACCTTCTATCATTCAAATATTATTTATAAAAAGTAACAAGGTTTTAGATATTGGGAGAACAGAAGGTTGTGAACTTGTCCATCATTTGACATAGTTTGTTTCATTTGAGAGGTTCGACTAGTTCGTCACCATCCTCGTTGAGCAAATGTTTGGATAGAAAAGTTTGACTTGTGTGAATAGTGTCATCAATCCAAGCAATTTCATTAGGGGTTCGATTCTACACCAAATAATTATATAACTAGTTTCGACGTTCTAGATGACCCAAGCACCTATCGAACGAAAAATACGGTTGAAATAATTCTTGATATTGGTCGTTTTGACCTTACACCAAAAATGACCATTGTACTTTCTATCCATCCCTTGCATTTGACCATAATGGTCATCTAGATTATTTATTAGTGGGAGTTCAAAGAGGACATCCCCATCAAATGTTGTTGGAATGCAAGGAACAACCCACACTCTTCCATACCAAATATCCAATCTATGATAATTACTTCCTTGTCATATGATTTCTCATAATGATTTATGGCTTGTGTTTTGTGGAGGTGCCATTAGTGTATTGTCTTTATTAGTTGGTTGGTTCAACAAACAACTCTTCCAAGGCATGTTGAACATCATGGTTGATTTGGTCTTCCTAATCCTAACTTCCATTAAATTGGGGTTCAAATTTGGGCCCCGCCAAAGATATACCCTTGTTCTTCCTCAAATCAAAGCAATACCAAAAAACTCAATCAAGGCTTCAAAATCTTTCAATAACATGTGCTTCTAGGCCTTGAAAGTTTTAAAAATGAGATTCCAAATTTCTTCAAAATCTTCCCACACTAAATTCTCATCTATGGTGGTTGTGTAGGTTGTTGGTGTGAATTTCAAGTTGCAATTCACTTGAATTTGCAAGAACCTATAGACCTCACTCTTCTAACACTTGTTGCTTGCAAAGTTGCTATGTGTTTAATTATCCAACAATAGTAAATGAACTTGTTATATTTCTCATCATTTGTTTATGGTAATAATGCACTCATCAACTTGGTCTTTTGGTTTCACTTCTATGATTTCTTCTAATTTTGGTCTTTTCCCTTTTACGATGATTTCTTTTTTCTCTCCTTTACTTTTGATCCCAATGATTTTGCATTAGGCGCAATGTGATTGGTTCTCCTGACATTTATTTTTTCTTTTATTTTTTGATATTAACATTTTTACACCATGCACTAAAAACTTTAAGAATGTTCAAATTTTTCTTTTGACATATTATGGAAAAACATACTTGAAAAGAGATCACAACTTACAAAATGTGAATGGAATAATTATTATAAATTTGAAATTATCATACTCACATTTTAACAATAAAAATAAGAAATAAGGATAAAATTTTCTCTTGTTTTATTGTTTTTAACTTGTCTTACAGTCTAGGTATCCCAAGTCCATACTGGTCATGTGACTTTTATCTTTAATTACCCACACCACTAAATAATTGGTATCCCATAATGGAACCCAAATTAGTAAGTCTACCCAAGATCATTCTTGTAACCAAACATTTAAAGTCCCACGCATCTAGATGTGTTGACATTCTCCCAAATCTCTTGTGCATTCTATGAATTCCTTAGTTTCCCACAACCAAACAATGACCTTTTAATATAAAAAATTGTATGTGTAAGCAATACCCCTTCTCATGTGTCATTTTGTTTTCCATAAAAGAAGAATGGCTTTCAAATGGGTACAGCCCATACCCACTTCCATACACAATTATTCCAATAGTAATAGGGTGCATTTTGATTTTAAATAGGTTTTTTTTTTCAACATGGGTATAACTTGCACCCATTTCCAAACACTACTACTCCAATACTATAAGAGTGTTGTTTTTAAATAAGAGATTTTTTTTTTCCAAAGCTAGGTATAGCCCCACACCCATTTCAAAACACAACTACTCCAATATTGGTGGGGTGTTTTTTCAATATATATACATACACATGTATAGTTTCAAGATGGATATAACCCACACCCATGTCCAAACACAATTACTCCAATATTGGTGGGGTCCCCTCTTTTTGAGAAGGTATACCCACCCCCATTTCCCAACATGCTTGCTACAAAACTAGTGGAAACCCTTTTCTCTCAAGTTGCATATAACCCACTTCCATTTCCCAACACAATTGATCCAAAATTAGTGGGGTTTTTTCTATCACCAAGCATTCGATCATAGAGTTGACTATGAATGTTGGAAGGTGTTGACCCACTTTGAACACAAACCCTGGTTGATCCAAAAGGGCATTTGGTTATGTGTGTTTCCATCCTAATTTGTGGTTGTCTTTTATTATATTTTTTTGAATCACTATTAAAAAGAAAATCATAAGTATCCAAACAACAAAATGTTAAAGTGGTTACAATGGTACAATGTGGTCTTCCCTATTGTCATTTCAATCATGAATTGTGGAACAACATTTAGATGAGTGCAACTAGGTGATGAGCCATGAACTATGTGCCATCAACCATGAGATAAACATAGGTTCATGGTTTGGTATTATTTCATCTTTCATCATCCATTACATTCATCAAATAAATTCATCTACATTCATCCAAATTCAATTTATTGATCCCAAAATGTTGGCAAAGTGAATATTCACTACAACAAAAGAGGGGTATATTGCGATCCAAATATCATCACAAAAAACAAAGAAAAAAGTTTCTGAAAACCCACAGTTGCGAACCACAATTTCTCGCAAACTCTTAAGCTGTTACGAAACCATAACATTTGCACCCGTACAATCGCAAGTTCTTCGCAACTCCCAAAATTGATACAATCGCAAAACTTTTCCGATTATAATTTCTTCTATACATCATTTGCAATTCCCAGTACATCAGAAATTATTTGCAACAAACCCATCACCGCAACGACTTAGCAAATCGACATAAAACTGACTCAGTTTTCGATATAAGATCTAACGCAAACATTTTCCAATTTTCAAAATGCCGCTACCCATTTGCGATACACATGACATCGGAAACTATTTGCAGCAAATTCATCACTGCAAAGACTTAGCGAATCGACTCAAAAGTTTATCGGTTTTCGATATAAGATCTAACGCAAAGATTTTGCAATTCTCACAATGCCGCTAAAAGTTTGCGATTAACATTACATCAGAAACTATTTGCAACAAACCCATCATCGCAACGACTTAGTGAATCGACTCAAAAGTCTATCGGTTTCCGATATTAGATTTAACACAAACATTTCGAGATTCTCAAAATGCCGCTAAAAGTTTGCGATTAACATTACATCGGAAACTATTTGCAACAAACCCATCACCGCAACGACTTAGCGAATCGACTCAAAACTCTATTGGTTTCCGATATAAGATCTAACGCAAACATTTCGAGATTCTCAAGATGCTGCTAAAAATTTGCGATTAACATTACATCGGAAACTATTTGCAACAAACCCATCACCGCAATGATTTAGCGAATCGACTCAAAAGTCTATCTGTTTCCGATGTAAGATCTAACGCAAACATTTTGGGATTCTCAAAATGCCGCTAAAAGTTTGCGAAATCATAGATTTCGCAAACCTATTCTGGAATGATTTTACCCGTAAAAATGTAGCAATGTCTGTGACATGGTATATTTGGTCTTTTGGCTTTTACAGTGTTTCGAAGAATTATGATTCGCAAATGGTTTTGAGATCCACTGTGTATCGCAAGAACATGACACTGTATTTTTATTTTGGAAGCAGGGTTTATATTCATTTGGAGTCACTTTGGAAGGCAAAAATAAATATTTATATCAAAATTTCAAATTTTACAATGTAAAAGGGTTTGTAACCCTTGGGTATTGAGGAGGTGGCTCTATGAAGTGTTGGATTGCACAACTCTCAGATAATGTTACTAGATCCCCTACCTTCCCTTCCATAACACACCTATCATAACATATCATGACAGACTTCCATAACACACCTATCATAACATATCATGACAGATTTAAGTGTCCTATAATATTCTTCTCTACCCTACAAAAAGCACCCAGTTTCAATGCAAGTGTTTAGACTTCTTTAATCTCCATTGTGTTTTACCCTGGAGGATTTCTGCACCATCAACTTGCAACCGCAACAAATGTGTAAACTGTAAGTGTGGAGGTACACACTTGGCAACATCTGGAATTGATGTTTGAGATCCAGCTGTGTATGAACAACATGCTCCATTCACCTCTACTTCGGCTTCCTTCTCTAGCTTTGCAGTACAAGATGTAGGACTGCACATTGACTGTAAAGCATCAGATTGGCTGCACTGTCTTCTGTACTTGAGTGTCATGCTTGAAAGTTCATAGTTTTCAAAAATTGCAACTGGAACACTCTGCAGCCAAAGCCACATTCTGAATTAGCCTTGTGTCCACATTTCCTATTGACCAGCCAAACAATGAAACAAGTATCATGCATGAGCATGGCACTTAGATAACAGAAAATAACACCAAATCTCCCAAACATCAGGTAGAAAAACATAATTACTCTTGAAGCCAAGTGCTCTCAAAAGGAGCTGTCACACACCATTGGTCATCACAAACTAAGGTATGTATGTAAGTAATCATTAAAAGAAACATGTATCTTTTATTTGACTTCTGAGAAAACAAGTTAAGAGAAGCTTACCTCCATCACCCATCCAACATATTTCACATCGTTGACATGCTGATTCATGTCCAAATCACCACGTGTTGGCTGCAAAGAAAACTAAAACAAA
This sequence comes from Sphagnum contortum, assembly GCA_963920785.1. NCBI lineage: Eukaryota > Viridiplantae > Streptophyta > Sphagnopsida > Sphagnales > Sphagnaceae > Sphagnum > Sphagnum contortum. Next base: position 15,606,954 of record OY987277.1, read on the forward strand.
GAAAACAAAGACAAGCAGCGAACAATATGAACAAACTAAAGATGTTTGAAACAAAGCAGGTGACTCCTGATTTGACAAAAAACTTGAACCTTTTTTTTTTGTCCAAGGGCCAAAACCAATCTCATCTCTGGACCTTGGACAAGTCATCAAGATCACCAACTCTGTTGCACCCACCAAAAATGCCACAATACACATACAGAACACACCAATGTCGATAGCAGAAGCAGCCAGGGTCTTTTTAAACGTAGCCACTCTGTTGTTCTCCCACTGTACATGGCCATGAATTACCCACTGAGCCCCTTTGCTTGCAATATCAAATGGGTAACTGGATGATTCCACTGAAGCCAACAAAGTCTCATCATTTGCATCACTTGCAATATCCTATCAAGTCACAAGGCATCACACTCGACTCATCTTTCTGAAATTTGAAGAAAACTCCATAAGAATGATTCACAATTACAAGATGAGTCTAGTGATTACCTTTTGGGTGCTACTCACAAAGTATGAGATCATGAACGGAAATCACTCCTTACTCACTATTTCTACCCTACAGCCACAATCGTAGGAGCTTTTGCAGCCTAGAAGGAGAATGAAGCTCAAAGGAAAAATGTCCTATTCTGCCCACAAGATACAGACACCCAAGCTAGGGACTCAGATCCTTTTAGACTACGCTGCTCTAAGGAATAGCTACCTTGTATGTTGCAAGCTGAGATGTCCAAAAAGGTTTCACAAATTTGTAGTGCCACTAAGGTAACAATCTTGGGTACATTTGACTTCAATCGGTTTAGCTCCTTCAACGACTAATATCACATAAAATTTTAGGGTCCATTAAGGTTTAATATGGACACTTGTCAAACAACTTTGTATCAAAAATTAGGGAGTTAAAAAAATCATGGTTCAAGTGGTTCCCATGATGGGAAAAACAACCTTGCAACCTCTGCAACTATCTTTGGATTTGCACCAAGGCGGTTGGGTTGTGTAAGCAAGGGAACTGATGAACTCGGTAGTACAATTTGGCATACCTCTTTCAGCTCCAAGGTCATTGCATTCATCTTCTCCTCAAGCTCACATATTCGGGCCTCTAATGCGTTGTACTTTTTTGCCCAATTTTCACTACCTTTGTTTTGGATTGTAGTGTATTGTATAGGTGGTGGGTGATTTACCTATCAAGACCAGCCCGAGTTAGATCACAGGTCTACTACTAAAGGCAAAATGTGCATATAGTTTTACCCATATGGCATATTTGTCACAAAATATCAAGACTGAAAAACACCCACCTCTTCTTTAACAATTGCCTCTAACTTGTCCCAGTCAGTCCCGCATTTTGTGTTGCACCCAAGTTGCATCCAATGAATGTTCGTAGCCTTGACAAGTTTGAACTCCAACTTGGTTTTCAAGCAGGCATATTTACACTCTGCAGGGATCACCTGCACAGTCAACGTGTGGGAGTTAACCTAGTGAGCAGCCTAGGCACATTAACAATGTGCTTATCCTTCTACTGTAACACAAATGGCATAGTTATAATTAGTCACCTTGCCAAACAAGGGGAGTTGTAGCATGCATGGCAATGGCTCCCTGAGATTAATGACCAGGCCTAGCTGCTAACACACGTTCCATCATTTGTTGTAAGTGACATTAAATCACAACATCCATCATTTTATATGACCTTTAATTAACTACATATTTTCACCACACTTGTAATTCTCCAATGGAAATCGACTGTCCCTGAAATAAGAAACAAGATGCTAATATGTCAGTGGTTTTCCATTAGGCTACTGTGATCACAACACACTTTGTGTAACTGTGATCACAGCAGCCTAATGGAAAGAGACCCTAACACTGGCCCATCTATCACTGGGCCTTTAGAAACACACAGTGACCTGATAACAGAGGCCTGGAGCCATTCTTTTGGACAGTTCAATGCAAGGTGAAGAAACTACTGTAAAAATTGTGCAGCTGATTTGGAAACACATACAAGTCATTAGAAACCGAACTAACATACAACCAAACTATTTGAGAAACAAAATCAAGGTCTGGGAGTATATAGAACTTGGAACATACAATGTGTTCACTGAAATGAACTTTCAAATTTTCTTCTTCAGCTGCCTTTGCCAAAATACAAACCACAACCAAACTGGTTGTTTGGTACCATTCATACCTGCCACAGCCAAATAGATGCCTAACCACTAAAAGCAAAACAGTCCTAAAAGGAACTTTCTACTCCTACATTGTCCCGTACAGGTTATTCCGTGTTTGATGGAGCATGGGGTCTTGTTAGGAAAACCCAGAAACAACCATTGTAATGTAATGCAGCTAAATTGAGCCCACAATAACCATATGCAAATTCGCCATATAAAAATCACTGAGCAATGGGCTTTGTTTTATACAACATTTGGATTCTACAAGAGCCCTTGCTATAGATGCTTACTTGAATTTGGCCGGTGGAGCATATGGTGGTACAGGGGACACCATGTCAACCACCTTGGTGTTTGAATTGGCAGATGCAAATTGCAAATCCTTCTTGATAACCTTCAACTCCATCTCAACACCCATTCGTATGTCCATGTCATTTTAGCAAGGATTAATAACTCTTAGGGTTTCTTCCAAGCCTGTCAGGTTTCTCTTTGAGCTTTGGCCCGTGGTAAGGACCTTGCGAATTGTGACCAAAACCAAAACTCGCATCAACACTGCTCAATACTTGTAGAGTCCCCCATAGTCCCTCCATTAGCAACTAGGTTGTTAAAATCTACTGACCCACTATGTGAACTCTAAGCAATTGTGCATTCTAAAAGAAACATCGCTAGTTTGTAAGATAAAAGTTGGAGGTAGTCGAAAAGGATCTAAAAATAGGGGAACAACTCTATATCACACCTAGAAATTCACTTCTGTGAAGTTGAGCTTCTGAACAAACAACAACCTTCGTGCTGCTCGATCATTCACAAATCTTGGGATATGCTTGCATTTCAGTTTACCATGAACACCATACCAATCTAGACATATTTTCTACCTTCTGAGATATACTAGATGCTCACGAGAACATCGACAACAAGCATCTAGATTACTTATGAGATGCTCAATCCCTGAATCCTGGTGGTACCTCTGAACTAGCAACTTTACTGTGACATTGCTTGAAAGCACGCTTGATGTAAGCAACAGTCTTTTCTTTGTCGCATCCCCATACAAATTTCGTCATTATAGGTAGTCGTCATTTTCATAAAGGGTTATTTAAAAGACTATCCAGTACACTAGAATTAGGTGTTGTTCGTGGGCAAAATTTTGTCAGGATGAGGTGATAATGGAGGTGCATGTACATTTGGTACAAATTACACACTTATTCTGGACCCTAATGACTTGGCTCTTAAACCCTGAACCCTTCAAACCCCAAATTGATCAACCCCCATATACTTCATAAAACACTGTTTTTTTGGCCATATACCTCATAAACAATGTTTTTTTGGGGAGTGAATTATCCCTTTCTTGTATAAAAATCCAAGAAATTTTGGACAATGTTACTTTCTAATTTAATTTCAACCAATTTTGCTATTTTGAGGCAAATTTCGAGGAAATTATAACATCATATATATGGCACACTACTATGTTTCAAAACAAAACAATAATTTTTAGAGGGTGAATTTGCCTACCGTAAGTTAGAAATTGGAAATATGTGAAGATAAATATGAAAAGACTGGAAATCCTTGGTTTGTTTATGTCAATTCTTGAAGATAAGAGCACCAAAAAGGAAGAAGCCAAAGTTTTTAGACTAGATCCCTGTGGTTAGGGAAAGAAGCTATGGATTAACCTAACTATTTTAATATCAATCTAAGAATTCTTGTGTGAATTCAGCTAATTTTGTTATGTCTTGAAAAAATCACCAAATTTTCAATATGACAATTTGAAGAAAAACATTGGTCATGCCATTCCATTGTGCTCACATACTATAGTAGAACCTGTCTAAGTTAATACTGTCGGTTTATATTTAGATTGTATTAATTTATTTTTGGTATTGTTTCAATGATAATTGATGTAGCACATAACATTTGCGGACCTGTTTAATTCATGGCCAATTTATCTTTGGTATATTTGGTGGGAAATAGATGATATTTTTATACAATAAACATTAATTCATCCTCCATCCCAACAAATCATGCACGCAGAGTTTAACATGCGATGTTTGTGATGCCATGCTCCCTCCCGACATAACATATGCAAAAAATGATAATTCAATTGTTCACAGTTCGGATGTTGGACGAACCATGTGTAAAAGATTCCAAAATGGATCGGTGAATTTTACATAGAGATATATGTTGTGTTGCTCACCCGAGGAACAAGCACTTAGTGCTATACACTGCTATACTACACGTACAAAATAACTTTTGGTTTTCCAAATCGTGGGATTTTACATGACATATTCCTCTTGCACACACAAGAAAATTGGAAAAAAATTAATATCTGCCCCCCCCCCCCCTTTGTTTGTCACGTGTCGTACCTTTTTATTGTCGTCCATGCCAATCCCAACGTTATACGGGTCAGTTTATTTAACATATAAAAATTATAAAATATGTTTCATATATGGTGCACGAGATTTTTGTACAGGCCACATTAAATACTTAAAATTATGTTCAACATTTTCCCAAGTGTATTGAAAGAGGTGGCACCCATATTGCAATGAATACATAATCGTATCAAATCTAACACAAAGTAATCTACCTTTTTTCAAAATTAAATTCCATTTATCCAAATAAATAACATATATATGCATGTCCACAACCAAATGGGAACGCCGTGGCCATTTTGGAGGGAAATAGATCTGATTCTTATTCTCATTGTTTAATAAACATTTAATTCATCTTCCATCCCAACAAAGCTTTGTTACAATGAATGTTTATAGATTAAAAAGGACACAATGATATATTAAACTTTGTGCAAGCGTGAAAACTCTAATACTGTTTACCAAAAATGTCCTAGAATATTTACCAATTAAAATTAACCGCGATTCGCCACGATGACATACTTTAGATATGCCCTGCAGCGTTGCCATAATGTTCCTTTTCCCAAAACAACCCTAATTATTATTTGGTTAGATATGCCTTGCGGCGTTGCCATAATGTTCCTTTTCCCAAAACAACCCTAATTGTTATTTGGTCATCATAAAAAACAATTCTTGATTTATTTTGTGATGCGGCTTAGGTTGTTCCAGACAAATTCATATCAAATACCTCTTTTATGGTATAGATTTTTAATTTTACAAGTATAATTTCTCCCTTTTCTCCGAGCTATTTATTAATTTTCCTAGGAGAAAAATTTCTCAACCCTAAACCCTAAAACGAGATTTGTGGATGGGGCATTGGTGGGTGTCGGGTCATTCAAGCCCGGGAAACAAAAAAAAAACCCGGGAAATTTCATAAGGCACGATTTTCTTTTCCCATTCAATCAAGCTATGAACATCCTTGGAGGGCACGAGTCCTACAACACTCCTGCTAAAAAATGATGCAAATGATGACGATTTTCAAACGAAATACCTCTTTACACAACATTAAATATTTATACCCTGTTAAATGTATTCGTAAAACAAAAATAGACAAAAAGAATCCTCAAGGGGTTCCCATGTATTTTTCAAAAATTTGAGGGGTCCGATAAATCAGACTCTGGGCTTTCCGCGTTTACATTCATTTGTGGAGGGAAAAAGTTCAACAATTTTAACCGCTGGTAAAAAAAAGACATCTTAACAAAATGAACGATTCGAACGATCGAAAATCGAATAAGAAGAGGGCGAAAACGAGTGCGGCTTGACGAAAAATAACAAAAGGCGACCAATCGCAAGTAGAAGAGGGAAGAGGGGGGTGCGGCAGGGGGGGGTTTAGGCTAGTCGTCGAACCAAAGCTCAAACAAGAGTAGGAGGACCGGGGGTGTAGGGAAGTGAACCTCCTTCCCCTCCCCCCCCGGTCTTGACAATCCAGGTTGAACCATTGATGTAACGACCCACAATGGAGCAGTCAGCATAGTGCTTACTATTTGGTTCGTTCCCAATTATGCCATCGAGAAGTTTTGCAATGACTCAAACATCGGGCTACCCATTTTGTTGAACCTTCCTATGGAAAAAATAAAGTAATTGTTTAAGGAAATTAATATGACATCAATTTAAGTAAATATCAATTTTCCCCCGCTCCGTTACCAATAATTTAATATTAGTTTTCATTCTCGCGACCGACGTTTATATTGTAAACCAGTACGTCTCACATCAAATCTTCATTCATGGGACCAATTTGCCTACGTTTCAGGTTCAATTTCATCCACCACACAATTCGGCCAAGGTTTATCCGAACGACACATGTTCGCCATCTAAGACAAACAAAACATGACGGGCACGACATGTGTCGCATGGTGGCCCTACCATTTATGATAAGAAAAAAAAAATGTACTTAAAGGGGATATTGTTTAATTTTTCTTACAAATGACAGTAAAAGTAAACTAGATCGTATTTACAAGATTTCTTCTCTTGTGAAATTAGGTCACATTGCAGGATCCTATATCCTATATATCAAAGCAAACGTGGTGTATGTCTGTCTGTCTGTTTGTAGCTTGAGGTTCCCTAACCATGTCCCCACCTCCTTCTTCTTCTTCTTCTTCAAACCTTAGATTCAGGGTTTGAAGTCCAGATCCACGGTTGCACCTTGAAGTTCCCAAACCAGGTCTCAATCTAGGTTCTTCGAAGCCAAATATTGGGGTTTCAAGTCCAGCTCTAGGTCCAGGTCTCGATCCACGTGCAGCTTGAGGTTCCCAAACCAAGTTCTTCAAATCCAACGATTAGGGTTTGAAGTCCAGATCCAATTTTGGGTAAGAGTCAAAACTATGGATTTCTCCATTTTTGAAATGGATCTGTCTATTTGTGCACCCCAAAATAATCATATTAATTGTATTATTATTATTATTTTAAATTTTATAAACCTCTCCTTGAAAGAAAATGTAATAATATGTGTATTTATTTTAAAGGTACCCATTCTTCAACCATATGGTAATAATAGCACCAGTGGGTTTTTTTTTTTTGCGAATTGTTTTTGTTTGTAGCCAAAATGGCCATCATCTGTAGGAAGATGTGGAAAAAGTGGGTAAATATCTGAAGGAATATTTAGCCAAACCTGGCTATAAATCCAAACATGGAAGCACAAAGCATTGGGGGTGGCTAGAGTGGCGTAGCCACGGGTTACCCACTAGTATTAGAGCAAACGTGGTGGTGTTTGTTTGTATGTGTTCCTCACAGACATTCGCGAATTGCGCCCAAGGCAGTGGGATGAAAGAGCTCTACGTACGTCCGTCTTCCTTTCTTTCTTTTTTTCTTTTTTAGTTTGTGTTTGTCTGTTCGTCCGTTCGTTAGTCCTTCCGTCCATCTGTCCTTTTTTCCGTCATTGACCTCCCCATCATCCCTTGCCCCATTTTCTGTTTCGCTTATTTATATATTTTTAGTTTTTTTTTCGGGCATCCACGTGATTGGCCTACTCAGTATGCGTAGTAATGTACATACCACTACCTACGTGCAGCTCCTTGATTTTTTTTATTGCCAGATTTTTTTGCCAATTTGCACCTGAAATATATGATTTCAAATTTCAACCTATTTGAAAGATTTTTCGTGGGAAATAAATGGTCCCAAAATTGGCTAGAGTTTGTGGGAAAAAAAAGTTGTTGAAACATCAGACTTTTATGGTAAGTTCTATTAGGTAGCTAATACTACGGAAGGACCCCCTTTTCCTTCTTTTTAATAAAATAAAACTTTCGTAGTTGGTGATGTTGGCGAATTTGGCCCCTTTTTTTTTGTTTTTCTTTCTTCTTTTTGGGGATGATGGTCACTTTGGTGACATCACAAAATTGGCCATTGAAGACACACAAAAAATAAAAAACAAGGAAAGAAAAAAGGGAAAAAACCACTACTACTACTGCTACTTAATTGGTGCGTACACTCGCAATGTTGTTCCACACACACACACATACATCGCTTTCCAGACCCTCATGTGAATGTTGATGTTCTCAGAACATTTGTACACAAATATAATTAAAGTGCAACAATACCAAGTTGATATATTAATTGTGGGTTCATCATTCTTGAACATGCACTTCCTAGTCACATGGAAAAGAATGAATGAACAATCAATAGATGCACCAACAAGTCCACCGATAAGCAACAAACAAAATCTTTAATGAAAGGAAAGAATTCAGCAAAGCGTTATTTAAAGCCTAACACGGAGTACGTGGATCCTCGATATTGTGCACTTATCTGAACATTCGCAAATCCAACATCCTGAGAGCCTATTCAAAAGGTAATTTGAGTCGGGTTATAATCTTGGTAATAATTCTAACATATGAATGCTAGACATCATGCACAATCACTTTCCCAAAAAACGCTCATCATTTTTTTTAATCGTTTATGGATGGGGTAGATCATTTCCAAACATTCGTGGATGTCGTGGATCATTTTCAATCACCCGTGGACGAAAGAGATGATTTATATTCACTCCATAGGGTGGATCCTTTTTTGGTAAGGCATGGATGATGTGGATTATTTTTTGTCATCCACACATTGAAATCACTTTTAACTGCCTGGAAAAACACCAATTGCGCAGATCATTTTCATTTTCCCAATGCCCCTGGATCACGTCCATCGTCGATATATAACCCCAATATGGGGTAGATTATTTTTGGCCACCGATACATGGCTTGTATTGGTATTATTTTCTATACCAAGCCTTAAGGTATGATCCGCTTGCATTTGAAAGGGACTTGAAGTCCGAATGGGTGCCAAATATGATGGCGGAAGCAATGCAATTTGTTGGAATGTTGACATCATTGCCAATGAAAAGTTGACACGTCACATCAATTTTTGCCCCCCCGTTGGCTGGATAAGATTGTGCCTAGTTGAAAGTCTTATGGAAAATCAAAATTGCTTCGTGGGTCATCAGTAGGAATAAGTGTGTCAGGGATCGGTAGGTCGATGCTTGCAGATGGTTGGTGTTTGTGTAACGTGCACAGATGGCACATTGGTTGGTGGGTGGGGGCAAAAAGGTGCTCAGCAGGCCGATGCAAAGCTCACCGAACTCACTTGATTATAATTATATATTGTAAAGGAAGAAAGTTCCTTCCCATGAAGTTGTCCAAGGTACTAAAATAGTGTAAATTAAAAGGACCCAATCAAATGTCACCTTCTGGGTTAATCACTGACATTAGTGAACGAAAGGAACTTTTTTCATCAAAAAAAAAAAGATAACATCCCAAAATAGAGGAAAATGTTTCTTTTCTCCATCTTTTTGGGTTTCTTTGATCCTTTTTTTAAAAAAAATAAAAAATGTAGGATAGTTTTTATTTAAATGGTGTGATTAATGTTTCTCTCTTTCTAATTTTGTGGTGTAGTTGAAGGGGTGATCCTCCATAACAAAGATTTAGCCAAATTGGGCTATAAACAAGATATGAAAGTGGAACGATTTAAACACTCTTATATATTGTTTCCTAACTATGGGCACCCAACATAGAATTCTTGGTATTTCTTTCTTTTTCTTTTTTCCCCCAAAACTTGGTGATAAAACCCACAAATTTCACTTTTTCTCAGTGTATATTTTCTTCATCAAATATATAGTTAGAACATCCCTATAAAAAGTCGTTCATAGAAGGATGGAGTCATTTTTATGAAATTATTACATTAAAAAAAAAACTATAAATGGATGTTCATAAAAATAGGGAGCTAGAAGTGATGATTCATTTGTTTTCAACTTTTGTGATGTAGACAAAACCCCAAAGCATACATAAAAAAATGGAGACAACCATGATAATAATCGTCTCTTTTTGCCTAAGTAGCCAAAAAATCTCACAAAATTAATGCCCATGGATACTTCTGACAATAATTTGATTCCCAAAAACTATAGAATTTTAATATTTAATGTTTTGAATTCTCACCTCAATGTGCAATAAATTCCTTAATTCATTACCAAATTATGAATATCGTGTACGATACATAACAGAACATGGACATGTGAGAAAACACAATCAAGATAACTTACGTGTCTCAATAGCAAGTGTACTTGGGCCGATGAGTAGGCATCACACTATGCAATGGCTTTTTGTGACCCTCAACATCTTTAAAAAAAATGTTCAGCCCAAGCTATTTTTTAAATAAAAGCCCTATTCTGACAAATTTTCATTAATCTTCATCCAAAACATGTTGGACAACTTGATGTTCAGGAATATGCTTTATTTTAAGGGTAATATATAAGGGTAGAAAATTAGTGAAGACCTACTACCAAAAAATGGTCCTTAAAATCAAGAGCAAATTCAATGAATTCCTGAATATTTTGCTAAGCAAAGCATATCCTTTTGCATGTAGAATAAATGTTGGAGGTCCATGTGTATTAAAACCTACCTTAAAAGTATCACATAAATGAAAGCTTACCTTAAAATTATTCATCCATCTAAATATCTCTCTCTCACTACTGACGTTGACAATGTATCATTCATTAGACGCAAACTCAATTGACAATCACCATTAAAGAGTGAACTCCTAACATGAACACGTCCAGCAAAGGTGATAGGATGGGTTTCCCCATGTCCATAGACAAATGATGTAAACCCACCAAACTTTATGACAACAAAACAAAAGAAAAAAGGATGGGAGTGAAAAGAAAGAGGGTTTAGGGTCAAATGGTCATAAAGCTCAAAGGCCCGAAAGAAGGGGGGGGGGGGGGGGAGGGAACATTTTCCCTTCCATTTGAGCTATACCTATTTGGTTTTTCCCGTCACAACTCTGGTTAAGAGCCAAATTTGGCCTCACAAAGAGCTGGCCAAAAGCCCATTTTGAACTACCCAGATTTGATGAGAAGCAAAGGCTTGATTGCCAACCCCCAAGCCCCTAGACGTTGCTCGATGCCGAATTTTAACACATTCACTTACCATAAAATGGCACTACTCAAGAACTGGCAAGTGTAACAAAGGCAATTTATTCATGAATGGGGTCAAAAAGGGGCCAAATAATGGCAGATGGCCAAAAGTGATGCCAATAAAACTAACTGAAGTGGCAGTTCATAATTAACCCCAGTCCATTAGTTCAAAAAAATTTGCCCTCATCATCTTTGTGTTCCCTATGTGCGAACTCATAAGTATTTGTTTACTTTTTCGCGGGCTTTTGATTTTTCAGCCTTTTACACCTTTCGAATGGGCAACCTCCCATCTAAGATGGCACCAAAGGGGGGTCTTTTTTGCTGATTTGGCGCAGGTTGATTGGCCTTCACCCTTAAAAATTATTTTTTCCCCTGGGCCATGAAATCCCAGGACACCCCGCACTTTTCCGTTGAGTAAATTGCGTGCCCATTCCAGGGCACCCTTACCTACCCAAATTGAATGCTAAACTATTTGAATCCCTTTTCACACACAGCCAGCAAGGGAGATAGAAACCCAACGACCTAAAAAAAGCCCATTTGTTCAAACCCATGTGCCGACTTCTCATTAGTGCCAGTCTGGTGGACTCCTCGATCTGGAGGCGCACAACTTCTTGGCGCGTTCTCATTGGGCGATAAAATTACACAAGAAGCCAAAAAAAAAAGTTAAAACAAGATTACACAAGAAGCCAAAAAAACAAGTTCAAACAAAAAGTGAAAATCAAAGGAACTCCCCCCAAAATGAAAAGGGCAACGTATCAATAAGCTTAAGAAAAAACCTTATGTAGTAGAGTCTCAAGTGCGGGCCAAAAGTACTGAAGTTACCACAAGTGAAAATTGGAAAAACCCACTTATATAGTTCCATGTAAAACACACCTTCAAAAACATCCTATCTAATCCACAGTGCAAAGCCTATAATAACTTTGTAATGATTTTTAAAAACAAAAAGCCTGAAAGTGCAAGCTTTAAGAAGTCCCTCCAAAGTGCATGTTTTAAAAAAAAAGTCTAAAAAAAATCAAAGAAGCCCTTCAAGTGTGCCCTCAAGAAAGTTTCAAGGGGGCCCTTCAAGTGTGCCCAAACAAAGACAATATGTCGGAAAATCAAACTCAGCTAGGCCTCCAAACCCAGGAAGAACTCAAAATGATTTCTTATATATGAAAAAGAAAAAACTTTTGAAAATTTTGGAACCTTACAGAAATTGAAGGTCCTTTCCAATTCAAATGAGGATCTTCCATGGGTATAAGGATTATGTTGTGAAGTCCTCCCACTAGGACCTATACCAAAAGCCCTTGGCTCACAAACACTCCCATGCAAGAGCTCATTACCGTGGGCAAACCCTAAACACCTCAACTCACCCCTCAGAAACCATTGCTTGGACCAAGGCTTCAATATTATCCCTGACATTTGCACCATCATGAAGAAAGAAAGGCATGGGCAGGCGGTGCACTTTGCATGACCCTATAGTGGATGGGCCATCACAGTAGCATTGCCCCAGTACCATGATGCACCAAGGTGTAGGCACCGCTTGAAAACAAAGGCACTTGTAAGCACTTGCCGAAAGAGCATTTTGCAAGGTTGGTAGTTGTTTGTAAAGCGCTTTGTAATCCGCTTGGTCTCTCTACTGGGCACGAAGTTCCAAACAGAGGGTACAATAATAATACATACAAACCACTTGCCTCTTTTTGCCTTGACAAAATCACACACATTTCATTCTGTCAGCCCTGGGGTAGAACTAGTTGCTTTTTCTAACATTATTATAGTTATGGGTACCCCACTCCAATTTGGGGCACAATTGTGTGGCCATTTGATCAAAACTGGGGACTAAATGAAGAGTCAAGATGAAAACAATACACAGGAAAATAATTAGTGACCAAACTAGTTTTCTTTCATCTAAATTCGTCGGTTCTCAGGGGAATTTCAGCCCTAGTTTGGGATTTCCCTTAGCTTTGTCGGATGAAGAACACCCTTATTAGAAACACAAATTCCTTTGCAACCAATGAGATGAGGCAACAAGCAGCCAAGAGCCTCAATTCTTTTTCCTTTGGCGAGGGCTGGAGGTTTGGATTCTGATGTTCCCAGTGTGTTCCCATCAAGTTCTCAGTGTGTTCACATTACGTTCCTAATGTGTTCCTGATATGTTCTCAATTAGTTCCAAACTAGTTCTGCAAATTCTCAATGCGTTTCCCAAGAATGTTCATGTTCACACCACACATGTCCTTTGCCCAAATTTCAATCCTTGTAACCTCTGTAGCTAGACCAAAGGAAATGGCTACATAATTATTCCCTATTTAGGAAGTGTTCATTTGGTGAATGTTTCCTTTTTGATGATGGGCCTATCAAAGAGGCTTGATTGGCCCATCACAAAAAAAAAAAAAATCGTTTTGAATGCACCCCTCCAACAGTGCTTCAAATTTGTGACTTTTAAGGAATTTTAAGGGTCGGTGTAATGACGTCTTGTGACACGTTAGGGATCGTCAAATTAGGGACAAATAGGGTCACACAATTTGTGACTTTTTTCGCCATTTTTCGAAATTTTTTTTAATGAAATTAACCACATCTAGACCTAGGCACTTCCTAAGTCGCCACTTGTAGCGGCAGTTTTGTAAAGGTGCTACAGGCCATTTAGGACAGTTGCCATTTAATGGCTAATTAATGCTGGGGATCCTCGCCATTGGACTTGCTCGAGGAATTTGAAAAGAAGAAAAAAACCCTGCCCCACAAAGTTCAACTAGTTAGTAGAACTAACAATAGGGCCCCATGCTCATGGGGGGGGCTGCAATGGCAAGAAAGAATTAGAGAAAGCAAATGGGCAAATGCAAAACCTGGTGAATTGACAAAGAAAGGAAAGTGACGTTTTAGGAATGGGTTTAAATCCTAACTATGTAGTACCTAAACAGATTAGGTAAGAGGGAAGAAAAAACACACGCATCCCAAGCAGGTTTTTTTCTCCACAAAATAATGTTTCGATTTTTTGACACCCAAAAAAATTGGGAAATTTTTGGAAATTTGCGTTTTTAAAGTGTAAATTCGACTAATTTTGCGAAAAAATTGCCAATTTTGTTGATATCACAAAATTGAAGAAAAAACCTTGATCCCAAGTCTCCAGACGAAATCCCGGGCCAATTCTAGGCTCGATGATTGGGGGCCATGGAACCCCCCCCCCCCCCCCCCCCCCCCACGGGCCCGCTCCCTCCCCCGGACCCCATCCAAAATTTGACCCTACCCGCCAATCTCAATCTCTTGTTTCTGCCCAACAGCTGGACCAGCTTTAGTTGTGATTGATCACCTAAATTCGTCTTGAATGTCCGGAAACCGGCACGTTTCGCACTGAACGTCCCTGACTGTTGCCGACGACGACTTCTTGCCCGACGGATTAGAGGCTGATGAACACCTATAGTCAACGACCGAAAGCGGAAGGGTAGTTGATTTTCCGTCCCTAATGCATCGATCGAGGAATATGCATCTATCAATTCTCTTCGTCTGCATATCTTGTGGTGTAAAGGTGAGAATTAATTACCAAGTTTACACAGGATCTGAACCCACAACCACTCACTTAAAAAAGAACCCAACAGTTGGCTTTAGTTTGGTTCCCAATACCAGAGTGAGTTAATTAATTAATTAAAAAAAACACCCCAACAGGAGCAGTACTTAGTGCTGTCTGTGGGGCCCAAAGAAGAAGCCCTAAAAAAAGACCACTGTGGGGAGTGGGGGACGACTGTCTGTTGGCAACATCTGGACCACACATCAGACACATCAACGGTCGTCATTACACAACAGCGCTGCGTGTCACGGCACTTTGTAAAATTTGTCCGTTTGTGTGCTGGGCCCTCCTCCTCCTCCTCAGTGGCTGTCTTGGCTGCTGCACTGCACTGCTTCCGCTTTCTCTCTCGTCCAGACTCTCTTTCTCTCTGTCTCTCTCCCTCCCTCCCTCTTCCCCCTGTTGTTCAAATTTTAAATCCTACTTTTGTTGTCAGAAGCAGATGAGCAGAGAAGGATCTCACATTGCTTGTCCACGAGGTTTCTGACAAATCTTTTTCCTTTTTCTTGGTTCTCCCGGTTCCTCTGAATCTTCTTGCTCCTTGTTTTGGTTCTGTTTTGTCATGGAAACTACTGATGAGTTTCTTTCTCCTCCGAAACCACCGCAACTACAACTCCAGTGATTGACGACTTGCTGCATTGCTTGCGGTTTCCTGGCGCTTTCTTCTTTTGGCATGTGTACAAGGAGAAGAGTTTTCTCCAGTTGTTCAATAATGCTTAGAAGAAGCTCCGCCGTGAGGGAGTTAGAGAGAGGACGAGGAGTGCAGTCCGAAAGGTCAACACCAAGGGCAATTTCTGCTCCTTCTGCAGATATAGTGTTGGACTTGAAAGGGTATGCTCTCTCTCGAGGTTCATCACCAAGGGTGACACCTGTTGCAAGCATGATGGTCGACAGAAGAGATACTAACTTAGATGGAGGTTTGAATCCACAGGCCCATTTCTCAGATGTTGTGTCTAGTTCTGGAAGGAATGTTGTCTCAGGAAGGTGGGCTCTTGCAAACAAAGGGATGTTGGATCATCAAAGGACTGAGACCTCTAGACAGTCCACCCAACAAATCCAGTCTCAGAACCTAGAGATGGAGGCAGTTCATTTGACCTCTGAGGAGTCAATGTCAAGGGCTAATTTCCATCAAAGTGATCTCTCTGGAAAATCAGCTTCTTGGTCATACAATGCAGATTCTGTGTTTGAACACCGGGAGCATACTGTGAAAGGAAGGTCAACTCTAGCCCAGGTTTCTTCTCCAACTTCTGCAATGGATCAAGGGTATGATGACTCTGGAAAGACAACCCCAAAGTTCTTTTCTGCAAACCTTGTGATGGGTATTGGAGAACCAGATACCTCTGGGACAATGACACCCATTTCCAAACAGCTAACAGTCGACCACAAAGAGCAGTAGGAGATGACTTTGTAGAGGTCTACTGAAAGAGAGCTTTCTATAAATATCACTAAGGAAGGAAAGCCAAGTCCTGGCAGTTTGTTTGGCAGAGTGAACATGAAGAGAAGTACTATGCTACAAAGGCTTCTTCTTCTCTGTCCTCGGATTTGGCACTTGCGATAAGGGAACGTCAGAAGAAATCCCCATTGTCTTCTGATCTCTCCAGGGATGAGTCCCTGAGAAAAAGTCTTTCAGGAATGCTGGGAAGGTCAGCTTGCAACTGTGTCTCAGGTTGGAGTTCTGTTGCTACCTCACCGGATAGGAGTCATTCAAAAATCTCTCCAAGACAGACACCATCACCACAACTAGCAACATTGAAATCTGCCATCTTCACAAAAGAGAACGTAGATCAGGTGACTTTGCAGAATGTGACAAAGTCCCCTGCACTAGAACACACATGTAACAGAGATCGGTATTGTGAAGCTGCTAGTTCTGAAAGGTTTCAAAATGTCTTTCATGGAAGGTTGTCCCGACTTGAAGGGAAAGTGAGTCAGATTGCAGCTGAGCTTCGAGAAACTAAGGCCTTGCTAGAGGAAAACAACCGTATTTGCTCAAATGCTCTTTTTGTTGATATTCAAACAAAGGTTGCCAATATTGAGAGGGCTTTGACTAATGGACTAGGTGACATGATTTCTGCACCCCAGGCTGAAGGTGAAGGGGTGAGAGATCACGAAGTCTTAGGCACAAAACCAATTTCAAGAAGCACTGAATCACACAGGCATGGTGCAGCCAGCAATGGAGAGATTGCTGGGCACATGAGAGCTTCCTGGCATTTCTCCAGAGCTTGATAACAACAAGGTGCGCTCCGTCACCACGAACGGAAGAAAGGAATCCATCACCAAATCATCATCATCAGCATCAGCAACATTTGAGAGTTTGAATGCTGCTTCCAGGTTTGGACTGTCTGTGCGAGTAACCAATCAGAGGAAATCTGAACCTACGAGCTTCGAGAATACACCCAGGTACAACACTTCACTGTTCTGCACTCCTGAAACCCTTTGGGTTTTTAGGAAGTGGGGCTTTATGTATATATTCTCTTAGGGTATATGCTTTGTCTTTTGAAGTGCTTGTAAATGTCCATAAATGCTTGTAATTGCTGCGTGAATGTTTGTGTGCGCATGGTTCTTGGTTTGTTCTTAATATCATAGTTATCTTATTGCATTTACTCGTTGGTTGTAACGGTTCTTGGAATTTTTTTTTTATAATGAATACCTCTAGAAATCCATTTCAACAGGAGTTCAATTACATGCATAATTTGTGAGGTCGTTAGGGGAGGCCCCATGAACATTGTTTTTGAGTTGGTTTGGTTAGGCAATGTTTGTGGGGGCCGGGTTTTGACTCGATGCTCGTTGGTAATTCGGTCCGCTGATTGGTCACCGAATTGTTGACGAGCTCTCTTCTCCTGACCTCGATGCATGCAATTTAATCACACTAAATCGATGCTTAAGTGAAATGGATTCCTCCAATCTTACTGGACCTGTAAATGCCATGCGAATGTTTATGTGCGTATGATTCCAAGTTTGTTCTTAATCTCATAGTTATGTTATTGTATTCACTGGATGGTTGTAACGATTGTTGCAATTTTTTTTATAAGGAATAATTCTAGAAATCCATTTCAACAGGAGCTCAGTTACATGCATAATTTGTGAGGTCATTAGGGGAGGCCCCATGAACATTGTTTTTGAGCTATTTGGTTAGGCAATGTTTGTGGGGGCCGGGTTTTGACTCGATGCTCGTTGGTAATTCGGTCCGCTGATTGGTCACCGAATTGTTGACGAGCTCTCTTCTCCTGACCTCGATGCATGTAATTTAATCACACTAAATCGATGCTTAAGTGAAATGGATTCCTCCAATTTTACTGGACCTGTAAATGCCATGCGAATGTTTGTGTGCGTATGATTCCAGGTTTGTTCTTAATCTCATAGTTATGTTATTGTATTCACTGGATGGTTGTAACGATTGTTGCAATTTTTTTTATAAGGAATAATTCTAGAAATCCATTTCAACAGGAGCTCAGTTACATGCATAATTTGTGAGGTCATTAGGGGAGGCCCCATGAACATTGTTTTTGAGCTGTTTGGTTAGGCAATGTTTGTGGGGGCCGGGTTTTGACTCGATGCTCGTTGGTAATTCGGTCCGCTGATTGGTCACCGAATTGTTGGCGAGCTCTCTTCTCCTGACCTCGATGCATGTAATTTAATCACACTAAATCGATGTTCAAGTGAAATGGATTCTTCGAAATTTAACTGGACCTGTAAATGCCATGCGAATGTTTGTGTGCGTATGATTCCAGGTCTGTTCTTAATCTCATAGTTATGTTATTGGATTCACTGGATGGTTGTAACGGTTGTCGCAATTTTTTTTTTATAAGGAATAATTCTAGAAATCCATTTCAACAGGAGCTCAGTTACATGCATAATTTGTGAGGTCGTTAGGGGAGGCCCCATGAACATTGTTTTTGAGCTGTTTGGTTAGGCAATGTTTGTGGGGGCCGGGTTTTGACTCGATGCTCGTTGGTAATTCGGTCCGCTGATTGGTCACCGAATTGTTGGCGAGCTCTCTTCTCCTGACCTCGATGCATGCAATTTAATCACACTAAATCGATGCTTAAGTGAAATGGATTCCTCCAATCTTACTGGACCTGTAAATGCCATGCGAATGTTTGTGTGCGTATGATTCCAGGTTTGTTCTTAATCTCATAGTTATGTTATTGTATTCACTGGATGGTTGTAACGATTGTTGCAATTTTTTTTATAAGGAATAATTCTAGAAATCCATTTCAACAGGAGCTCAGTTACATGCATAATTTGTGAGGTCATTAGGGGAGGCCCCATGAACATTGTTTTTGAGCTGTTTGGTTAGGCAATGTTTGTGGGGGCCGGGTTTTGACTCGATGCTCGTTGGTAATTCGGTCCGCTGATTGGTCACCGAATTGTTGACGAGCTCTCTTCTCCTGACCTCGATGCATGTAATTTAATCACACTAAATCGATGTTCAAGTGAAATGGATTCCTCGAAATTTAACTGGACCTGTAAATGCCATGCGAATGTTTGTGTGCGTATGATTCCAAGTTTGTTCTTAATCTCATAGTTATGTTATTGGATTCACTGGATGGTTGTAACGGTTGTCGCAATTTTTTTTTTATAAGGAATAATTCTAGAAATCCATTTCAACAGGAGCTCAGTTACATCATAATTTGTGAGGTCGTTAGGGGAGGCCCCATGAACATTGTTTTTAAGTTGTTTGGTTAGGCAATGTTTGTGGGGGCTGGGTTTTGACTCGGTGCTCGTTGGTAATTCGGTCAGCTGGTTGGTCACAGAACTTAAAGGTGATCATAGTTGTACGATAGTTACATACACACCCAAAAAGGGGGCAAAAATCCATTATAGTTGCATAAAAAACCAAAGATAGTTGCATGCGACCGGTAGTTGCATCCCAGTTGCAAACATGGTGGTTGCATATGACAGAATTTCTAGTAGCGAAGAATTATGATTCGCAAATGGTTTTGAGATCCACTGTGTATCGCAAGAGCATGGCACTGTATTTTTATTTTGGAAGTAGGGTTTATAGTCATTTAGAGTCACTTTGGGCCGAAAAAAAAAAAAATCTATATCAAAATTTCAAAATTTACAATGTAAAAGGGTTTGCAACTCTTGGGTATCTAACACACTAGCTGTCTATCTAGACCTCCTTCCCCTCTTGGATTTCTTCCTTGAATCTTTCTTCCTAGTGTTCTCTGGTGGAGGGGGAGGCTGCTCATCCTCCTCCCTCTCTTCATCGTCCCCCTGCCCCTCCTCCTCCTCCCTATCCTCGCCCCCTGCAGAACCTACATTTCGACTAGCAAATGAACTGGGTCCACTGCTAGTGGTAGCACTAGGGGGAGCAATGGTAGCGCCTCTCTCCTCCTCATCACTACTGCCCTGGGAGCTCTCACTCTCACCCTTAGATGCCTGCATTTCAACATGCAAAGCTTAGTCAACACCATAAATGAAAATCTTGATTCAAATGAAAACAATCTCAACACAAATAGAAATTCAATCCCAACCAAACCCACTCACCAATAACGCATCAACATGTTCAAAAAGATGCTCCTTGCCATGCTCCTGGCCCATTGTCATTTCTGCAGTTGTGATCTTCTTCTTGTACCTCTTGTATTATCCCCATAAAACAACAGGTCAATAAAAACGCATATATGCGAAGCGCAGACCTTCGCATATTATAACTTGCGAAGAAGTTTGCGATTCATTCAAGTCTACGACCTCTTTTGCGAAGCGCAAACCTTCGCATATTGTAACTTGCGAAGTAGTTTGCAATTTGTTCAAGTCTACGACCTCTTTTGCGAAGTGCAGACTTTCGCATACTGTAACTTGCGAAGCAGTTTGTGAAACAAATAGCATCGTACTTTTGTGAAACAAACACCATTTGACCTATCTTTGCGATGCAATTCGCATCGCAAAGGTATCCCAAACAGTCCTATGTGACTCGACAGAAACAAATCTTTGCAGAAAAAAATGGAGGAGAGGGAGGATACTTACAAATGCTGCTTTGAGGCCGGGAATGCCACCTTGCCCTAGCCTGTGGGTGGTGGGTGGAACCAGTTTCACTCGCTCTGTTGCCTTGAGGAACTTCAATGGTGGATCACCAACCTCGTCCACCATTGATTGGCATTCAGCAAGCTTCAGCTCCAGTGCCTTCAGGTCACGGTCAGACCTCCCAGACTCTCTTGCCTTCTTGGCCTTGGCTAGCTGCTCTGTGATCTCCTTTAACTGCCTTGTTGCTTTCAGCTGCACCTTAGACTGGTAGAAGGCATTCCAGATGTCTTCTGAAAACTGAAGCGACCTCTCCAAGTTCCTGTACACATTCAGGTCTCTTAGGTGAGCACGAATCTTCATCCTATCATGGTATCTTGCTTGAGACATTGAATTGGAGATCTTGTTTGCAATCCACTGTGAATCAAGCTCTCCTCCATTTCGAAATGCTCCCTTGACCTGATTTATCACTCTCCTCTGCTCTGCCTTTGAGAGAGTGCCTCACTCATCTCCTTGTGCAAAGTTGGTGGAGACAATGTGCCTAATGGTGCTCTTGGCCCCAGTGTATGCCAGCTCGGTTGGAATTCCCTCCTCTGCCAATGTTATCAGAGGGAGCTTTTTCCTCTCCTCCTCCTTCTTCTTCAGATCGAGCTTCTCCTTTCTGATGGCATCCCTCTCATCCTTCCTCCTTTTCTTCTCGAGCGTTCTAAGTGAAAGAGCTCCTGTTGTTGCTCTCTCATCTCTCTTTCTCTTCTTCTCTACTGCCTTGGCTTCTGCAACCTTCCTTGCCTCCTCCTCTCTTTGTGCTTCCCCAGCAGTCAGCCCTGCTTGCAATGCTTGACCTAAGATGGCTGTCAAGGATGCCAGCCCTTCAGGTGTTCTAGTATCGATTGCAAACAACTCTGAAGCTCTCAAGTGATCAGCAACCATCTTCCTCAACCTTTCCTCATTGTTGTCACCTCCTCTAGACCCAGAACCCCCTCCACTAGTCCTAGCCATTGCAATCCGCCCCCTCCTCTCTGCCCAAGTTTTCTTTCGAAAATTCTCGAGCAATGCCAAGAATGAGTTCAAATTCATTCGCCGTCCTACTCTAGTCTAGATCCCCAGAAAGATTTCACTACACCTTATTCCGTTCCAGCTTAAGGACTTTCAGAAATTCAGGGCTTGTGATGTAACCCGCATCTAAACCTACGATACGGTATTGCTCGCAACGGCCGTGCAATGCTGTTCGTTTCGCAACATTAGAGGGTTGCGAAGTTGGGGGCTTCGTTAACATAGGAGGAAGTTAAAGGTTTTAGGGCTTTGGTTTAAGTAACGAATGCAGATGCGAAAAGGGATGCGATGGTAGGGGGTTCGCAAGGGGTTCGCAAAGTTTTAGGTTTAGGGTTTCTTCTCAAGAGTTTTAGGTGAGAGAACTCCTGTTGTGCATATGGCAAAGGGTTTCGGGCAACCAGTCCTATAGGCATTGTTGAGCCCACATTGGATCCAGGTATGCATTTCTTTTTGGTTTAGGTAGTCTCAATTTATGAGTTGTCAAGGGTTTATATTGTTGTATCACATGATTTTTGAAAGTCTAATCTGGTCTTTGCCTTACATTTGTGCCTTATTATTGTGACAGATGATATGTCTTCCTCCTCCGTTATCTCCACTAGTGACTCATCCTCCTCAAATGAAGGCACATTAGCTCATACGCAAGCAGAGGTGTCCCATTCTCCTCATGGTCCACCTCGGCAACTTTGCCAATGCACCAAGTGTGTTGGTCAGATTTCACAAAAGTCATATGTTTGTGCTCAACACATTCAACGATTTGGGCGTCATCGTGGTCTTACCCCAAGAGCTTTTTCATCTCATGTGGTAAGTGTCATTTTACCATTGTCATTTTTCCTCTTTGATACATGTTATTTTTCATGAAATCCTCTTTGAAACTATTTTCACTTCCATGGTTTGTTGTGGTTTTTTTAATGTAATAGGGTTCCCGTATGACACCACCACCCTATGTTCTATCACAAGGGGTTTTAGCTACCATAGGAAATGCACTTTCACATGCATTTGCTGTAGGGATTGGTGCCTCTCATGAGGCCAGTAATCCACATCATGAGGCAAGGCCATGTCTGCCCTCCATTAGACAGCGATCCAAAGCACAACATCCAAGTGAGGGTCATGCTAGGACTATTGTTGAGGGCAGATGGGGTATGTGTGAGTTCACTGGCAAATGTGCCAATATTATCCAATCATGGAACCCTGCAATTCTTGGTTTGCTTGATAGTTTGCCCTGTGATGAGGAGGTTGTGGTTTGGGGTAAACGATGGATTGTTAAGACCTTTACACTTGGAGAGAGGCATGGCTATGGAGTATATGCTTGTGAGGACATCATTGTAGAGGATTCAACTAGTTGTCGTAGAGAAGGTCCTACTTTGTTCCCTTCTGGTGGGCCTATCTATAAGAGAAGACATTGGAACATGATCCTCAAACAACATCCTAAGTGGAAGACCTTTGCTCTTGAGATGGACACCTTTGCTGGTAGCACTAGGAGGCATAGTGATGTGAGGGTGATAGATGGAGACCCCATACGTTCTGGAAACATTGCTGGTTTCATCAATAGTACGGTGGGGACTCGACCTAAGCATAGGGCTAATTGTGAGTGGGTTTTTGTTGAGGGACCTCCTCCAACACCATATGGCCAGACTTATCATGAAGACCATTGCCTGGTGTTAGCTACTAGGATGATTAGATCAGGAGATGAGTTGTTTACACAGTATGAGTGGAATTAGGATTCCACCATTTCTGAACTATGTACTTTGATTAAGACATAACATACCATATCTATATACATGCATTTTGGCATTTTTTATTTATAATGTAATATGCAACTATGCTTGGTATATAGTTAAAATCTTCTGGATTTGGTATTGCATAGAATATTCGACCTTCTGAAGACATGCTACCACGGAGTTGAGAGCAACATATCGGGAAATGGGCATGCCACACAAATCAAACTCTTCATCAACTCATTCTTCATCAAATGACTTGTCTGCTCATGATGAAGGTGTCTCTCAACCAGTTCAGGAAGCACCACTGCCTGCAAACCAAGAACAAGTGATGGATGACTTCATGGTTGACTGGTTTGGACTTGACATAGTTCATGATATGTCTAGCAACCCACATGATGAAGGAGCCAATGCAGATGATCCACGTCATCAACATACTGCCCAAGGACAACGGCAGTGGTAAGAGGCGAAGGCACATGCTCAAACACCTATTTTTCAAGGTGCAAGGTTAAGCCATTTAGCAGCCATACTGGGGTTGTTAAACATCCAAGCAAAACACAAGGCAAGCAATACTATGTTGTCAGACATTTTCCAGTTTTGTCATAGCCTCTTGCTACCTAAGGAAAATGTTTTGCCAGGATCTTGGAAGGAGGCTAAAAAGATCTTAACCTCCATAGGCATGGAGTATCAAATTGTCCATGCATGTGTTAATGACTGCATGTTATTTCATGGGAACAATGCCCATTTAACGGAGTGCAATACATGTGAAGAGGCTCGATATGATCCTCACATGCTTACAAAGAAGGTGCCCAAGAAATCAGTAAGGTGGTTTCCCATTATTCTTCGCTTGTTGCACATATATCGGTGTACAGACTTGGCCAAGTTAATGGTTTGGCATAAGAAACATCGATCAGAGCGTGGTGTTATGAAGTTACCGATTGACTCTCCTACTCACAAGCATGTGGAGTCAACATGGCCAGAGTTTGAGCGTGACCCTAGGCATGTGAGGTTGGGGTTAGCATCAGATGGTGTTAGTCCACATTCACTTGGAGGAAAGGGACGACCTACCTCTGTTTGGCCAGTTGTTGTCATGAATTACAACCTTCCTCCGTGGTTGTCTATGAAAAAAGGATTTTTGTTGCTTTCTCTTATTATCCCAGGGCCAAGTAAGGTGAAAAACCTAGACACCTACTTAGCACTAGTGGTCGATGAGCTCAAAACATTGTGGGATGGAGTATGGGCATATGATGGGAGGAAGACCACTGGAGGAATACCACGTGTATTCAAGTTGAGGGCAATCTGCATGTGGACAATGCATGATTATCCTGGTAAGAAATCATGCACATGCCTCTATATATTTCTTTATTATTCTGTTTTGTGATTATTTGTTATTCTAATATTCTGTTCTTCTACAATCAGGGTTTGGTTTTGTAAGTGGGCTGCAAACTCAAGGCTACAAGGCCTGCTCTACATGTGGCCCAAGTTTCGAGGACATGGCTAAATACTCAAGCCATCTTCGCAAAATTGTTTACCTTGGCCATACAAAGTTTCTTCCACTGGGACATGATATGAGATCAGACCCACTTTTATTTTCATCTTTTGACATGCCTTATGGTGATGAGCGTGATATTCCAGAAGCTACCACTTTTGCATATTGGAAGGATGTGGCCAATAAAGTTATTGACCTAAATGATTCTATGGTGTTTGAGGGTAGTGCATTGACAAGGTGGGGTATACTCAACAGCTTGCCTTACTGGGGTGAGCTGAAAATACGTCATCTCTTGGACCCCATGCACATTGAGGGAAATGTGGGAAAGGCTATTATAAAACAACTCTATGGAGAGAAGGACAGTAACTTTAAGGAGGCATGTGAGGATTTTGAGAGGCATCCCGATGTGTGGATTACTGTTGATCCTAACACAGATATTGAGCAGCGACCATCAGCTCCATGGACACTTACTACACAGGAAAAAATAGACTTTCGAAATCGCATAGGAGAGATGCGATTCCCTACATGTTTGAACTTTGATGGCAAGGGTTGAATTTAGAAGTACTCTATTGCTTTTATTTATATTTAAATCTGTATGCCTTATACTAGAAAAAGAATTTGAAGTATAGAATGTTATCTGTTGGATGTCTAGAATACTTTTGTATAATTTTATGGTACCTTGTTGCAGGTTATGGAGCTAATCTTCAAAAAGCTTTTAGTAGGGACGATGACCACAAGTGGCCAAGGTATCTCAAGACACATGACTATCATCGTTTACTGCAACACATATTGCCTGTGGCAATAATAGGCTTAGCTAGTGCAGAAGTACAAGATGCTCTTTGGTCATTGGGAAATCTATTGAGATGGGTATGCTCAAAGGAGTTATTTGTAGAGGAGATTCCAAGAATGAGGGTAATAGCAGCAGAGGTGGTATGCAAGTTGGAAAAGGCTTTCCCTCCATCATTATTTGATTGTCAAGTGCATTTACTAGTTCACCTTGTGGATGAGATAGCCATTGCTAGTCCTGTGCATTGTCGGTGGATGTATTGGCTTGAAAGATATATGGCAGTATTAAAGGGTTATGTCCATAACCATGCACGAGTGGAGGGAAGCATGGCAGCAGGACACTTGGCAACAGAGAGCATGTTTTATTGCACCAACATCTCGGCCACTATAGATCCATCATGTCCTCATGTCTGGATGGAGGAAAAAGAAGAGGAGGAAGACCGTTTGACTAGTGCCATCAAAACACGTATGTTATTACCTATAGAGTTAATTCAGCTGACCACATTCATGTTGAATAATAGTAATGTCATGGAAGAGTGGAGGAGCTTCTATGAGAATGCCAAAAGTATGAGTGGGAGATCAAGGATTTTTCCTACGTTTCATAAGTACATGAAAGAGAAGTTGGTTGAAGTGGATCAATTGTTGGCACAAGGAGAAAGTATAGCATGTTTTCCAGAGATCACAGATGATGTTCGCACCATGGTTCATGGACCACTAAGAGTTGTGACAACACGTTCAGCAATGTGGACACAAGGAAGACATTTCAGGTATTTATTTTTTCTATTTCATTAGGCATATTAACTCATCTTCATATTCCAAACAAGTTTTTTAGAATGTTCTAGGATGATTTTTATGGGCATGAACTTTCTATTATCATATAAGTTTAAGACTCACAATGCCTAACACAATATTAATTTAAGGATTTCCAGTTTGGATGAAAAGAGGGGCCGCACCTTTGACTGTGGAGTTCAAGGGCAATTCATTCAGGACTCTAGAAGCAGTCGGCATGACAAGAATATTGTTCGAGATATTGTGCCACATTATGGAAAGCTAGAAGAGATCTTGGTGGTATCTTATGATGCACATTCAAAGTTTGAAGAGTATGTGTTTAAGTGCAAGTGGTTTAAAGTGAACCTTGCTGGTGCAAATTGCACTGAAGTTCAGGATGAGTGCGGACACACACGGTTAAAGACATCTGCCACCAGTTATCAGTCATCTCATTGGCAAACTTCAGAGCCATTTACTTTTCCCAATCATGTAGAACAATGTTTTTATCTTCCTTATCCCCCAAACCCAGAGGAGTGGTCACTTGTTGTCACATATGTGCCACGGTCCCGTTCTATTCTAGGTGAGAAACCAGAGGTTGTGTTTACAACCTTTGAGGTGGATGATGACCACGTATAATGTACTACTCATTAATTTTATGCAAATTGCCATTGAGGCTTGTGGTTCTATATTACTGCACAATGTTCATTGTGTCATTTTCTGCCTATTCTGCTCCATTGTGTAATTTTATTTTCAAGAATAGGAGCACTGTTATGCGTATTTTATTGATATTTTCACTCAGTCTACCAAGGTAATATAGATTATAATAATGGCTAAGTGGATTTATAGCTTCCATTTGGTCTAAAAGATTTTTTATTTTTTTATGGCGTTTTGGGAATTAAATGACATTGCGAAACCCTTTTGCAAAACTTCCTTCTCCAGTAACCCTTTCACTACTTTGCGAGCTAACGCACATCGCAACTTGCGATACGCCCACCAAAGGATACTTTTGCGAAAATCTATGGTGAGGTTTGCGATACATATTCAAACGCAAAATGAGAGGCGCCGAATAACACAAGTTGCGATGTCTTGTGAGTCTCAAAGTTTGTAGTGATACTCTGTGTATTGTAAAAGTTGCGATGTTTTGAGTATGATTAAACGTTGCGAAGTGCGAAATATCGCTATGGTGGACAGAGATTGAGCGAGTCGCAAAGTTTTATTTGTCGTGTATCTCGCAAAAACGCTACGATGATTAAAGGTTCATTATTAATTTACGATGAGCGGTGCACCACAAGTTGCGATGCGTATCGCATCACAAATTTGGCAGATTTTTTTTGCTTCGCAAACCCTTCAAGTTTTTTATTTTTCCTTTGCAAACCCTTCAGATTCTTTGTTTGGCCCTTCGCAAAAAGGCACAATATGTAGTAGTGATTATTGTTACACTTGTGATAAAGTTGCTTCATGGTTAACTCCTTCCTCTTTCTCCCAAATAGGGCGTGGGTTCAAACCCACCATAAAAAAACTTCACGCATGTAGGTTAGGGGGAAAAGGGGAAAAGGGGGGCAAAGGGCAAAAGGCCTTTGGCCAAATCTGAAATCTAACGTTTTGAAAATAAAATTCTTCTTTTGGCAGTTTTGTTTCTAGAAATCATAATCTTCTATGCCTATACAATATGTATGAAATCTAAAACAAAATATAGGCAAAATATGAAATCTGATTTTAAATTTTTGATTATTTATTTTGCCCATTTTGGCATTCATTGTTTTTAAAATCGTAATGGTCCATGCGTATATAACGCAATATTAAAGACATTGTGTATGTCAAATTTTGCAAACATAGGTTAGGTTGTTGAACTAGGATATGTAACCAATGGTGGGCCACAATCAACCTCAACAAAATAGGGGTGTGCTAAAAATTCATTGTTTTACCATTATAGTCTACTCAGTATGATTGTGTTGCTACAACTACAAACCCATCTTAGAGTTAATGTTTTTGTTGTTAATGCTAGCATAAGACACCATCTTCTTGGTCCTGCAACTTTTGCCACTAACTAGATATGCTTTTGGTTTAGTGCTATTTAGGTTATGAATTTTTTTTTTTAATCAAACGTGTCACATGCACAAAAAACTACAAGAATAATAACTAAGCCAATGATGCAACAAGGAAACAAATCACAAGAAATGCAAGCCTAAGTTTAATCCAAGATTGGAAACATAAAAATGTAAGGCAAGGATAGGTTTATGCTAAAAGATGATTCAATCAGAATTTTATATTGATAACATATGGAAACAAAGGTTATGACAAGAAAATATACCAAAAACCAATGTTGAATATACTAAAGGTAAATGGGAGGTCCTACCCTTATTTATACCCCATTGGGGATGTAGTTCAAGGAAACTTCCATAAAGACTTCCATGAGTGCACCAACCAAGGAAGCTTTTTGAAAAACTTTTTAATTAATAGTGAATGATGATGCAAGTGATGATGTAGGCAATTATATTTGTGCAAGCAATGATGTAAACAATGATGTAGGTGATTATGTTAATGCAAATGACGATGTAAGCGACAAGTGATGGTGGTGTCTTTGACAAAAGGTTTAGCACATGTTAATGACTATTGAAACCATGCATTTATGTAAGTGGATAAATTGTAATATGTATTGTGAACATTATAATTCAACAAGTATTTATATTGTTACATCTACAAAAAATTGTGTGGCAATAGAAGTTATAAGGGAAAGTGGGATTGTAAAAGATGTTTCACATCTTGGTAGTTTGGTTATTTTGGAAATGTTAACAATTGTTTAGGTGATAATTCATTTTTTGCACTGTAGATTTCACAATTTGATAGCAATATGTAAAACATTATGAGAAACAATGTTCGCAAAGACCACATTACCTTACAACTAAATCTCAAAAACCACTACAAAAAAACTATGTTGTAATTATTATTTCAATAGTGCAACTCCTCTACAACCATGCCTTATAAATACAGTAAATTAATAAATAAATTTCCACATTAGAAAATAGGCTAATTGTTAGGTAGTTGCAATGTAATTGTAAACGAGTGTTTTATATGGTTATTTATACACATCGTATATACAAATGTAGTCAACTATGTTTGACATTTTGAGGAGTTGGATTATAGTTGCATATTGCAATTAAAATAAGACTATTGGAAGGCAGTTATATAATGAGCAACTACTCTACAACTAACGTACGACATTAATACATGTGATCACACCATGTGTCTAAATTCCCACCATCCATTATGTATAAAGCTTGTAACTGGTTTTTGACTATGAAGCATGTCGGTACAAGATGTTGGTTATTACGTTGCCATTAAGTGGCCACTATTTTACCACTAGTGTCCACTAATTATGCCACTGCTTGGTCACAATAACGCCATTAGGTGTTTCATATGTACCACTGTAGGGCCACTACATTGTTATTTTGTTACAACATTTAGGCCATTATGTGCCCACTATGTTGCCATTATAGGGCCACTAAGTAAGTATTACCTCTTCACTGTGCATATAAAATGTAAATTTGCAGGCATCGAACTTGATTATAATTCTCCACTCTCCCTCCGCCTTCCTTTCCTTCACTTCCTTCTTTTTTGTTTCGTATTTATTAAAGACCATCCACACGATCAAATGTAAATTTAAACTATAGTAAATTTTCAAATTGTGCATGCCTATGTCACTTCCTTGCAATTGGGTTTTGCACTAACACATGCAACTATGTTTCTATATTTTCCTCACATGCAACTTGAGTTGCAAATTAGTATTTCTATAGATAAAACCTAATGCTAGTTCATGTCTAGAACTATAATGCAACTCTATTGATACTAGTATTTCTTATTGACAACTACAAAATAATTGGTAGCCAATGATGATTTAGCACTTGACCCAAACAACCTTTGTAGTTGTGTTAGTGAGGACATAATGGTGGGCAAAGTCCCAAAGAGCCTGGCCCAAGTCAATTGATCTACATGCTCCCTTGAGTACCTCTCCATTAATGCCTTCCTCCTTGACATCCCACACTCGACGACCCATCATCATGAAGCCTTGCATATACTCAGTGAGGAATCCCATTGATTCCTCCATAGCATAACTTTTTGCCATGCATCCCTTGAGCTATTTCATGCAACTTTGTTCATTCGTTTGATGCAATACATCCATCAAAAGTGGACGAAACCAACAAATCAAGCTCGTCAAAAAGAAAAATCACAATATGTGTCATCACATACAAAAAAAGATGTGGGCATCACCATCTCCAGCATGCAACATCCTCCTTAAACATGAGAATTTCATTAAGGTTTATGACTTTTGGGTGAAAGCATGATTGAATGTACAATTTCTAGACATACTTGCAATATTACAAAGGAGCCATCACCAACATGACTTTACTTTCAAATTGAATGATTAGGATGTTAAAAAACATGCGCTAAGGTTTAACCTTATTTAGTACCATATTTACATTGATTTACATTAATGCATATTCCATTTGAATATCTCAACCAAGTTTATTTAGAAGTTTTTCAAGTAATTAAATTATCCATTGTACTTGTGCACCTAATTTCAATGAATCCAAAGCTAATTTTTTGTACATGATTTTTCAAGATCATGACCTAAAGCATGTCAAATTTTGAACTAATTTAGTGTAAGTGAGTTTTTTGAAAACAATACTCCCTTGGGCTTCAAAATTGAAAAGAATCATTTCAAATAATGCATCTGAATTTTTCAGAAATATAATAACATATTTCCCTCAAGGATCGTTGTAGGAACATTTCATCTTCAAACATCAAATTCAAAATATACAAATTTTATGTATTCATTTCAATGGACAATTTTTATTTTAAAATTTTTAATGAATTATTACAAATTACTATGATGTTACAAAACCCCGACTTCTATGTGTTTAGATACATATAGATATCTTAAATGGTGCAAAAATTTCATTTATTAAAAAAATCAAAGTTTGGCAACATTAACACCATGTCTTGCATTAAGTTGTTTGTCGAAACATTTGGTGCTATGGCCAAAGTACAATCAAAGTATTATGTGATCATATCCAAATCTAAATTATTTCTAAAATTAAAAGGGCGATTTCATGTAAATTTTGATTTTATCATTGAAATTCCATTAGATTTTTATATCATTTTGGTGTGGAGTACTTTGTTAAATAAATATGGAAAATTGTCATTTGGGACAATACTTTAATGCACTCAATCATGCTTTCACCTTTTTGCACATATCCATCGGAACACCCTCACTACAACAAAAGGTGTCCTTGTACGGCAAGTGATTTTACTAGATTATGAGTGAATTCACTGCATAGTTATGACATTCTTAGTGTGGGAATGTTATGGAAGCCCAAAAAAACACGAAAATTCGTTAAAATTCGTTAAAATTCGCGCTGAAAAATGTTTTGACAAGGTGCTAAATGAAGAATTTTAATGTGCAAAATGAAGAATGTCATTACTAGGATTCACTGGTTTTAATGAATAGGGACTAATGGGGAAGCAGTGAATTCATTGGTCTAGTGAACGAGGACTAGTGAATTGCACCCACATTTTGTAGTATTTAAGCACATGATGGCTTTTTGGGTGTCCTCTTGCATGAGACCCCTTAAGTATAAAGGGAGTAAAGTTTGCATAAGCAGATGCCAATAATATGTTTTCATGATAGCCCACCTCTCAATTGACACATGCTTAACCAAAGAGGCAAAGTACACATATGGTACCTTTAAGGATGCAAACCAACTTTCGAAAGTTGAAAGCTCCCTTTCATTTAACACATAATTGGCATGGGGCATCATCCATCATGATGGGTTTTGTGGGTTGCGAATAAGCCAAAGGTGTGGGCGTAGGTTTTGCACCTCCAAGTTCCGCCTCACCTCCTTGTTGTCCTTCTCACCACAAATGGTCCGAATTACATTTTCACACACATTATTTTCCACATGCATAACATCTAGGCAATTCATGATCAACAAATCTTGCCATAACCCCATCAACTCAAATTGATTTAGTAGTATTAGCTAAGTAGTGTTAGTTGGGATTGGTTCTTCTACACAACTTCATTGCAACTATAGTGATCTTTGCAAGACCACATTGCAACTGTGAAAATACAAATGTAGCAACATTAGTTGCAAAAAGGAGTGTGTTCCAACTTGTATGTATGCTTCAATTTAATTAAGATTTATTGTCAACTCTATTGCCACATTTCACAACTTCTAAATTTTTGGAGGGCAGTGAACATGATTTGTGTACCTTGAAATAAGGTAGGTCATATAGAATGGACCTATGTTTCACCCCATGGACCTTGGAAGGGTAATTAGTAGACCTTGGTCATCCACCTTCGGTCTCCATTCCCTTTGCTTCCACTTCATGGCTTGTTATTATGGGGGGTTTACCCTTTTCTTTTAGATGCCCATTAAATGTATCCTTGAACTGTGGTAATCGGTATGGACGTTTACGTCAAAACCACTTACGATGGGCCATATACACCGCCTTCCTCAAGGTTGATGAATGTTAAGATGTGGTTTTTTTCCCACATTTAGGACAAGCAATATATCCTTGGTGTACACACCCATATAACAAGCCATACCCTTGGAAATCATTGATGGTCCACATGACCATGGCATGAAGATCGAAAGAACGGTGCCCCTTTGGTTTGGCAAAATCTAATGTTTGGACACCGAACATTCGAGTGTCTTCAACTCCTCCACAAGTGGAGTAAGAAATACATCAACGTTGCTCATGTTAACACTTTCCTTCCCCAATATAATCATTGAAACTAACATGAAAAATCACTTTATCACCAACCATGGTGGTAAATTATAGAGAAAAATGTACATGGGCCAAGTGAACCATGTGCATAACTTTTGGAAATTGGATTAAATCCATCAGTGGATATTGTTAACCTCAAATTTCATTGCCAAAATCTAACCAAGCCTCATCTATGTGGGCCCAAGCTTTGCCATCCACAACATGGCACACCATACCATCTATGCTCTTGTTTTCCACATGCCATTGTAATACTTGTGACACGGTAGGGGAGTGATACATCTGCTTCTATAATGTAATTAGGGGGAAATGCCATAAAATCTTAGTGGGTATTGGTATCCATTTAACTTGTTTATACCTTTCCTTCCCACATTTTGGGCAGTGAGTGAAATTTGCATACTCCCTTTTATACAATACAATATAGAACTACATGCATGAATTTTGTTGTATTTTGAATTTTAGAACCTAATCGTATAATAAGGTGTCAAAGTTACATGTTGATATGGGGAGGGTGTCTAAAATAGTTGATGCATTGTGCTTATATGTCTAGAACTTGGTTAGGCAAGCTACAAATGCTTACCACTAAGAGCTATGGAACCGAAGGAAACTGCCATTAGATATGGATGTGAAACACAAACATGTCGTCAAGGCATTAAATAGGTATAATGTGGAATGGAACAATCTTGATTGCATGATCATTGCAAAATATATGACATATTCTGCATCTAAATATCATGCATGACAACATGTACTTCCCTAATAGCTCTTTGATTTGTTGCCTTACTCCTTTTTAGCAATGGGTCATCACCACCTCATTCTATTCCAATGGGTGAATTGTGTAGGATGATTCAAGCTACTTAAAGTGCTAATCAATAGTCTTTGTTGTCTAATTGAACTATATGTAATTTGCATGTCCAAAAATTTATGTTTTGAAGGAACACGTAATGTTTGAAAGGTTTGTCATAATGTTCATCACAAGCTAATTTAATAGTGATATTGGTGAGTCATTTAAATTTTAAAGCAACAACTATGATTGCTTTTGAAGCTTGGGGTGAAGTTTTCATTGTAAAAATGGTTTATATAGCTTGTTCCTTGTGATTGATAGCAGATGATCTTTTACAATTTTCTTTCATTGTTTTTGACCAATTCATTATTTTGGCATTTCATGCTCAAGGACCTTGTTTGTTGTGCAGGTCATGTAAGAGTTATATTGGTGCATATGGGGGAAATTACCAAAATCATATTACTTTTCATAGTGTGCCAGTTTGTCATGCCTACTAGATGTAACTAAGCATTATAGAACCTCTACAATGTTGCGAATGGGCTATTGGCATCAACTGGTTAGCTAGCACATGAGGTTGTATAATATATGGAAGATTTAAACATTCCCACCCAGCTTGTAAAAGCTTTAAAAATCTTGAAATTTGTTGGCATATCTCTAGATGAAAGACAAAATCTAAAAATGCAACCATTTTCAAGTGGGCTATTCCAAGCCCTCATGCTAGGCATCAATTAAATTATTCTCCATCCTCAAGCCTTGATTGGGATTGCCGGTTAAGTTACTTTTCCAAGATGACTAGTTCCACTAGACTATCCAATTGGAGCACCATCACCTAAAAGATTATATGGACATGGTAATAGTTCCTTGGGAGGTTGAAAACTTGCATTTATTTTTGTTGGAAAAGGTCATTAGGTGGAGATGGAAGTGACACATGATTTACACCCTTTTAGGATAAAACAAGGAAGATGGCAGGGTAAAAGATGTCATGTTGTGTTGGTAGGAGATGTTTCAATAAACATGTTTTCTCCAAACAATCTATCCTTGTGGCTAGATTCTATTAATTGATTAAAACAAGGTGTTTCATCAACTAGTTACCATTTATGTGATTTGCACGATGCATTTCAAAGTTCAAACTTAGAGTATAAAGGAAGGATGGTAAAACATCAGAAACATTAAATCTCTACTTTCCATACTTTTTGAAATCTCTAATGTACAAACTTTAATTTATTAACATCATTTTGTATTTTCATTACAAGTTGGAGTATTTGTTAGCATTGAGTAGTTTGTACATGTCCATACTTTTGGAAAGGAGATTTGCATCAGGTAATAGACTTTTGATGTTAATTTGATTTTGTGTTTCTCTTTCATTGAAAACATGAAACCATTTTTGTACTTCAACAACATCTTTCTTGAAACGAGGGCAAATTGAATACATGTTAGTTTAAGAATTGTAAATAGTTTTAGTTTTGTTAGTTTAAATGTACATGTTTATTGCTTTAGGAACTTGTTGTTGGAAAATCAAAAGATGAACAACCTTGATGGGAATAGAAAAACCCATTAACAATTCCTTAAGATAATTATTAACAAGGTAATAAATGGTAAACTTGTGTAGTAGCTAGTTGTTGCCAATGTGGAATTTCCCTTGGTAGTCAAACATCTACATCCATTTTAGGTGCTCAACTCCACCTCCAAAATGTGGGTCATAATTATTTCATATTTAAGAATCTATTCATAGTTAATGTTTTGTCCAATGACCTTTTAGGGCTCAAATCAATGTTGTATCAAACATCATTTCCAAGTCTTCTTATTATTTTGGGACTTGCAATAAAAGTTTAGTATGTAGGCTAGTGGTTACATTGGCCTATACCCACTTTGGTGAGTTGGAAAAAATAGGCGTTGTTTTTTTCCTTGTTTATTTTTAATGCATAACATCATGGATGTAATTAAATAAACTTCACTGGCCAAACTGTTAAAAAAATTCACCTTTTCCTATAAAATCAAAATCCATGATTTATTTGGCAAACAGGCCTCGCCAACATAAGTATCTCTACTTTGGTATTCCTTATGGGCTTAACAATGTGTATTTCAAAATGTCGAATTTAGAAATGTGTTTCTAGGTTGTTTTATCAATGACCCTCCCAAGTGGGTTTTGACCTCTCTTATTCCTAATTTAATTAACTATGTCTCTTGAATGCTAGCCAATGGCATAACGAAGTATGTCATTGCTTCAAGAAATGTAGTAAAATAGATTTTTGTATAATTGCTTACATGGTAGTTTGAATATATAATTATATACTTACATTCACACCCATGTCAAGAGCTTATGAAATCAATGGGTAGTTGTGAGAGCTAGTCATTGTTATTGATGAGTTGGGTGATGATTTGACATTTTTTGAATGACACCCACAATGCTATGGCCGCATTCATTTTTGTTTTTTTGTTTTGGTTAGAGTTGATTGATAGAATTGAAATTAAAATTCCTACAAAATATTTCACACTATTGTAACAACATATTTGCATTTCACATGCCTATGTTCATTATTTTTGTCTTAGGTCTCAACAAACTTAACAATATAATTCATTCCAACATCAGATTCATGGTCATATAATATATAATCAGAATCTGCACTTCATAATAATTTTTTTTAAAACTCCAAAAACAAGATTTCAATTCATTTCATCATAATTTAACACTACAAAAAATTCAGACAAAATATGAACGTAAAATTCACTATAGAAGTTTGTGTTTTTTTGTATTATTGAAAACATGAATCCAAATTATAACATAATCCCATGTTTTGTTGAAAAAATCTCAAAACAACATTTAAAATTTGTTATATATCAAAATATAATCAATGGTTTTTTATTTCCACTACCTCAAGCTTGTCCTATTTTTCTTTATAAAAAAAATTCACTACTACAAAATGTGGGTGCAATTCACTAGTCTTCATTCACTAAATCAATGAATTCATTGCTTCTTCATTGGTCCCTATTAATTACAATTAGTGAATTCACTCAAAATCTAATGAAATCACTTGGCATACAAGGACACATTTTGTTGTAGTGATTCCTTGTTTCATGTTCTTCTCCACCTCTTTTGTTATTAATAACTCTCCCCCTTTTGAACCATCCCAAGTCGCATCATTATGATCTAAAATAATAGTAATTCAAAATTCAAACTAAAAAAGTTCCCTAATTAATCCCTATCCTAAATGCCTCCACTACTACAAAAGCGGGGTGTAGTTCACTAGCTTAAATCACTATTGGACCTTAAAAATGAAATAAGTTCATTGCATTTCACTAATTTCACCATGATTAAAGTTATTTCACTATGATATCACTATGTAAACATCATTACTTATTAACATAATTCACTATTATAATTTACAATAGTAAATAGGTTTACTTATAAGTTTTTTAAAATAACATATATATGTTACTTTATGATATACCTTATATTATTTTTAATTATTTTAGTTATTCTAACTTATACCCTATGTTATTACAAGTTATTATAGGCCATTATAAATTATTATACCTTAAAATATTACACAATATTTTACATTAAAATATTTTAACTAATTTATTATAAACATTTAAGTTATTTTAAATTTAATTATTCAACTAACCTTAGGCTATACTTTAAGTTATTCAAGGTCATTTTACTTTATGTTATTATAAGTTATATTATCTAAATATAATAACTTAAAATAATCTAACTTAAAATATAATGACCTAAGGCAAAATAATTTAAAATATAAAATAATAGCCTATGAAAAAAAATTTAAAATAACCTAAAATATAACAACTACCAATAGCATATGAAATTATAACATAAAATATCTAACAATAATTTATAATAGAATAATCACCAATAATTGTAATATAACATATAATAACCAATATTAATTTATAATATAATAACCACCAATATCCATTAATATAATAATCATTAATAATCACCAATATCCAGTAATAAAATATCCACCAATAGCCATTAATATAATAACCATTAATAATCACCAATATCCAGTAATAAAATATTCACCATTAGCCATTAATAGATTAGCCATCGATAGTCGCTAATATAATAACAATTAATAACCACCAATAGGCACTAATAGAATATCCACCAATAAAATAACCACCAATAACCACTAATATAATATCCATTAATAAATACCAATATCCACAAATAGTCATTAATAAAATAGGCAATAGAATAACCACCAATAGCCACCAATAAAATAATTACTAATAGGCATTAATAGAATAACCACCAATAACCATTAATAAAATAATCATTAATAAAATAACTATTAAGAGCCTAGAATAACCACCAATAGCCACCAATAGAATAATTACTAATAGGCATTAATAGAATAACCACCAATAACCATTAATAAAATAATCAATAATAAAATAACTATTAATAGGCACTAATAGATCAAGTATCAATAGCCATTAATAACCACTAATAGCCCCAATGTCAAAAGAATAGCCAATAGCCATATATTAGAATTGTTTAGGATTCCCAACAATAATTTAGGGTGAAATAATCTATAATAGAAAAAAATAACTTAAGGTGAAATAATCTACAATAACTTATAATTGTTAATAATAACATAAGGTGAAATAACGTTCAATAACCAAA
The DNA here is from genome assembly GCA_963920785.1 of Sphagnum contortum. NCBI lineage: Eukaryota > Viridiplantae > Streptophyta > Sphagnopsida > Sphagnales > Sphagnaceae > Sphagnum > Sphagnum contortum. The sequence goes on from OY987277.1 coordinate 15,645,398, forward strand.
AGTAACCAATAATAACTTCACATAGTCGAAAATAGATTAAATAACTTAGAATAGCCAAAATTAATTTATATTAATTGCAATTAGCTTAAAATGAAATACTTTACAATAGCCAAAAAATAGAATAACAAAAAAATAAAAATAATTGAGAATAACCATAAATAGCCATAAATAATGTAGGGTGAAATAATTTAAATTAATGAAAAATAGCCATATAATATTTAAAATAACATAACATAAGTAATGTTATTATTATATTAAGAAAACATTATCCATTTATTAAATTTTTTTTTCAAAAGACCGGTCATTGAAATGTTATTGAATAATGATATTCAATTTTTTTGTGTTAAAATGATTTTACACTTTCAAAAAGAAATAAATGTAACTATGTACATAATTAAAAAAAATTAAAAGTAAACTCAAATCATTTCATTTGAACAAAATCTCAATAAGATATGAATTTTAAAAATGTATGTTTTTGTAATGTTTAAAATGAAGTATTTGATAAATAGAATGTAATGTAACATCTTATATATAAAAGTTAACATGGTGTCTGTGTGTGTGTGTGTCACACGACGTTCTGCTTTGTAATATTAGGCAGAACTGGTGGTAGTTAGGAATCCCATAACAAAAATAAAATCCCAACAGGGGGGGGGGCTAGTAGGGGGGGGGGGGGACAGGCAGGGGAGTGAAGGGAGGTGTTTTTTTTTTTTTTTTTTTTTTTTTTTCCTGTCTTTTTGGGTCCTCCTTCCTTTTCTTGGGGGTGGTTGGAATGGCGTAACCACTGGTTACCAACACTCGTATTATCATAACAAGTGGGGTGGTTCAATGGTAGGGGTGTTTGCTTCCATTTTACAGGTCAAAGGATCAAACCTCATAAGTGGTGTTGTGTGTGGTCAACAATGATAAATTAATTAAATATTCTCCAATCGAATACCCTAAAATAGATGCCTAGGTTGATTATGTGGCCTATGGACAAAGGATAGGTTTTAAACTTAGCCTAGGTAGTGACATGTGTTAATAATTCATAGGTTGAAAATCATGAAATTATCAATAATAATACATATTAAATAATTTAATTTTAATTGATTTCCATGTTGGCTAGTTAATTAACTAGCAAATGAATGGTTTGGTAAATTTGTATTTCACTTGAGAATAACATTATTTCAATAGATACTACCGAAACAATTCATTGTCTATAACAATTAGTCCTCGTTCACTATGGGGTTGACCAATTTCATTAATGTAAAAAATTCACTCAAAATCTAGTGAAACCCATAGTGAACTAGGACGCATTTTGGTGTAATGCAGGCTCTAACATTCCATTTGTTGGTAGGGATTTAGGTTCTTTTGGGGATGGGTTCACTTGTTTATCTAAAGTTGATTACAAGATGCTTTGTTACATTGGTCACAAAATGGATATTTAGGGTTGCAATTTGGTTCATTATTATGTTGCCCAATCAATTGTGGGGACTATAAAATGAGATCCTAGGTCCTTGATTAACAAGCTAATGGCTTATCTACCTACCTTCATGTTTTATATTGAATTTATTATACTATCAACTAGTGCTTATAATGACTTCTTTAAGCCTATCTATGTATAAGGAAATGGTGAAAGGAATTTTCATTCCCCTAATCAAGGTTACTCAATATGATTCAAGTTTATTAGTATGTTTGGGGCATCATGGGTATCTGATGGATTTGCAAACTATTTCTACGGTATGGTTTGGGAAAACCAGTTTACAAGTTGAGGTGGTTTGTCATTCATGTTGCAACTAATAATGGAGGTGTTATTTCACCGAACCATTGACTACTTGGCAATTGCTCAAATAGTTTTTTTCTTTAAATGTTGATCATATAGCATATGTGAATATTTAGTATTTAATTAACCATAGCCTATATACCATACACAATTATGAGAATGTTGGGTATGAGTAGGCGCAAGTGGAATGGAGTTTGTTGCTATCTCATTTGAATGTTTTGTCTTAGTTTTGTGCTTGCCAGTTGCATTGACAATGTATTCCAAGAGTTAATGGTGTGCAACAAGGTTGGGTGCTACCAATGGAAAAAGACACCATCAAGATAACATTATCTCACAACTTTCAAATATGTTGGTCTCATAACCCATAACATATGAAATATCAATAATTACCATTCCATGGGCATGGTATCCATGAGTAGATTATTATGATCTATAATGCATGGATGAATATAAGGATTTAAGTTGCATGTTCTAGTATGAATCATACTAGTCATGGTTCAATATCAAGGAATGATTGTTTAGAACTCAATGGGGATATAAAAGACCTTATGCACTGGGTACAAGCTCATGTTTTCAAAAGTTACAAATTTTATGTAACCGACCTATTATTGTGATAGAAAGTTCAACCCAAATCTTGTTTGCTTGTGCAAATGTTTGGAGACATGATTTGGGTGTAGTAGGTCTTGTGGCATATGAGGAGTTTATAAGGAGTACCACATGCATTGGTAAGATGTGTTTCATGTGTGTATGCCCACATGTATGTCATGACATCCAACAATGTGTATCCGAATTTTCATGGATGGCAATATGCAAGTCCTTGTTTTCATTGTGCTGATTGGAGCCAAATACAAATGACATTATATATACCTGGACAAATCTAAGAATGAATGGCTTGATATTGGTTTGTTTTGCTAATCATGACCAAGTGGTGGTTGTTCCTTTCCTACTATAGGGTTAATAAGTAAATCCATATGTGAATTTAAGGATAAGTGATTTATAACACCTTTGTATCCTTTGACATGCCTATCTTGTTGTGTAGTTTTATGCAATATGAAATTCAATGTCTACACCAGAGCAATTGCATGTCTGCAAAAGCATTGAATAATTGTCATGGGCATATCTTGCTCATTAGGTAACTTTCCAACACCAAACTTGGCCTTGCAAAATTTTGTAAACTTGGTGATAATAAAATAAGTTGTTATTTTTGCTCACTATTAATTTTTGATCAAAAAATGATTTTAAGCAATATGAAATTCAATGTCTACACTAGAGCAATTGCATGTCTACAAAAGCATTGAATAATTGTCATGGACATATCTTGCTCGTGTAGGTAACTTTCCAACACCAAACCTGGCCTTGTAAAAATTTGCAAACTTGGTGATAATAAAATAAGTTGCTATTTTTGTTCACTATTAATTTTTGCAAACTTGGTGATAATAAAATAAGTTGTTATTTTTGCTTACTATTAAACTAATTGAACATTATGTTTGTCTGTGTAGGATTCAAATTGGCAGAGTTACAATTGTCCATAGAAAAAGTCTAACTTATTAGTTGGACACATACGACACAACATAATGTGTAAGGTATCCAACACTTCACATCTACATGCATCATAGTACATTTAATTGTGGCGATGTGAATAGACATTGGTCATAAAACATAGGGAACATGTATGTTGAATGTCTATAGTTGCCATGTAGTGACAAAATAGACTAATGTATGGGTTAGATGCAAGTTGCCATGTAATGATGTTCCATAACTAATTTGATTTGGAACATTGTTACATGGGACATAACCTTGGTTCTAGTTGCATAATGGTATATAATTAAAACATAACAGTTAATAACAAATAGTATAAAGGAATCTAAACATGTCCAATTAGTTGCCAACTGATTGCACACCCATAATTACAAGTTATGTGTTAGTTGTCATCCAATTGATCCTCACTTTATTACAAAATGTTGCACCAATGACTATTTTAATTAGTGGTAAACACATTACTTCTTTTTAATATTGTAGTTTTACAATAGTAGATTATTAACAAATGTGAATTGCCCATAAGTTGGCAATTGGTTATTTAAATCACATGGAGATTACATTGAGTTGCCTCATAGTTGCATTATATTGCTCAAGCCAATTACCATGCATCTACAATGGACCACACAACCAAACAACTAGTTTCAAATATGGGTTCCATAAAAGGAACATGGTTGTATATAAGTACTATAATCAAACAATAAAGTTGACACGCCCCCAAACTCCTTGATAGATTCAACTACAAGTCCAAAGGTGAAAACATCGGAAGGAGAAGGAGTTGGGGTACACTCTTTAATTCGCAACATTACGAGGGGGTGGGGGGGGTGGGGGGTACAAAGGCGTGCTAGAGCTCCGGGATGGGGATTGGGACAAGTGACAAGCGAATCAATTCTTCACATGAACCTGCCCAAACCAAACAACAAGTTGGTTAGTGCATAGTTGGAGCACTTTTGGTGCACGGACGAGCCATGGGCATACACGGACTCACAAGACTCACCACGACTTGGACTTAGGGGAAGCCACCACCTTCCCCCTTATAGTGTTCTCTTTGATTAGCCATGGGGCTACATCCAAATGTCATTTTGTCAAAGGACTCCCAAGTTGGGAATTTCAAAATTCCCAAAATTGGGACTATCGCAACTTTGGAAACCTATAACTTCTTGTGTAAACTTCCAATTAAAATGAGGCTTAAAGTAAGGTTATAGATCTCATCCAGAGCTTTCCAAAGATATGTGGCATGCCACCTGAACGTAAGTAAATCAAGGTGATTCTTGACTTTTAATGGTTGGGAGTCAAATTGGCACTTTGACTCCCGACCCTTCTTTCGGCCATAACTTGTGTTTTAAGTATTCAAATGGGGCGTGCAAGCTTATTATATAAATATGCATTTCAAGAGCTTTCCAATAGTATAAGGAACTTTTTAATCTAATGAATTTTGACCCCTGCAATCACTCTCTAAAGATTTGGGAGTTCATTGGGACTCCATTACTAAAGTGGGAGTGCACTTGGGAGTGTGTGGGTTCATTCTCTCACACTCTCCTACATTCCTACACTACTAACCTGCATTTAAAAAGACTCAAACAAATATCTTTGTTGAATTCAATGAAATCAATTATCTCAAGAATTTGTCTTTCATCCTTTATTTTTTCGTCATGACTCTAGTTTTTTTACGAATTTTTTTGTCTCCAACTTTCTGTGACTACCGGCGGGAATTTTGGCCGCATCCAATTTTCAATTGTTGTTCACCATTTGTATTTTGTTTATTTCATCAATATGCCCATATTTATGATTTCCATGTACTGAGGATTATTTCCCAATTTAGTCATGCGCAAACCAAGGACGAACACTCATCGTTTACGGCAGCATGAAGTGTGACTCCCAGGCTTCACTATCGGCCCGCACTTTTGCAAGCCCTTGCCTTGGTTGCAAGCCCAAGGCTAGGGTCGTGACAAAAGTTGCCTCATAGTGGCAAGCTACCCTATCTATTAGTTCCCCATAAATTATAATATAATTTTTACCAACACTACATTAGTGGATTGTTAGTTGCAAACCTAATATCTAGTTGTGTGCATGTAGTTACACAAAAGTTTTAATATAGGTCCAAATCAGTTACTATGTAGTTGCAAGCTAGTGACATTAATTATTACTTAGTTACAAAGATGCCTTCCCAAGTAATTACAATCCCATAGTTTTCAATTCTTGTATAACTATTCCAAACCTTTGATTGTTACATGTAAACCCAATTAATGCCCAAACGGTATCCATCAAGATTTAAAACAATATCAAGTAGTGGTCCATGAGTGATATAAGGGTGGTGTATTTCCAAAAGCATAGTTATGTTCTAGTTGTAACCTAGTCGCCACATTTTATTGGTTTAAAAAAAGTTGCCAATGTGTTATCAATTACAACTTCTACACCACGACAACTAAACACACAACACATAAAGTTGTACAATAGTGTCCATTGGACACAAAGTTCTTAAAAAGTACTACCAGAAGAAGGTTGTAGTTGACACCCAATTATCAATTAAAATTTGAAAGTTACTTCATAATTCCATATGTGTTGTTTTAGAATTGCCTTTGGTACACACTTGTGACTTTATTGTTCCCTATAATAAATAAATAAATCGTAACTATTGGGTTTATTAAAGTTATATGGTAGTGCCTTAATAAAACACATGAGTTGTTCATGAGATGCACATGTCATATACTTAGTTACAATATAATTTTTACATGTTGCAAAAGGTAAACTATTCAACTCATATGTAATTATTGTACATGGATGATGTTTAATGCATAGTTACAAAATAATATGGGACACCTAAATAGGTAGTTGTTTTCAAGTGTCCATAGGCAATGATCCTAATTGTTCAATAGTCGCCAATTAATTATTTTATTGTGACGCAACCCCACACTTTTTGAAAGACTCAAATGCAAGTCCAAAAGTGAAAACAATGGAAGAAGGAGTTGGGATATGTTCTTTAGCTTGCAGCATTTTGGGGGTAGAGGGGCGTGCTGGAGCTTCGGGATGGGGACTAGGATAAGTGATATGCAAATCAATTATTTACATGGACTTGCACAAACCAAACAAGTTGGTTAGTGCGTGGTTGGAACATTTTTGGTGCATAGACAATCCACGGGCATACATGGATTCACAAGACTCACCATGGCCCGGACTTGGGGAAGCCACCACCTTCCCCATAATAGAATTCTTTATGATCAGCCACAGGGGCTACATCCAAATGTCATTTTGTCTCGAGATTCCCAAGTTGGGAGTTTCAAAATTCCCAAAATTGGAATTCTCGGCATTTTGGAGGGTCATAACTTCTTGTGTAGACCTCTAATTGAGCTGAAGTTTAAAGCAAAATTGTAGCCTTTGTTGCAATCTTTCCAACAATACATGGCACATCACCTACACACGTATTTTAAGGTGATTCTTGACTTTTTGTGGTCAAGAGTCAAATTGACAATTTGGCTCTTATCCTTTCTTTTGGCCATAACTTATATTTTAAGTACTCAAATGGGTCATGTAAGCCAATTTTATACATTTAAATTTTAAGAGATTTTCAATGATATAAGGAACTTTTTAATCCAATGAGTTTTGACCCCTAAAATACCTCTTTGAAGATCTATAACTCCATAGGGATTCCAATTCCCAAAGTGGGAGTGCACTTGGGAGTGTGTGGGTTCATCTTCACACTCCTGGGAGTGTAAATGTGACTTTCGGGTTTCACTTTCAGCCCACACCTTTCCATGCCGTTGCCTTGGTAGCAAGCCTAAGGCTAGGATCGTGACATATTTTTTATTTAGTTACGATGTAATGGCTCATGAGTTGCACCTTCAAACCTTTAAAACTCAAATGCACTTGCCAAAGGCTAAAATGATTTATCACATAGTTGCATCATAACTAATTATGTTGAACATGTAATTATTTTTGAATGCTAATAAAAGATCTTCATAGTTGTTTTTGAGTTGCAAGATGGTTGTATTAACTTTATACTTAGTTACCACATAGTTGTTATATGGTTGCATACTCTAAACTATACAACCCACCTACAACTGCCATAGATTATAAGAAATAACATCAACAAAAACATTATGTTGTGATGCATCCAACTTCAATTGTAAATAATATATATTTAGTTCGACACTAGTTACCCATTCAAAACTCAAGGGATATTTAAGAGTTGTAAATTTGTTGTATGTTAATTGCAATAGTAGTGTGTATTAAGTGAACCTTTAGTTGCAAGTAAGTTGCAAAGGAAATTGATAGAGTTCATCATGCCAATGTGGATGAAAAACCACATCAGCGTGACATCATGAACTTCGTCGCATATGGGTTGTACATTAGTTGAAACGTGAGTTACAACTAAATTACATGTAGTTGCACATGTATGCAATTGTATATATGATGAATTACAGCTCTTGCAACTAGTTTAACTTATCCATTAACACTCACATTGTAGAAATACGATGAGTTGCAAGTGTCTATTACAATTCAAAAATTGAGTTGTAAAGGTAGTTGCAAGAAACCTCATAGTGAAAGGAGGTGTTCCCATTTAATCATGTTTTGTTGTTCATACAATAGTGGTTATTTGCCCCAACATGTGTTGAAACAAAATCAAAAATGTTAATTGATCATTTACTAGGTGTGAATACAAGGGTTGAAAGACTAGCATATTTACAATGTGTGTTGGGACAATCATTACAATTTAAATACAATTGTCATAAAATAATGTTCTGTAACATGCATCAGACTAAAAACTATGGTAATGGTTTGGAATCCCACTAAACAATACATACTACAATAAATGAAAACAACAATTTAAGTACACAAAATATTAGTAACCTACAAATACAGATCCATAACCACATTTGCTATCTTAGATTTCATTGGCATTTAAATGTGCATGTGCTTAGTTATTTTTTCCTTAAGTGATTTTATTTTTGAACATGGGGTTTTAGGATTCTTCTATCCCTTCTAAGTGTGTTATCACTAGGAGCAAATGGAAATAAAGGATTTACATGAGGGTGTTCAAGTCCAACAATCCCCCTAGCTATCATGTTTTTTATGTTTGCCTTTCAGCACCTTTAATGCGAGTAAATGTAATTGTAACACCGTAATTTCAATGGCAATGGTTTTTATGTCATGGAATACCTAGTCAATGAAGCCCCTTAGGTTTGCATATTTAATTTGGGTAATAGTGGTTATCATTTCCAAGCTACCAATGTTTTCATTTTTCCTTCAATGTTAGGTTCTTGATTAGGGAGGACATCACAAACCATGTGTTTAGCTATTGGAGGACCCTTGTTTATTCCATGGAATGTGCCTACATCCCTAGCAATGGCACCACCAGGAATGTTTAGGTTTCGCATTTTGAATGCCTTCATGACATGTTTGCATACAATTCCTTGTTTTACAAGTGGGCAATTGGATTGTGGCCATTTGGATGATGGAATGTGAATGGTCCATACTTTGGGTGTGTGGTTGATGATACGACAAATGTAATTCCTCCTCATCATGACATAACAAGACATTGGAATCTAGAATATTTTGAACACTTAACACAACTAAAACAACAATGCCTTCTTGTTTTTTGTTTCTCACATACATGAAAAATTGCACTACACACCACATTGTCACCTTATGTGCCCAATGGTCTATAAAATATGTAATGAATTGAGATGTATTGGGGTATTTGGTTGCCATGATGTCTATTTCTAGTTGTGCACATAAAACATGATCATTATCTAGTGGACAAGCTCGTGAATACATGAGCTTCCCCAAAGCATAATTATAATATTTTTTTTGGACTTCCACACTTGCAATTTTTTTTTATAACATTTTCTACTCGTGCTTTGCGCACTTGCCACAAACATAAAAAAACTTTGGCCCTTGGCCAAACATTGGTACATGGGAAAACATCATATATAGAAATTAATTGTTGCAATAGTTTTAAAAACATCTATGAATGTCAATATGGCATCTTCTAAACAATGTTTTGATGAAAACTAATGTTTTGTAGAATGAACATAATTTGTGGCAAGGTATGTTATGCATCAAAGTATGTTGTGCAACAAAGTATGATCTACCACATTTTTTTGTGATGCAACAAAGTATGCACTATAATACACAATTAATAAACATGGAGTTGTAGGTAAATTATATGAAATTACACTTCAACACATTGATCTCAGCTTGAAAATTGTCAACAAGGATAACAGTAGGCATATAACTGTTTGGCATATGTTTTGATAATGCTTGAATTGAGAACTAGGTCAAGGTCATTCTCTTGACTTTTTCTAATGATAATGAATGCAACTAGTATTTGCCATTCATCGAACACCACTAGGGTGTACAAAGGGTACTGCAAGAAACATGGAGCCAACATTAATTACAATGTTGTGGAACATATTAATTATGTGGCATTTCATACAATAGCAAAAAAGGTGTACCCTACTTTGATTTGTGCCAAATGTTGCATCAAAAGATATTGAATTACCATGCCCAAATTTTTGCATAATTTCCAATTACCATGGAGTTTGAATTTCCAATGTGAATGTAGTGTCATCCTAGGTTTGTGAATTAAGGTCCATAAGGGCATGCTGAACATAAAAGAAAATTAAGTTTAGATTTTTTAGAACCCTCATTCTAACATTGATGGGGTCCTTGTGGTGTTTTTGCCATAGTTCATTAGCTTGTTTTTTGCCAAGTTTTTCACATCGGATGGGAGAACAAAGGTGTCTTAGGTCACAAGTTCATTTTTCAATGCCATGTCTATATAATGTGCTTTGTGATGACTCATTATTCGAGTCATTGATAGGCATTACTTTAACAACCCCATTAGGTGTGCTTTCATACTATTTGATAGTTGGGAACTTAGAACATGATGGTATCCAAGAACATCTTTCCCATGGCATACTTGACCTTCCTTCTTGTTATGTTTTGCATTCAAGTATATTAATTGACAAAGGCTTTGGTCCAAGTATGGTTGTTTTGTGCATGTAATGAAAGTTTTTTGACAACCATGTTTAATGGACATTCCAAACATTGTTTTTGAAACATGAATCTTTTGTTGTGATTTTGGTTAGATTTCGAGAACTCCACCAAAGCCCTTTCCCCATTCTTCTTGCTAGTTGTTCCATTCACTTTGTGATGTTTTTGCTTCTATTGTGTAAATAATAGTAGCTTATGCATGTCCTTTAGGAGTACATTGGTGTAGTCTTTGGGTCCAAAGTTACAAGAAAACCTACAACACAATGACATAAACAATGAGCTCCAGATTCACATCAAGCCTTGAACAAAAAAATCATCCACATAATATTCAGTTATTTTAAAAATTAAGATGTGAATGGTCACAATACAATGGGACAATTAATACTTCAATTCAAAGTTTGAACACGGATTAGATTTATATATCATGAAAGGATGCTTGGTAGCAAAATTTTATAAGATTTTAGAATCAAGATATAAAACTGAAACTGTGCAAATGACATAGAATTCATAAAGAAAAGGGACATTGGAAGGAGTGTATTACAATGTGACAACCAACATTGCCAAAATTGTGGTATGGTTAACTATGCCAAAAATGTAGAACCAAAACAATACACATTGGAAATTTAAAGCCAAAACAAAAGTGTAAAACAAAGACTAACATAAATAAAATGTTTTGCTCTTTGTTTTTTGACCTAAAAATAAGTGACACAAAGTTGGCTTTTGGGCGTGTCAATGTGTTTGGGGGATTGCAAAGCTTGTGCTCCTTTGTCCTGGTAAATTTGCAAGAGAAATCTAGATTATTTTGTTCCCCTTGCACAAAATGTTCAAGTTGATCCCATGGAATGACCGCAATTTTAGTTTGCTTATAATTATCATGCCCAAATGTAACAAGAGGCAACCATAGATATGATCCTTTTGGAATGGTCCGGGAGGAAGTGATTCACAGTCTCCTTCAATGCTTTAATTAAATCCTTTTCCTTTGAAGCAACAAAAGGTTCATTTTGCAGGATCTCCTAGATTGCTACATCATCCACAACCACCTTATAATATTCTTGGTTTGACATTGCATAAAAGAAATTGTAAATCCTAGAAAAAATATTTGTTACAAATAAAGATTCGAAAGCTTTAATGAAAAAGATTAAGCAAAATTAACAGTCTAGTGCAAAATTACATTAAACACTGAATTTCATACCTAAAGAATTTTGCTACATTTTGAATAAGAAAGTAAGATGAGTAAACCTTAAACCTCTTAGATGAACAAGTATAGTATAATTTGAGGAATAATAAGTTTTGCTGTAATTTCTTCCCCCTTTAAAACAAGGTCAAAAAATTAAACCTTCAAATGCGGGTTGCTCTAGTATAATAACAATGAAAACACAAATCTATTCAATTTTGATGAAGTAGAAATATGCATAACTAAAATCCTAGGTTGGAAACTTGAATGGAATCTTCAAGCAAAGATATTAGAAATAACATTGAAGAAGCACGGGATTTTGATAAGCAAAGCAAGATGAACAAACCTTAAACATTGGAGATGATTTGATAGAGCAACGGTGAAAAGGAAGGTTGTTAATTTGACTTTCTAGGATGGAATTAGAAAATATTGAACATTCTACAATTGAATATTCGTAAAGAACACAAACTATTGCCCTGGTATTTCACCAAAGCAAATTTTGATGCATTTTTTAGAAGCTTGCAAGAAATCTTGGTTTGCAACTATACTGCACATTTGTTTATGGAAGCAAAATGTTGGGGATAATAAACAAGTTTTGCATTTGAGTTTCGAAGCAAAACATGAGTTTCAATTAGAAAAGACGAGGTTGGGTTTTGGGGTACATTTTGGGTTTACTTTGTTCAAATGCTTGGTTGTGACTATTTCAAGAACCTTATCCCAAATCTGCTAATGTTAGATACATTTCAAATTTAGATCTCCAAGTCCCCCAGTTTTGACATGTTGCTCAAATTCCCTGATCATTTAAAGATTTTTTTGTTTAGGCAAGCAATAGAACAATCCAGACACATAGTTGAGGATGATAGTGTTCCATTGATGACGACATCATTTGAGGGTGGTCGACAATGCTTAGATGTTCTCCGGACTTGTAGTTGACGATGATAGTGTTCCAATGATGACGACATCATTTGAGCGTGGTCGACAACGCTTAGATGTTCTACGGACAGCGATAGGAGGGGCCCTCATGTGTGACATAGAAGGCCGGATGGTGGGGGCATTGCGACCCAGAATAGGCCCCCGACAGAGCTCGGTGGGGGTGGGGGGGCCAGCATCTTGTGTTCAGGCCTAGTAAGGCCCCCACAGCACTCCTTACCATCTTAGGATTTTAAGAAATGTTGCATATTGGAGTACCTGGGCTGGTGGGACAGCAATAATGATAATGTTTTTCTATTTACTTTCAGCAGTAAAAAATGACAATATTTTATAATTAGGCACTACACTTAATAACGAAGCAGGTAAGTATTTTTCAGAAATTTTGGAAATTCCAGAAGTAATTAATCAGTGCCTAACCAGCCTAAGTACGATGGTATCTACGATTATAGTAAATAAAAATACTGGAATTTCAACTAAACACTCATTTGCTAGACAGTAGGTTGGAAGAACACTTGGTGGGTGGGACATGCTTGGCCAGATTCAGGGTTGTAGAATCAGCAACTGAACTGGGCCACTTTTCCTGTAGAAAGAGAAAATACGAAACGGAACAATTAGACTTTACCTGGGAGAATAATAAAAAACGGGCCTGATAAAAATCAATAAGTACAACTTTCACAGGGATTAAGAGATGCGTTTTTCTTCTTGGCAAAATTTCACCAATTGGCAAATTGAAATTACGAAATGCAAATAATGATTTTTTGGCCACATTTCGGAAAATCTAAATAGAAATTTCCACATTTCTACAGCACATTCCAGAGCATTGCCACAATACAGTAGGATGCTCAAGTTATTACATTCATATCTCATTTATAGCCAAATTTGGCTAAATCTTCTTATGGATGATCACCGCTTGGGCTACATCACAAAATTGAAAAAAAAGAAAAAGGTATGGCTTTAAGCCTCTAGGTTTTTTTGGTTTAGTCGGAGTAAAAAGTGCTAAGCAGGATGCCACTTTTCTGCACCAAAAGGTGTAACCTTGGAAGTTTGTGACCCAAACCAAACATAGTAAAGTTACTAATTTCAGTAGTTACTAATGAAATAAGATGTAAGAACTCAGTAGATGATGCCATTCTCCACCGGGCTTAATTCTAGAAGCTGGTACCTAGTCAAGGCACTCATGGATTGACCCAAAATAACTACCTAATGTGGTTTAAAAAGATCTTTACATGATGCCGCTTTTCTCCACCCAAGGGTGTATGTAAAAGTAGAAGTTAGACACCTAGTCAAAGTACTCATGGATTGACCAAAAATAACTACCATAACGAAGTTTTAAAAACGTAGACAGGCACTCATTAAGTGACCCCCAAAAAAACAAAACACAATGAAAACCAAATAAACAGTAGTAACTTACAGCAAGGAAGAAAGTCCTAACTTAACTTACATGGTGCGCTGGTGTCCATGGGCGAAAGCAGGTAAGTCCTGTGGAGTAGGAGAAAGAAAGAAGTGGGGGAAAGAGAAGGGGACCCAAAAATAGCACAAAGTTTGCACTTCCATACCTGCCTGCTAAGTATCCATATGCTACTGCTCTTCTGACGCTGCTGCTGCTGCTGCCGCCTGCCTGCCTGCCTGCAGCCAGCTATGGCAATAGGTGGGTTAGAACAGCACAAGAGATGGCAAGGGGGTAATGAAAGGATAGCAGCACCCTTCTCCTTCTCTGCCTACTACCAGAATCTGCTGCTACCTTCTTCCTCTTCTTCTGCCTCTCGTTGCCATGTTGGGATTTGTTTGGGGTTGTTTTTCTTCCCTCGTTGTGTTTGGAGGGAACTGAAGAGAGTGGCGTTTTTAGAAGAGCTCGCTTGTCACAGTCTTTTCACTAGAGCCTTGCAGAAGAAGTGAAGAGATTTGGGCTTCTTGATGGCTCAGTAGTGATCCAGTGTGGTCGAGCCCTCGATTGGGTTTTGTGTATGTTGTGTATGTGTTTTTCCAGATCGAGTTCTTCTTGTTTTCGGAGGGAAGAGGTTGGCGAACTCAACAGGAGAAGAACGACGAGGAAGAGGAGGAGGACTTCAAGGGTGTTCGATCGTTGTAATGTTTTGAGTACAGGGGATACAGAGTTGTCGGATCCTGATGTGATTGAGTTTTGTGTTGATGGTGCTTTGGGATTGAGTGAGATTTCTTAGTGGATTGACTGAAGAGGCTTGACAGACAGACAGACGCAGCGAAGGTGTTTTCAATCAGGGTTTGGTCGATCGATCACGACATTGGCCTTGGGAAAAGAGAGTTTTGGGAAGGTGAGATTGGAGTTTTCTACTTTGTTTCTGATTTTGTTTCTTTTACAGAAGTGAAGATAGAGGAATAAAGGGCGGGGTCAACCGTCAGGTTGGATCAGATTTCGATCCATCAACGGTGGCATTTGGGCTTCTCTCGCCCAGAACCTTGTCAGTGATGGAAGGAGCGATTGAAAGTCCGTGACTCTGGGTTTGGAGTCCGTTAATTGGAAGTGTGGGAGTTGGGGGAGCAGTGGGGGCCGAGTGAATGAGTCTGAGGGAGTGCAAGCCATGTGTGCCTCCTTTGTTTCTGTGTCCAATTTCGTTGGAAATGATGCGCGATCCTGTGACGGTGTGCACGGGCATCACCTACGACCGGCGGCCGATTCAAAAGTGGCTTGCAGAAGGACACACGACTTGCCCCACCACAATGTGTCACCTTGAGAATCACATCCTGATCCCCAACCTCATCGTCCGCCGCCTGATTCAATCCTGGGTCCAAGAAAACGGATCCGGCAGTTTGCCTGCCAGCGCCTTCGGATCGCCCAAGCGAGACACAGAGAAGCAGCGATCGGGCGACTGCACTCATGCGGAACCGGAACGTGTCCTGACCTTGCTGCGCGAGATTGCCAGAGGTGGACAAGGCGTGCGGAACGCGGCCAAGTGCCTTGGCGCGCTGGCCAAGGAAAGGGTCGAGTACCGCACTTGCATCGACGAATTGGGCGGGACGCTGCTCCTTGTGTCGCTTCTGTCCCCGGAGATGCACGAGGACTGCGAGGCTTGCGAAGAAGTTCTGGGGGTTCTGGTGATGCTTACGCAGTGTCGCGGCGGCACCCGGCAGATGGTGATGGAGCCCCAGACGCTGGCGTGCGTGGTTTGGCATCTGGATCGAGGCACTCCGTGCGCACGGGTGAATGCGGCCGCGTTACTGGAAAGCTTGCTAGCATCGGACGAACTCTGTGCTAGCGTCGGCCGCTTCCCTGGGGTTCTACAGGGCTTGGTCAAGCTGGTGAATGAAGGCGGAGGCGTTCAGCAGCACCGAGCTTCCAAGATCGCCGTCAGAACACTCTTGGCTGCTTGTCTGTGCAAGGTACGCAATCTACTCTAGGACCGGACATGCTCAGCACTGTGTTTCAACAAGGATAGAGTTCTCACATTATCAAAAGACTTCAGGCTTTCACATGTGTGGTGTTTCCAGGTCAATCGGCCATGGGCAGCAGATGCAGGAGCAGTGAGGGCTTTAGTTGAGCATCTAACAAATGCCCACCCAAGTACAGCAGAGAGGTGTCTCGCTATTTTTGAATTGCTGTGTACTACAACAGAAGGGCAAGTAGCTGTCAGCAGGCATCCCCTTGCAATCCCACTCCTTGTGAAGATGGTTCTAAGAGTCTCACCACGGGGTACAGAGTATGCAACAGGCACCCTTTTGGCAATCTGCAAGTCAGGGCCAATTGATGTGCTGCAGGTTGCAATGCAAGCAGGTGCTCAAACCCAAATGTTGTTTCTCTTACAAAGTGATGGCACCTGCACACCAAGGGCAAAGCGAAAGGCATTGGAGCTTCTTAAGCTTCTTCACACTGTCTGTTGTCTTCCTACTGTAGGGAAGCTTGTGAATGCAATTCACTCCTGGGAGCAGCCAAGGGGCTAGGAGTTGACTCATCAAGGATGAGCCATAGCAACCTCTTCGTGATTGATTGATCTACAATTGCCTGCAGTAGTCAAAATTCTTCTTGATCAGATCCTATCATGAATGGGCCAGATTTCTGGCAAGAGTTCCTTGCACCGCCCAAGCTACAAATTTCCATACCCCTCGCTCACAGTTTGATTTTTATGCATGCAAAAATCCCCAAATCTCCCACACCCCAGAATCCTAAACCTATTTTCAGCCTCTTGTCCAATACCGAGACTAACTACATGGAGCTTTCCCCTGCATCTTCAGTTTCCATAGGCAAGATTCTGATGGGGGTTCAACAAAGCTCTTAAGGACACTCCTTATGCCCTTTACTATAGTACTGAAGTGGCTGAGTCAAAGCAACACTGTTAGCATTTACTTGTATGATCCTTATCATAGCCTCTTTGTAGAATGTGAAGTGGATGTAACTTCTGATCTTGAAATGCAACTTCCTTCTGCCTGCTCGAACCTGACTTTGCTGTACAATCATAGTTTTCTTCTTTGTGGGATTTAGAGTGCTTGTTGCTCTTGAATGAGGATACTATTGAATGACTTCTTAGATTTTCTGTGCTTCTGACATCATGACTGAGTCTTCCTGTTGCTTCCAGAAATGAGATAGAAATTCAGGATGTGTAATATTGTTTGCCCTAAATTTTGAGCAGATTATTCCACTGTCAGGAGATGGTGAAGTTAGGGGGGAGTCACTGCAATTCATGATGGATGTGAAGGTCTGGTACTTTTTTTCACTGACATGTACAAGTTTATGACCATATGCACTCATTTCTTGGCATGGTTTTTGATTTGGCTGGAACTAACACATGGTATTTCCAGAGTACTTCTGGCAGTGGTTGTGGCGATTGTTTTGTCTTGCACTAATGGTTGGCCTGCAGCTATTGGCTTCATTTTCCCCCACTTCTCCCTCCTCTCTCTCTAGGTTCTCTTGGTTTTCGAGGGGACCATTTGCAGAATATGCTCTCCATGCCCCTTATCAGTATAAACAGTTTTAGAAAGTGATCTCAAGGTGTTGGGAAAGGTGGTGTTGGTATGTTGGTGAGGTGCCTCCACACTAATGAAAGCCATCAAAGATTCAGTCAAAATGGTGTTCACATCTGACAGAGCCAATTGCGCTTGACACAAAAGGTGTTTGGATAAAATATGTCATGCCAACAAATCTCTCATGAACTTTCAGGGTCCTGTAAATGACTAAGTGACTGGTTTACTTATTGTTGCATTGCTTGTCATGAGTCCGGACAATTTAGCCACTGATCACATCTCTGTTGGTCCCTACAATTTTGTCTCTTTTGATTGAAACTTAATTGACATTTGACCAAACCGGTGCCAAGTGACATGAGGGAGTTACCACTATATAACCTCCCAATAGCTGGAATTTTCCCACATTTAAAAACATCTGACTTCGTAGGGTTGTAGGGGACTTCAATATGAATCTTTTGATGTGTAATTTGAGTGAGAAATGAAAATTCCCCACCATTGAAAGTGCAATTTTATGGGATATGGGCAGCTTCCAAAATCTGATGTTTTTGGAGTATTTGATTTAGCTACCATAGTTCAATGATCTTAGAACTTAATAGTAGATGGAAGGTGGGCAAATGAGGTTGGTGGAAAAAGAAATTCAACATTTAGATTTGAAATAAGGTAGAAATGAGTGGTCAAAGTTGCACATACAATGGTCATTTACACACAAGCCAAAACAAAAAAAATCAAGGAATTTTTACTGTTCTAAGGCATGTTATTGATGCCCACGCCTCCCAGAACCCCTGTCAACTCCACCTTCAAAGCTGGCAAAACTGGGCTCTTCATAGCATGGGCAGATAGAAAAACTTGAGGTGATTGAGGATTTTTTCCATTTTCAAGCTCAATTTTCTTAAATAAATAAGCTTGAGAAACCAATGGCACATTGGAGGGGAAAGAGAGTGACATGCCCTTCTAGGTGGACCGTCAAGTGTGGGGGCTTGTCTAGTCAGGGCCCAAGGCCAGACCACCATGGGGTGGCATCTGTGGCAGCTTGGGTTATGAGTCTAAGTGTGAGTTGAGTTCTACTCCCGGTTTGACATACTCACGAGTCGCATAGGTCTGTGAGTGAGGGTTTGAGGAAGGGAGCCCAGGGCATTGGTCATGATGCACAAGTCTTCGAACTAAGAGGTCTATGGTTAGGCCACAAGACAGGAGATGATAATATCGGGTGACAAGCCCTTGAACCTCTTGGGAAGTCCACAGTGGGTATTCGTCCCACCCGTCTAGAAGTCGGGGTTAGCCCAAGATAGTGAGCTAAGTCTAAGTGTTGAAGCTTCACAAAGTGCGTGATCTTCCATGTGTAGGTAGCTTAGGTGTTTAAAGCAACATGAGAATGGAATGGAGTGACGTGAAAACAATGCAAAGGCTTGAGTGCAATAGAAAGAACAAGGAAGGTGTCCATTATAACATAGGTCATCAATTTCTAATTTGGCATAATTGCTAAAAGTACTAAGGAGAAGGCAAACCATTATGGTCTACATTGACCTTTAAGGGTTCAAAAACTTGTGGGTTTTCTTGTCTCATTACAATCAACTTGAACTCTGCTTTGCGTTGCACTACTAGTGATAACCAACTTTCAAAAGGTAGAATATAAATTTTAAAGGTAAAATATATAATGTTTAATGTTGAAAATTAACTTGTAATTGATTTAGAGCAACTTCCACATTTTTCAATTGGACTATTTCACATCCTTGATATGGCAAACTGCTAAGGTGGTACATGAATGTGATAAACATGATGGTTGAATGATGCAAACATGTATTATCAATGTGATTCAAACAATATACAAAAAAGGTCAATATCCACAAATAGACCTCACCGATCAACTTCTAATCAAATAGTAATCTCTTCAATCATTGATCCTAATTTTGATTTGCTATGATAGATTTCATCCTATCAATTAATGGCTACAATAATTTCTTGAATCTAATGCCTTTCCTAAATATTTCTCTTGTTTATGTTTTAGCTTGAGATCTTCTTCTTGGTGATGTGGCTATTAGCAATTATAGTTCATTGCATATGCAACTTTATTTTGTATCAATCCATCTCATAACTTGTTTCTTCAACAAATTAGACTAAACATATGAAGTTGAACATGAAGAGTCCTTAATTAGAATGTGTGAAAACAAATCAAAGACCCCTAAACAATTTCAATATGTAGAAGGTTCTTCTAACAACATTCAAGTTTTTGATTCTAAGAATTCATCAACTATTAAGATGAGAAAGTTCTACAATGTTTGACTTGGATGACGACTAAGAATTTATAATAGTTGGACCAATTACAAAATGTAGGTGGATAGAGTTACTAGGGTTGAGTACAATAACTTTTTAATTTATAAAGAGGTAAAAGATTTCTTGAATTTTAAAAGTTTAGCATTTAGAACTTAAATTCATTCTAACCATGTAAAACACCTATAATTTTACTTGTTGAATTTTTTTTAATAATTTCAAAAAATTCTCAAACTTTGTTTGACTTAATGCCTTGGCTAAAAAGTTAGTTGGTTGATGATATGTTGGTATGTATGAAATGCATACTTCCTTCTTTTCCACCATATCTCAAATACTATGCAAATGTATTCAAAATGTTACATTGGGTTGTGAGAAATTTTTGTTGTGCTTTGATTGTCACAATAAAGGTTGATTGTTCCATATTTAATGAACCTAAATTCTTTATAAAGATTTTACTCCAAATTGTTTCTTTTGTTATTTCGACTAATGTTCAATATTCTAATTTTGTAAAAGAGAGTGTTACACAAGTTTGTTTTTATGTGCACCAAGTAATTGGTGTTTTTTTATAGTGAACTCCAAAAAGTTCTCGTAGATTTTCACTCATCTAAATCACACCCCCCCCCCCCCCCCCCAACTCAACATTGTTATATCTGACAAGTTTTAATTTGGTTGAGTTTAGATAGATTAGATCGAATTTCAACGTACCTTTGATGTAGCAAATGATTGACTTGACAACTTACATATGAACTACTTGTGGATGCGACATAAATCAAAAAACAAAATTAATGACAAATGCAATCTCCTATTTAATGTTCATGAGAAATACCAATTTGTTGACCATGCATTGATACAATTGTGGATCGACTAGAGGCAAGCTCATGTTTTTGGACAATTTTAGATTTTGGGGTAGAGGTGTTTTAGAAAGGTTATAATCTTTTAATCCAAATTTGTCCATAATACTTGCAACATAGTTAGCTTGATGAAGTAGCAGGCCATCTTGGTGTGAAAATTAAATGTTTAAGTACTTAAAGCAAATGCTTAAAGGTCATGTCAAATTTACAGCATAGTTTTGTTTCTAACTAAGATATGCACTCATGGTCATTTCTTGTTAAAAACAAGTTGTCCAAAGTACTAAAACCATTGTCTTGTCATTTTGACAAAAATAATATAGATCATAGTCACATGAAAATTTATCCATTTTGTTTTTCTTCAAAAACTTGTCAATTTTTCAAAACCATTGACAAGGGGCTTGTTTAAGTCCATACAATGCCCAAGAAAGTTTGCAAATGAGGTGTTCCTATCCAAAAATTTCATAGCCATTTGGTTGCTCCATGTAGACTTCATCTTGAAGTCGACCATTTAAGAATGTAGTCTTGTATCTAGGCGGGACTTTCCAACCCTTAAAACATGCTAATGCGCTCACAACTTTAACAATGTTCCATTATTGCAAATGGTACAAATGTACCAAAATCAACACCTATTTTTTATTTGCATCCTCTTACAACCAATCTAGCTTTGAATTGTTTTATTGTTCCATTATTTCCCATTTTTTTCTTATAGATCCATTTACATGTAATGGTTTTTTTTTCCAAGTGGAAGTAGAACCAAAGGTCACGTTTTCATCTTATGGACGTTGTCCATTTCCTCATCCATTGCGGATTTCCAATGGGAGTCATGATGCACATCTCGATATGCCAATTTTTCTTCTAGGTGTGCCATGTATTGTTCAAGTAAAACAAATGGTTTTCTATTGTGGGTAAGATCTATGCACGACTGCCTTGGTGTGGTTGTTTTGTTTACAATGGACATTGACTGGCAAAGATGATTTGTTGATTGAAGTCAGTAAGATTATTGACTTCATCAATGAATAATGTGTAAGAGGATCAAAAAAAGAAGTGGATGGACTCACCACAACAAGTTGAACTAATTATGGTGATGGGTTTTGAATTTGAGAAACACTTCTATCCACATGTAACATGTAACACTGAATGGAACTTTAGGTAATAAGTCAATAGAGGTTGTAATGGCAAAATGGAAAAAAGTTGAATGTATTGTCCATTTAAGGTGAGATGTAGAAACACCTTCTCTAGTTGTGTTGTTTGAATTGGCATCTCAGATTCATCAACCTTGACATGCCGAGTTATGAAAACCTTCTTTGATGAAGGGTTGTAATTGGTAACCTTTGGTATTTTCATCCCACCCAATGAGCACACAATTTACTACTTTGGGGTCCATTTTAGTCCATTGTTGTTTTGGAATGTGAGCAAACACCTGGGTACTGAAGGTGCGCAAGTGGGAAACATCTTACTTGATTTTGGTGAAAGCTTGTTCAAAAGTTTGGTCCTTGAGTAATTTGGCTGAGCCTTTGTTTAGTAGATAAAATATTGCTTAGATGGCTTTTGACCATAACACTTTATGCAAATGACTTTGATGTAAAAGAAACCTTGTAGTTTCACATAATGACCTGTTTTTCCTTTTTGTAGTGCCATTGTTTTTTAGAGAATAAAGGTTATGGAAACTAATTGATACATCACAAATTTACAACCTTTATGGGTTTGATCCAAATTCATGATAAATATGTTATTTTATAGGTTCATATTGTTTAAAACATGAATGTCATACATTATTTAAATATAGAAGTTGTGTGCATGACTTTCGTGTGTAAACAACACAAATAGACATACAACATCCATGTTTAAATAATACAAATGGGTCCAATCATGGTTGGGGTACCAAAAAAAGGAAAAAAAAACTTAAAGATTTTTTAGAGCTATTTTTGACAAATAACATTTACATGAAACAAACTTAAATGAAAAAAATTGAATAGTTCAATATAAGATAATTCATGTGTTAATGGTGATTTTTGACAATCGTACATAATTGTGTATGAGTATTTTAGTTTAATGCCAAAAATGCAAAAAATTGCAAAAAATCCCAAAATGAGTTTCAATGGACAACTAAACATGTTTTTTAGCATGTTTATTTCCTTCACATGTGACATGCATCTAAAGTTAAAATTTTTGAACCCATTGAACATAATTTTTTTATCAAATGGTTTTTAAAATGAATCTTTTGCCTTGCAACCTTTTCCTTCAAAATTTTAAGATTTTGAAACTTTTGAATGATTAGGTGTCTATGTATATTAATAATATTCTAATTAATACATTAATTTATTATATATAGTGAAATATTAATAATTAATAATTTTTTGTTAAAATAATTTTAGTTAAGTATAAAAAAATTGCTGAATATTTATTACATGTAAATAGCACAAAAAAAACTAGCCTAGGTAAATTATACTAGGTTGTAACTCAGTTGCAACAAGGTTGTAATTAATTGAGTTGCAATTACATTATCACATGGTTGCAAATAGGGTTCAATAATTAACCACCATACATTTAAGCTATTAAAGAATTTAAAATCCTAATACATCCTAACTTTACTTTTCAAGCTCAAAATGATGTTTTAGATCTTGAATTGATGCACCCATGGCCACTTAGATCCCTCAAAATTGATAAAAAATGAAGAAGATAAAAGCATTGAAAATAAGTTGGAAAGTGTTCGGTCATAGGCCTCATTCACACATTACAATTTAGTACATTTGTTCTCTTTGTGGTTCTTTTTTGGTCTTTTTTTGCCTTTGAAGTTTAAAAATTAATGTAAAACTTAGCTTGGTGCACCCATAGCTCTTTAGATCACGCAAAATGAATAAAAATTGAAGAAGATATGATATTCTAAAATAATGAATCATTTTTTTAAAAAAACACATTATCTAATTTTAACATGTTTTATGTTTATTTTTTGTTGTTCCTTTCCTTTTGAGCTTAAAGAGATAATGTAGAGTTTATATCGACACTCATGTAGACAATTTACATCATTTAAATTAAACAAGAAATGAGAAAGATCTATAAATGTTTAGTTGCAGGCCTATGTGTGTTTTTAAGCTTGTCTTCCCAAGGTGGCAACTAAAATGTTTATCCCATATTGTTTGCTTCCATGTAAATAATCCTAACTGAATATTAACAAGTGCACTAGGATGATGGAAAATCGAAATAAACATGAAAATGTAATAACCATCTAGGAGGAGCCAATGAAAAAGGCTCAACTTTAAAAGCTAAGTTAAATAAAATAAGATTTTATTTGTGACTTAGGTCTAGGCCTAACCTATGTCTAGGTCTCACCTTAGCTTAAGCTAAGTGGCTACTTGTGTCTAGGCCTAGCTTAGGTGTTTAAGTTTAGCTTTAACCTAAGTTTAAACTAGGGGGCCATGTTTAGACCTAGCCCTTGCCTAGGTAAGTAAATGGTTGCCTATGATTAGGCACCACATACATAGATAGGCCTAGGTTATGCCATGTGTCATTTAATTATTGGTTCATCCCAAACCATATTAAATCACCACACATGTCATCCCACCATTGGCCAAATTCATTGACCAACATAGTTTACTTTTTGACTTAATTTCTACCATGGTTAATTAACAATGGAATGTTTTGGGTGTGCCATGTGTCACCACATCATTGGTTAAACATTCAATTCACATAGTCGAAATTGCAATTGAATACTTTGTTGATGTCATACATAGTTAGTAGATGAAATTCATCCATTAGTCGAGGGAAATTGACAACTAGGTTGGTAAAATAGTTAATGATGGCTATTGATGTGGTGTTGACATGTGGTAAACTCTTTCAACTGGAATGTCATTATTGACTTGTACTTGTTAATTTTTTTGGTTTGTAGTCGAGAAAAACATTTTTTAGTTGCAAAAAATACTTTGCAACTGTTTTTGTTAGTTTCAACTATGTTTTATAATCAAGATGTAGTTGAAAACGTTGTTGCAAAAGGGGGGGTTTTCTACTAGTGAATACACCTCCTTGTAAAAAAAAAAATACAATGAAAAATGCATGAATGGTTGCATGTAATTGTCGGACGTTGTAGCAAAGAGGCAAGCACCCCTATTGTTAGATTATTGCAACCAAATATTGTGGATTGTCTTAAATAAGTTACAAGTCAGCATATCAACTTCCTCGTCCAAAGAGGATTCCTACAAGCACATAAAAGGAATGTAGTTAAAATTCAAGCAAAATAGATGGAAAATAAAATTTCAATAAAATAGTTTGGAAGAATTTAGATCCAACACGAAGCCTCCCCAATGTCACACATGAAAGTGCTAAAAGTCGAGCCAATTGTTGAGCTCTTGAATAACACCCTTGCTGGCAACTCTAGATGAGTACCACCACGACCGGAATGGTAACATATTGAAGGTTAGCTTCCTCCAAGGATGTGACTTTTTTGTAATCATGATAGAGGGCTTTGTGTTGATCATGGAACTCATGTGCAATCTATTGTGTTGTGTGTCTATCAAAAGACTAAATCCAATGGAAAAAACATGTTCTCTTTTTGTCAACCATTTTCACAGTAAGATCTTCAATCCCATAAACAAATTGAACTGCATTCTAGTTTGCTTGTGCACCATTCATCATGAACCCTTTGAAAATGGGTGTACACAACCCTTTATTTTGAACAATTACATTCAACTTTCTCCACAAAATGCATTGAGCTTCCATGTCCTTAGATTGCATGTCACAAACCGCAATTGTCATGACCTTACAATAGACCAGGTCATAAGCGTGATAGGACATGGTTGTCCATCCTTGAACACGTTTTACATGATTGAACATCATCCATGCATTTTCCATGTCATCATTGCCAAACCGAATCCAAAGACAACTCCATCCATGGACACCTTGAACAAATAAACCTTTTGCCCAGCTCGTTGACCAAGAAAACAATTGTCTTTAATAAAGTCGTAACTAGACATTGCCTTCAATTTGAGGATATAGTTGATGGAGCTCAAGTTACTAGGACAATGCTTTAGTGAAGTAATGAAATTGTGTATGTCAGGAAAGCACAAAGGAGTGAACTTTAACAATGTTTGATCTAGTTTTTTAGCTTTGAAAAGCTCCACATGACCTTCACCATCCTCATTGAACAAGTGACAAAAAAAAAATGTCTTATTCGTAGTCAAAGCAATAACCAAAGTGGTGGCAATTGGCGTGCGACAGACCTCTTCTACAACCATGTTCTTCATCCCCTGGAAGGACTCCCTACGTTTGCCATCTACAACTAAATGGGCATGGGTGCCCAAGTGGATCATGGCTCTTGAAAGATTTGGAAACTTGTGAACAACATAATATGTTTTACAACTACAAGTTTGTAAACAAGTTGGTGAAGAATCACATAACTTAGAGTTAGTGGTACAAGTTGGAGATTTGATGAGACAATGCCCAAATATTCTGATAACACAAATTTCCAAGGCATTTTGTCATTTTGAAGCTTTAATCTAAAAAAGTTCTTGATGTTACTAATCTACAACTTGCACCAAGCATGATTATCATACTTTTTATCCATACCCTTCAATTGGTTGAAATGTCTCCACGGATAATGAATAAGAGGAAGCTCAAATAAAATGTCACCATTGAATTTTGTATGAAGACAATTCACAAACTCAATTGTGATGGCATCGTAGTCAAGGGACTTCAATTCAATAGAAATGTGTGGGGTTAGAGACATTATTTTTTGGCAACTAAAAAACTCACAAAAATAGGGACAATGACATCAAGAAGGGCAGGGCTGTCCTCATCAAAAGAATCACAAAGGTTGATAAATGATGATTCCCGCTATTGGAACATAAGACTTTTAGTTTAGAGAAATTGCATTAGGCTCTTCCTTCATCACAATGTTTTGTGCAACAATGTTGGCCATTGATGTAGTTGTGCCTAGTGTTAGAACAATATTTTGAGATTTTTTTAACACATTTTCACCAATGATTCAATACCTAGCCTTGTTGATAGTCCAAAACATCCTTATAGGGTTCACATTTGGAACTTGGTAAACATAACTTAAAACAACATTGTCTTTGGTGTAATAAACATCCTTAGAAACATGCATAGATCTTCACCGAAAGATAAACATTGCACATAGGACATTTTTAGTGACTTGAATAACTCCAAAATTAGCAACCGAGATGGTAAGATCTAGATTTCCTATAACATGGAAAGTGGTTATCAAAAATAAAAAGGAAAATAATCAATAAGATAAATTTAATAGCAATTTAAAAGTTAGACAACACCAAATGTTATTGCAGTAAGAATACAATGTGAGGGCAATATGAGGAACTAGAACTGAAGAATTAAATGTGAAAAACAAAGTAAAATGCAAAGATGAATAACAATAGGCATAAAAGGTATTTCTGAATCACAAAGAACAAGGTGAAAGGATAACATAAAATTGAATTAGCCAAACAGACATATTTATTATTTCACATAAAATTTTGAAATGCAATTGACAATACAACAACAAAAAAATATTGGCAAAGAGAAATAAAAATGACCATATACAGAGCATTGAATTTTTTGACAACAATCCCAACATTGCACTAAAGACAAATTAGGTTGGCACATAAGTATGCAAGGAAATTAGTGAACCAAATGAGAGTAATGGAACTAGAGTAATGGGGGTGACACTAGTTTAAACAAAAACCTAATTCTTGGAATGCATAACGAATATGCCATCTAGTAATCCAATAGTCCAAATGATTAAACAATAATCATGGATACCTGACAAAAGGTATGATTATAACAATCATTGGAATGATTTGGAGAAAAGAAAATTATGATGCCCATGTTTAGAAGAATTCGATATAATGACCCAAATTAAATAACAAAAGAGATGGCAATATGCATACATTAATTATGTTTGTAGATGTCCAATCTGATTCCAAACTTTAAGACCTTTAATAAAAACCACATCATGGCCACTCAACCATCATTTGAGGACCATGATTTATTCAAATTGTGCAATGCTATTAATGTAGCAAATTGTCCCAAGGAAATTTTATTTAGTTCAAGACAATATTGAATCAAATGACACAAAACATAATTGGCATTGTCCAGGAAGGCGACCTCATGGTTCATAAAAAAATTAATTGCAAATGGAATTGGTGGCACGAAGAACCCAATATTAAAATAAGGTACAAGCTATTGGGGGGTGCATGGGTGAGCATAAAGCCTTCGCAAAATAATATAAAAATAACAACAATTTGAGATGCCATAGGCAAAAATTGTTACTATGGTATGGGAACACAAAATTGTATGATTATAAGTCAAAGAGGAAATAGGAGAATCGTAGGAAAGAAAAAATAATCCAAGTTGCCACACAATGGCCATAATGAACCAGCAGACACTAATGCACGATCTAGTGGATGGCAATTATGATTTAGTTGTGGATGATCTTAAGCTGAATTATTGCCTATTTTCATATTTTTTACCCATTCAATAAGAAGCAAGTTTAACATATAGACAAGTAGGTTAAGAATTAGGGGACAACTATGAAAGTATATAACTTTTATAAAATTGGTAGAGTTTGATTTATACTACCTATTTAGTTGTGACGTAGGAAAACAACTATTGAACTCACCATCACTATTGGCTAGAAAACTGGAACTCAACAAAAAAACTCTTTCCTCATCACATATCATCCATCCTTGATGATGCACTGGTGGGTGTTGGTACACCATGGCTTGACAAATTGGGAGGATTTCCAACAAATAGGAATATAACATAATGATTGGATAATAGTAAAAGAACACGTCATTAAAGCTATGGACATAAAACAAGAAAGAAGTTGTACAAAACATAGGTTGGATGTGGCAAATATGATAGGGTGGAACCACCGTATTTTTATACCAATAACAAAATAAACCAACTAAGATTTGTGGTGTATCAAATCACATCATGTAGAAAACTACATTCAACCCCTTTAATGATACAACTACACGACCATCAGATGGTAGGAAGTACAGACTATTACATTGATGCAACAATTAATCTATAGGGCATAACTGACTGCAAGTTATTTGGTTAAACCAATTAGGACATCAAAAATATAGATGGATTTATTCAAAAATTTCTGATTAATATATTCAACATTAAAATTTTATGGGATGTAGGTATAAAATAAACACCAAAAAAAAAACCTTGTGATTTTATATTAATTATTTCCCACTTTAGTGTTTGAAAACCTCAAAAATAGTAAAGTTTTTGAATTTTGAATTTGTATTTGCCCTTGAAGGCGAACTTCTTCCAAAAACATTAACATTACCAGCCAAGGTCTTTTATGGATTTTTTGTTTGGAGTTCAATCTCTGCATAGCCACATGATCACATAGCCATTATGAAATCACAGGTGATTCCTTCTTTCTTATGCCTGAAATTTCATAATTTTATAATATTTAAACTTGATAGGTTAGTTACAATAAATAATATAAAGATAATATTTTGTGGGATGAAAAAAAATTACAATCACTAGCAAATTTATTATTTGACATTATATTTATAAAATAATTTGTACATCTTCCATATATTTATTGCATGTTTCTTTGGAATCTAAAAATTATAATACAATTGATAATAATGATACAATTATGGAAGGAAGTATTATTTATAGTAAATCTAATTTACAATAATAATAATAATATTAAACATACTGAGATAATATAAATTCAAATTGGTATGAATGTTCTTGATTCCTAAGAGAATATAGATTACACAAATGTGAAAACAACAAGACACAACATTCAAGTCGAGAGCAAAGAGAAGGAGGTAATCATTTTTGTGGACCACCAGCTCCAAACAATGGAAGTGCGAGGCAGAGAAATGGTGCAAACAAGGAGGAGAAACCTCATGCTCTAACACCAAGAAGAAATAGAGGAGGAGGTAATGAAGATTTTAAGTTGTTCATCAACAAGAAAGGATTCAAGTATTTTTCAAGTATTTAGGGTTCACTTTTTGGAAACAACTTCTATTAAAGTTTCATGTGTATAAAATCCATGTGTTCTTCATTTTTAGGTTCAAGCTTCTCCGACATAGATGACGATGAACCAAGAAGTAATCTTCAATCTCCTCCTTGAATTGCTTTGCTTTTTGTGTTGAATTGTTTCCTTTGCTTCTTGTGTTGAGAAAATATAAGTTAGGCTACCTTCAGCATCGTGTGCCAAGGCAAAAACCCTCAATTAATTATTGCCATGGCCACCATTAATGTTGAAAGTAGTCGAGAAAAAAATTCTAAGGTGTTCCAACAAGCTTGGGCCAAAGCTTTGATGAATGATAGCACCCAAAAAATTGAAAAAGTCCTTAGAATAATGAACGAGTGGTTTCAGGAGATTAGTTCCCAAGAGTTCTATATATGAGGTTTCACATTGATGAACTCATTCTGGTGATGATGTTATAGCTAGTGGCTTGTTTTGAAGATGGTTTTTTGGGGTAGCCATTTAGCGATTATGCTATAACCATGGGTTCATCCTAGGGTTGGTGTCCTAGGGTGGCCGTTCAACAATGGTGTCAATGCACTCATTTGGGGCATCTTGCAACCTGGAGATGGCACTTGGGTTGCAATTGGGTTTACTCATAAGAGCTTCGGCGATGCCACCTGGAGTGATGTCGCCCACACGAAACTCCCAACGATGGTTGAGGAGATTTCCAAGTTGGGTTTGTGAGGAGTTTCTAGGGATGGTTGAGGTGGCTATTGAGTTGGGCTTGATCAAAGATCTTGGTGATTACCAAGACCTTCCCAGGTTAGAGTTTGGAGAACCTTTTGGTGACGACCCAAGTTCCTCCCAATAATGACCCGTGATTACATAATTTTTATTTGTTATTTGGTAGCCTTCATTGAAATCCATAGTACTTGTGCGAAGAAAGCAAGAGATTTTATTTCTCTCAAAGAGAACTTTTCTTTGACTTTCTATGTCCAGGTTTCTAACCAAGTTAACCAAGTTAGCTTATGTTTTGTAGGTTGCGACGATGAACATATGGAGTTAGAGGTGAAAGATAATAGAACTATTAACCTTAAATCTATAGTCTCAATATACAATTGTACATCAATGTTTATAAATGCAAAATTTGAAATATGGTTTCAAATTCTATGACTAAAGATGGAATTAATAGTTGTGTAATGAGACGAGAGCTTGAAGAGAAAGGGGGGCTATTGTTGAATTGCTCTATTAGGAATGATTATTGACAATGCAAAGGATTCATGAATAGGTAGCACATTTAAGTGAAGACAAAGAGGTGTAAACACATTCCATGGATGTTGAAGAGGAGGTAAACAATTTATTATATTCAAATTCACCTATATTTGTGACATAGGTGGGACTAGACAAAACTTTATATTTTGTGTCATCTAGGAAGGATTCCAAGGCTTGGATTTTAGTTGAACAACTAAGATATTGGAATACAAGGAGATATGTTTCTTGGAAAATTGAATTTATTCACAACATTGTAGATTTCAATTGGCCTCTTTGAGTAGCATAAAATAGGTTTTTTTTTCAAAGATTTTGTTCTAGCCCCTTCTCTAATCTCGAATTTTACAAGGAGACATGGAATAAGAGCGAATTATTGTGTCAAGTCTATTAGATTTTATAACCCAAAACAAGGTGGGTATTATTTACACATATTGTTTTAGGGTATTCATTCTTTCTCTTCACTCGTGTATTCAAATGTCAAGATCATTTGTCTTAATTTGTCTTAATGTGTTCCCCTAACAAGTCACAAAGTTTGAGTGTCTACATTTGATTCTTGTCATATGTTATTCTTGATTCTTTCCATTAGATTTGGTATGGTTGTTCTTAACAATAGTGTAGGAAATCATTATAAAGCGCAATGTGTAGGAAATCCTTGTAGAATTTTAGCTTGAATATTGAATTATTTCATTTAAAACTAATTGTAATCAAAATGTTATTACACTGAAATATCTATTCAATTTGAAGTTTTTAATTGATTATAATTTTTTAAATTTGAGAATCCCTATGGTCATTGTTGACCATTAGCACTTTAAATGCTAAAATATTTTCAAGAAAATCTAGTTCATCAACGCACCTGTTCTAGTTGACAATTGGTTATTGTTATCATAAACCAATGGCACCTTCTCCCTAGGGTCGGTCAACAACTATTCTTTGTCAAATGTAATTTTGTTTCAAGTTACCATGGGATTTAGATGATGTCCATAGTTTTGGAAGTTTGTAATCGTGGGTAGAACCTTATGGTTATTGCTAACCATAAGGGAAGATGTGTTGTGTTGTGGAATGTCCTGAAGTTTTTTAATTTAAAAAACATTCATGTCTTGAGTTTTGTCTTTGATCCTATGGTTAGCATCGACCATAGGGGAAATGCCTTCACAATTTGTGACAACTTGATTAATATTATTATAGACAACTATGGTCGATAAGCACTCACCAAGTAAATGTAGGAAAGCTTTCAATTTTTCTCTTCTTTCTTAACCTTAGAATAAATGGATTTGCAAAGGATCAAAATTTAGAATGAAGTTATGTTGCATTGGATATTGTTTTGAGGTGCTTGCAATTGCAATTGCAAGAATATTTGTATAGTTTGTTCAATTCAATTTGTTTGACATCAATCCCCCTCGTGGTTAACACTAACTATAGGGTTTGTCAAAACATAAAGAATTATTTTCAATATATTTTTTCCATCATAGTAGTTTGATGATAGTTCCATTTTCTTCTACGTATGATTTTAAAGCACCATGACCCTATAATTAGTGCTGACTATAGGGAAATATCGTATCATATAAATGTTTATTGTGAAAATATTTATGTAGTTTTGACTTTGAAGCTTTTTCATGTTTGTAGTTACAACATAAGCCAAATCACCCTATAGTCAATGTTGACTATAGGGAGAGTTATTCAAGATTTTTTTCTTAACATTTTGTTGAATGATAATTCACCTACTTTTGGAAAGGTGATGACCATTATTTGTCAATGGTCGATGTCAACTGTTAAGGTAAATGTCCACAAAAAAATATTATTTGTTTCACAATATACACATGTTGGTATCTATTTTTCTTATTTTTTGGGATTGACATACATTGACTTAGTTGGTCAGGGTTACATTTGAACATTTGTAATTGAATGACCCTTACTTCAATTTATGTTTCCATAGGGGGGGATTAGCTACCAAAGGACCATAGAGGTTATATAACGTGAAAATAAACAAAACACTTTGGAGATTTTGGACAAGTGCAAAATCCTCCTGAAGAACAAGGCTAGGATGAACATCCCTTTGTGTCGTCTATTGACCATGTAGGTTGTAAGGTTGGCACTTAAGATCAACATGTTCAAGATGGAACATGCATTATTTACAAGATATAGGAAGGTGAAAGGGCGTTCTACATTTCCTTTCAAAATTGGAAAGGTGATGAAGAAGACGTTAGCAAGCACCATGACACCTGAAATTCCCTTTGGATGGAAAATAACACAAAATTTGATAAGTTCATGATGGAGGATCCAAATGTTCCACGTTTGGGATAGGAATCATCACCTATAGGCTTAGAGGCCCTACATTGATTTGAACGATCTAAATGAGGTGGAGTGGCACATCAAGGTTGATTCCTTTATTTTGGATACCATAAATGGCTTGGCCAAGCTTCTCACAACCATGACCGATATCAACAAGTAAGATTCCATTTTCACCTCTCATTCTTGTTTCCACACATGTCGATGTCTCTTGTCGGTGAGTAACAATTTCCTTCTTGGCAAGTCAATTGAGATGGACCATGTGAAACCATCACTAGTTCTTGACTTCTTTCATATCTAATCAATTAAAACAATCCCACTTCATTAGTTGAAGGTCATTCTCCATGCCCAAATGTGAGAATAACATCAAGATGACTTGGTATAGCCTTACCCACGAGGCATTTTTTGAATACATGTCCAAGGTAAAATTATATTATTTCATCTTTTATCAAGGAGGTCCATTTCTTTAAAAGTTCTACATATGATTTTGAGCTAGATTTCATTTTTGCAGAAGGATTTAGTTGCGATTATTGATGTTGCCCATTGTTTATATTATGAAAAGGTTCCAAATCCGACTTTTTGTGACCTAGATATGTTGGCTTCCTTGAGTATTAAAGCCATGGAGAATGTTCGAAAGGAACACATGATTACGTTCCATAAGCGGCTACCGGTTTGTGATCCTACACTTGGTGTTGAATTGTTCCAACAAGGTACAAGTTCATTGTCGCAACCCTAATCTTGAGAGAGTGTGAGGGTGAATACTCACACTCCCGAAAGGGGAGCTTGGGGGTCCACTGGGATTCCTGAACCTTCAGAGAACAATTGCAGGGGTCAAAACACTTTGCATTAGGGAGTTCCTTATATTATTGGAAAACTATTGAAGTGTAGATGTCTAAAATGGGCTCGCATGATCCATTTGGACATCGCAACACAAGTTATGGCAAAAAGAAAGGCCAAGAATCAAATTGGCAATTTGACTCCCGACCATGAAAAGTCGAGAATCGACCCGACCCCCATGTGTGTAGGTGAAGTGCAACACACCGTTGGAAAGCTCTTGACAAGAGCTATAATTTTGCTTTAGATCTCATCCCAATTGGAGGTTTGAGCGAGGAGTTATAGCCCTGCAAGGAGTCTAAACCTTGGTAGTTTCGAGACTCCTCCTTAGGGGTCCCAAGACAAAAAGTCATTTGGATGTAGGTGCTGCAGAGAGGCGCAAAAAATACTATATGGGGGAAGGTGGTGGCTTCCCCCCGGGCCGTGGTGAGTCTTGTTACTCTAAGGTCACCCGTGGCTTGTCCTAGCACTAAAGGTGCTCCAAACAATGTACTAATCAACTTGTTGGTTGGTTTGATGCATATTCGAGTGAGTAACTAGAATGCTTGTCATTCTTCCTAGTCCCATCCCGAAGCTTCAACACGCCCCTTTACCCCTTTAAAGTGCTGAGAGCTAGGAGCGTGCCCCGAGCTCATAACCTTTCCATTGTTTACTATTTTGGACTCATCTTAAGTCTATCAAGGGGCTTGGGAGTGCATCATTCATTATAACATGAATTTTAATCCTAAAATGATGACATAGAAATTGCAACTTTTTATGTCTTCGCAAGTGAACAATGAATAGAAGGTATTTTGGTTTAAACAATGAAACTAGTCCCAGGTTTTGAAAGAAGCTTAGAAATTTCCCAAGGTCAAGATGTCATATGCCATTTTTGAGAAATGGTTGCACAAGGCAACCTTTTGGTTTCAAGTGGCCTCCCAATTTTTTCCAATTGAACAATTTGAAATTTGTTATGTTATTATCCATGGCCTTTTATCCTCATGGTTTTTTTTTTGTGTTTTCATTATGACTAAAAGTGGAGGCAAAAAAAATCTATAATAACATTGTGACAGACCTTGGTGTTTTTATCCTCGAGAGTGTTAAGGTCAAAAGTCTTGAGGATTTCATCAATCACTAGAAGCTTAAACTGTGGGAATTATGTTTTTTGTGAATTCAAGTTTAAGGGTGGAATCTTGAAAAGTAAAATTTGGCAACAACAAACTAGTGGTGAAGAAGCTCTCAAACACGTAATCTACAAGTAACAAATATTATTTGCAATAGATCTTATTTCCAAATTTTGTATGTGGAAGTCCAATAAACGTAAAGACATTGGGCCAAGATGAAGAGAATGAAGCAAGGCCCAATGGGACAAATAAAGAGGAGGAGGTGCAAACTGAAGAACCATAGATAATCAAAGGATGTCACGAAGATAAAAAAACCCCATTCCATGATTTGACTACGAGTCGATTGCATGACGCACAAGACTCATCATCCTTGCTTCTCCTTTTTTAGATGTTAATTGCAATATTGTCTTTGGCTCCTCTTCCTCCATTGGAATTCCTTCTTTCTTTTCTACTAGTGCGTCTTAGTTTGCATCATATTTTAAAATAGGCATTTCATACTCGTTGTCATCTCTATCGCTCTCATTTTTTATCCACTTCTTATGTGAGGTTTCTGTTAATGAATATTGGTTCGCTTTGTTTGTCCCCAACATGTATTATGTCTGGTGTAATAAATAGGTCCTATAATTTTGCTTTGTTAATTTTGTTGGCCATAGATGGTCCACATGAACTTGTCACAAAAAACTCACAAAATCCGGATTGAACATCTGTATCACTATGGCATTTGTACTCCTACGCATTATTTCTTAATGCCCAATATCCCACTTTAACACTGTAGTCTACATCTATCGCTTTCATTATCTTTGATCCACTGTTGGATACAAATCCAAAGTTTTGAAGAGTTATAACATGCATTCTCATAGTTCCAAACCTACATTTGCAATGAAAAACTCTTTCATCCAGCCCACCTTTTTCTTATTACATACAAATGTTGAAGAGGTTTTTGACGATTTTGCACTTATCATTTTATAACGTCCTTTTTACTGTGTCAAATGTGAACATTTGGTTGTCATTTGCTAATGTTATATTATTTGAACAATGAATATTTATCTCAACAATCATAGTAAATATTTTTTTATTGATCTAAAATTAATGCAAGATGTTTCAATATGTGCAACTCAACATTAGTTCATTCATTTGACAATGGACACCATTGTAACACATTACTTTTTCTACAACTTTTACTTTCTTCAAAGTGTGAGAAGTACCAATTACATAGGCATACATAGAACCTTTTATTCGTTAATGCTTAAGTTCTGCTTTTGAATTGTAGTATACATTTAGGGTTTTCTTTCATCATGCTTCTTTCCTCTTATGTTTCCTTCTGGTTCTGTTAGAATTGTTATAAACAAAATACATTTTTAACTCCTTAATTGCAATTGAATCCATTTTATTTCAATCCATGTTCAATTCATTACATATGAATTCTACATTTGGACAATTCAAATTATTGTATGTACTACACGGTGAGACACAATCTTTTCTCATTGAAGGTTTGGACATTGTCTTCTTCAACTATCCCACACTACTTGTGGTTTCATTGGTAGTCTAATCATCCATTGATTCACAAGTCGTTGGAGGACTTTGTTTTGTTTGCGTTGTGGGACCCATGCCCACTTGCATGAAGTTACATATAGTTTTTTTTGGGTTTTCCAAATTTTTGTTCAAATAGGGCGACTAAGTCTTCATTTGATACATATTTCAAAAAGTTAGTAAAATAGAGTTTTGGAAATGGTTTTTTCAGGCTTACACACTATTTTAAGAATTCCATTACGTGTCTAAACATCACCCAATGATAATCTTTTATATCATGTTCTATTCCTTGGGGGTTTTGCCTTGGCCTTCTCTTGGCAATAAATGGACATTGTACTTTTGTCTTCTTGTTTTCCCATTGCTTGGTGGCCCACTCATCTGTGTGATCCACTTGGTTTTTTTTGTAGATTCCTCCATTTCTTGATTTCTATTAATTTGCAGTCCATGTAATGGGTCGAATTTACTATCATCTTAAGGAACTCACCATGGCTGTCCTAATTTTTTGGAAATTATGTCCAAAATTGGTTGCAACAATGCATTTTCAAACATGCATTGAATTGTGAGTGATAGTTTGCTAGTAATCAATGATATATTTGTCATTGTTTGGGAGAAATCCAATTGAGATGGTAATAATGAATAACACAATTAAATATTTCAATTAATAATATTGGGTGCAAAGATCCAAATATTATGTCAAGGTAATAGGCATGCAATATTATATTAGATTTATCAAATGTAACAAAATAATGATGATATGAAAAATGCAAATAGATAATAGAATGCGAAATAATAGAGTTAAAATTTTATTTGAAATGTAATGACAATGCAATCACTATATGTGGGTTTTATAGGCATTTTTTGGAGTTCCATGGATTGATTGGGTACTATATATGCATCTTTTGAATTCTAGGGACTAAATGGGTATTGTATATGCGTCCTTTGGAGTTCAAGGAATCAAAAAGTCTAAATGAATTATTACATTTTCCAAGAAGCAACCTCTATGTTCAACTTTAGCTCTAATTCATATCAAAAAGTCTATTGAACCACAAATTATTGCAAAGAATGGTATTTTGGTTTTTCATTCAGTTGTTGGGATGTCTTTTTTTCCAACTATCATAAACATTGTGTGGTTTCGGGGCCAAGCCTATCATCTGATGATTCATAAGTTATTTTAATAGTTTGTTCCTTAAATCTTATGGCACCCAGGTTTGCCTGCTTGGAGTTGCATAAAATCGTCTATTGGGTTCCATAAATTTTATTGATCGGAGGTTTCCAAGGGTTACCGGATCCTTTGTTGATAAATCCTTTAATAAGCTTGTGAAGAAATGTTCTAGAATCGGCTTTTTCAAACTTGCATGTTCTTGGAAAAAATCCATGGCATGTGTAGACATCGCCTACTAGTAGTCTTCCATATCTTCCTCCAAAATCTTTATTGTTTATTTGAGCAATGCAATACTTCATTGTTTATCTTTGCATTCACCTATTGCCATGCCGGCCATTCATTTGTTTTATCAATTTTCTTTTTCCATTATGATCCCCATGTTTTAATTTTTAGCAACTATTTGAGGGGGTCTAATAGGGTGAGATCTCTTGGAAATTCCAAAGGCATTTTTAATCATTTCGCATATTCTATCTAGTATGATTTACGTTAAGGTGTATTCAATCATAGTTTCCAAGGTGTTTGGTGTGACCATTGTTGTAAATTTTCTTTTTGCCATTGTAAAATTGATGTTTAGCAATTGCAAATGGGTGGTAGTTGTAGAAAAGATGGAGCTATGCAATTTAGGTGGAAAGGGGGAAATAATGCAGTTTGATTCTTCAAGCATCAAGAATGACCCTAGACATAAAAGGTTTGAAAGACTCAATTCAAATTTAAAAATGTTAAAATGGTATAAAGAATGTGTGGCCTCATATTGTTTCAATTTTAAATGGGAACATACCTATTGGAGATGAAAAATGGTGTTTTTGACACATACATCTTGGAGATGAATAGGTGGTGTTTCAATTGACACATACCTATCGGTTGTGAATAGGTAAAGTTTAAATTGACACATAACTCTTGGTTGTGAACTTTTGGTTTGCTTCTTCATTTTTTGTTCATCTATTTTCATTCTTCATCCATTTAATTTTTTTTGTCTGTTTTAAATTTTCACCCATTATTATTGTTCATCCATTTTATTTTTAATCCATTTTAATTTTTCATCCATAATTATTGTTCATCCATGTACATATGATAAAATATTCCTCAACATCACAAAATATTTTGTGCCATGTGTCAATAGAATATTCCAAAAAAAAATTGAAGTTGCTCACATGCTCATGTTCATTTGCTCATGTTCACCTACTTATGTTCATGCTCACACACTCACCAAATAACATTCAATGTTACATAACACAAGATTTCTTGTAGTGATGGTTGATGTTTGGGTAAAATGTTTGCATTTTTTTTTCAAACACATGTTTGAATTCTTGGTATTGGGAAGGAATTTCATATGGACGTGGTTTAACATCTAATAAGGGGAGAGCATAAATCAAGAATGCATTTCCTTTTTTGGCAACCTTCATGAAATGTTTTGCTCCAACAAACAAAAACTAAAGGCATTTAGGGCTTTTCTTTCTATTTCAAATTTGGCATACATTCATCCCCATGTTTTTTTTCAATTATATGACATACCCCATCTTGATGTTTGCCATGCATGCTTCTAACAATGGTTTCACACTCCAAGGCCTCATGTTGTGGTGTTTGAAAATGACGATTCTTCATATGCCAATCCACTAGTGGATTATGTAAAGCACGCCAAGACAATCCAATGATGACAAGATTTCTTAGAGAGAAAATGACATTGAAAACAACCTTGCTTGTGTGAGAACCAATGGTAACATTTGATGCTTTGGTTTCATGTGTGATTGGTTTTAA
The DNA here is from genome assembly GCA_963920785.1 of Sphagnum contortum. Classification (NCBI taxonomy): domain Eukaryota; kingdom Viridiplantae; phylum Streptophyta; class Sphagnopsida; order Sphagnales; family Sphagnaceae; genus Sphagnum; species Sphagnum contortum. Next base: position 15,684,739 of record OY987277.1, read on the forward strand.
TGAAAGGTTCTAACCATTAATGACTTTAATTAACATTGGTGTGTTTTTTTCCACTAAAACCAACTTGTATTGTCGCACCAATTCTTTGTATATGAAACATGTTGATGCGCTAAAATCAACAAGTGTTTGGGCCTCCATTGTCACAATTGTATTACATTTGACAATGATTGGAACCAAAAAACATGGTGTTGGATCTAAAGATAGGCTTGAACCAATCTCGTTAGATAATGCATTACGGTTTAGCTTCATGGTCCCTACTAAAACTAGACATGCTCATTTTTCAATTGCTCTAATTGCGGATTGGTAACATAGATGGCACATGTTGCATGTGGACCACATTTCTTTGGACATTCACTAACAACATGACCTAATTTTTCACAATATAAACAAAGATTTTTTATATGTTGACATTGCTTTTCTTGTTCCATGAGGGGCTTGAATATTGTCTTATCGATTTGCATGGGGTTGTCTTTTGGTGAAGTTGCCAAATGTTCGGTTGGTGTTGCATATGGATTTTTTTTGTGTGTTGTCAATGGTGCAAAATTCCTTTGTGTTGTCAATGTTGGTTCATGACACTCCTCTTATCGACTTTCAAAAAGCCTATTGTCACACCAATAGTTTTTGCAATGGTTTGATTTAATGTTGAAGGGTCTAACATGGTGAATATTAAATCCTTCACATCACCTCGTAACCCAATTTAGAGTTGATTTATGAGTGTTGTCTCATCCCATGAAATATCATAAATCAATCCTTTAAAATCCAATGCATATATAGTGGTTGAATGTGATCCTTAACAAAAAGATGATATCTTGATGTTAGATGTGTGTTCTTCATCCAAATCGCCAAAAGTGGCATTGAACTTTTCAAAAAATGCTTCAAAGTCATTAAGTAGGGGTGATTAATGCTCCAACAAAGGTGTGAACTAAATAAGGGTTGTGTTTAACAACAAAGTACCAATGAGTCCAACTTGGGCTAGGCCAATTGGATATCGATGAGGATGAAATCAAATGACCAAATGCATTTGGTAGACACAACTTTGAAACTTTGAACTTGTGTGATCAAACTTGTCAACTAGGCTGATCCACAATTCTTTTGGTTAGGGTTGTGTTACGAAAATGCATCCCAAAAAGGTCAAAGCTTGATTAGTTTATAAATGAATAACATATTCATAAAATATGTGATTTTCTTGTTCAAAATTCCTAAGGACAACAAGGACTTCTTCCATGGACACAACAATTTCTTCTTTTGATGTAGGCATGATCTTGAAACAAAAGGATAATAATAAATAAATAAATAATAAGCCTGATGGGAGTCTATTCAATTTTTCAATTGCACAAAAATAACCAAGTTTACATGATTTTTTATTCAAGATAAGAACAAGGGAAGCCAAGTTCCAAATCCATATCATGAAATAAAAAAAACAAGAATAAGAACATAAAATGTGCAAAACAAGAATACAACAATATTTTATTACAAAGAAAGAAATAAATAAAACAAAGCTATGACAAGAAAACATACCCAAAACTAATGTTGAACAAACTGAAAATAATAGGGAATTCTACCTATATATATACCTATCGGGCATCTAGCTTAAGGAAGTTTTTAAAAAACCTTTCAACTTACATGTAACCCATGTTCACCCATGTGTGGCCCATGTGCACCCATACATAGCCCATATGTATCGATGTGTGAATTAAGATTCAAATAAAAATGAACTGAGAGTTAATTAAAAATTAATTGGAGATAAATTAAAAATGAACTAAAATTTAATTAAAAGTTGATTGAAAGTGAATTGAAACTAAATTAAAAATTAAATACAAGTTCATTACAAGTTATGGATGAATGTTTATATGAATGAATTCCATGACGTCGACATCTATGACAAAACCTATTAAAACCAAATTTCGTAAGACTATTATTTTCAAATCATGGCTCATCAAGTTTGTGATGTAATGTCATAGTCAAAGTGATAGTTTCAAAAATTCACACATGTATTCTCCTCCATTATCTGATGTTAAAATCTTCAAATGATGTCATTTTGGATTTTCAATTATGCCCTTGAATCTTTTGAATTCTTCTAGGACTTGGCTTTTTATTTTCATGAAAACCACTAAAATCCGCTTGTTGTAATCATCAATAAAAGTGACAAAGTAGTGTGTGCCGTTGTGTGCTAGTGTCTCGAATGGTCCACACATGTCATTGTGAACCAATTGGAATGGCTTTGTTGTAGTCTTTGCACTTTTGGGAAACTTCCTCTTGGCCTGCTTCCCAATCTGGCAAATGTTGCATGACAATGCCCTTGGTAGACCAAAGACTAACCTTGCTTTGGACATCTCATGTAGAGACTGGAAATTGACATGTCCTAACCTTCTATGCCAAGGCAATGCTTCTTGAACACTTTGAGATTGTTCTGTAGTGCAAATCTTTGCATTAGCAATGCTTTCAGCTTCCAATTTGTAGAATCCTTTTCTTCCCAGTCTATGACCCTTGCCTACTATGCAACCAGTTTTCATGTCTCTAACGAGACAAACATTTTTAACAAATTCCACAGTGTACCCTTGATCAGAAATACACCCTACTAATAGAAGGTTCTGCTTAATGCCAGGTACATACAGAACATCATTAATCCTTTTTATTTCACCACTCATAAACCATACAAGACACTTTCATTTCCCTCAATAACATGAGACACACCTCCTGCAACTATTATTGGTACAACTACAATTGGTTTGAATCTAGTTATGATTTTTGGATTTTCGGTTACATGTTGGGTTGCGACCTAAGTCTAGTACCCATACAATCTCTGACACATCTTTGGTTGGTGTACTAGCTAGCACCTCATGACTATGCACCTCAAGAACATCTATGTTGCTACTCTCAACAAGGTACGTTTCTATGTCTTCTACATCAGTGACACTGTTTTCTGGATTGAAGTCTTACTACGTAACAGACTTTTTCTTTTCCATAGTGTTAATTTGAGATTGCCCCTTGGGACTTTTGATTTAGTCCATTGAGCTTCTCCTTTAGCCCCTTCATTTGCTTGATCATCCGCTTAGTTCATAGTCATCCTCCCACGTTCTTTATAGAAAAAACAGGTGTCATCAGGTAAAGGTTTTCCTCTACATGACTCACTTTTGTGAACTCTCTTTTTTTCGTGCAAAACTGGCTTTACTTGTGCTCCACTGGCTTCTTTCCTCTTGAGAAATGAGGTGAGTTCTACTTCTTGCTTAAAGTTTCTTTCTTCACATACAATATCTCACCAGCGGTCTCCTTCTCAATGTCCATCCTGATTTGCATTTCTTCATTCAGGAGTTTGGATTCGAGATTTGAAAATGGTGGAAGCAAATCATTCCCAATGAGCAACTTCCTGAAGAGCTGGTATTCTTTGGGCAAAGAATGATGCAGCAAGATCCTCAAGAATGGTAACTGATATGGCCTCCAGTTGATCAATGATCCTCTTGATGTCCTTCAGATAGTTTTCCATGGTAGCTATCTCCTCCTTCCGAGGTGTCACCAATCTCTTTAGCAACATGAACCTTTGTGAGCCTGTGTTTGGCTGTTTTCCATGGTAGCTATCTCCTCCTTCCAAGATGTCACCAATCTCTTCAACAACATGAACCTTCGTGAGCCAGTTTGGCTCATACCTTCCTTTCAGGTGTTACCAGCAGTCGTAAGAATCAGTGTAGCACCTGATGATTGGAATCAGAGAATTTCGAACCAATTCCAATATGGCATCCAAAGCTAGCTTTCTGCCTTCAATTTCTGTAATCACATCGCAGGATATAGGATTAACAAAATATATCCAAATCCTATGCTTTTCAAGTATCCTAATCATTTTAAATAACCACACTTGATAGTTAGACTCTCCTAAGCTGCTAGAATCAGGCAAAGAGAAGTCTAAAGCCTATGTTGAGTTGCAGACCTCAGCACTTCTCTATTAACAACAGTAGCAACTACGCAGAGTGCACCAGAACCATTACTTATGGTCTGACCACCAACAGCTAGAGTGCCTCCATTCTGTCTTCTAATAACTTATTCCCGGTCATCTCCCATGACACTCTGGGAAGTCGACAATGTGTGCTCCTGCTCTCTAGATTAGAGCATTCACAACTTACTGGTCCCTGTTACTACTATTGTCATCACCAGTGACGCTTGCACAAGTTGCAGCTGAACTACTGGACACATCTACAAGTATCTTGACTTGAAGACAGAGAGGGTGTCACTTTGATCGATGATCCCTGGTTGATGTAGCTCTTGCAACCACATTTGACTCTTGCAAATTAGTCAATGACTAATGTCACTCTTAAGAAGCCTAAGAACGTAAATTGCAGCTCTATACCATGATTGTTGAATGATACAAGCCTCTATTATCAGAACAATTCAAACAATACATATAAAAGATCAGTATCGACTGGATAGACCTCACGCATCAACTTCTGATCAGATAGTAATCTCTTCAGTCACTGATCCTAATTCTAATTTGCTAGAGTAGATTTCACCCGATCAGCTTGTTCAACAGTTACAAAGTTCCATCCAGTTCCAACAGAATGAAGTGGTTGACTCTCACTGGTCCTGAAAGTAATCATTATTATTACTCTCTCCCTCTCCCTATCTCCATGTTTCCCTATGCTTATGTTGATCATGTCTTGTTTCATTTTTACTGCTGCTTAATGCAAACACAACTTACATAGTTCCTTCAAAATGTGAACACATTTCCACATGTCAAAGAGTCTTAAGATATCGAAGGCTTTTCTGGCTAAATGCACAGAAGCAATCAAGGGCATCCAATTGGATCACCACCTCCAGGCTATCCTGCATCATGTACAAGCATTGCTGGCTACCCACCAGCGGTTGATAATGCCTATCATATAGGTCCAACAGCAAAGCCTGGACAATCTCCATATTCACCTGCTGCATCATACCATCCACCTCCTACAGCATACCCTCCAGGTCCTCAATGCCAATGGTTGTGACAGTGGATGGGAGCCAATGCCCATAATTGGTGGGCATAGCAATTCGAATACAACCAATAAGGAGAACCAACAAGTTATCTATGCCTGTCCAGTATTTATGGCGCTGGATCAGGAACATGACAAGCATCTCCACTAGCATTCCAATAGTAATTGAGCAAATGCAACAGTTCCCAACTGCATTCAAAACCTGCAATATTAATCCTAGTAGTCACCATGATATCTTTGCTCACTGTGTAAACTTAAGAACAATTAGAGTTCGATAAGAGTTCATTTAAGTTCAAAGGAGTGCTCTGAACCCAGAATGAAATTGCAATTTAATAAGGCTTTCCAGTAATGGGAAGATGACAGCATGCCACATTCTCATATTACTTTCAGGTAGTGTCAGCATTGAAAGCCCAGTGACACAGGCCATGACAATCACAGGTTCTCAGAACAAAGACCTCTCCAAAAAAGAAGCTAGGCAAGGCAGAATTTGCATATATGCGATCCCACATTCACACATGATGTCAGGGACAAGTTAGTCACCAAGCAAGTATTTCATCACTTTCTACCCCGTATCACAGATTTGCATGGTTAAACTTGAAGATCAACATACTTTCTGGAAACAGCCAACTTGATTGGTGGAGTCAACAAGGCGAGCAGCTTTGCCAAAGAAGGTGTGGACACCAGTTGCTATAACCACCACTTCAATCTCCCCTTTTTACAAGTAGAGCCTGAGCACACTCCACCCCCAGGATTTTTTGTTTGGCAGTAAGAGCAGACTGTTGGCAGACAAAGTAAAGTCAATCAGGTTGCAGACCTCAGAATCCACTTCAACCACATGGTAGAAGTGGATCCCATGGTGCTCCTCACAATCTATGGAGAAGACCACTTGTGACTGCTCATTGACTCCACCAAAGGTTTTTAAAGGAAAAACCTTTACACCCCTCTCACCAATGACTTGAAGGAAAATGGTAACACAGAAGGTTGTGAGTACCATACTGCAGGAGGTACTCAAACATGACATTTTACTTCTGCCAGACAGCATTACAGAGAGATGCCAGTAAGATCCTTCTGAAATTTCCAACATCCACAGCATTCAAAATAGCTTTTACCGGATTAATTTTAGGGGATCTCCTTCCAAAAGATATGCATCAGCTGAAATAATATCACGAAGCTCATGATATCACCTGGTACCAAAATCACTGCTCCTTTCTCACCCCATTGACCTGAAAAGAAGATGTCAGTCAAGAGGGAATATGGAACTGGTTTAAATCATTCCTTGATTTCACTGAGCTTAAGACATTGAAAAATACTCACAATTCCAAAGGTTGGGAACTGAAATCTGGAAGGATCACTTGTTTTACACCTCTACTCTCATCAAGTTTTAACATCTTCTACAATTAATAACCACCAAATCAGGAAAGATCTTGAACCTCAGCCTGAAGGCATCCCTGGTAATTTGAGCAATCCCCTTATTCTAAAGGCTAGTGTGCCAGTCACAAGATGCAATGTGGGAGTGGCAAACTGAAAAATGTTTGCAAAAGGTTTCTACAAAAGAAAACATTGGAGGCCAGATAAAGCAAATTACTTGTTTAATCTGGTAACAGAGAAAAATTTGGAGTTCATAGGCCTGTTGTAAGGGTTCAGCCACATTGGAAACTGTATAACAAATATTCTTCACAACAACAATACCATATAATCATTCTCATTAGGGTTTTCAAAAAGGAAAGCTTGACTTGGTTATCAACACCTGAGATAAGATCATCATAGCATGCTGTTAGGCTTCTGAAGGTCCAGATTGAAGAAAATTCTCCTTTTTAACAGGGATGATCTCTAGTTTTGCTAACTTAGTCTTGGGGGCAAGGCGTGCCATCAAAGATGCTGTAGCAATCCCTGAATTGTTTCCTCTATGAAACTGACTGTAGGTTTGATCACCAAAAGTGTCATAATGCCCACAAAATTTTGCGATTCTGGTGGATGGTCCTGCTGTGAGATCCTCTCTCTGCTTCAAAATTGTTGCAGCAGAGGTGAAATGCAGCAAGAAGAAGTACTTGGATTTTTTCCTCTAGTAGAACTCGAAGAGTGAGTGCGATGCGTGGGAGCTACAAAAGAGATCTGGTTTCATCACCACAACAAGAAGAAGAGGTTGAGGCGAGAAACAATTATAGTAGAAAAAACTCACTGACAAAGGCCGCAAGCAAACACAGACAGACGCTCTCTCTCTCTCTCTCTCTTTCCCGCAGGATCTTTCACAGCTGCATTGCGGCAATGAACAACAAAAGGGGCGAGAAAACGGTATCCCTTTTACAACGGCTCTCCAAAAAAAGCACCCACAAGCCTGCAATCACGGGGCAGCGACTACAAACCTGCACGTTGTAACAGCAGTAACGCACTCCTGCAAACAGGACCAGCAGCAATTGCACAATTGGAAAAACTTGTGCTGCAGAGCGCTGAACCCTATACCTGTTTCACCTAAGGCAGTTCCGACTATCATCGTAACTGGAAATCGATGTGTTCTAGAGCGTCGATGTATTATAGAGCGACTCATGTCTGTTTAATTCCTGTACCTGCATGCATCAACTTATTTCTTGTCTGAATTGGCCTGAGCGGCCCAGCCCCCAGTTCTGGTTCCAATGAACGAAGGCTCATCCCACTTACTGAACCTGGTGCAGTCAGAGAGGTTCGGTTCCCTCCCCCACCCCCCACCCCCCGGCCAAAACAATTTTTTTTCTTGCCTCTTTACCTGTCAGGATTATTTTTTCACCCGCATACCTACCCTGTTCACCTGGCTACCCACCTACATCCTCACCCAAGCTACATCTCTACACCATCCATTTTCAAAGGGCTTTCTTCTTTTTTTGCCATGGCCGCTAACCTTGCCACAAAGAGAAAGAATTATTGAAAATGTTATCATTGTTGAAACTTAGGAGCATGAGATGTATCAAGGTTGGGGGTACATGTGAAAGGCCTATAACATGGTAAAAAAACAATTTGCAAGGCATCTAGATTTGAACACAAAAAAAAATGGGGAGTTGGAAGCTCCCCATTTTTTTCTTATGTTATTGGTATATTAGAAAGAGCAATTCATCCTCATGCATTCTTTGACTCTAGCTCTCTTTGTTGATTTTCTTTTGTCTCTTTGCATTTGCATTGTTGTGTTCTAGTTTCTAGAGGTGCTCTAATGGAGGATAGGCATAACAACTTTGTGAACTTGTTTGTTGGAGATAAGATAAACACAACTCTTTTTGTGCATATAAGCTTTCTATGTGCGCATAATCTCCTTTTGTGTTACACCTCTCTTTCTTTTTCTTTTTTCTTTGTGTTGTTGCATGTCCATCAAGTTGTCGTCTTCTCCATATTTTGCATTGTGGAGAAGATGAAAACAATCTTGAACTCATGATTATCGTCTTGTTGTTTTGTTTGAAGATGAAAACAAGCCTAGGCTCCTTGTTTCTTGTGATTGTTATATATACATAAGACAGTTGATGCGCTCCCAAGTCCATAGTTAGACCCAAATCGAGTCTAAGTTATTCAAACAACAGAATTGTTTGGGACTCGGGGGCAAGCTTCCAACTCTTTGCACTAAAAGGGGTAGAGGGGCGTGCTAGAGTTCCGGGATGGGACTAAGAAGAGTGCCAAGCCTTACTTACTTACTCAAACCTGCATCAAACCAACCAACAAGTTGGTTAGTTCACTTTTTGGAACACCTTTGGTGTTAGGACAAGCCATAGGCAACTCTGGACTCACAAAATTCACCATGGCCCGGACTCGGGGGAAACCACCACCTTCCCCCATATAGTATTCTCTGCGTTTGCCCGTGGCACCCACATCCGAATGGCTTTTTGTCCGAGACTCTGTTGCGGACAGCAACTCACACAAAAACTGGAAATAACACTAGAAGCTTAGGAACTAGAACTAATAACACAACAACTCACATAAAAACTGGAAATAACACTAGAAGCTTAGGAACTAGAACTAATAACACAACAACTCACATAAAAACTAGAAATAACACTAGAAGCTTAGGAACTAGAACTAATAACACAACAACTCACATAAAAACTAGAAATAACACTAGAAGCTTAGGAACTAGAACTAATAACACAACAACTCACATAAAAACTAGAAATAACACTATAAGCTTAGGAACTAGAACTAATAACACAACAACTCACACCAAAACTGGGAATAGCATTTGAAGCTTCAAAACTAGAATCAATAACACTCAAAGAAAGAAAGAAAGCTGGAAGTAGTATTGATATTGGAAGAGCAAATACAACTAGTGTTGACGAGAGTGAGGGACAAAGTCTCAAGGTCCTCTATTTATACTGCTAAAATACTATTGGAAACTCCAATGCTAAGATATTATTGGAAACTCCAATGCTAGATACTATTGGAAACTCCAATGCTAAGATATTATTGGAAACTCCAATGCTAGATACTATTGGAAACTCCAATGTTAAGATATTATTGGAAACTCCAATGCTAGATATTATTGGAAACTCCAATGCTAAGATATTGTTGTAAACTCCAATGCTAAGATATTATTGGAAACTCCAATGTTGGAAAGTTGGTTTCACACTGTCACGTCCGTGACATCACCCCCCCCTTCAAGCAACGAGTTCCTACGAGTTGTTCTATTTATCTTATTAAAAACTAAAACTAAAAATCTATTACAAGAAGTCCATGTGATATTTACATGGTGTGGTGTTGATCTAGACATGTTGGATTCAAATATCTTTGGCACTTGGTTTTGTTGGGTACTGACGATGAAATTTGTTGATCATTTTGGGAGCATTAGTAAGATTAGCAGCAAGTTCCCAAGTTCGCTCGCTTATGTCATAACCCTGCCAATGTACAAGATATTCTAATCTCCTTCGATTGATGCGGGAGTCGATGATCCTAGAAACTTCAAATTCTTCTTCTCCGTTAATCTCGATTGGTGGCGGAGGTGCTGGCAACCGTCCTGAAATAGACGATTCTTTATATGGTTCAAGCAAGGAAACATGAAACACTGGATGAATTTTCGTAGATGATGGCAGGTCCAACCTGTATGCTACCTCGTTGACCTGCTTAATCACGCGAAAAGGTCCAAGACGACGATAGTCAAGTTTGTCGTTCGGTCGGCGAGTCTTCAAATTGCGACGTAAAAGCCAAACTTTATCTCCAACCGAGATGTTTGGATTCTGTTTTCGGGATTTGTCTGCATTTCTCTTCTGTCGCTCTTGAGCTTCTACAAGCCTTGCCTTCATGTCTTTGTGGATTTCCAGAAGTCTGGTGACCAGATCTTGCGCAGCTGGATTTTCTGCCAAACTCAAGTTCAAAGAGTCAAATCGTGGATGATATCCATAGTTTGCGAAGAATGGAGTTTGATGGATGGACTCTTGAAATGTATTGTTGTAGGCAAACTCTGCGACTGGAAGTAGATCCACCCAATTGTCTTGATGGTAGTTGATGAAGCACCTTAAATACTGCTCCAATACTTGATTCACTCGTTCGGTTTGTCCATCCGTTTGAGGATGATATGTTGATGATAGATTGGTCTTCACTTGTAAGATCTTGAACAGGGATTGCCAGAACTTGGACGTGAACTGTGTACCACGATCGGATATGATATCGTTGGGAAGTCCATGATATTTGTACACATTCTCCAAGAAAAGTCGTGCCGTTTCTTTACCTGTGATAGTTTTGTTACAAGGCACAAAATGTGCCATCTTTGTCAACCGGTCCACCACAACAAAAACTGAATCAAAAGATTTGGACTTTGGAAGGTCCACAATGAAATCCATGGATATGGATGTCCATGGGGTTTCTGGAATCGGCAGCGGTTGGAGTAACCCGTATGGCTGATGACGAGGGATCTTAGATCTAGAGCAGGTGTCACACGTCGTGACATAGTCCTTCACAGTTTTCCACATTTGGGGCCACCAAAAGTCTCTGGATATCAGCTCCATAGTCTTGTTGTAACCAAAGTGTCCAGCTGATGGAGAGTCATGTCGAGACTGGAGCACTTGGAGTTGGCATGGACCTTTAGGGACATAAAGTAGTCCCTGGTAATATAACAGCCCGTCGTGGAACTGGAATCTTGGATCAACATTATGCGATCTGGAACCCTGTGAACTGGAAGTAGGGTGATCCAGGGATTCTGGATCTGAGCCTGGACTTGGAAATTCTCTAGGATTGAAGATGCCAGCATTGTTCTTCAATTTCAAAGCCAAAGGATCAAAGTTTAAACTTACTCGGATATCTTGGAGAAAAGATGCATCCACTGAAGTTGTGGTGCGTATGATCTTCAACTGAAGTTGTTCGGGTTTGATAAGGGTAGTCTTTTGTTGGTCGTAAGCTGCATCTCCTTCCCTTGGTGCAAGATACGCTCGTCGGGAAAGAGCATCGGACTGAATTTGCTTGGAACCGGGACGGTATGTGATGACAAAGTTGAAACGCGAAAGTGATATACTCCAACGAGCTTGTCGTCGATTCAGTACCTTGGCAGACATGAAATATTCAAGGTTCTTATGATCGGTGTGGACCGTGACTGGATGTTGAGCTCCTTCAAGAAAATGACGCCACTCTTGGAACGAGTCGACAATGGCTAAAAGCTCCTTGTCGTGAATCTCATAATTGATCTCGGCAGCAGTAAATTTTGGTGAGTGAAATGCGATAGGGTGAAGGCGTCCATCTTTGTCGGGTTGTGAAAGGAACGCTCCAAGAGCAAAGTCAGAAGCATCCGTTTCTAGAAAAAACGGCTTCTGGAATTCAGGATGCGTCAGAATAGGCGCCGTTGTAAACGCCTTCTTCAGAGTTTCAAATGCTTGGTCTGCTTCCGCATTCCACTCGAACTTGTCTTTGCAAGTTAATTGGGTCAACGGAGCGGCAATCTTGGAATAGTTTCGGATGAAGATTCGATAAAAGTTCGCAAAACCGAGGAAGCATTGTACTTCTCGAATGGTAGCCGGTTTCTTCCACTCGATAACTGTCCGAATTTTCTGCGGGTCCATGGATAAACCCTCTCCAGAAATGATGTAGCCCAAGAATTCGACTTGGGGTTGGTGGAAAACGCATTTCTCCAGCTTGGCGTACAGTCCAGCAGTGTGTAGTTTCTCCAAAACTAGCCGGACATGGTTGATGTGCTCTTCTTCATTCTTGGAGAAAACCAATATGTCGTCGAGATAACATACAACAAAATCATCTAAAAATTCTCGGAATACGTCGTTCATCAAGTGTTGAAAGACGGCAGGTGCGTTGGTAAGACCAAAAGGCATGACATTGTATTCAAAGTGTCCGTACCTAGTTCGAAACGCCGTCTTCCATTCGTCACCTTCCTTGATACGTACTAGGTTGTACGCTCCACGAAGATCAAGCTTGGTGTAGATTTTTGCTTGACCGAGTTGGTCAAGAAGTCCTGAAATAAGAGGCAATGGATACCGGTTCTTGATTGTGACCTTGTTTAGTCCACGATATCCACGCACATCCGAAGGGAGCCGTCTTTTTTCTTGACAAACAGGATAGGAGCTCCAGCAGGTGATTTAGAATGTTGAATGAAGTTCTTCGCGAGATTTTCATCAAGGTAATCTCGTAATGCAGCAAGCTCGTTTTGGGAGAGACTATAGATTGGACCAAAGGGAGGTTGTGCATCTTTTTGGAGCTCGATGCCACAATCATAAGATCGATGTTGAGGAAGTGTATCAACGTTCTTCTTCTCAAACACGTCCCGATACTCCTCATATTTTGCTGGTAACTTGATTGGTTCTTGAACAGGTTGAGATGTTGGAATTGCATAAATTGCAAACATATTCCCATTCTTGGCAGCCCTCATGAAGGCTCGGGCACCGACCATCAATGGAACTTCTACCGCGGACCCTTGGACTTGGTAAGGATACGGATTTGGAACATTCCTAGGGTGTCTAGACGAAATATGAGAAACTATGGTTCGATATGTTAGTTTTCGCTTTTTCCAATCTATATCCGGGTTAATCATCTCTAACCAAGAGAGACCTAAGACAAGAGGATTAGAGGGAGAACTAATGATATTGAATACAATAGTACTTCGGTGTCCTTCTAGGATAATGTCTAAGGGTTTAGTTTCGTGAGTGACATCTCCTGAAATCAAAGGTCTACCGTCGATAACCTCTACTGCCACAGGGGATTTCTTGAGGACTATAGGAAGATTATGACGTTTCACAAAAATTTTATCAATAAAACAAGCAGAGGCTCCGGAATCTAACAAGGCTTTAACTTTTATGCTATGTGGATGAAAATCTATTTTAAGCGGGATATTAAAACAACGAGAAGGTTCAGAGGATAAGATAGGACCTAATGACGTGGTAATACTGGTCAGCCGCACGGTCCTTAATGTGGCTGGCTGTTGTCGTTTTCCGATTCGATTTCCTCATGTTTTGGCTCAGAAGTGCTCAAGGTGTATCGAAATTTGTGCGCCTTTGGCCCCTGAGGTTTCAAAGGGCAGTTGTTTAAGTTATGGTCCTTGCCTCCACAATAAAAACACAAGTGCTCCCTGCGACGTCGTTCTTTCTCTTCTTCGGTTAGCTTCCTAACCTTCGAAGTGTCAATTTGCATGGGCTCTGGGGTCGAAGTGCTTGAAGATGTTTGGCGGGTTTGAGCTGTGTAATCCGCTCGATATGATCCAAAGAGCAGTCGTCGTTCCTGTCGCTGCTCGAACAGCCGGTTGTCGTAGTCGATTGCTTGAGTAATGGCTTCCGACAAAATAGTTGGTTTGGGCAAGTTTAGCAACAAGGTTTTGATATCATCGCGGAGTCCCCATCGAAACATGGTGATGAGAGCTGTGTCGTTCCAATCGAGGTCACATGCAAGTTGTTGAAATTCTGCAACATATGCTGAAGCTGGGCGTGATCGTTGTTGTAGTGTTCGAAGTTTTGTTGTTGCTATAAGGGCTCGATCTCTCTCTCCAAACGTTCTGCTGAATTCCTCCAAGAATTGATCAAGGTCTGCCAGAAGTGGAGAATCCTTCTCTAATAGTGACGAAAACCAAGATAATGCAGTTCCGGTGAGCAGTGATCCAATGAGCCCAACTTGTGTTTCTTCTGTTGCGTATCTGTGTGGTTGGAGACGAAAGACAAGTCGAACTTGATTGACAAAATCTCGAAGTTTTGTACGATCTCCGTCAAACTTCTCTGGCAAGCTTACTCGAGGTTCTTTTGGCGCTTGTGGAACTGGAACATGGACTGGAGCGTGAGCAACTTGGAGCTGTTCCATGGCATTTCGTAGGTTGGCATTTTCTTGTCGTAGCTGTTGTAGCATGGCAACCACATCGTGCATCTGGATGTTGGAAGCATCACCCATCTTGGTAGTGCACTCTCGTCAAACTGTTGCGGACAGCAACTCACACAAAAACTGGAAATAACACTAGAAGCTTAGGAACTAGAACTAATAACACAACAACTCACATAAAAACTAGAAATAACACTAGAAGCTTAGGAACTAGAACTAATAACACAACAACTCACATAAAAACTAGAAATAACACTATAAGCTTAGGAACTAGAACTAATAACACAACAACTCACACCAAAACTGGGAATAGCATTTGAAGCTTCAAAACTAGAATCAATAACACTCAAAGAAAGAAAGAAAGCTGGAAGTAGTATTGATATTGGAAGAGCAAATACAACTAGTGTTGACGAGAGTGAGGGACAAAGTCTCAAGGTCCTCTATTTATACTGCTAAAATACTATTGGAAACTCCAATGCTAAGATATTATTGGAAACTCCAATGCTAAGATATTATTGGAAACTCCAATGCTAGATACTATTGGAAACTCCAATGCTAAGATATTATTGGAAACTCCAATGCTAGATACTATTGGAAACTCCAATGCTAAGATATTATTGGAAACTCCAATGCTAGATACTATTGGAAACTCCAATGCTAAGATATTGTTGTAAACTCCAATGCTAAGATATTATTGGAAACTCCAATGTTGGAAAGTTGGTTTCACACTGTCACGTCCGTGACAGACTCCTAAGGAGGAGTCCTGAAATTGTCCCGATTTAGACTCCTAGGACTTTGAAAGCTCATAACTCCTTGTTTAGACCTCCGATTGGGATGAGGTCTGAAGCAAACCTATAGCTCTCCTCAAGAGCTTTCCAACGGTGTGTTGCACTCCACCTACACGCACCGGGGTCGAGTCGATTCCTGATTTTTAGTGGTCAAGAATCAAATTATCAATTTGACTCTCGGGCCTTCTTTTGACCGTAACTTGTGTTACAGATGTTCGAATGGCTCATGCTAGGCCATTTTCGACATGTACACTTTGAGACCTTTCCAACGGTATAAAGAAAACCTCAAAGCAAGGTTGTTTGACCGCTGCAATCGATCTTTGAATATTCGGGAGTCCTGAAAGACTCCCAAGTCCACATTTCGAGAGTGTGAATGTCATCCTCACACTCCTTCAAAATGAGGTTGCGAGAACAGTGGTGAGTTAGGTTCATCATTGTTTTCATATTATTATTTGTTGTAATGAAGATGACAATGAATTAGTTCATTGTTGTTTTCATTTTCTTTTCATTGTAGAAAATGATAATGAATTAGTTCATTGTCATTTTCTTTTCATTGCAAAAGACGATGACAAACTAACTCATCATCGTCGTCATTTTCTTTTTGCTGCAAAAGATGATGATGAACCAATTCATTGTCATCTATTTTCTTGTTGCTACAAAAAATAATGCAAACAAAAATTCGTCATTGTTTTCATGGTAATTCTTTTTTCTATTTTTTATTGAAAAATTGGAAAATTTTATCAAAATTAGTCAAATTTAGACTACAAATAATTCCAAAATTTCCCAATTTCTTTGTTGAAAAATAATGAAATTTTGCCCAAATTTATTTATTTCATGGGCTTGTTTGTTGTTAATGATGAAAACCACATTGATGGTGATGGTGTTGCAATAGTAATAACATCATGTTTTACTAATGAAAACAATGTTGTTGATGATGATGATGTTGTAATAACAATAACATGAATAATTGACATTAGTTAGTGACATAAAATTTTAACATATTTTAATAATTTAGTAATGAAGTGCTATAAATAATGTATATTAAAGTTCTAAATATTTTTCATTAATTATTTATTTGTGTAAAATGGGTTTGATCTAATTAAATTAGGAATTAAGGTTTAAGATTATTTTTTCTAACAATTTTGAATCAACTTTAAATGTAAAATTTATAATGTTAATGAATACATTGATTCAACTGTTGATGTTGGAGATTTTGATGATCCTATAGATGTAAAATTATTATTTTTGTGATATTTTAATACATTGATCAATAGTTGGAACATCAACATCATTAACAACAACAACATCAATAGTTGTTATTAGCAACAATAACAACATCAATAACATTAATAGTAACAACAAACATCAATTGTTGCTACTAATAGTAGCAACAACATTGATCAACCTTAATCTTATAGTTGTTGTTTGTGTGTATAGGAAAAGGTAACAACAAACTTGTGGGGTGAAGCACTATGCTACCTCATAGTAGATCTCATTAGGTTGCAACAAGTAAGTTGCCATTTTGAAATTTTTGTTACAGTTGCTTACTTTTTGGGGAGCTTCAAGCTCCTTGGCAATGGTGATAGTTGATGGTTGTTATCACCATGACCATGGAACTTCAAGATCCTTTTATTTTTTGGATTGATTAGTGCTAAAGGATTTGTGTGTTTTCTTAATGATGATCTTGTACATGAAGATGAAATTAATGAATTAGAAATAGGAGGAACAAAAAACATTACTTAACCATTGTTTTGTTTTAAGATGGCACATCTTCAAAAGCAACCTAGATGCCAAGGAAGGGAATCAACTAATGATAATCAATAGCAAATGAATATTGCAGTAAATGAGGAGCAAATTAATGGAGAGCAAAAAAATGTCATATATAATTTTGAATAAATTTCTTGTGATGGATTATGCGTTTCACATGCTAGGGTTTTAAAGAGTTTAATGTAACAAAGACATTTCAAATGAAAATCCCCATCCTATTTTCATTTTTAAGTTTAAAGTGGGTATGGGTAATCTTTTTGTTCAATTTTTCCCAAACAATACATGTATGCTTAAATAGGTGTTATGTCCACATAATACCAAACAATACCATAATATAATACCCTCATTGTGTTTATCATTCACTTGTTGGTTTGATTGCAATATCTTCATTGTATATAAAAGAATATTTCATCTTTTTGGGAAATTTTCACATCCATTTGATAATGATGTTATTTTTATAGGGGTTGCAATAGCTTTTCATGAAGGTGATCATAAATAAATCCCACCAAAACATGCAATGGAATTAGGTGCATGAAGGGTCAAGGTGAGTGTGTAAGATTAATAGATGCATCAATATTTATGTGACTAAATGACTATTTTGTCGACATGTGAACCACAAACATGAGCTCCACATGGAAGTAGTTAAATTGGTTGTGTCTCTACTTGTCTTGGGGGGGCAAGGCAAAAAAAACACTAAGCCATGAATGTTCACATTTTGAGCAACTTACAAGCATGTCAAACCCATAATGAAAATAAGACAATTAATTGGGCGAGAAAAAAACTAAAACCTAGTGGGATTAATTTCAAATTGAAGTGCAACACCTTGAAGAGGTTTGATGACTTTTATTAATAAGATCACCCTTGATTCAAGGCAAATGACAATAATTCACAACGGGTTCCAAGTGAATGTCACTAAATGGTTGGACTTGAAGATTTGGGAACATGAACATGTGATTGCATTTGGTTCACAATTCATACCCCACTAAGCCAATCCAATATTATCACAAGGAAGTCTAACTTAAATTGGCCTTCAATCACAACTCACAACTAACATGATTGACATGAATTGCATGCAATTTGCCTTACATTAAACAACCATTCATTTCCAACCACCAAGTTGGATTGACACAAGATTTACACTAGTTGTAACAATGTGTCTATGTTCATCAATTTCACTCAAAATCTAATGGTGTGATTGATAATTTTTAACTTAAAAACATCACAACTCTAATTATGACCATCACACAATTTGTTCCATAACATTTACATTATTTGTTTGATGACATTGGGAATTGGTACACATAATCATAACTATAATAATCATTATCATGTCAAACATGAACTTGAAATGATAAGGAACAAGGTGAGGGTTGCTTCTCAAAGTTGTCGGATTATTGATGTGTTCCTGCAAAGACCCCCACCCTTCTTTGCACGATATCTTTCAACTTCCTTGTTCAATTTTGCTAAAATTTGATGAACAAGTGTGCCACTTCATGTTCTACCACTACCTAAGTTCCGAAAACATCTAATAGAGGGTTCAAAATTTATAGGCCTCCAAAGTTGAGGTCCAAAGTCTCATTTCTTCATTTCAACTCAACAACTTCATGAAAATAACTTTTAATGCAAGATGTCCACTCCTTTCCATCATTTTCCTTCTTTCTTCATAATTATTATCATATATTATTGGCTATGTCTTATTTTTCTTTTCACACTAAGAACATCCCAAATTCACCTTTAAAAAATTAAATGAATGAGCCCACAAATATTCAACCCCTTCAAAGAACACTTCTCTTTCTCAAAAGTGAACGAGCATTGACCAATGGGAATGAAGAGGAAACCTTTCCTTGTTCCTTCTTCCAATTAATTGGCTTTCATCCTTTGGAATCCAATAAAAATTCAAGGAAATCCACCTACTTTTTCTACAAGCTGATGGGGGTTTAGGATATTTTTAACACCATCATCATTGTATTAACACCATGGTAAACACATGTAAGATGTTTGACCCTGAAACTACACCAATTGATGAAGAACATTTGATCAATGTTGAAATAAAAATGTTGAAGTTGAGCTTGACACAATCGTCGAAACGTGAAAAAAAATCAGCCTCGAGAGTCATGAACCTTAGAGTGGACCAATCAATGCGATTAATGAGGGATTGTCCATCACTGCCCCTTAACGCTAACACCTTGGTGATTTATCTAAAGTTTGTTCCTACCTTTTAGGATCACCCAAAAAGGTTTGATGAATGTCACTACTACATATTGTGCCTTTTTGTGAAGGGCCAAACGAAAAACTTGAAGGGTTTGCGAAGCAAAAACAATTTGCCATATTTGCGATGCAACACGCATCGCAACTTGTGGTGCACCACCCATCGTTAATTTATAATGTACCTTTAATCATCGTAGCACTTTTGCAACATATATGACAAACAAAACTTTGCGACCCGCTCAATCTCCATCCACCCTAGCGATATTTCACACTTCGTAACATTTAATCATACTCAAAACATCGCACATTTTATAATATACAAAATATCGCTACACACTTTGAGAGTCACAAGACATCGCAAGTTTGCGTTATTCGGCACCTTGCATTTTGCATATGGACTTCACTTCATTCGATAACTTAAGTGAGTTATAATAAATATTAGAGCTATCATTAAATATAGGTAGATAAATGATTGACAAGTCATCTATGTATGAGATAACTAATTAAGAAAAATTAGGAAAATGATCATCTTAAATACAACTTACACAACTATCTTGAGTCTCAAAATTTCATCATTGAGGAGCAATTTCTTTAATTTTTGACGTTTTTGGTAGGTAAAATTTAGAAAACTCACCATTTAAAAAATATTGTAATTATCACCCAACCTAAAAGGTATTGCAATAATGAATATCATTATTTATAGATTAGGTTTTTTTCTGCAAGATTTTGCAAAAATTCAAAAAAAATACAATTTTAAGGATAATGTTTTGTTGCATATTCCTTTTTTTTGGGAAAAGTCACCAAAGTTCAAAAAAAAAATTGAAAAAATCTCACCAAATTTCCATGTGGATTTTGAAGGGGGTCATTTTCTTACCAACTATTTTTAAGTTATTTGGTGGAATTTGTCACCATTTAATGTTAAATCCTTCTTTAGATGCTCACACGTGATGAAAAACTAATAAATTAAATTAAACAAACACACTCACTCACTCTAAGTTGAACATTTAAAGGTAATGCAACTTAATAGTTTGGCTTATAACAGGTTTAAATTAATTATCTTGCTATTTTGTTTCCATCTTTGAATATTTTATCTACTAGATTATATTGTGCTTATTGCTAGGACTTATAAGGTACATATTAAAAATAATCACAAGAGGATGGGTGGGAGTTGAGGATGAAGTGGTAGTTGAGTCCAACCCCTTGTTTTGGGAATGTTCCCCAACAATGGGCCCTACCCAACACAAAGCATGAGGTGAACCTTATCATAAGCCTAAACATAGGTGAATCATGAGGTGGTGGTAGTAGTAGGGCAGATCTTATACCTACAATTTAGGAGTGGGAGGGATCTTACATCAACACAAGTGATTTTATCGCTTTGTTTTAGGATCCTCCTTTTGAGAATGTCCCCACCCATGGGTTTTGATCAACTTAAAGCATGACATAAACCAAAATTTTCCTCTTTTTTTTCTCCTCCCCCTGCACCCAAATCTGGCAAAAAGTGTTTATTTTAGGTTTTTTATCACCAAATTTGTAGCTTTTAGGGGATAATTTCTCAGATTCTATAGCGGGTTTCAATAGGTAGCTAGAAAATAGGAAGAACCTTAAATGCTGCTACTAGCATTTAAAAAAAAAACCCAATTTTGACTCAATTGTGTTATGGATGACCACAACTTGTGGTAAAGAATAATTTTAATAAAAAATACCATGCTTGATTGCAAGCCTAAACATACATAGATCGTGAGGTGCTGAAAGTAGAAGGGATCTTACACCTACAACTTAGGAAAGGGATCTTACATCAATTCAATAGATCTCACACCTAAAACTAGGCATAAGATCTTTCACTTTTACATGATAGGCATAAGATCCTTTTTATTTTGTTGGAGAGATATTCATGGACATAAGGTGACCTTCAAATACACTAGGAAACGAAGTTTCTCAAAGTACTTTACAATCCAAAAATAGACCTAGAATTGAGGAAAATGAAAGTGTTATGTCAAGTAATTGATTAATTTTAAGGATTCCATGTTGAAAATTTGAATATTTCAGAAGATTTTGTATTTTCTCTCATAAAATTGTGTTTATTTGAAAAGGTGTTTTTTTAAAAAAGATTTTGACATTACTATAAATGATATAATTAGTGTTGAAGTTGCAAAGGTGCTAGAGTATTTATCCTTATGAGGTTTATCTTTCACTTGAAGATTCTTTTGAGTTTATTATGTTTGTACTTGCAGACAAATTTTTTAAATTGTGTTTAACCCTTAGACATCTAGGGTTTTTAGAATGCACAAGGACTCCAAAGCTTTTCTTGTTTTATTTGAAAGCAGGTCCACATAGAATTTAACTTTTTTGGTCAATTCAAGGACCTTCCACCATCTATGCACAACCATCCACCATTCTAATACAAGACCTTTCATATTTTATGCAAGGGAAGGCTTGCTCTTTTGGGCCTTCCCTAGCTTTGGAGCCAGTGCCCTTGAGGCTATAACCTTCAAATTCATGGAAGCCTTTGGGATCAAGCCTTCCCTTTAGAACATCTCCAATGGAAGGGAGCAAAAGGGTCTACAATGACAATTCAATTCCGATGGGTGCATTCATGGTTGGGTTATCCCTAAGAACCATAGGAATATGTAGGATTTTTTTTTTATTACCAAAATAATTTTAACCTAGGAATTAAGAAAAAAAATTCATGTGGTGGTGGTGATTTTTCACATGCATATATAATTGTGCATCAATATTTACATATTCAACACTTCTTTTTTGCATGATTTTGTCTTGTTCATGTGACTTGAACCTAGGGCTTAAAGTTTCAAGCCCAATGGATACAAAACATCAACCAAATGACCCCCCCCCCCAATCCATTTCCATGTAGCCCTATAGAAGGAATTTAATATGCTCTTCAAAATTGTCATATGGTTTATAATTTAATCAAGTGCATTTGATGAACATTGTTAAACACATATGTAATTTTTTTATCAAAAAAAAGTTGAATTCAATTGCGTTACTTAATATATATTTTAAATTATACAAAATATTATAGTTTTTAAAAATAACATAATTTATTTGAAGGACTCAAAAGGACATTATATAATATCCAATACATTTATAGGTATATTTATTTATTGA
The DNA here is from genome assembly GCA_963920785.1 of Sphagnum contortum. Taxonomy (NCBI): domain Eukaryota; kingdom Viridiplantae; phylum Streptophyta; class Sphagnopsida; order Sphagnales; family Sphagnaceae; genus Sphagnum; species Sphagnum contortum. Next base: position 15,706,826 of record OY987277.1, read on the forward strand.
AGATAACATTATCTTAATTGTAGGCACACAACAACACATTATGTAATGTGATAAATATTATTAAAACCCCAAACTTGTCCTATGTAATCATTTGCCCATTAAATGGTCCTTTTGGGTATACCACATATGAAATGCAACCCCCTTACTTATAAATAGCAAAAAAAAGGTACCCCAATGGTCACCCTTGCTTGCAAATAAAACAGCAACATTGTGACATTTCACAATAAGCTTCACAATTTGGTGGAGGATACAAAGATCATGAAAAGATGTTGTATATTAATTAATCATCATTGACTACATGACCTTGTTAATGTTGTATATGAATTTTATTGCTTATAAGCATGGTGACACTTGAACCCAATGTTGTTAAAACCACAAGAACAATGAAAGGAAAGAACTTTGTGACAAAGGAGGAAAATCCTCTTTGTAAGTTGGTGCTATACATCACACAAGATCCTATCAAAATGAACAAATAAAAGAATCTAATGTTTTCAAAATGCATTGTTACACACTACAACAACATTTGATGTACAAATTGTGATAATTGCTTGACTATAAGTTTGAAGACAAAATGGGCATGTAACATTCACAAGTTGCAAATTTTGAAACAATTACCAAGTTACAATGAATTTCAACAAAAACAACATTTTTACTCAATGTATGTTGCAAAAAGTGCTAGAGTTTTACAAATCCAAATGCCCAAAGAAAGGTGAGTTTCTTTTGACATATTGTGGGTTGGTCCTAAAAGACATATCTTGTTGGGCAAAGATTATAGAACAAAATAAATGAATGGCCACCATGAAAAGGAAAGCTCTTAAAACAGCAAGAGTTTGAAGAATATGTAAACAAATGTAAATTTTGTGGAGAATTCCAAAGACTTCAAAGTTACAATGTGGTCACAAAGTCCATATGTAGTTAAGAATGACCGAAGGACTATGAAACTAATAGAAAGTACAAACAAAAGCCATTATAAACATTGTTGTTATGATTTTAAAAAAAACTCTAGTAGAGTGCACTCTTTATGATTCTATAGCACCAAGTGACAAATGAAAAGGCTCAAGAGTATTTGAAATTCCTATAGTTCGAAGAGTTCAAAAAGCTGCATTCACACCAAAACATGTTTTACTTAATTGTTGCAACCAAGCCATTTTCTTTAATGCATGTGCAATCACTAACCCTTGCACTTTCTCCAACACTTACAATGATGTCCCTAGCTCATGTCTAGTTGAGAATGATGATGTGCATCTATTTTTATGGACATGGGCATTATCGTTGGTTGAAAGGCCCAATTATAACTTGCCCATGGAATAATGAACTGATTACGTTGTTCATACCATTTGTAAAATTTTAAACTTCCTACATTTGTGACTCAAAATGGTTGTCCATGCTCACTCAAATGCTACATTAAAGTTTTTTGCATTTATTTCAAATCTGGTTATAATTCTAACATTTGAAGTTCAAAAAATGATATTCTATAATTAATGGTTCATAAATGGAAAATGTCTTCTTCTAGAACATCCTTGAAGCTTGTAACAATTTTTGTAATGTTGTGGTTGAATACGTTTAACACTTACATCTATCTATGGCTCACTGCAACCCTAAAATTAACATATTGCTTAATCTTCAATAAAATTGACATCATTGCCATTTTTATTACTAAGAGTTTCATAGTAGTGACATACAAAATACGCGTATTTTTCGAAGGTGCTCAAAAAAAAGTATTTTCAAGTATTTAAAATTTTGAAAATGTGAATACGTGAAATACATGAATACGATGAGCAAAACGCTGAGCAAGCTGAGCTTAAGTTGTGCCCAAACCCTTCTTAACCAGCTTGAGCATAAGCATACCTTGAATAAAACTACACACTAATTTTAGGGTCTGGTCCTTGTTGAGCTTGCAATTGGTTTCAAAGATGATTGAAAACATTTGACACAATTTTACACCTACTTCCGAAATAGTGAACAAAAACAACAATGATCAAGTATTTTCAAGTATTTTTGAAAAAGCCCAAAAAAACGTATAATATGCGTACGTTTGAATCGAATTGAGAGTATGTCACTACTATGAAGAGTTTCCTACCTGCATTGTTCAAAATGTTTAATCTATTTTCAGTTCAAATTAATCCACTTAACTAATCTTCACATAATGAACTAAAATTCCACTTAATCCCAATAAAAATTAACTAAAGTGAGCTTTCATTATCTCAACTAAGTAAATACCCATACCCTTAATTCAAATCATTTAACACTTAATTGTTGGAAATTTATTGACTTATAATCGTTCACTACTAAAATTATCATTAAATTATGACATATATTACCCAATCATAATGTTGGGGTTCACACACGTGATTGACATACCTATGTGAAAGGAGGGGTTTATTTCACATAATGGTTTTTCGTGAATTAAAAAGGATAACAATATTGCCAAAATAATTCAAATGAATAAAGTTGGTTGTGCAAAACCTTTTAGGCTCACACGTGGGATGCCCACAGTTGGAATTCCAAATCCACCAAAGGAAATTGAAAATAGATATGCAAGTTGCGTGCAAGTACCATGAACCATAAATTATTCATGGCTAGTAAATTTACAAGTATTTAAAACTTTTTTAACATTGTTTTTCCATCATGCAATTGAATCATGCCACTAAATTTTCTTTTGGTTCTTAGGTGTTGAAACACCACAAAGGAGGCCTTGTGGCAAATGTGGTCCAACTCGCACTTTAACATCACCATGTTGCAAAGGCTATAAGAGTTATGACAACTTATAAAAAAAAACATAAACATTTTTTTATTCTCCCTTAAGCAAAGGTGCACTTTAATCAATAATGTTAAGCCATTATAGCCTAGTTTGTTGTTGGATTTTTTTGTATTTTACCAACATTTTGTACCATATTCATATAAAATTTGTAAATTTTTGCCCACTACTACAAATGTGTGTTTTTACGTTAGTTTTTTTTACCCATTTTAATAATACTTTAGTCATTTGACACATTGGACAAAATTGGTTGTAGTCATAACAAATTAATCATTTTTTACACAAATCATTTAGGAAGGACCTAATTTTAGGCATGCACATCAAATATGCCATAAGGTCGCTTTAATAAACCTCAAACAATAACATTGGAATATACCATCACTTTGCAATCCATCTTGGGATACTCCAAATGACTGATTCCCAATTGGAGATACGTGGTGAGAAGTATAATTGGAATAGTAACAGGAAAAATCAAGAGAAAAGAAAATTATGATGTAATAACCAAGGGTTACAGATTGCCATTGTTGTTGTATGGAGACAACTTCATCAAATTGTTGAATACGTTCATGATTGTCACCATTATGAACATACGTTGCCCATGGTTGGGTTGATGTTTATGGTGTCATTTAGTGAATGATTGAGAGCACGGTTGAGTTTTTCTACATAACTAATTTAGTTGCATTTTGATGTTGTTCGTCAATTTCTACCCGATGTGCTACATCCATATTTGCTGCATTTACCAGTTCATCCCCCATAGGTTGCATTTGTTGTTCATCTTGTATTTATGCAAGTTTTGATGCAAGTTGATGTATAACTTGATCCGATTATTTTTTAAGACTTATATTGACTACTCTTAACATTTTTTTTAATTAATAGGTTTCAGAAAAGCCTTTGCATTATTTTTAAACCTAAATTTAGATCAAATTTTCCCTATTATAAGAAAGTTTTAGAATTTTTTTATAGGTTGGACGTTTGATTTCCTTCAAGAATTCTACATTAATTTCAACCTATTACCAATTTTTTTCAAAATCAATCAAAAAATAGAAACCTTTGTCTTAAAGTTTCACAAACCAATAAAAAACATGATACAAACCAAAAAATTTAAGTGCTAGTGCTTTTGATATCTAATTTGGACTAAATAATGAATATTAGTAAAAACTTTAAGTGTGAATGCTTTAAAAATTTGATCCATTATATGGTCGCCAAATGTTAATGGGTTTCTTTTTATTCCCATTAAAGTTTTTGACCTCTTATTTGCTTAGTAACAGGTTCTGAAAATACCAACTTGTACATTCAAAATGAAAAACAAAAAAATCCTATGTATAGCTCATAAACAAAAAAATACTCAAATTGCATGAAAAATTCAAAAACATGAATGAGAAAACTTAAGCACTTCAATCTTAATTTCAAAATGAAAAGAAAAGCAAAACATAAAATGTTTTTAAAAAATTTCTAGTTTTATACAAGGTAATTCAAACCTTAAATAGTCTCAATAGACCATTTAAACAATCATTAATTAGTAATAACAATAGTTAACATTTATTTATTTTTTTAAAAACATGTTTCAAAACTACCTATTTTGTAGATTACCGGTTCTACCAATTACCTATCCAACATGTATAACTGGTTCAACATGTGCCATCAATTAAGCTATTACTGGTTACAAAATCATTAAAAACTAGTCAAAGAATTTTGGTTAACAACGGGACTAGAAATTTCATTATAAGTTCATATGATTAACAAGGAATGAATTAATTTTTTTCATTGGATTTAATCACTATATATGCACACTAAGCAATTCATTGCTCCTAAGTTTCAAGATTGACACAAGTTCTCTATTACGAATATAAGAATGCAAGATCATTAAAAGAAGCCAACCTTTGTTATGATACAATCCAATCTTAGTGGTACTCTTTAGGAGCTATTATTGAAGGTGTAATTCATGAGCTCAACCATCGGTTGACCTTATGCCATTTTTGTGCATGAAGCAATGGTGAGGATTCATGCTAGATGTGAGATTTCTTTGCACCACTTTTTCAATTGACATAAATCCTTTTTATGTTGTATTCTTATTCCATTTTGTCAAATCTTATGCAAAATAATTCATTGGAAAAAGGAGGCAAACATGCCAACCTGTAACATGTTAAAAAAGATCTTCAACATTTGGCTCCAATAATCTAGGAAAAAGGGTCTGTGCTTGTATATTCCCACTTCAAATGACTACATGTAAACTTTTACGAAATTTGCATTGTATTTTGCCTTTTTGCATGATGGTCATTCTATGATTAATCTAGAAATGATGAATTGTGTTTGCATAGGGCGAGCAAGCCACTTTAGTGCCTTTACAAAACCATGGCTACTACAGTTGCAAAACTCATTCTAGGTTCATCCTATACGTTGAGGATGCCCCAGTTGGAAGGTGAAGAAGTGTTTGGATCCACCAAACAAAGACAAGATTTGCCCCTAGGATCAAAAGGGGATTCATATCAACATGATCATGAAAATTTATTTCGTCCATGAATGGAGACATCGTAGAACTTTGCACCTAATATAATGTAGATGTGGCGCAAGTCAAGCCATTTACGTGAAGGCTTCCCAATGCTCACTCACAATGATGAAGAGGCATTATAATGTCTTTGTGGTGATGATGTTTGGCATATTGAGTGATGCCCCCCCAAGTCGAATGCTTAATGTTCAGCCTTGCAAAAGGACACCAACCACCATTGTAAGGCCAAAATCATTTTAAAAAACAAATTGTGGCATTTTTGCTCTTTGTTATCTTGGCAATTGGCATGCAACTAGAGGTGCAACAATTAAATCAACCAATTTTGGTTTTTTCATGACAACCAACATCATTTTGTCGAAGGCACCATGAAGAAGAATGCAATTAATAGGCCAATTGTGCCTATAATGCAGGATGTGGAAAAAGGGACAAACCTCACTCAAGATGAAATGACAACATTTGAAAAAGCCAATTTTCTCCTTTCCAAGAAATTGAGGTGTCCTTTGAAAAATTTCTTTGGCGATGATGCATTTATTCATATCAAAAGACATTGGATGCAAATGCATGCCTAAGAATTCAAAACCAGAAAAATATTCATTATCCTTCAATATTCAAGATTTTAATTCAACAACAAAATAAGTGGAAGGTCAAACATGTTCTTGTTGCAAAAATCTTGCCACTCATCAATGTTCCCCCTCCTGGCCATGGTCAAATATATTGCATCGCTTTAGGTCCAATTGAAAATTATAAACAATATGAAATAATGATTAATGATTTCCTTGCCTACATTCGCATGGATTTTGTGTCATTGTTGATGCACATGGTATGTCATAACGTGCATGACAAGGTCCATGGCATGGTGCAATCAATGGTGTGCATGGCAAAAGTTACAACTATAATAAAACTTAATGTTGAGGTAGTAATGAAGATGGTACTTGTGTAATGATGTGGGGATGGGAATGGAAAAGGTGGGGCTACCACATGTTGGCAAGGGATTTTTCTAGTTGTGGAATTAAAAACTTTTGACCTTTTTGACATTTGTTTTCAAAAACGCCAACCCACAAATTATGGACTCCCTTGGACCTGAGCATGCATGAAGTTTGAATAAACATTGGGCAAGTATATGATTTATCATGTATTGGTATGGTGATGGTATAGAATTCTTCAAAACAATTTGATACCAAAATGTTACTAAAATGTTAGACAAAAAAATACAGATCATATTTTATAATATAAACATAAAATTTTATATGAATATTCAAATGATGAATACGAACAAGTATTGAACATGAAGATAGTATTATGTGAAAAATTACACCTTAAAATGTTTTCCATATTAACCTCCAAATAAATTACAACAAGTCATTTATTCAAATTAAAATAAATGATACTAGTAATTTTGGGATCAATCATGCATTCCCTAATTCACATGGAAATGATTTTAAATACATTAATATATATTTACTAATTTTTAGTGATCAAAATTTACAATTCTTTTATGAAGTTTTATCTCTACTAGGTCCAATGGGTCTTTTTTAACTAGATGGTAAAAAAGAACTAAGAAGATTCTAAAAACTACAAATCAAACAACTACCTATTTTCCATTCAAATAAATCAAGGCAAAATAAATGGAAAAAGAAAGAAAACATCACAACTTCACAAATTTCCATTGTCCTCCAAAAAATAAAAAATGAAATTCCAACTTGTGCAAAGACATTACTTTGTCCTTATGGTACATCAAATCGAACAACTCCCTTACTCTCTCAAGCCTATATCACACACATAAATTAAAATTGAATAGAATGAAATGGAATAATGTCCCACCCAACAAGATCCCCACATCCAAACCAAGAAGGGCATTTCATCCTTTAAAAAATAATATAGGCCTTTATTCCAATTCCTCCACAAACCCCTAATCTAGTTGCCAATTGCCTTATCTTAAAGGATTAAATACCAAGTAATTTCATCTCTTAATAAATAAGAGATGGTAAATGGAAACCTACCACTAGTAACTAAGAAAATGCTAGGATGCCCATTAGGCTATAGTGATGTTATATCATGAACATGTGAGCATGAGCTTATGAACATGTGTAGGTGAACAAGGCAATATCTTTTTGAAAATCTCTGGATGACATGGACAATATATTTTTAAAATATTTTTTGCCACGAAGGCAAAATATTTTCTTATTTGGACAAAATTTGAGCTCATATGGCAATATATTTTGCCACATGGAGATGGATGAATGTTCTATTAATTAATTTTGGATGAAATATATTCAATTAAAGTATTTTGTTGAATCAGAAAGGGTAATGATGTTTTTATTTGGATAAATCTAGACAATATGGGTGGGTGAAATAATTTCTGTTGTTAACGTTAATTTTCTATATAACATTTTAAGGACATCAATTGTTAACCAATCTACAATTGAAACTACTTTAGTACATTGTTCAAAACAAATGGCTTGTAGATTTTGGTCACCAAAACATTAAAACTTCTTATATTATTTGCAAAATGTTCTAACTACTTGACCTTTGTAGCTTTGGTATGACTTATTAGTTTATGAACTTTGTTCTAATTCCAAGTTGGACGATGAATGAAAGATTCCATCAACCTATAGAATATCACATTTTGCATTATGTATTACATGTGTTTACAATGCACCCACTCTCCACAACTACCCAATGTTATTCATGTCCACGGCGTAACACTCTTTTCATGCTTGAAATTAGATTGCAAATAATCAAACACCATCATATATATAGTCTTTATTGTTTGTTTGTTTAAGTTTTTTTTACTCTCTTTATATATGTTGCAAATTTTGTTCTTTTGTTGTATTGCACAAATAGGGAAGGAAGCAAGGAAATCATTGAAGCAACTTGAAGAATGGGGAAACATATGGGAAAATAAATGGACTAAATGGAATATGTATTATTTTGAATTACTATTGATTTTTTGTCAAAAATTTGGTTCAATGCCACTAGGTAAATTCAAAATTTAAAAAACCAACAAACATGTAACCAATGCTTGGTTTTTCATGTTTAGTCTTAAAAGCTATATTAATGTTACAAAAAAATTAAAATTTGTACAGTAATTTTTTAATATATATTATGAAAACATGTGATTAAAAATAAATTTAATGAAAATAAAATATACATTTCTAAAGCACTATAATTAGTGATTTTTAAAAATTGAATTTTGCTATTTTAAATACTTTTAATATAGTCCTTGACGGACTAAAAATGACATATTTTTTAAGAGAACCTTTAGATGCATCTTTGGAGAATAATATAATGCAACATATTTGTGGATCTTATGAAAATTTTGATGATTTTTTCATGTTTACATCTAGCATATTTTTAGGATATTACGAGAATATTTTGGGAATAAACAATGACAAAGGGTGCATTGTTTGCTCCTTTTAACTTGAATTTACCCCACTTTGACCTTGAATTGTTTCATTAGCTGGTATTGAACAATTTCATTCAATATTATTGCAAAATTATATTACATATGGTGAATGATTTTTGTGTGTCAAAGCTCATAACTTGGTTCATGTGCATTATGAACCATTTACCAATGTAATTTGTAAATGAAAACCAACATAAGGTATTTTTCTCACATGCATGTAAACTATTCAAATAGTAACCATCAAATTGAAAAAATAAGACTTGACAAAGAATGCAATTTGTTGGACATAGACCATTGGAATTGGATCTTGGTGTTAAGAAAATTGTTTCAAAATGATTGAAAATAATATTTATGAACTAGCCTCAAGCTTATAACTTTGTTTGCTCCATTACCTTACTTACTTTTTAAAGGGTTTATTAAAAATGTTTATGTCAACTATGGTTACGAACTTTAACATAGGATTGTTTAACCTAGGAAGTTCTCATTGTGTTTAATGTCATTGATGTCAATTTAAATTTCACTTTGTCATGATAACTATTATGATACTTGGCAACAAATGTGATTTTGGTTTTTGTTGGCATTTCATTATTTATTTACATTTTTTTAAAAGCCTACTACAACAATGTGATTTGTCGAATTTTAAATGAAGTGTTCAAGTTGTAGGAGTTTATGTTTTTATAATTGTAATTTACATACCCTTCATGCACCAAATTCAATGGTTTTTGTTTTGAACTTTCGCATAAGTGGACATTTTTTGTGTTGACCATTGTCTCACTTGTCAACATATTGAAAATCACCTTTTGTTTGGAGAAATGAACATGGTGTGTGTTTGACAAGATGTTACCAAGCTTGTATGTTTAGAAAGCACACCTCAAATGTTGACCAAATAACAATGTTATAAGAAAAGGATTTTCCAAAGTAATTGGATTTGGGCCTTGCATTGCATACAAGAGAAAGGAAACTATGTTGGCAACATGCCAAAGCATATTGAAGGAGAGGGAAACATAAATGATATGTTTTACACCAAGGATTGTAATCAATCCTAAAGAGATGCTTGTTTGATTTCTTCAATAATTATTTCAAATGTATGACTTTTGGCTTCTACATTGAAAGAAACAATTGTTATAGAAGAGGACCAACTAATGCAAGTTAGCAAATTTTTGGCAACAAATTGAATCTCATGTGATTTTTCCTTCATCCATTAGTGGGGAGGATATAACATGAACTTGGGCGCCTTCCACTTTTTTGATTACTCATTGTGGAATATTTTAGAAATATGTTGGCCAAAAATAAAATAAAATGTTTGTATTAATTTTTTGCTAAAAATATGCCATTTTCAAATCTTTTGAATTCATTATTTTTTTTTCTATTTAAAGACATTTGTTCCAATGCATAGAAAGTGTTTTTGCATATGTTTTTATTCATTAGATCAATTTCAAATTTATTTACATGTTTTCATGATATATTATGAATGTTTCTATATAAATGAATCCAACAATTTGAACACCAATTTAAATTATCATTTAAAAACATGAAAACCCAAACTTTGGTTTTGATGTAGATTTTATAAGTGTGGATGCATTCACGTCCCATTTGGTTAGACCATACTTGGAAGCACCTTATTGACGTGGGAAGTTTGTAGTTCAAATCATTGAACATTTAGAGTATTGTGAGACTTGGATTTGACCATGTGAACTACATAGTTGCACAAATATACCCTTTATACTTTTGAAAGCATGGTTTATGTCAGCACCATAAAAAATGGTAAATAACCTAGGGTATCCAAAATATGTGAGTCCTTCAAGTATGCACTATTGGATCTAGCTATTCATTTGCATACTTAGATGTTACTAGTGGGTACCCGTGACCTTCGGACACTGTGACACACACGACGCGATCAATGGCCCGTGAGAAAATGGTTGTGGAATGCTTACCTCTGTGTCAGACCCCACACATGACGACGTGATCGATGGCTGGACCTTGTTTCTGTCGAAACAACGCCGGAAAAGGCCAGCCCGCCGGAAAAGGGCCAATTTTTTTTTTTAAATAATAAAATTAAGAAAAAAAAACGTCACGGACGGACACTGGACCTCGTTTCTGTCGAAACTACGCCGGAAAAGGCCAGCCCGCTGGAAAAGGGCGAAAAAAAAAAAAAAAAAATCCAGCGCTGTTTCCGCCATAGAAAATCTCTGTGGCTGGTTCCGCCACAGAAAACGCTGCCAGAACTGTCATGTCACGGACAGATGGACCAACGCAATTAATAGTATAGATTATAAAATTGCCTCAATACATCTTCTATGTTGCATACTTACACCTTTGTGGTTAGGGTTTATTATTGTCCTTCTTTTGTCTCTTGGTTCTTCGTAACATGGTTACATTTAAATATGTCTTTGTCAATGTTTTAAAACACTTTAAATATATATACACAAAGCTATGTTGTAGAGTTATGTATATACACATTTCATTTGTTGTTATAGATAATTGTGTGTTAAGTATGTTGCATTGAAAATAGATCATCGTCACTGGTGCAAAGTGACACCAAGCCCATGTTTATTATTGGATTGGTTTGTGGTTTGATGCCTGAATTGAAATGAGAAGCCCTTCTCTTGAATGAATGAAGGGGTGATCACTAATAACCTTCCATACATCAGACCAAATGACAATTTGGCACACCTAGTGTCAATGTTTTTTTAAGGAATTTTTGTTTGTAGCCAAACTGGTGATCATCCATACATAGACGCAGAAAAAAAAGTGACAATCATCTTTAGGAATATTTTGCCAAATTTGGCTATGTACATATTGTTAATCATCCTTTTATTTTGAGTTACAAAATGAAAACCAAATATAAAAATGTGACAATTTGCACTATTTTTTTGAATTATAGCAATTGGAAACCTTCAAAATCATTTTTGTTGAATTTTGAATTTAACTTTTTGGCAAAAATTCACCAATAAAAAAATGCTGGCTAGCATATATGACAAATGAAATTTGAACACTAATTGATTGATTGGTTTGCAGATCGATGCAAGAATTAAAATGAGAAGCCTTCTCTTAGATGAATAAGTAAAAACCTTTCATAGGTGAGCTCAAATGATGACCAATTAGGCGTGACTAGCACATGTGATGATGGAGGCTTAAAAATTCATGCACGGATTATTTACGGATTGATGCATGAATCGCAATGAGAAGCCTTCTCTTGGATGAATGAACGTGTAATAACTTTCATAGACGATATCGGATGACAGAGAGATTAGGTGTCCAGCTAGCGTATTTGATGATAAAAACTCATCGATTGATTGGTTTGTGGATTGATACATGAACTAATACTGAGAAGCCTTCTCCTGGATGGATGAACGAATAATAACCCTTCGCAGATGAGACCGAATCATGACCGACTGGAGCTGGGCTATATCATATGTGATGATGTCACAGCCTTTCATTAGTTACCTTCACTGTGTGTCTCTCCAGAGTACTTCGCTTGTTTGGCGCCAGCAGAAAACCCTAGCTAACTTAGGGCAAACCCATGCTCTCTCACTTAAGGCGGCTTTCTTGACGAAATTGTAAGTAGCACGCGATCACCAGAGCGCAGCATCTGATCGACGAGAACCCCCTTTGAGATCGCCTGCTACCATCATTCACCTAGACTAAGAGTAACTTCGATGGAACAGATTTAAGAATGTGTGTTGTTGAGCTCAACCTTGCTGCTGCTAACTCTCTCTCTCTCTCTCTCAAACTTTCAGCTTGTGGTTTCCTTTTTGTCTCCATCGCCCACATCCCCTTGATTCAAGAGGGAGGTATCTTTACAGTCCTGGTATAGCTGCTCTCTTGAGTTTGATTGCAGTTCTATTTTGTCTCTGAAACAAATAGGGTGTGGTCCCTCTGCGAGTTTGAGGTTTGATAACGGTGAAGAAACCTAGAATGAGGATGATGGGCTTGTACAAGTAGGAGAGGTAGGAGAAGAAGACGGGTTTGTCATGTTAAAAAGACTCCTGGCTTGAATCCGACCGTTTGAGGTTGGAAACTCTTAAACTTGGAAAACAGTGGGAAAGAGCCAGTAAAGACGATGAGTGAGTACGAGGAGGTCCGAGTCTGACCCTAAGTTGTGTGTAGCAGGAAGATACCCTATTCCACGGAGACGGGCTACTGACCAGTGTAGTAGTGCCCAGACGCTGCAACCTTTGTAGCCAGCCAAGCTTTTTCTTTGGTTGTTGAGGTCCAGGAGAAGGAAGAGATAGGTATACATGTGCAGGTGGGAACGTCAGATGGGAGAAGCAGCAGGGAGGAAACCTGGAGCAAACCTCCATGTGTAAGGCGAAGCGAAACCATTGAAGAAACGCTGGATCATCGTAGAACCTGGGAGAATCTCAGCAAGGATCTCTAAACCCTAAGAAGCCGAGAACCAAAGCTTTGAGAAAAGAAAGCTGGAACGGCATCGAGGATGCAATGGGAATAGTGGGCAATCGATCTGCCCAACTTACTACTCCCCGACATTGCATCCAACTATGGATATGATTAGCGATCGCTTCACGACGTGCCTGTTTGATGCCAGCGACTCTTATGGTGAAGTTGTGCTCACTCCTCAGACTACAGACGCATATTTGAGCCATGCCTTTCGCAAAGAAATTCGGTTTCTTTCTTTCTCCGCCTCCAGTGACCGCTGCTCACCTCTTCTCGTGCTTCATACCATAGGCTCGGGGGTGTTGTTCAAGCTCGCTCCCTCTCAACGGCAGCTCGCCACTGATACTCGGCGTCTTAACAGCCTGCATTCTTCCTGCCTCACAGAATCGAAGACGGCAGTGGTCCCATTAGAAGGTGGTGTCGAGATTCACTTGGTGGCGATGCCCGTGGCGCAGACACAGCTTGAGAATGGCGGGGCAAATGCTTGCTTCTGGGGATTCCTTGTTGAGGAAGCTATGTATGCCTCTTGCCTTCCGTTGCTCAATCTCCGCTGTCTGGCCATGGTGCTGGACTTAGATGAAACGCTCATTGTTGCCAATACAATGAAGACGTTTGATGATCGGATTGACGCTCTTACCCGACGCCTGCAGGCGGGACGAGATGACTCAGGTCAGCTGTTGGCTTCACTGAAACGGTTCCAAGAAGACAAAGCAATTCTGGAGCAATATTACAAGACGGACCAGGTGTTCAACAATGGGAAGCTGTATAAGGCGCAGTCGGAGGTTGTTGCTCCTGTGGTTGAGGGAGGGATGCAAATCACTCGCCCTATCATTCGTCTTCTTGAGCACAACCTCATCCTTACTCGAATCAACCCTACTGTGCGCGACACCAGTGTGCTAGTTCGGATGCGGCCTGCTTGGGATGATCTGCGAAACTATTTGATGGCAAAAAAAGGGCGCAGACGATTTGAAGTCTTCATCTGCACCATGTCAGAGAGGGATTACGCCCTTGAGATGTGGCGGTTGCTTGATCCAGATGCACGGCTAATCAATTCTGTTGAGCTCAATGAACGTGTGAACTGTGTCAAATCTGATGCCAAGAAATCGCTGAAGCAAGTGTTTCCCCGTCACTACTGTCATCCCAAGATGGCTATGGTGATTGATGACCGTATAGCTGTTTGGGAGAAGCCTGACCAACCTCGTGTGCATCAAGTGCAAGCCTTCCAGCCATACACAACTGATCCAATCACAGAAACTATCTGTGATCCACCACCACTTTGCATTGCAAGGAACATAGCTTGTAATGTACGAGCTGGTTTTTTCAAGGACCTTGATGAAATTCTGACACATCAGATGGCAGATATTCGATTTGATACTGATGTCACAACCTTACCAAATGCCCCTGATGTTTGCAACTACATGCTGCCTGAGAGTGTTATGTTGGATGAAGTGGTCCCAGGGTTTGGCACGATCAGTGCAAAAAGATGTGCCAATGATGGTGTGGCTGCTCTGGAACTAGCTCAGTTGAAGATGAAACAGCAGGAGACAAATGGGCTGGCCTGTGGGCAACCCTATGATGAAGACTTGAGGTCACCATTACAGCTGCCCACAAAAGGGGCTTCTCTTGTCCCAGCATCCCTTACAAGCTGGCCTTCCTTGGACCCTCAGGACATTGTGCAACATGATGGGGAGACTTCATCTTACTCAAAACCTGGAGATGATGCACTGTACTCATTTCACCCCACATTTCAAAGGCCTTTGGCTAGTACCATCATCCAAGGATCTGTGGCTCGGGAGGAGGGAGAGGTTCCAGAAACTGACATTGACCCCGACACCCGTCGTCGGCTGCTGATTTTGCAACATGGGCAAGACAATCTCCAGAAGCATCGACCCCAAGAAGAGATGTTTTTTGAGGAGAACAGACCAGGCCCTGATGCATCTGTTTTCTCTGATGATGAAGATGTAGGACGTCCTATCCAAGTTAACCCTCCAAGGGAACACTCATTTCATGCCTCCTTACTAGGAGCAAATGCTAACAATGCTGTCAGTACTCTGCATGAGTTTGGGCAGAAGGTGAATGCGATGGTTCAGTATCGAACAAAGTTAAGAACTTCTTCACAACTAGGTTTCAATGTGGAGATCATGTTTAATGGGGAGAAAGTTGGAGAGGGCACAGGTGGAACCAAGAAGGAAGCAAACACCATGGCTGCAAAAGATGCACTTAATTTTCTAGCCAATCAAAGCACAAATGGGCGTCGAGTAGAACCCTTGAGCAATTCATACTCTGGACCTGGAGATTATGGCCAGCCTCTCCATGGGAGGAACCTTAGAGATCCTCGTTTGCGTGTTGGTCTTGAACCAGTAGCAATGGATGATGACACGCGGTCTGTTGCTAGTACTTCTGGTCATGTCCGGTTAGGGGACAATCGGTCTGATGTGGATGATCAGACATTCAATGTGGTTTCTGCTTTGAAAGAACTGTGTACAACTGAGGGCATCAATGTACAGTTTAGGGCTATGCCATCAAGTGGGCTTGGAAATCACCAGGCCTTCCACTGTCACGTGGATGTTGCAGGACGCACATTAGGAAAGGGTAGTGGGGTTACCTGGGAGGCAGCAAAGCATCAAGCTGCAGAGGAGGCATTAGGACTGTTGCAAACATCAGTACGGTTTCGGAAGGCAGGCATTGGCCCTAAGTCACCACGAAGGCAAGCACACAAGCGATTGAGAGGGGGTGATGTTCGCAGAGACCAGGGTGCACCTTTCTCACCTGCAAGGAGCATCAGGTCTAGGGTATCAGGCAGGAGACGCCCCAAGAATCTGGCCTCAATTTCATAATCTCGTCCTCCACTGAAATTGGATGCAAGGGTGTTTTTTGTTGGGGAGGGATGTATGCACCAGAGGTAACCCTGGTGTGATTGTTTTCCTTGATAATTTGGCAGTAAAGGGGTCATTTCACAGTGGCAAAACTCCAATGCACATGAATCTTGCTTGCTTCAATGCTTTCAGTTTTTTTTATGGAGACTTTGATGATAGTTAGCCTGTTGCCACCGATCACTAGTTCTTTTCCATCTCAAATATTAGAAGTCCAACCAATCTTTTCTCTAGGTTTATAAGCTATTCAATGGTGGCTGAATCTTGTAGGGCTTGATTGTGAAACAGCTACATTACAGTTTCATTTGGGTGCTGCTAGGTTACCATTTCACTTGGTGGTTTCAAATACAAACCAGAAAGAGAAGGGCACCAAGTTTGGTACCAGTCCCAGTTGTGCTTGCATTGACTTGACTTTGTTTCCTGGTTCTCACAGGGAACCTTGACAGTTTTACTTCCCACACATCAGCTCTTTTTCCATGATGGATTGCCTACTCTGTAATGTATAACTAGTTGTCAAGTGATTTTGCTCTTCACCTAGCAGCTTAGAAACAGGGACTGGATTACCTATGTCCTTTGACTCATTGAAAATGATTGTATTGAGTTAACACATCACTTTGTCTTCATACGGTTTCATAGATCTCTCCTTCCAAAAACTCCCCTTTCTCTTTGGCAAAGCTTCTTGAAAAATTTGCTGAAGCACCTAGAAGTCCTCTACTTCCTCTTTACTAAAAGTTTGCATCTTAGTTGTGAATTGCTATACATTCTTGTGACAGTGCAACTTGATCCTAAATTTTTGAGATTAAGCTTGAAGACTACCAATAGACAGATATGAAGTTGCTATGCACTCAAGCAAACACGCTGAGGTTGCTGCTGAAAGTTCTGTAAAAACCCAAGTGAAAACAAAAGCATCATCTCTAGTGGTGACAGCTCCAAGTCCTCCACCAGCAAGAGGTGCAGCGTCCAGATCACCAACTAGCTGTGAATCAAAGAGGAGGAAACCACATACAACAAAACCAACTCCTGGGCAGAATGTAGCAAGTGCAAGTTGTTCTTTGTTCATGGAGATCAAACTCAATGATTACAGAAAGATAACTAAAATTGAGATCATCAAATTGGCATATCATTTGGAGAGTAAATTCTCTGGAATCTGATACCATGGAAAGAGCACTTGTGCAATACAACACTCATCTGTCAAACTCCAGAGGATAAGTAGACAAGGTGGAGGATGTAAAGGAATCCAAACACTCGACCCTCCATGTCAAAGCATAAGCGGTGCTTACTGCCAATAATAATTGAGTGGCAAACTTGAACTGGATGGCCATACAGTTCTTCATATCTGTATATTACACCAACAAAAGTAACTTTTTTAAGCCCCACAAACCAGAAAGTTTAGGATTCCGATGGAGTTTTATATTTTGAATTTTAGAAAGATGGAAATCTAATTGTGGCATATTATTACTATCAAATTTGTAGACGGAGTTCATGATAAACTTTTAGGAATGGGGTTTCTCTTATTAGCAGTAGCCTATAATCATCCATCTATTAAGCATGGTAGTTTGCTGTTTTATTTTGTTTTGTCAAGTTAAGATCTCCCAAACCATAATGCCCCTGCTGCACTCTCAGTGCTGTTGAAAAGCCCTCAATGAGGAGGAGTGCATTCATGTGGTTTCATAATGCAGGAGTTATAAAGTTTTGAATAATTTTGTCATTGAAATTTCCATAAAATCAAAAAAAAAAACCCTTGGGGAAATTGGGGCAGGTTCTTGACATTTTTGGGAACCCCTCAATGAGTATGATTTTGTAATATGTATTGAATTTTAAGCAAAATTTCTCATTGGAAATTCAATTAAAAAGTTTAAATTGTAATGAAATTGGATTTGAAACTTAGGCTAAACACAAGGGGTATGGTTTGCACTTTGAAAATTCATTCAATATTACAATATGTGCTCCATGGCACAGGCCACACTGGTGTCCACTAAGACCAAAGCCCAATTTGAGCAACACCATTTAGCTCCAAAAAGACTATTTTTTAAACCTGATTTTGGTTTTGTTCGAACTTAGAACAGGTCCTTTTGCAAATCGAGTTTCTGTTTGAACTTAAACCTCATCCACAGTTTGTGCCCCTTTTGTCAGGATTATTGACTTGCAGATTCAAAATCAGGGAAGCAAATATACTCCTGTGGCCCACGTTACGGATAGGCCCTTCCGTTTATAAAATGATGTTAGGGCTGCTTTACTCTATAGAATCATAGGATCTTTTTCTTTGCGCTACGGGCAATGACGCAGTTATTGAGGTGAATCCGAGACGAATCAATTGAAAACTATAGAACCATGGGATGGAAGCACTTGGGGCGTTGGGGTGAGTTGTCCAAGTGCCCATTTTACATTAATTCTGGCACTGTTTCTGATAGTGACTTCAAGCATGGGGGCTTGGGACCTGCCATTTTCATTAACATAACCTCATCCGTGATTTTTTCCCAATTTTGTGATGCAGCTAAGCTGGCAACCATCCATACCAACATCCATAGTTAGGTTTGGTTATAGGACAGATAGGAAGCTAAAATGCTTTTAGAATCGTGTTACGTTTTAATTACATGTAAGACCACAAAGTCCAAATGTGGGAAAACTCAACTTTTTCCCCCTACTTTTTCTTGGTGGATTTTTTTATTTTTTATTTTTTATTTTTGTAAAAAACCTTTTGAGAGGTTCACAGCCCATTTTCAGATTTAGCAAAATTGAGAAATCTCACATAATTTTTTTACTGAATCTTATATCAACTAGTGAGTCATTGTGCCATTGGCCAAAGTATATTAAATCTCTTATAAGGACATTGATCCCAATTCCATTTTAACAGAAGTGGGTTCAATTTCAGAATTCTTATGGGACCTTGTTTAATTAATTAAAATTTATTTTTTAGCAATGAAATTTATTTTTAAATAAAAAAACTTTTGCTCCATTGGTCCAAATTTTGAAAAATGACAAACATACACACCACCTTGTCAAGGACTTTCTAACAGTACAAAAGCAAAGAAGATTGGGGCCCATGGTTTGAGAGGGTTACAAATGTGGTCACATCTAGACCAATAAGTGGCTCTACCACAAGAGGTTTTGTCCTATGGTGATGGTTTACATACAATGTGTTTAGTAGTTTGAATGTGATATGAATTGGTTTGTGAAAATTTGATCAATATGCTTTGTTTATTTTAAATTTGCATTCATTTCTAGGGACATTTGCTAATATATGACTAGTTAAGATTTGACTTTTGTGATGCTCCTTTGAACTACGATTTTAATTTTAATTTATACATGAAATTTAATAGTTTTTGTTTATATTTTACATATTTAACTATCTTTTAAAATGTAAACAATAAAATATGTCAAAATGTTGATTAGCCAATTTTACGAAGGATATTGAACTATAGTTTGAAGATTAAAAATATAGAAACTGAACATGAATGAACTTTATACACACATACAATATGTATATCTTTTCGTGTATTAACATTAAAAGTTGTTGTTATATATTTTGAACCATTTTTAGTTGGATTGAACAAATTGAAATGCATGTGTATGTCATACATCATTATTAACCTCTGATTGTTTGCATGGATTGAAATATATGAATATTTTGATGAATTTATTAATTTGTGTGAACCAGTTAATGCATGATGTATTTTTGTTTCTATGAAACAAAATGTGAAATGTTTGAAGGTTATTGGTCTTCATAATGTTGGCGTGAAGAATAAGTATTCAAGCTTGGATAATTGCATGAAAATATTTTTTTTTAAATTGAGGAATGAAGGGTATCCAAGTCATAGTTGTTTTCAACCTTTTCATTAATATATTCACACTTGGATATGCATAGAGTTTTCATGTTGAAGAGGAACCAATAAAAATATTTTTTCTTTTGTTTGAATGTGAGATAAAATTGTATATGTTAAATCATGTTTTTAAACATTAGTAGGATCAAAAGTCAATTCATCTAGTGACAATCCTTGGGAAAGATGGATGGTTGTTGTTGTTGTAATTTGAATTGGAAATTAAATCCTTGCTATGATAAATGATTAGGTCTTACCAAGTCTTACATTTTTATGATAAGTTCAATTGGTGGACCCATTCTTATTCAATGTTGTTAGTATAGTAATGACAATTTTTTTCTCTTGTTAGTGTTATAATTTTAAAATTTTGGAACATTATCCATGTTATGGTTTTGTCATTATATGTGTTAATGTTTTAAATATGCCATTAACTCTATTCACAAGACCATTAGATTTTGAATAATTACCAACACATGATTCAACTAATATATTTTTTAATATGGATTATAGAATGCAAACCTATATTTTTCTTAGATGTCAAGAGTGTTAGTTTAGTTACATGGTTAAGTCATAATTAGTCTAGTGATAAGATGGGTTAGCATAGTTACTATTATTAGTTTAGGATTGATTCAAATGTGAACATAGGTTCAATTATTTAGTGTTTGGGATATAATCTCAAGGTGTGGGTTCTCAAATCACTTTTGACATGACCAAAAGTGTCAAGTGTTTATGATGCATCAATTTTTTATTTTTGGGTTATGTGTTTTGCATAAAATTATGTGCAAAAAATGTCGTGGAGGTTTCAATTTGGTTTGTTGTGTATGTGGTGTTAAGTTCATAATGTTTATGTAAACATCAAAAAGCTTGCAAGTTGGGGTAAAAGTTGTAGATGAAAAAGCTCTAGGGTGAAAGCAATGATTTTCTAATATTTTTTGTGTCACCCTTTTGGGAGTTTAACCCAAACATGGCTTGGATACTTGGGATGTACAAGTGTGTTATGTGAAGGGAGGAAGTATATGGATTAGGTATGATGCACCAATTATGGTGTTCCTATGTTATTTTGTGCATTGTGTGGGCAACAATAGGTGTAGGCACCAACATGGTAGCAGATGACATGGATCATTTGAAAATTCATAAGATGGTGGGCATGATGGATGATTACTGTCCTATGCTTTGAAAATGAACATGAATTTAATGTGTTAGTTAACACATTCTTTTTTTTGGCACAAGTTTATTTGTATAAAAAAAATGAAATAATAAAGTTTTTGGGTGGTTATCAATAACAAATTGAATATCCTCTACATTTTCTTTGGCATGATTAAATTTATTCAAAGTTTGTATGAATAGGTTATCAAACTATTGCATAATTTTGTTTAATTCATAACATTGAACATATGTTTGCCATAAATTTGGTGCTAATGCATTAAAATTATCCTTAATATTTTGAAATTTTCTATTTTATTTTTCATAGGGGTGTGCTTTATAAAAATCAAATGTCATGATAAGATCAAAATCGCCACAAAAAAATAAAATTGGATATGTTTTATGGACCTTAATATCTTAATGATAACATTAAGCATGAACTAATGACAAATGATATTTCATCTCTCATAATAAGTTTCAATTGTTTATATCAACATGTAACCCTATTTAATGAGTTTAATGATAAGTTTGATAAATTAGATAATGATTGTTGGATAGGTATGTTTAATATTGAATGTATTGTTAGACCATCAATATTGAATATAGCTTTACCTATGGATGCCATGAACAGAACTTTGGTTTTGTTAAATTTGAAGATATGTCTCTAGTATATAATCACAAATATAAAATTTGAATTATAAGTGTCAATGTAAAAGTTTTACCTTCTCCAACATCCCCTATCAAAATATAAACAAATTAACAAATTAAGGTATAATTTATTTTATACATAATGCCATTGAATATTAGTTTTTGTTCATCATTTAATTGTTTAGTTAAGTTGCAATCTTCAGATTTTTCCATCATCACGGAATATGATGGTTTTGTGAAATTCTCATTTTTTATTGTTTGTGATTTTTTATTTGATCCATTGCATGATTGAATCACAAAATAAAACCGTAAATTTGATTATGTTTCTTATGAAAATTGTTTGATGGGAAACATTTCATATTTTGTGTTGTCATTCCATATTTAAATAGATGTGATGTTTTTAAATTTGAATCAATTGAATTGTCTATTTATTCTATATTTGGATGCGACATTTTGTAGTTGAAAATATATCTAATCTTAGAAATTCCACTATCTAGTTGATAATATGCATCATGCCATGTGACATTAGTTCCAAATTTTGAATTTTTAAAGTTCTTAGATTTGAGTAAAATAGAAGTTGTTTTCTTAACCAATTTTCCATAACTTTATATTTATTATAAGTTATACACTTAATAATGTTGGGTTTGTAACATTTAAAGATTTTACCTTTTTTATGTTATAAAATGAGGCAAATTTTGATAATGATAATGATACATAATGATTAGGACAATTGATATATGTTTTTATGATTGATAAACACATTATATTAGTTGAATTTGCTTGTAATTGATTTAATGCAACTTGTGGTTTTAACACAAAAATGTGTTTTCCCAAATAGGAATTAGTGATGAATTGATATGTTTGAGATGAATGGTATAAAAAACATTAACTAAATTGCAAGTTGAATAACCATTTGTTGAACATTAAGAAAAAATTCCCCGTTTTTTGAATTGTTGTATTTTCATTTATTTTATTCTCAATGCATTTTTGTATGATAAAATTTAGTTCTAATAATTATCAATTTATTTATTTTTGTCATGTGTGATGTGTAATATGTTGGAGTTGCATATGGGTTTAAAATAAATTAAATATATGTATTTGCACCATAAAAAAAACAACACATATATTAAAGGCATTGTTTTTTATGTTTATAAAAATTCATTTAAAGAAAATTTGTTGTTTCATTAATTTTCTTTTTAAACTTAAGATATATTCAAATTTTCATTGGGGTGTAAAGAATCGAAACATTCAAAGAATGATATATCTTCATTTTTTTAAAAATCTTTCAAACATTGAAATATTTTGTTTGTTTGTATGAAATAAAACCCCTATAACATTTTGGAATAAATGGGAATTATTATGTATGTGTGTGTTGACATTGTTGGGCTTTTGCAACAAATTTGATAATAATTAATGATACATGATAACAAAAATATACATATCTACAAATTATTCAATTCATTCATTTGAATGCATTCATACATAGGTGCATTTTCAATCCATAAAAGTCCATGGTCATGTTCACTACCATGACTTTGAAATTATGTGATAAGAAAGATGAAAAATGGATCCAAAACAAAAATGGTTTTTCATCATAAGTTTGGGAACTGAAGATGTTTTTTATCATAATTAATATTTTGCACATGTCACAAGGTTAATTTGTATGAGTTTTATTATGTGAATATATTTAAGGTATTTTATTTTGTTTTTAAACATTAATATTTTAGGATGTAATGTGTGTACATACTTAATTTGAAAGGATCCCATAATCTTTTAGTAGATGTAAAAATCACAAAGAATGTTGAAGGACCAAGATTTTGAATCATTGCCAATAAATTCTTTTGTAACCTTTCAAATAATTAAGTGATTTACAAAAGCCTTCCAAATCACAATAACCTAGGAATGATTTGAAAATATTATCCATATTTGAACTTCGTGTTGCTACACACTATTATCAACAATCAATTACTTTATTTTCTTCTTATTTTTTCAATAATTCATCATTATTTATGTAAATGTCAAATTTAATTTAAATTAATATACATTTCATGGAAATGAATATACACATGTCAAAAAAATAAAATCATATCCATGTTGATGGATAAAGGAAAAGAGTGAAGTAGTGGGTAGATGCAAGTTACAATGGCTCACTTTTGTGACGAAATGATGTTTTTTCTCTGGGTACCCTTTATTCAAATGCTTGTGGTGATTAATATATCTTTAAATATACTAATTGGGACTTGGATCTAAACTAACAACTTCATTATGAAAAGAATTGTGGGGTTATTTATTGATAAATTTTTTTTTTTGTTAGTAGTAATGAATTTTTGAAATCGAAAAATATGGACTGGTCGTTTGACTGGAACATCACAAAATGGAAAAAATTATATTGATTCACATTTTAAAAGTTTTATTGGGATTCAATATATAATGTAATATAAGATAATAAACTCATATGAAAAATATTTTCTTTGAAAACCTTAACCGTTTAATAGTTAGGGACTTTTGAATTGTAAAAACTTGATCATATTCTCATAAGTCCATATAAGTTGTAATTTTTTTTTTCAATTTGTTTTGTCCAAAAAAATATTTTTAATTTTTTTTAGATGGGGCATTATTCCTTTGGATTTTATGGGTTTTGTTTTAGGATTTCCAAATTTAAAAAATGACATCAGCTACATTAAATGTCAATTTTCACATAGATTTGGGAAGGTTTGTAGGTGATTCAACATGTAATATTCAAATATTAAAATTCTAATTTTTTAAAGTAACAACCATGTCCATTTGAATCATTTAAAATAATCTTGTATGGACTTATAAGAAGTGTATTTTTTAGGGCTTTTGAACCATTGTATTATGCATTCACCCTAGTTATAAAATGGAAGTAGTTATTAAGAAAGGTGGGAGATAACTATTAAAAAAGTTAATAGGAAAAAAAAAGTAGTTTCTTTAAGAAAATGTAGTTAGGCTTGAAAATGAGGTAGTTATTTTTGAAATTGTTTTTGGAATGGTCCATGGATGACCATATGAAGGATTCCAAAAAATCCTTCATACTAACTTGTCACTGAAATCTAATTTATTTTGGACTTGAAAAGATTTTAAGGTCACATAGTTGTCCTTTTTATATTCACACTCAACCAAATGTTATGACTTTTTGAATAATGGAAACATTAGTTGTTTTGAAGAAAAGATTTGAAATATTAATAATAAAATCCCCAAATTTATGAAACAACTCCCATTGAATTATTTTTGATGTGAAAATCCTTTAGAAAATATCAGGGTTGGCCTTAAAATAATTTTGGAAATTTTAGTTCCTTTAGGTGTTTATCTTTAAATAAACCTAGAGGATGAAAGATTTGATTTGGGGCAATGTAATATATTGTATTCTTGCAATCAATTATTTTTGAAATGTCCAAAAAAAAAGTATCATTGATGTTATGTAGTAATTTGTGCGTATGTATAATGTTGAATTAGGTTCTACTCAAATTTGAAAATATTTAAAAATTTGTTGTAACAATTTATTTGAAATATGCTTAACTTGTTTTTTAAAAATAACTTTTCACAACAAATACATTAATTTATGGGAACACCTTGGATTTTTTTGTTGTAGATGTCAATGTATATTGATTTATGTTCATGTCATTTATTTTAGCTTGATGTTCCATCTTATTTGGTCGAATATGATGTTTTGTGAGAATTGGTTAATCATCTTTTTTGAATTGCATCCTTTTCTTCTTTTTTCATTTGTGAAATGTTCGTGTGATTTTGTAGAATGCATATGTTTTATTTTACTTTCAATTTTTGACCTTGTTCTTTCAATATTTGGAAATATGTCAATTAATTTAGATGTTTTTACAATATCTAATAAATTAAAAACATTGTTATCATAAAGTGCCCAATCAAAGTTTTTTGTTGTTGTTGTGTGACATTAAGATTAATGATTGAATGGGAATGCTCCATTTGAACGTTAAGAATTTGTTCATCTTTCACAACTTGTATTGCAATGGATGGAAACAAAAATTTCATCAATAGGAACATTTGTTAAGTTTTCCATTTTTATGCATGTATCAAATCTGGTTTCTAATTTGTTTCTTGGTAACATTTATATAATTGCAAGAAATGTTGAATATTGAAACAATACAATCTAATGGTGAATTTCAATAATCTTTTAAAATGTTCATCAATGTAAAATTAAATGTTCCATTTTAATATACACACAAATTTGAATCTAAAACTTGAATAGGAGGTTCACACACCATTGATTTTGAAAAATATGAAAATTCATCTAATTTTATTATAATTTTGGGATCATTTGTTTCACAAGCATGTAAAAACTTAATCACACCATTTAGTATGTAGTCAATTATCCAATAATGTAAACCACTATACATCCAAAATTAACCATTCACTAATACATATTTTGCTTGATTTGAAGAGATGATTATTGATATCCAATAAATAAGGTATAAAACCAACAAAAAAAAAATTCACTTCATATTTATATGTTGAAACTAGATGAAGGATGTATGAATGTAATAAATGTTGAATGCACAAAATTTGATGTATATGCTTCTATTACCATTAATTTAAACTAAATGGTTGTTTATAAACAAAATCAATTTCACTTTCACACATACACGTCTACACACACACACACGCATTAAAAACTATTTACATTGGGAAAATATTTGCATTAAAAAACTACTTATATTAAAAAAAAAAATTGTGTTGAAAAATAGTTTGAATTGGAAAAATTCTTGTATTGGAAAAATTCTTGTTTAACTTGAAAAAAACTAATTCACTTGAAAAATTGCTTGTGTTAAAAATAAATTGCATAAAAAAAATTCATTTCAGAATTACATACATTTAAGAATACCTTTTACATAGAAACAATTAGATTCAAATGTAATAATTTTCATTGGAAAACTACATTACATGTAAAACTATTATGGATACAATGGAAGTTGATGTATATGATCATTTCCTTTCTTTGGGGGAAAAAAAAAGGCCATATATAAGATGATCTATTCAGACCAATATCGTGAGGTAAAACGTTTTTGGACATATACAAACTATTTATATTAACAACAAAATATTATCAACACTCACACCAAGCATTCGTGTGGTTTTCTAATTTGAAATTGATTTCAATTAATCATTAAAATCATGTTTGCATTTCACATTATGGTGTGCATCATCATTAATAATAATTGCCAAAGGAGCCACAACCAAATCCTAACCACATCAATTAGATTCTCCATATAGGATGAACTATTGGATGTTTTTTTTAAAGCCAATAAGGATAGATGTGGGCAACAATTGGAATTTACCATAAATGTGTATTGTAATCAAATGTTGCATATATTTTGGACAATGCAAATTAAAGAATGTAGCCTCAACATTTTCACAATTGCTTCCAACCATTGGCCTTCAATGGTTAACAACACAAGTTCATCATTTATTACAATAGAACACGAAAAAACTTTGATTTATGAACATTTGATTTCATATGACGAACATTACAATGAACCTCACTAATTGGAGACATGATGATATCTACTCCATGGCAATTGCCACATACTTTCCAAAATGGAGGCAAAACATGGCTTAATATGGACAACTTTCTAACTATGTAATAAATATACATAAACAAGACATGAAATAAGAGAAAATGAACACTTGGTGACCACCAAGTGTAAGATTAAACACACTTGGTGGCCATTAGGTCAAAATATGCACTATTGTTTGCTAGGTTTGTCTTTTCAAGAATTTGGTTTTAAGGAATAAACCCAAAAAATGATTAAAAACACCCAAAAATAGAGATAAAAAAATTGTTTAGTTTTTTTTTTAGCAACTTGTCTTCAAGAAATAAAAGGAGTAAAGGGAAAGAAATAATGTTATTTTTTCAATGTGGGTTGGCTACGTGAAATTTTATTGTGCAATTAAAAAAGGCAGGTTCAAACACCTTAATCCATGACCTTATTAAATATTGTGTAATTTTGTGCTCTCAAGAATCAATCTCCTTTGAAAGTTGTTGTCACATTTGTGATTAATACAATTGTGCATTGGTTTCCATTGTATGCTTTGAAAAACTATTCATATTCTTTTTTTAAACTATTGTTCATGGCAAGAATATCTCTGTCAAATTATCTCTTTCCATCAACAATTGGTAGTTTTTTTCACCCATATTATTTCCTCCTCCTTTATTAACAATAAAAATGACAGCATGGGTGGCAAGAACTCAAGATTGAACTAAGATTTTGAACTTCTTTATGGAATCTATGTGAAATTTTTTTGGAACCCATTATGATTCAAAGGAAGGGATTGTAAACATAATCATCGTGGACTTTGTTGTTATGACAATAAACACGTCACCTTTCTCAAAACCCTTTTTCAATTTTTTCTATGCCAAAGTTCTCCACATACATGCTCCTTTGCAAAAGGTGTTCATGCATTTCTATATGCAATGATTTCACTTTAAATGTGACTGTGGTCAAAGTTGTTCAATTTAACAAATGACAATGCAAGTAAGTATAGTTA
Organism: Sphagnum contortum; assembly: GCA_963920785.1. NCBI lineage: Eukaryota > Viridiplantae > Streptophyta > Sphagnopsida > Sphagnales > Sphagnaceae > Sphagnum > Sphagnum contortum. The sequence goes on from OY987277.1 coordinate 15,734,916, forward strand.
CTTGGATCTTCCAAACTTGTGTTGGCAATGTGATCAAAGGTGCCATACATATCAAATGGCTTTGCTTCAAATGCAATGTCTCAACTTCATGATTTAAATCATTCATGGCAACTGCCATTCTATTTTCCTTGATTGCAATAACAAACATTGTGAAAAATTGGAACAAATAGAACTTATCACGATCAATTTGGTAACAAGCAAACCAAGTAACAATGTAAATGCACACAAAGAAATCCAACTAAACCTGAAACAAGCCGAAAGCACACAAGGAAGTTTTACTAAATGTAGCAAGTCAAGAATGTTGAAAGGTGAAAAAACAATGAAAATTAGAAGGAAGGCCTCACAATAAACATTCTAGTGTAAAAGTAAAATGTAATAAATAACCATATTCATGGCTTGACAACTAAATAATGACATGAGTTTTAACACTAAAGCTCATGGCTCATAACAAAATATTGAACCCTAAACCTGAGGGACCAAAGTCTCTACCTATTGGGGTCAAAATAAGGGGGGTGTTCAATGAATTTTCTACATTTTAATATTCTAAATGGGTATTCATACTTTTAGGAAATGGTATTGACCTAGGTTGAAAATGGTGAACAAATCATTTTTGAAATAAAAATATCATGCAACCAATATGAAAGTTTGGTTTTGGGGGGGGGGGGGGGCGGTTGGGGGCAAGGAGGGAATAAATAATGGCATGGGTTTGAAGAATGCACTTCATGTCCCACAACAAATCGTTAAACCTTATTTACTTTTTGTGAATGATTTCAAAGACATTTATTACAATATTTAACCTTTGCAACATCTTTTTACATTCCTGAATCAATCTTTCACAATGTGTTTGATAATTTTTCTAAGGTTGATATATAAAAAAACTCCCATTAATTTTCACCTCAAAAATTTCAAATTAAATGTTTATGGTTTTCCATTGTTTACTCTTCATTGTTTCTTCTTGTTTTGTTTCACAAATATTTCATTTTTTATTTTTTTGAAAAAATGTATAATATTATTCCCCCAACCTTCCTCCCCAAAAAACAATGTGGAACAAAAGTGAAAGATTTTAATTAAGTTCCTATAATCAACAAAAAAATAAAATAAAATAATGTAATGCATAAGGCACATACACACAATGCAAGCACACCATTTATTGGTTGCTTGGCACATTTAGTTGAAAAAAAGTTAGGTGGTTTTCATTGTGAAGGAAAAAAAATGTGGCTGTCAATTGGTTTATGTCTCAAAAAAAAGGGAAAAAAAGAAAAAGAAAACCCACCTCAAGTGTGGTTTTGGTGGCAAAAAAGATTTTTTTTTTTTGTAAAAAACAATTCACATGGTGACCACCATATGGTTCAGGTCTCAAAGAAAAAAAACATTCTATCACCAAATAAACCACTTGAATGACCACACAACCACAAAGAAAAAAAGTTATATCACTAAAAATAATGAAAGAAAAAAAAAAACCCCACTTGTGACCACCAGGTTGTTTTGAGTGAAGAAGAAAAACTTTCAGTTGCAAACAGATAAATAAACTAAAAAAAAACTGAACTAAACTACATTAGAAATGAAAAGAAAATCTAGTAGTTATTTAATTATTATACTAAAAAAAATCATTTAAAAAATGAATGAAAGTTATAACGCATAGCACAAATTTATATTTATATGGTTAGTCAGACTTGAACTTTACATATATGATATGGAATAAGTTGCAGTTTTACTAACTACCCTCCTTACTATATTTCTTAAAATGAAAGATAAATTAAAGTATAATGCATATTTATATTTATAAGATTGATGAAAGTTCAACTTTGGGCAAATGAAATGAGACTAAATATAATGCTATTAAAACCATTTTATGTTGCATTTCCTAAAATAACATGTAAGTATTTTCTTATCACCACATTTAGCATATCTTCTTCAATATTTTGTCTTTTTGAAAGATCTGCACAAGCAAAAAAAATTCAAGAATCCCACTAGCCCTCCATACCCTCCAAAAAAAACCATGAACCTCCTAAGTGCATATTGGTTCATCTTGTTGGCTGAACACAATTTCTATTTTTAATATATACTCAAGCCCCTGTACTTAAGAACAACCCCTTTGGAGAAGGGAAGAAATGAAATACCCAACCCTCCCTGTCCCCTCTCCCTAAATTTTCACTTAATAATCTCATTCCACCCCACTTCACCTCACCTAACTTAAAAAAAAGACAAAACTTACACTTAGACTTGCAACCTTATCCATCAAGCCTATATTTGATTCTCTATCCCTATACCCACTCAGAAAGGAACTTGCAGCGTGCCCCTGTAGGATAGAGCCATCAAAGTCTTAATATATAGATGGGACTTAAAAATGCGTGGCATACTATCTAACATTATCCATAGTAGATCCAAATCATTGTCATGTCAACAATCCCCCTTCTTGGGACTTTGGAAGAATCTATGTAAATGTATCATCTTTGACTGCATAAGCCCTTTCACTCCAGTGACAACATTTAATATTCTTTGTTATGGGCACTATAGTTTTTGGTTCAAAGTGGGCATTAGTTTCAGCTGAAATAAATCATGTAGAATTTGCAGTCTATTTCCCACTATAACCCCCCTAGTTTCTCCTCTTCTGATTATACACTATAAGGAAAAGTGTCCCACAAAATTAGACATGTTCCAAAGATTTGAAATGTGTGGACATCTTGTCCCTCACACTCTTTCAACTTTGCTGCTGCTGTAGGGCAATCTCTTGTTGAAGCAGCTCATCAAAAGTGGAACAGCACAAGAAACAAGTGAATCCCCCCTAAAAGGTCATATAGGGATTTTGAATTTTTTATCAAATATTAGGAAATAATCCAAAAGAAAGAAAAAAAGGGGACCCTTGGTACTAGTGATGCTATTAAAAACAAGAAGTGTTCTAGTTTTGGTGGATGGCATGTCCTCGAGGAAGGGATTATAACCAAAACCAAGCTTGACTCCCATGCCTTGATCTAGCATAGAAAAAGCCAACAATTTTTGTAATTCAATTGAAACTCATTGCTTAATGGAATTGGTAATGATTGAGAAAAGGAATTGCAGGCCTTTTGTTTATTTACCAATGTTTTACTTACAGAAAAAAAATCCAAAAAGTTGTTAATATATTTCTTTTATGCATGCTTTCAAAAATCTTCCACTGCCAAAGGAACGAACAGGACCTGTGAATGTCAGTATCAGTAATTTGTTTCCTTTCTGCACGATATCTTTGTAATTGTTACCTTTTGCATGGATACTAAACATGAGAGTATGGAAACTTCAGTAACACAGCCATTTATAGAAGACATGATATTGACACCTTTTGAGCAAGTGAAGTTTTTGGTGAAGGAAGGATATTGTGTGGAGCTTGAAATTCAACTTCTCAAAATAGTATCATGTGCCCCATGTTTGTCACCGCAGGCACAATAGACAAGGTTAATAGTTAATACCCATGGGGTTGATGGGTCACCTACAACAAATGATGGTGGTTCAGCAAATCACTAATTTGGTAACTTTCTAGTGTTATGTGAAAAATGTGGTGGAACAAATTGTGATGCAAAAAAAACATAAGCAACCTTCATGTTAACTAAGTTTAGTTGCTATGATCAATATAAGAAGAGATGCAATTTGAGGAATGACATAGGATGCATAAAAATGGATTTTGGATTGAACTGTGTTGTTGCAAAAACTGACATTAGGTTTTGAAGGTGATCCAACCTCTAAATTATGAATAACATGGGTTAGGTGGGACAGAGAAATTAATGCTACCCTTTACTGTTCTTAAAAACAAGGGGTTTTCAAGTCAATTGAAATTATTTTTGGGCAAAATGATCATTTTAGATCAAGGGAGATAGAAAGGAACTTCTAGGAAAAGCTTGTGCTTGAAAAGCTTTGTTCAATTACAAGTTTTTCCAATCCCTCCTCCAACTTCAAAATAATCTAGTATAATAAAAGTTGAGTCTCTTATGCCCCTATGGTCCCTAACATGGAGGACAATGTGGAAGCATTCTTCAAAATGGCATGTTGTCATGTTAGACGGGTCTTTTTCCAATCAATCTGCTATAATGAAAAAATCATGTTATGCTTTTCCCTATGTGATAGCTAGGGACTTGCGATTTTACGTAAAGATTCTAAAACATCTAGGCTAAATAAACCCTAAGCCCACATAAAAGGAGGAAATTTGGCACATATCTTGAAAGGTAATTATATTTGAATGATATTAGCTGAAAAATTGACACAGAACATGACATCAACAGGGCTGATAAAGTTGACAATGTGATAATTTTTAAGTTTGGATACCACTTAGTAATATGAATGATTAACATTTACTTACCGCAAGCTAAAAGAGTATGCACTCACAGTGCTTTCAAATGTATCACTTTGTTCTCATATACCTAGTAGTAGTGCACTAGTGTGTACAATGCCACCAATTTATGGCTATGCATGCCCCACCAAAGCATGAGCTAAAGCAAGTTCAAAGTCTCTTCCTTAGATCAAAGACTAAAATCAAGCAAGGCATAAGGAAGCTTCAACAATTCAGGGGTACCTTGGCATGATAGAGTGGCCATGGACTTTGCATGCTCATGTCACCATTACCATCCCGGTCTCAAAGGTGTAGTCTTTTCCAAATGGGATCAAAAGAGTAGGAGAAGAACTTGCCAAACCTATAAACACAAAACAGACTGCCCATGTTACAGTTCACTTCTATAAGAATTCAATTCTTCCATGGACCTTTGCAAAGAGGCACCAAATAGACAATATGTTAGATGATTTCCTAGTAAAGGAATTCCATCACCATCCAGCACTTATATAGCATGTTATGACATGATACATTAAAACTTTCATTTAGTTGATGAAAACACCAAGTATCTTATTACCTATGCCCAGGACATTTGGTGTCAAAATTGGTGGTTAGGAAAATCCAAAAATGGTAAAACATATCTGTTAAGAATATACTTACATTTCTTACAATATTGCATGATTGCATAAAGCACCAGGCAGGTTGCTGTAGTATTGTTGGAGGGCGCCTTACTGCATGGAATTTCTCTCAGCAAATGGTAGACATTTTGAAAAATATAATGCCCGCTGCTGTGCCCGTTTCAATTTTCAAAATGCCTGCTTTTGTTTGTTTCCTGTGATCCCCAGCAGATACCTGGTATTGCAAGAATTTTTTTTCAAAAATCTGTCTGGTGCTTTACACTTAGTAAAGCCCTTGGCTGCAAGCTTTACTGCAATCAGCTGCGCCTGGGCTCCAAGTCACGTGGGCCCTTATTCTTGTAAAGCCTACGGCCTCAGGCTTTACACATTAGGAGGCAATAAAGTACAGCTGCAACATCCATCCAGGCGTTCCCTACATACTCCTGTTAAAAAGCGGGGGTGTATATTTAGCAACCCGCCAACATGCACCCAGTTGCAAGAATTGAGAGGGAGAACGGGGACTTGCGGCGGACTCTGCGGCAGGACCCCTGCTGTTCACGCGAACGAGCGGGTCAACGGATTCTGGTGAGAAGACGACCCTGATGAGGGCGCCCGTAGCAGAATCGGCAGTTAACAGTCCGTTCTGTGAAGACACTGCTGGCAGTATCAGTTGACAGTCCATTCTGTAGTACGTTGAACTTAAGAGATTTAGGGTTTAGGATCCCGACTGCCTCTCAAAGCAGAAGCCGCAATTTGCTGGTGATTCTGCAGGGCAGCAGTGCCTGGCTCCTAGAAACCGATTCTTTTAATGCCAGGGAAAAGGCTCCGGGTGGCCGATAAGGCCACCCCGGGTGATCCTCAACCTCGGATGGACTGTGGAAATCCTGACAAAACTGGAGCGGAGATTTATGTCTGTTTAGAAAAGAGTTTTAAAAATATTCACAGACCTAGTGAGTCAGGGCTTGAGTGAACCAGAGCAATGACTGCACCATTCCCGTTTTGGATGGACAGCAATTCATCCAGTGACTTTGGATTGGCCTACCACCTGCAACAGTTTCATTTTAGGCGGGTTAAAAAAAAAACCTCTCCTTTTATTTGACCTTTTTTTTCTTTTCCAAACCCATTTTACAAACCTATCAACCCCATTCTAGGGCATGCAACCCCTTTTCCTCTTCCCCTTCCTACATTTTTGGTGGGCCCAACACTTTAGTGTCAATTGTCTCTAGGAGCAACATGCACAACTCCATCTCTAGCACCATCGCTCATTTTAGAGTGAGCTCCAATGTGCCATTGTCATCACTTGTCCTAACGTGAGTTCCATTGTGCTATCACCATTGCTTATGTACACTCTACACCCTACCCCCTTTTGTCAGTTTTTAAAAAAAACTTTGCAATGTGTTGTAGAAGATGAGAACGAGCAATTGTTTGTCGTTGGTTGCCTTGGTACAAAAGACGATGATGAGTAGTTGCACTATTTATTGTCATCTTCTTTGTGTTGCTAAAAGGGTTTTGATATGCAATATCCTCATCATTTCAAAAAGATGGGGTGTAATACCCTCATCATGCTTATGTTAAACTTGCTGAATTTTTTTGTAGATTTGGTTCTAAACCTAGATCCTTTGCCTCAAGAGGTTCCTCCTCCAATGCAAGATGAACAAGTGATTGTTTCATAAACACTTGGACTAAACACATGGCCTTTAGATGCAACTAAGTAGATATGGGAGTCCATCTACTCATCCCACAGGTCTTAGGCAACAAGAACACACTTCTATGAATGTTTATACTTTGAACAACCCACATGCAAGGGAAAAATGTAATGAAAAGAAGGCTTTTGATCAAGTAAAAAAAACGAAATTTAAATGGGATGAACTTAAAACCCAAGTGCAACAAATGCAAGAGCTATGGCGCCCTTGTTGGTATGTTTAACCTCCAACTTTTTGTTGGGTATCATTGGCATTCTAGCATGGGGGGTGGGGTTCATCCCACAAAGTGCATGGACGTGACTTAAAAAAGATGACAACCTTGTTGAGGCAATTTGCACAAACATAATTGCCTATGCAAAACCTTTCAAAGTTGCATGGGTGCTTGAAATTGGACATTGGAATCCATTAAATGTAATTGAACAAAAGAAATGAATGCAATATCAAAGTATCACGATTCAAAAATTATTCATGGATGGCATGTTTGCGTATTTGAAACTATTTTTTTCTATTAACATTATTTGCATATTTTAATTGGAATCTAATTTGTTTTAACATTTATTTGTGTTAGGCTTTTAGGCATAACAAAGGAGGTTTTTGTTGCCAATTCAATTTGACTTGTTCTTGAACATCATCAATTGTTCACTCATCATCATGCAACAAAAAATGCAATAACCACAACAAACTATCGCACCAATATGAACATTACATTTAGTTCATCCTCCTCAGATGAATAATCATAAATATGTCATTGTAGTTGAGCTTTTAGTGACACTTTAATGCATGTACCTACCATTTTTTTATTGATCCATTATAGCTTAACTTGGCATCATATCCTTTTGTCACCATCATTTTTATAGTGTGGTTATTTCAACATCTTTTTATCAATCCACTTGTTTTTATTTGAAATCTAATTTTGAAATCATTTTATGCCATGTTGCACATAATACCCCCACCACCACAAATGGATTACATTTACCATAAACCAAATCAACAATAATTTCATCTGATAAGGTTAACATATTTTGTGGCCATGCTAAAACATTTAAGCAATACCTTCATGAATGCAAGTTGAAGGTCATTATTAAAATGACAAACTACGCAATACTCTCATTATCCTTATCATGAAATACTTGCAAAATAACCTTCAAGAAAAAATGTAAAAAATTTATATAATTATATTGCATGCATTCATTAAATGACCCCTTGGTGCAAAGACCGATTTGTCTATGGGGGTATAGCAAACTCTTGATCTTTTATTGTCAATGGTTTGGGTTTTCCATAAAGCCCTTCAAATTACAATACCCACATTGTCAACTAACCCATGTTTATATTACATTACCCTCATTTAAACTTTTGCTTAATATCTGCTTCAAATAAATTGGGGGGACATTGGGTTTAAGGCAACCTTTTTGCTAGTATTTATGTTATTTTCATGGAATATTTTAAAGGTGAATTTGTGTATTCACATACACACACTCATATATAAGGAGGTTCATTTTTTTCTTTATTCTTTCACATATTAAAGCAGAGGAAAATGAAGGTGACTACATGGCAAAGCTATGAATGATATAAACCTTCACACTTGTTTTATTAAGGGTTGGGGTTTCCCCCCCAAATTAGGTTTAAAACACAAATTTTATTGGCATTTATATAATATTGTTTCATATTTTTATTAAAATTATATGTCCAATTTTTATAGTTTATACAAAATTTAGGGTTATGAAAAAATAATTTAAAAATTAGGTTTAACACCTAGTTGTAAAAAATGGTTAAATTTTAACATTAAAGTTATGCAACCAATTTTTTTTGCGTGTTTTTTAATTGACAGTCAATATAAGGATTTTTTGTTGCATAATTGGGTTTTAACTCAACATTTGAGGGTTCATTCGTATAGGTCTATTTAATTGTTCAAATTTAAACCTATGCATCCACTAAGTTGTAATGTTTACATAATTTATGGTTTATGTAAATAAAACTTACAAATTAAGTTAAGGGTTTTTTGGTCATTTGTACTAAATTGTTTAATTTCTAGATGAAGGTTAAGGTTCCATTATTTTAAATGTTTACATAATTTAGGGTTGATGCAATCAATTGTGAGGAATTTTGTTGACATAGATTTGGACATTTGTATTAGATATTGACGATGTGGGTATTGTAGTTACTCAATTTTTCTAATTGCCTTAACCTAGGTGGTGGATGAGAATGTATTTGCAATAGTTGCATCTTGCAACCTGTCTATGATTTAAATATAATTGGTAGCAAAAATGATATGGGAATTGCAAGGATTTGGGTTATTTGCATTTCAATTCTACAATAGGTGGTGCCTCATTCAACATGATGGTATTATGGAAACTTAGTCCATTGTCATTCAAATTTCATCACATCATGATTGGTCCAATGTATGCAATACCCTTAGCCATAGTTTTGCCATTGTGATGATAAATATTTAAAAATAAATAAAATGGAATAAAACTATGCAATATTTTCATTTGAAGCTAAAATCCTATCTAGATTTCTTATGTTTCAAGCAATACCCAAATGTTGCACATAAAATATCCATCATTAATGATAAAAAAAATACGATGACAATTTTGAATTTTGTTATAATTAGAAGGAAAAAAATTAGATTCATGATTTTGAAAAAATAAAATAAAATATATATAACAAGAAAAAGGCAATAAAAATGTAGAAAGAGAAATAAATTTAACCAAAAGATAAAAGTTTAACCAAGAAGAGATATAGGTTTTGCCAAGAGATTAATTTTTTTGTGAATATGAAATATAAGTTTAGCTAAGAAAAGATTCAAGTTTTGTTAAGAGGTAAAAGTTTAGTTAATAAAATATATAGGTTTTGCCAAAAGATATAAGTTTCGCCAAGAAGAGTAAAAGGTTTTGTTAAGAGATTAAAGTTTAGCTAAAAAGAGATATGAATTTAACTAATAAGAAATATAGGTTTTTGTTAAGAGATAAAAGCTTAGCCAGGAAAAGATAATTTTTTTGCTAAAAGATAGAAATTTAGCCAAGAAGAGATGAGAGTTTTGCCAAGAGATATAAATTTTACCAAGAAGATATAAGAGTTTTGCCAAAAGATGAAAGTTTAGCTAAGAAAAGATAGAAATTTTGCCATGAGATAAAAGTTTGGCCAAAAGAAAATAAAAGTTTAACCCAAAATAAATATATCTTTTGTTAAAAGATAAAATGTAGGTAAAGGATTAGTTGTTAGTTCGTAGGTAAGGTTAAGATGTAAGTCAGTAAAGTAGCTAGGTGGTAGGGTAGTATGGAGGTTAAGGTTGGTTTAAAATTAGCAACAAAAAAATTGATCAAAGGTTAGTAGCCAAAAAAGAATGACTATAGTATAATGTTGGTTAAAATAGGGTAAAAAATCAAATGAAAAACACAACCCATCCTATGGACATAATGGCCAACTAATGTAGTCATGGGGGTTGATGCACTTTGATTATCAGTAAGTTGATAGTTGATTCCTTTTACGCCTACTGATCATGTGTAGGGTAATATTGGGGAGCTCTAGAAGTAAGTGCCCTTCATGAAGCATAGCCAAGGGTCTCTTACTTCTAGAAGTCCTTTGTGCCAAAGGTAATACCAAGTGTAAATATCCATATAATTCTTTTTATCAAAAAATTCCCTTGATACCTTGTGGATACCCACATTCCTATTGAGTATCACAAAAGAAAAAGTGCATGACATTTCACAAAATGGAATTCCTGTGTGTATGGGGCATTTCATTTTCCAAATTGCCCCTCAAAATTTTCATTTTTGTAAGCATATATCCAAATACACTAAGAAAAATCTTGGAGGTTTTTAATTGTTGCACAAATGAAGTTGAAGTCCTATCTCCATGGGATTTACCATGAGGTTATTGAAGAAGAGCATTGGATAACCTATATGTCCAATCCGAGAAATGTGTATGAAACTTGAAGCCCTAACTATTGTGTTATACTTACATTATTTTATTTTGCAAGAAATTATAAGCATGTTTTTGGGAACATATTCATTCGGCTGGATAATGTGAAATATATTGCATGGTGAAATATATGTGTTCAAAGACAATTTCAATTCAAATTTGTATCTAGGTCAATCCAATCCACAAGTGATAGAAGAATTTAATGTTAATTTCCCTTCAACATTTTTGGATGCATGTTAATTATCTGGAGGTTCAAAAAAAAAATTCCAAGTTTTTATCTTTTGAAACACAACGGCAAACCCAATCCAACAAGCTAGGTTAGATTAGAACATTAACCCACTAGTGGGGAATTTGGGAAATTTTAACATGTAAAAATATTTTGAAAATTGGCTAATTTGTGTGACAATTTATCAAATTTTAAAAAAGTTTTATTAAAAAAACATCATAGATTATGTAAATGTATAAAGAAGTAAAATAAAGGAAAAGGGAGAAATGATAGGATGTCAAGTTGGTTTAAAGAAATTATGAAAATCTCTCCATGTCCACAACCAACTGGCTATGGATGGTCGATTATATTTATATGTCAAAACTGATGGCTTGCAATAGATCAGCCGTGGTGATGGGAGGTGTGTTTTGAAGGGGTGGAAGTTAGGAAGTAGCTAAGCCTATGGCTACCACCCAACTTAAAATGGAAGATGCTTGCATCCTTTATAATATGATAAAAAAATTTCGACCAAGGTAAAAAGATGAAAACTTTCTGTACCCTTTGGGCTCCAAATGGCATTAGCATAATTGTGTAAAAACACATCGGCATGTTTGCGTAAACAACCAAATTACTTCAATTGCTAAGGGGTGGAATTGATTAGTGGGGTGTCAATTGTGATAGCTATTTTCCTTGGCTTGAGTTGCATTGGAGGTAAATTTTTGAGTTGTGTAAGATCAGGGAAGTAAATCCACACGCGTTGGGTCAACAATGACAATGTCGGCTAAGGTGTGAATGCCATTTTTGGTAAACAAAATGTCAACTTGTTGATGAGAGGAGCTGAATGTGGTTGAAGGAAATGCATTTAATTATTTTCGTCCCACATGGAAACCAACATCTCATGCAATGGCGACAAAGGTGTCGCAAATTGCATCATGGGTTTTAATGCATTCGTTGTTGTGAGCACAACATAAGAGGTGGATACCCATAGGGTTAATGAGATGTGTGCACACACATCGAAGGATGCTTGCAATTGAAGATGGGGTAGTTCAAATCAGGTATGAAGTGTTGTGCAAAAAATTGAGGAAGATAATCAAAAGGTTGGGAAGATTGGTTGAGTTGTGAGCCAAACGTTTGCCCTTGGGCTAGAACATGATAAAATTCGAGCATGATGGGCCTCTGCTTGTCTCGTTGGAGAGCATGTTGGAGAGGGTATAATGGTGTAGACGTTCTAAGATGGAATCTTGAAGTTGAACCATTTGTTGCCTAATGAGTTGTTCAAATGAAAGAAGACACACACGATTGTGCAAGTGTTAGAAGATCACATGCCTCCTTGAGGTGTTGCTAGAAAGGAAATGTGTTGTTATCGACTCTTGCCAAGGCTTCAAGAAGGAATGGATGTTAATCAACTATAAACCTAGCAACTACGATCAAAGCGACAAGGGCCCAACTCCCTAAATAGGTTGTTAAGGTGATGGTGGATGTTGATATGAGCCTAATGCCACCAAATGTTATTGAGAGGGAGGCTTGTTTACAAGTTAAAGGTCATTATGAAATAATGAAAAATTGTTCAAAGTCTAAAGTCTTGGGCAAGAAGCGACAAGGCAAGTGCTTGATTAAGAGCCCCAGAAAAGTACAAACACAGGTTGTACATCAAGGACATGCTCCAGTGGGCCCCCACAACTAATGAACCCTAGAGTAATATCGGCAATATCTGGTCCTAGATGCCAAACATATGCTAGATCTCACCATCACAGAAGACATAAGCCATGATTTCCTCACAAGGATTATTAAGCTTCTAAAAAGCATCTTGGGCACTTACTTCACATGCATGGTATGGCACAGGTGCCACTAGTGTTGCAAGTACATTGTCCTGCATATCAAACCATGCACCATCTTAGTAGGCATGCATATATTAATGAGAAATATGTAAATATCCACATGACTGAATGGGAGTAAAACTCATAATTCTACTCTGGTTGCACGGTATCACCCGTGAGAGGTGGGAATAGGGATGCACTCAAATGTCTCAAGAGGTTAACTTGGAAGTCTTCAACCCTAGGGGTGATAGCTCACCGGTATAGCCCATTCTGGGGACCCTGGGACCTCAAAAACGGTCCTGGATTTCAAACCCAATGCAATGCACTCCACTGGGTTTGAAACTCCTGCCAGCCCTCTGCCAATGAGCTTGACTTGGGGCTCAGTCCAAGTCGTCGGTTTAAAGTTTTAACATTTGCCCAGATGACGAACTGAATATTTGCAATGAGAACTTAGACCCACTGAGTGTAGTAATCGTATTTGTAACTCATGACATAATCATACAGGGCCCCCCTAAAGTACCTAGTTGCTATTGGTCTGAAAGCAAGCCTGCTTCTCTATGAGTGTCATCCCTAGACTTCACTTAAAGTTGTCATTGACAAGGCATTGATGACTCCATACTTTGATGCATTATTCATATGGAAACATAGAAATAGCGGTGCACATATTCCATGTAATGTTCAAATCAAGCAAGCTTTAACATTTTGGTCACAACTCACTCTTACAATGAAAAACTTAGCTCAATTCAATTCTTAAAACCTTGTGCCTTCGGGATTCTTGCTAAATATCAAAAACTTGACTCCATCTACATCTTCCATAACTTGACCGATTAGAAAAACATGAATAAGGGCATCTGAGAAAGAACCAAACTTACAAGCTCTGGCAAGCCTTGCTGGGGGATGGGTGAGAGTATGCATGAATTGTTTACTACAGCCTTGGTTAGTGAAGTCACAAGCATTGACAATATTAAGCTCCCATTTTAAAGTCCTTTCTTTTGTACCCCTTATTATGTGTGGAGTCAATCTTCAAGGTCTCTCTGATGCTAGCAAATGAAAGTCAAGACCTCACAGTCTGCCAGGTAGCAAAGATTTTTCATTTTCCTAAATCCTTGAGAATATCCCTTGTCCTTCAAATTTGGAACATGTTTCAGATGTTCAGCTTTTATGCATTTTTGTAGTGGCCACACATCCTCTCTGAGCATAATGTGTCAGAACTGGGTTTGTTTTGTTGTGTAGAAATACTAAGGTCAGGTCAGGCTTGATCTCAAAGACTGGGTATCAGTTCACATCACTTAGTTTATTGAATATGGCAGCTGTGCTGATTTCTGGAGCAGCTGAATATGACTCGAGACCTGCACTAAAGACCTTCCATGTGTCAGATCATTTCAGCTTCCATCAATTGCTACTTTTCTTCACAGATCTTCCAGGATTTCCTTCACCACTTAGTGCAAATTTTTTTGGCAGCTCAGTTCCAAGATGAATGTTTGCAATGAGCTCATTTTGGCCCTGGTAGAGATAGATGATTTCATTGCCCAGCAATTGCCACCTGCAGACTTGTGCATGGCAATTGTACAGTAGAGGTTTGCCTAGACAAATGGACAATTGTCTCCATGACATGAGATGTTTGAGGAGGCCAAGTATCAGATGGAAAGCTCACAGTAATGTACGGCACAAATTTTTAAGTTTACTACAACCAACAAATCACTTGGTCAAAGCAGAACCATTACCTTTGTCTTCTTGACAGTTTTCTCATGTTGCTGTGCCAATGAATTTGTGCTCTGAGCAATCGGTCAATGACTATGGTTGGAACCCATTACCTTAGTCTTTGAGACAGTTTTTTCTTGTGTTACTGCATTTTGAAAAATGAAATTTGGTTCTGTAAGTGAATTGGACAGTAGAATTGGAGCTGCCTGATGATGTTGGAAATACTCAGAAAAACACAGGCAGTGGATTCCAGTTCCAATATCCTTTTCCGTTCACTGATTACATATGTAAAACAAATGATCTTCAAATGGATTAGACAAAAAACTGACAGGCAAAGCATCCTTGAATTTTCAAGTCGCTTCCATTCAAGTATGCCAGTTCAAGCCAAGTTTTCCTGATTGACCATGGGCAATTCAGAGGCCAAATCAAATTGGGAAGCACTATTCAATTCGCATGATATCGGCTTATTATTCTCTCAAATCTGTACACAAATTCCGGTGGTGTTACAAGCAACAGAAATGTTGCAATTGCTCATCAGCAAGTCAACTGACAGTTGCAAAGAGAGTAAGTAATAGATGGCAATAAGTATCGTCAACACAGGGAATAACAACTTTCTCCAAAATCCTTCCCACTGCCTCAATTCTTCCAGGCCTTCAGATCCCCGAATCAATTCGCGCAAGGGCCCATGAATGAGTTTAGATCACCACCAATAGCCCATGCTCAGTATCTTGGTGCGAAGATCAGTGTCTCGTAGGAGTTGAGTCCGTTGTACCTGAATCCCAAGATAGGTGGCCCCCCGCTAGCTCTCTCCTCTGCACTCATCGTCTGGACCTGCGAGCACTGCGAGCCGGGGCAGGCATCATCGCAACCAAGAACCTCGGTAAACTGCCGAAAACCAAACCAAACCAAACCAAATCGTGAATATCTTTCGTAGCATACCAGGAACGGTATTCAGAGAAAAACTGTACAACTCTTGCGCACACAACAAAGACTTCTGGTGCGGTGTGATGAAGCCAAAATAGAAGACTCTGCTCACAGCAAACATTACACATGGTAAAATTCATACCTGAAAGGTGTCGCCGGGGACGACGCTATGCAAGTGCAGAACTCGCGCTTCGTAGCTGCAAAGGGCTCCGAGAGCGGCAGTGGCCACTCCTGCCAGCAATCCAAAACGGGCCATATAATTTGTGTGTGAACCTAATCAGCTGCAAATGCCAAATAATTCCTGGGGAATCCAACACAAGATTGGCATCCAAAAAAACTCCAACAAGTTTTTCTGTTCTTCGAAGGCTGCGAGGAAACGTAAACAGGCAGAAGAGACAGTGAGTGTAGCCAGCATCCACCTTCCCCGAGCAATGTGCAGAACAGAAAAAGAAATTTCCAAGTTGAGGATGCAAAGCTTCGAAAGGAAGCAGACGCGATTACGGATGGCCGCACCCAGTCACCCGGCCACCCGCTAAACGGTTCCTTGGCAATGTCTACGGGCACATGGCCACTTCACCGGTCATGACGACTCTGTGCAATCTTTCTTGCGCGGCAACACGTCATTGTCTAGAATGCCACATGGAGACTTGTAAAGCCGCTAGATCAGCCAAACTCTCAGTCTCTTTTGCGATTTTTGTTTCGGATGAGCATTCCGCGTTTACACAAGTGGTTGTCTGGTATTGGATTTCCAGCTTTCCTCCGAGTCCTGACATTGAAACACATGAACATCTGCTTGACCTATTTCAACATGTTGACGTTGTTGCTTTGACAGAAACACATCACTTCCCGGGCGATACATTCCCGGTCTTACCGGGGTTCTACTGTTTTGATGTTGCCAGACCTGTGACTCCTCAGGGTGTCATTCAAAAGCACAGTGGAGGCATTGCGGTACTAGTCAGGGAAACATGGGCAAATAATATTGTTGTTTGGAAGACTGCAAGGGATGGGATTAGGATTTGGCTGCGCTTGGGCAATGCTTTCCAAAGGCCTTTGTTCCTGTGCATAGTATATGCTGCTCCACAAGGCTCGCCATATGCGGACAGCAGCCTGTTTGAATACATACGCCAAGAGGTTGGAGAAGCCATGAACTTAGGCAATGTGCTTCTTGCTGGGGATTTTAATGCAAGGACAGGCACAAACACTGACTTCATTGATTGTAGTCAACTAGCAGATGTGCTGTTGGTGCCACAGGCCATTGAGGACACCCTGCCCAACGATATGTTGGAGCGCCAGAACCGTGACACTGTCACGGCTGGTTGGCATCGTGAATTCCTGGATCTCTGCAGAACTACTGGGCTATTCATCCTCAATGGCCGCACACCAGGAGACATATCAGGGGAGTACACATGCCTATCCAATAAAGGTTTTAGCACTGTGGACTATTTTCTTACGACAGCTAACCAATTAAAGGGTGTCAAGCGCTTAGAGGTTAACAGCGATGAAAAGTACTCAGGCCACAAAGATGCGCACTCTGATCATAGACCATTGGTACTTACAATCACACAACAGTGGCAACCCCCTCCTGTTCAGCAAAAGGCGATCAAACACTTACCACGTTTCAAATATGACACTACCAAAGCAGCCGAGTTTAGCAAAAGTGTACAGCATAACATCGATGTCTGGGCAAGCCCAGATGTACTTGATGCATATGACGTACAAACAACAATCAATCTGTTACAACAGTGCATCACACAATCTACAGAAGAAGTGTTTGGAAATAGACAAGTGGCTTTAGGAAAAACAATAAAGCATAGCCACAAACCCTGGTTTGACACAGAATGTCGCCAGACTAAAAGCCAGTTTGCTAAATTGTCACATGCACACCCAGATAGGCAGGTCAAACTTAAGCAAATGAAACAATTGTACAAAAGAAAGAAACGTGCTTATGATGTACTCAAGGCTAAACAACTATGTGGTTTAGCGAAGGCGGATCCTGTAGCATTCTGGAAGCGGTACCGTAAGCGCGGTGAAGGTGTCAATGGCATCACCAGCGAAGCATTCAGGGATGGCTTCTAGCAATTGCTTCAGCCTCCGGCGGCACTAGCCACAACAGGAGCCGTGACAAGTGCCGCTATTCAAGCCCAGGTGGTTTCCTTTCCACCCCATGGTATTGATTGCGAACAGTTGAATGTTGACATCACACTAGTTGAAGTACAACAAACGTTCAAAAAACTAAAACGACACAAAGCTGCAGGCATTGATGGCATCAAACCAGAGTTCCTTTTGGATGCGGCTGTTGCCTTGCAACAACCACTATTGATTGCTTTTAACAAAATTCTGCGTGAAGGCTATTGTGAATCACTCTCTGTTGGGATCATACATGCACTATACAAAGGGGGTGACTGTAGTCAGTTTGACAATTACAGGGGGATCACAGTAGGACCAGTCTTAGCTAAGGTGTTTGCAATGATTCTTGAGTCTTGCATCAGTCAATGGGCAGAGACTAATGATTTACGCGCAAAAGGACAGGCTGGTTTCAGAAAGGACTTTAGGACAATAGATAACTTGTTTATTCTTCGCACTTTGACCGAACAAGCCAGATTTCATAAAAAGAAGCTATACACTTGTTTTGTGGACCTCAAAAAAGCCTTTGATACAGTCCCAAGGGACCTGTTGTGGCAGGTGCTGGAGGGACTTGACATCAGTGGGCGGGTACTGGAGTGCTTGCGTTCCATGTACCATTAAGACCAGGCCTGCCTGCACCATCTAGAGGAGGGGCTCACGCCCACTTTCCTCTGCCGCATCGGAGTGAAGCAAGGATGCCCCCTCAGCCCGCTCCTATTTGGCCTCTTCATAGATGGCTTAGAGAAACGACTGAATGTTTTGGAGGGTGATGCACCACCAATGTTGGATCAACTAGCTGTTCGCTTGCTTTTGTATGCAGACGACTTAGCTCTCATGTCACACACTCTTGGTGGATTGCAGAAGCAACTGGATGTCTTGCATGCTTTTTGTTGTGAGCGTCAGTTGACTGTGAATGTCAAGAAAACCAAGGTTGTTGTGTTTGAAGCACACAAGTCTGTGTGTCAGGCTTTTCAGTATGAGGGTGAAACTATAGAGCAACTAAACTCTTTCAAGTATTTAGGTGTTGAGCTGCATGGCACAAAAGGTATGCAAGCTGCAATACAACAATTAGCAATGTCTGGGAAAAAGGCAGTTTTTGCATTGCAGCGTAGATGCGCAGAACTGCGCATCTTTGACCTAGCATTACAATGCCAGTTGTTTGATGCACTAGTCAAACCAGTGCTTAGCTATGGGTGTGAAGTATGGTTAGACCACATGGCACACAAACAGTTAGAGGTGGTTCATCGGGCTTTTCTAAAGTTGTTGCTAGGGGTCAGCACCACGACATCTAGTTATGTCGTGCTGGCAGAGTTTGGCAGGTTTCCCCTAGAAATATATTGGTGGCAACAGACCATGCGCTTTCTCTCACGTGTCAGTTCTAAGGTAGACTCAGATCGCATGCTCAGGCTAGCTTATGATGTACAGCTGCAGTTACTTGCAGCCAGGTGAAAAGTCTCACTCGGGAACCAGAGTGCTGTGGGTAGAAAAAGCCGATTGCCTGTTTGCTGGCTAGCACAAGTAGATGAACGACTGTCGACGTACAATTTGTGCATCGATCGCAATCAGTTGCCACCATGTGCTCGCCTCAAGCAGTTGGCTGAAAGGCAATACATTGTACACCATCAAGTGGCTGCAGCTGACTCTAGCAGGGTGAGAGCCTATCTGGGGTTGAATAGCTCAACACAGTATGGGTACAAAGAATACCTCTCCAGGGTAAACAATGCACAACTTAGAAGAAGCTTGGCACATTTTCGTTGTGCGAACCACAAGCTACAGATTGAGCTAGGAAGGGAAGCCAAGCCAGTGAAGGTGCCAACGCAACAGCGTTACTGCAAATTGTGCAACTTGGGTGCGGTTGAGGATGAGGACCACTTCTTGTTGGTTTGCCCTGCCTATCAAAGTGTTCGGGAGAGGTTTAGAGGTTCATTGCCACTAACTGCCATCACACCTTTGGCTGAATTGATGAGCTGTCAGCAGCAAGGCATCCTTGCTAGATTCTTAGTGCAATGTCAAAAGGTTAGATTTGAATTGCTTCATCAGACTTAACGTCAAATGGGTTCTGGCCCGGGCGCTGTTTGGCCCACTTAATGACGCTAAATTGTAAGTAAGTAAGTAAGTCCCTTATGAAACGTGCACACCCTCAAAAGATTTGTAAAGCATTGGTGATGAGCCTGATATTGCATCAGGTCATCGTGGGGCAAGACTAGTATTGGTTTTGGTCATACCAGCATGTAGGCTAGGGACTTCGATGCCTGCCCATATCGAAGGCGGTTCCCCAATTACTAGACCAATCACCTTGGTTTATATTATTTGTAGAGATGTCAATTTTTTCTTAAGAACAAAATGTTTGTGAAGGAAAAACAAAAATTTTGGGGAATATTCAAGCCTTTCTTTGACATGAAATCTTCAAAATTAGTTAATTATTCAACAAACATTTGTTGAAGCTGCCTTAGTATATGTGTGAGATTTGCATGTTTGAGTCAGCATAGCAAGCGACCCCAGGAAGTTCCCAAGGTTTTAAAGTCAACGATTTTGGTCTGGAAGAGGTGGGGCAGTTCCAGCATAAAGACTTCCCGGTGTAAAAACCACATGTGCATCATATTAAATTGTGCAAAGTGACGCGGATTTGCAATTCAAGAGTATAGCCCTGCATGTGGCTATGAAATGAAGAGTTTGGCAAGGAGGGCAAGCAACTTGTGTCTAATTTTCCTCTACACGTTGCAGTAGGTGTTGCTTGTAGGATATGATGTCATGGGCACCACAAGAATGTTGTTAGTGCTTCTCTCTTAGGGAAGGATATGTCCCCCGTCCAGAGGGATTATGTTCTTTGGAAATTACAAGCATGACAACGAGGGCAGTCGTTATCGAACAGCATGCCCCCACGGGACCTACCCTTGGAGGTTTGCAGGATGATTATCTTTTGTAGGGTACTTACAAATTCAAAGGAAAATTAGGTCAGGTCTTTATTGACAGGTTTTCAAGTATACTGCAAGGTCCAATGGTGGCAGCATTCCCCAATAAGGGGCCTAAGATGAATCTGGGTTTGGCATTTTGTGTTGGTGAAGGCCTTGAAACCAAAGGTGAAACCCAAGGTCAAAGGCCTAATGCCTTGCCAGCAAGCCCTTCAACATCATGTAACACAAGGCAAAGGGGAATGAAAGGCAAGGTGAATATTTCAAGGTAAGTAACTTTACACTTACTTTGCAAATGTTGGAGGCACTTTATGCTTATTATGTAGGCCTTACACCTATTGTGCCTTACATTGTAGGCATAAGGTCTCTGATGCACATGCAGAAGTAAGCGTAATATGCTACCAAGTACAAAACAAATATTCAAGGAGAGGGTTATGTAAACTTGACAAGAGTAATTATTTGACAATGACTGGGTAATTAAATATTTAATTGATGAACAAAACTTGACAGAAAGTTAAGACTGGAGATGAGAAGCAAACTTTTTGACAACTTTTTAATAAATTTCACTAAGTTTCCTAAAAGCTTCTATCAACTAAGCCTTTTAAATTTGTTGATTAACTAAATATTTATAAAATTTTCACAAATTAAGCTTTTTAGAAGGTTTTGCCAACTAAACCTTCTAAAAACTTTTTGCATAAAACCTTTTGCCAACTAGACTTATAATTTTTTTTGCTACCTGAACCTTCTAAAACCTTCCACTAACTTAACTTCCTAAAAAACTTCTACAATATTTTAAAATAAGATTTTCTTTCAAACATATACACCTTAAGATCTATCTATAAACTTCCAAGGATTCCTATGTTGTTGGCTATATTTTCATATTTAATTTTTTTTCCATTTGCATTAAAAAAATTGCCAACTGCTTTACAAGAATGTACTCCACCTCATAAGGCAAACAATTGTGCAAGGTAAAGTCCATGGGCAAGGGCTTTTACTAGGCATAAAGACCTTCTCCAAATTTTCTTTCTTTTTCTCCCATGACACCCACCAAGTATCAAGGAAAAAATGAAAAATGATGAGGGCCAATTCAAAAAACAAAATCCTCGCCTACAGCAGAACAGACACTGAAACAGACATTCCATTTTTTGAAACACACTCCAAACAGTGGAGGAAAAAAGACTTGGGCAACATGCCATCCGATTACACTTAAAAAATTGAAGCGAGTACTTCTGTGTAGGGTAATAGTCGTCTTGTCCCTAGAAAAGCCTTATTTGTTCAAGAATAGGGGACCCGAATTCCAAGAGTAGTCCCTTTTGCAGTCCTTGGCTCACACAAAGAGCTAGTAGAATTTTGGGTTTATAAATGGATGGCTATGATTCGTTTGAGAGGGGACACCTTCCCTGTAGTGTTGCTCATTTTGAGGAACTTTGCATGTAATGTGCTATCCTCTATTTGGGCACAAATTTTGTTGAGAGTACAGTGCCCTTCATAAGCGCTAGAAAAATTCTGAAGATACTTTATGATAAACCTAAATGTATGTACATCATCCAAATTCACTAAGAAATTTCTTTGAGTGCCCCCAGCCCCCCAAAACCCTGAAATCCCTCCTTTTTTTTATACGAGGCATATTCATGGATATAAAGGTCGCCTCCAAATATGATAGGGAATTTCTCCAAGTGTTTCATGTGCGGTTGAATACCTACCAGCCAGGCAGCCGCCACGGTTTGAGACCTGACCAACACGGTAATAAACAAATAAAATGAAATGAGAGAAACGTTCCCCAAAAAGGAGATCTCTTTTCTTTAACGCGGCATACATGCAACTGGCCTCTCAACTATGCTTGCTGACGAGGCTTTTGTTTCCAAGTGGCAACAGCCCCACACTCCGCTTTTTAAGGATTTGACAGCGGATGACGTGGCGAACTCATGCACACGTTTGGTGGTCTCGACTTACGGCTGCCCGTTAACTTAATGAGCCCCGGTGACTTGGTTTAAGTCCTTGGCCTTTGGAATTGGGGAGGCCATAAAAATATGCCACATGTCGTCATGGCTCTTGTCTATTCAGTATCTGTTGACATGTCACCCTATAGTTGGTTCGTGGGCTCTCAATCAAGAAAAAAAGTAGGTAGCCGGACTAAGGTGAATTAATTCATGTAGACAACCGGAACCCTACTTACGGTGGGAGCAGCTGCAGTTTGGGTAAAAGAAAATCAACACCGCACGAGGACAAAAAAAAGTCTTGGTTGTGGTTCTATATAATAAAATCAACACCATGAGGAAGGACAATGTCATGCGTGTGGATGTTATTTATTTGACTTTGTCAAGATATTTTGCAAGAGCAAAAGAGTAACAAGATTTTTTTCCCACTCCCAAAAAAGAAACCAGGATAATATGTAGCCAGACTTTCATGAGTTGAAATGAAAGGTCAGAAAGTTTGATCACCAAAAATCTTACCTTAGCATACTCAAGTGAAGCAGGTCCTCCAATCACAAATGTTGAGAGCAGAAGGCCATTGGTTGATTTGAAATTTGAGGTCTTGTTTTTGATAAGAAAACTTTTTCTCACTGTGACCTCCCCCACAGCCCCCCTCAGAGGTGGTACAGAAAAAAAGACTAGTAAAAACGTTTGTTACTGCCCCTCTGCTATATCAGGTATATTAGTGCTTTGTCTTTCTTTGTTCCTTAAACGTTGGGGATTTGATCACTGGTAGTACTTCAAGAGGATCTCACCAGTAGCTTCCACGGATTTGTAAGCATCACCAGGATAACTGAATATTGATTTTGGATGCACACATTCCTTGCCAATCTGGAAATTCTCCATCACCTACTTGGGTCGTCGTCTCAGGCACCTTATGGAGCACAATGGCCTATACCCCGCATGTCCTTTAAAACAAAATGGTTAATCTTACAAATTTGGCAATTCCAGACTTCCTTGCCCACCACCAAATTCCCACCCGGAAAAGTGTGCACAACAGGCTGTCCAGGTGATAAGTTACCTAGTCAAGGTCAACCATGGTTCTATTTCAGACACTGGCTCTCATTGTACACTAAGCTAAAAGGGCTTGAGAACCTACTCGTTCATGTTCCTTTCTCGCTAGAACCTTCTTTGGGTAGGGTTTTCCCCTTAGATCCAGAAGCTGCCTCTGCCCAAAAGCGAAAACACAATAAACATTGAGAAATTCTAGTGTTTGCTCACACCTCTCGTAACCAGTGATTTTATTGGACATATTTTGTGACTTTATTGACCAAAAAGTGAGGAAATATTTGGAAATTTCTATTTTGTAGTGCAAATTCGACTAATTTGGCTAATCTTTTGGGAATAGGGAAACAAAATCCTGTCCCGTTCCGCACGTCATGAAAAAGATTTTCCACCAGGTTAGGCAAATAGCGTTTTCTTCGTGGCCTAGGAGGGGAGTGCTTGGGAACCTGCCGACAAGCAAAGGAACGAAAGGAGGCGGAAAAAGCGCGTGAAAAAGCGAGGAAAAGAACTATGTAGAAAGCAAGTAGGCATACTAGCAGTAGGACACGCGCATTGAGTCGGTCAGAGCCCCCGTTGGTCTTCCGTGTTTCTACCACCACCATCGCTCTCCCCACTTGCTTATATCTCTTTCTGCCTACCCTGTGTCTCCTCATCATTTCTTGTCTTCTCAAGCGATTTCTGCTTATTACTCATAACCTACCACTCGCACTCCCAAATTCATTTCTCCTTGCTGCAAAAGCGTTCGCAGTTGTAGACAGCTCTTCTCTTCCACTCAGCTCTGTTCCGACTTTGATTTGATATTTGTTGAAAAGTGGCCTTTCGGGAAATTGTGTGCGAATTCCAGGAAATTTGTACGGGAGAGTTTTTGCTGCACTTTCTGTTCCAGGATTGTCGTAGTAAGCGTTGGAACTGTCTCCGAGTTCTTGAGCGGCTTATTACTACTGGTTGTTTCCGTTTGAAGTTTGTTTCCTTATTGCAAGGAATATGGGAAGCTTGGCCAGGCTTGCACGCATCTCAGTGTGGACAGGAGCGGCGGCCTTGATGGGAATGGAGGCTAGCGTTTTATATTCTCACAACGACGACCCCTCCTCAGAATCTCGAAAGGTATTGGAATCTACTCTACGCATGCCTTTGATTTCTGTATTTTGTAAAAAGCAGTGAACAGATTCTCTCTTCTTGGCTCGAGCGTTGGCAGCGTGGTTTTGGCCCGATTGATTTATAAGAGGAGAATTCCTGGTATGAAGTCTTTGTTCAATTGTCTCACGGTTTTGCGTTTTTCTAATTGTTTTGCAGAACTGCCATGCTCAAGAGCAAAAAACTGCAGATCAACAATGTTCGAAACATGAGAAGCAGTCGAAGCCTGTTCAAATAAAGTGCACTCCAAAGATGGCGCCGCAGTTTGATGGGCTCAATTTCTACGAGACGTTCATATCTTCTCAGAGATAGCGCATATCAGTTTGAAGAAGAACAATTTTGGATTTCCTCAGTACAGTAGCGAAGAGAAATTCTTTCTGAAAATTTGCTATTCAGGATTTATTACCTCCCTAAGATGTCATAGATGACCCCCCTCACATTTTACACATCAGCCGGTCAAACCATATTTGTTGGTGCAGAGTCAGTAACATCTTTAGATTTGCTTCCATCATCATCCCTTCAGATTTTGCCATCTTGTCTTGGTTGGGATTGTACATCATTTAAAGCTGTAAATACTCATAAGACATTTCTTTTTTTAGTTTGCTTTGTGCTTCCCACACACCCATCCCTTGCTACTTCTAAATTCTACTATATCTCATTGTTTGGCCCTTTAACATTTCTCAAAACATTTCTTTTGCTTTTCAACATATCATTGCAGTGTCTTAAGCACTTGAGGTTAGGCTTGCTACCGTGTCAATGTAAGATTGTGCAATCTGGTGATTGAAGCAAAACAGGTGTGGTTATTGACTTTGACATCTCACTATGAGGGCTGTAGTATTAGTTTACTAATATACAAAGGGTGTGGAATAGGCTTGTGTGTAGAAGTGAAGGGTTTGCTCCTATTTAATATTTAAGTAAAAAACCGGGTTGCTTTAACAAGCTCCATCATCTAATATGTATTCTTTTTCATCTTGTTATTATAATTTGTTCCTATGTGAATTCTAAAGGCCAAGTTTAGTCATCCATGGCCTTCCAAGGCTAAGAGTCCATATTCTTCTGGTATAAAACATAACTTGATGTTTTGTTTAGTTAGTGATTGACATTAGACCTTTTTTACCCATCCAATCAGAGTAACTTCATTTGATTCATTGTGTTTACTTCTAATCATTGCCTCATCCTTTTTTAAATGAATATTGTTTTGAAAGGTTTGAAGCAAGATACATCTAAGAGTTGGAGAGCATATGACATGTGTGAGAAAATTGAGGTGATCATGTATTAACACAAATTATTATGCTTTTAAAATAATAATTCAGCATAAAATGTGATCCAAGCTGTCATTTACATTTCAATAATCTCCGTGGTTTGCAAATTTTTTGGTAGTGATCCTACAATCACATCA
This sequence comes from Sphagnum contortum, assembly GCA_963920785.1. NCBI lineage: Eukaryota > Viridiplantae > Streptophyta > Sphagnopsida > Sphagnales > Sphagnaceae > Sphagnum > Sphagnum contortum. Next base: position 15,760,645 of record OY987277.1, read on the forward strand.
CAAACTTGCTCTGCCTCCATGTATTGGTGCTTTTATAACATTTTAACAATGTGTTCAACATTTGGTGTCGATACAATTATTGATATGATGTTGTGATGGCATTGTAACGCATTATGATATATATATATATATATATATATACTATGCCATCACAATATCATATCTTAACTTTGAACACATTATTAAAGTGTTGTAAAAACTTAGATATATGGAAGGGACAAGTTTGTGATACATTCATCTATAAAGATGTAGAATCTTGGCAAATTTTTCATTTGTTACATTTACAACAAAATTAATAGTTAATCATTCTTGAGACTTGGGAATAGTCTTGTAAATTTGATTTGAACCTTTTTATAGTTAAAATCCTTGCTCTTGTTTGGATTCCTATTCCATTCAAATTCCAAATAAGTTCTACATAATTATAATGTAAAAATTGCATATATTGTTAGAATGTATTTCAATATCCACAAGTTTTTGTGAAATGAAATACGCAAACTACTTGTCAAACCTTGTGGCTTGTAGATTTTTAGTCCTTCCACTTGTCAAATGTTCAATCATGGGTGTTTACACTTGAACCAAAACCATTAGCTATTCTTTTGTACACCATTCTAAAGGGTGTTGGTTTAGTTTGTGTGAACTTTGCCACCTTCATTTTGAATTGTTATAAGGTTATTGATAACCCACATTTTTACATAACTAAGGTTTAAGCAACTATTGCATATTGTCTTCTTTTATTGGCACATAACTGTTGGCCCTATTTTCCTATATATTGTTTTGCCATTCAAATGGTCCAAAAGGGAGGACATGAATATGTTCCATGACCAACCAGTCCTCCTCATTGAACATTTCCCTCTTTCCACTACATATGATGCTTCTTCTAGTGATACATTTCTGCATTTATTTTTCCCATTAATTATTGCAATGGTTTTATTAGCTTTTGTTGATTTGTGTGTAATGTTTGATGAAAATTGGACATTTTTTTGTCCAAATTATTATTTAGTGTAGCATGACATTTTGTTGCCTATGATGCACATTGAACATCATGGTTTCTTGAAGCCTCCTAGCCCCCTTCAAGTTCTAATGGCGGTGTGCACTTTGGCTTGAAGAGAGGTAAACTTTCATCCTTCCTTTTGTTAACCCAAGAGGAGAGAAACCATGTTAGGTTTGGGTACGTTATAAATGCATGTTCCTTTAATTTTATAATACTAAAAATCAACACATAGAAATCTAAAAATTCCTTGGGCCATACTAGGTTGAAATTTATTGTTGTTGTGCAAATTATTGGTGTGTTCATGTTTTGATGCAATGAACTTGAGTTTGTTGGAATTTATTTCTTTTTTAACTTCTTGTTCTATAGTGTGAAACTAAAAACCTCACGACTCAATGATAATAGAAGAACTTTTTGTACTTCTCATTGTATACTTTGTTTTAAGTAAAAAATGCCTAGATTTATTTTATTTTGAAGAACATTTTTTATGATACTATAACTATTTTTAGATTTGATTGCGATTTTTTCACAACTTTTTATTTTGGTTTTATTTGCAATCCTTTACTTTAGATTTCAAGATTATGGAAACACATACCAAAATCCATTGTGCCTTTGAAATAATGGAATTTTTTTTTCATTACAATCCAATGTAATAGTTTAGGATTAATCATAAATTGATTCACAAACCCCACTATTGTGTAAAATCAAGTCTTGTGTATATCATTGCATAAACGAGAGTTCCAATAACATTTTGAAACATGATAAGCCACATTGCTTCCAAGTTTGCATCATTTTGAGGATTCATATCCTTTAGAAACTTGCAATTAATCATAAAGGGAATTTGTACTAACTTATTTTTAGCCATTCCAAATTGCCTCTATATACTTCCAATATATTTTCTTTGGTTCAAATAAATTGTTCGATTTTGTTGAACACAATTTATTTGTATCCCTAAACAATATTGGACCTCACCTAAATCCACCATTTCAAATTGTTTTAAGAGATTATCCTTTGTCCCTTTTAACAAAATCAAATCATCAACGTACAAAATTATGATCAAATAAAAGTTTTCTTGAATTTAAAAAAAATAAACATTATGGTCAACAAAGTTCCTTTCAAACTATTGAAATAAGAAATATGCATTAATTTTATGGTTCCATTCACAAGAAGACTACTTCAAACTATACAAGGATTTTTGAAACTTACATAACCATATTATTTCTACCCTTGACCATAAAGCCTTTTGGTTATTACATATATATTTCCTCTAAAAGATTTCCATTTAGAAAGGCAATTTTAACATTCATTTGATGCACATCAAAATCTTCAATGGTTACAACTATAAGCACAAATTGAATTGATTTCATTTGTATAATAAAGGATAATGTTTCATTGAAATCAATACCTTCAACTTGTGTAAATCCACTAGCCACCAAATGAACCTTGTGCCTTACCATAGAGCCAATGACATTATATTTGATCTTAAAGATCCATTTGCAACCCATTGGTTTGTGATCAAGTGGAAAATATCCAAGTCTTATTCTCTTGTAAAGATTGAAATTAAAAATCCATGGCCTTTTTCCAATGTTATGAATCTTCACCATTCAAAGCCTTCACAAAAAAATGAGGTTCATCAACATCAACATAGAAAACACATGAAGGATTCATGTCTTCTTCAACCATTGTTGGATTTTTTTGCATTTGTTGAGGAATTCTTTCAACCCCCATCTTTGGCTCTTGATTTAAAATCATATGTTTTGATCTATAATCCAATTTTGAAAGCATTATTTTCTCATTAATTTTTTGATTCATCAAAGATAACATCACAACCAATGATAACATATTTGTTTATAGGGTCGTATAATATATACTCGTTAGTCTATTCACAATAGCAAATGAATATGTATTTGACACCTTTGGAATCCAACTTTGTCCTTGCTTTCTTCAACACATGAGCAAATGTAACACAATGAAAAACATGAAAATGACTTATGGAAGGTCTATATCCACACCAACCTTTTCTAGTGTCATGTTGAAAATTGACTTGGTAGCGATTCAATTTTAGATATACATTGTAGTTGCCAATGCTTTTGCCAAAAATCTATGATCCAATTTCATATGTTGTAACATACATCACACATTTTCAACAAATGTTTGATTTTTCCTTTTTCCACCATTTTGTTTTGGTATGTATGGAGTGGTCGTCTATTTCACAATGACATTATTTTTGTAGAAATGCTTTGAAATTCTTAGAGTTATATTCCCCACCTCCATTACATTTAATCGCCTTGATTTTCTTTCCAATCTAGTCGCCAAACTTGGTCTTCATGGTATAAAAAAATGTTTCTTAAAAAAATCATCGATGAAAGTTTTTAAAATACTTTGCCCCTCCATGAAATGTTCTTGCTATGGGACCACATAGGTTTGTGTGCACAAGCCCAATAATTTCCTTTGCACAATAATCCCCACCCAAAGGAAATGAGGTATGATGGTGTTTACCTTACACAAATCCATCACAAAAATTCAAGTCATGATTTTCATTGAGCTCCATGCTTTCAACAAGGTTATTTTTGTCCATGGTTGTTAAAAGCCTATGTAGAAACATGTTTGAATATCTAATGCCACAAGTCTTTCCTTTTAATTTTAGTGCAAAATTTTGCAACCAAGGATTGAATAATTCCAATCAACTTATATAACATTCTTTCTTGAATAACTTTAGTAATCACTTTCTTTGAATCAAAAGACTTTAATCAACATTTGGTGGCTTCAAATTCCACCTTGAAGCTTTGCTCTATTAATTGATTAACTGATAATAACGTCTTTGCCAATTTTGAAACATACAACACATCTCCAATACATTTGGAAATCCCATTTGGCAAGTTGAAGACAATGATGCCTTTCCCACATACATCAAGTAAATTGTTGCCTTCAAAATATACTTTATGACTCCAAATAAACTCCTCAAAGGTAGAGAATACTTCTTTTTGAAGGGTTAGATGTTGTGAAGCTCTATAATCAATAAACCATGCATCCTTGAAAATTGTAGAAATAAATAAAATAGTCACAAGAAGTTTAGTTTTGATTGTTGTGATTTGTGAAAAACCTTTGAATTTGTTTCTCTTCATAAATAAGCAATGTTCAAGAATGCTTCTTTCAAGAACAATATATTCAAATTCAACTTTTGGTGGCAATAATTCTCTTAAGGTAATCACTGACAAAACTTTTTCATGTAAGAGAAATTCCATCTTCATCTTCCATGTATGAAAATTATTGCCATTCAACTTCTCAATACTTTGAGCATCAAAAGTGGATGTCATGATTTTGAGTAAAAGAATGTTAAAAATGAACAAACCTAGAGCTTTGAAACTTTTAACAAAATGATAGGAGAAAAAAAAACACATCCAATGTTTCAAAGCTTTCAAAAACTATAGAAAACAATTTCAATCAAATTTTCCCTCAAAAGCAACCATGTTCTATTACAATGTTAAAATTGACAATCGATTGATAAAACTATAGAAATGATAAAAACAAGGATTTACAATGAGCTTTCCACTCCACCTTAGGATCACATAAATGTTGTTACAAACTTGTGATTCATTCTTGAGCTTTCACCTAATCTAAATAAAAAATGAACACTCCATGCGAATGTTACCTATCCTAAAAGTGCATGCAAAAATACATGCGCAAGGCCATCAGCTTGTGCATTGAGATATTTCACACTAAACTTAAACTAGAGATATTTAACTAGACTTACCTAACATATCTTCTAGTCCCAAAAATATGTGCATGTAACGCAAATATCTGTAGTAACTATAACTTGGTAAAAGTAACTTAAGTAAGTTATAAGAAGTTGATATCCAACACCACCAACCTACACCTACCCTCATATTGAAAATTTTCTAGGTATTAGCATTATACAACCAATAAAAAGTGATCACCTGCATAAGAAGTACAACCACCTACAACCTTTTTAAAACACATTTATAAACTCCCAATTTTCAGTTCTTTGAACAAATAAACTGGTTCCACCTACCTACACCTACCCTGAGATTGAAGATTTTCTAAGTATTAGCATTATACAACCAATAAAAAATGATCGCATGTATAAGAAGTACGACTACCTACAACCTTAAAAAAAAGTGAGATGTGCTTTGTGCATGCCAAGGAAAAAAGAAGATCTTAGGTGCATGAGACCCAACACCTGTTAAAAATGATACAGAGGCCAGTTTTGATTCTTGCAAAGGGCTTGTTTTGGTTCCAGTTCTGATCAGACAAGCGGCCAGTTCTAAGTCTGGTTCTTTTTTGCCCTCGACTAACTTGTGGTTAGAAGCAGTGTTGGGTGATTCTTGACTTTTAAGAAGGACCTTTGATTCTGGTTCTGAAAAATAAATTCAAATTGCCTCAATTCTGGTTCCACACAGAAATAGAAGTGAAATCCAGTTTTAGGTCTGATTCTTCAAAGAAATGATTCTGATTTGGATTTTGAAAATCAATTGTGGATTTAGTTATTTATTAGGCTTTAGCTACTTATATGGTGATAAGCCAGAGATGGCAACCATGCATCTATGGATGTCATTCAAAGGCTGCTTTTAAGAGGCTACGCTTAAACTACAATGTAATCCAAGGCAATATGCCAGGCTATGAAATTTGTGAAGCAACATGAAGAAAACGATTTCTTTTGGGTGGTCCCATTAAAGTAGAGATGTTACCAAGTATTGGTATGCACACTAAACGTATGTAAGTTGGAAAGGTACCAAGCAAGATTGGTAACCCTTTTCATATTCTCATGCAGGTAATTTGGGGGACTACAGTAATCCTCCAGTGAGCTTTCATTGAAAGCAGAACGAGCATGCTTCTCCTCCATGATATAAATAAATTCTACAGGCATCACATAGTTTCCCAAGGCTTGACTGGAAATCTGAAGAAGCTAAACAGTTATTTCATTCCTCCAACTTGAATCAAATGCAGAATTTCTTGAAAGTCCAACAAGGGGTAACTTCCAGGAAATTTTAGAATAATCGAAACTAATATACTATTGCCTAGTGGCTGAGTATGAGTCATAGAGGGCAGAACCAAAACATCTCCCAGTAAAAGGGCTGAAGGCAGGAATAGCTGCCTTGGGTGAACCAGAACTACACTGGTACCCTGGTGAAAATCAGTGTTGTTTAGTTCTTGATTTTGAAAGGAACCCTTGATTTTGGTTTTTAGTTTTATTTTTATTTCATAGAACCTTCGGCGTGAATAAGTTTTTAGATTTACAAAATTTTGATTTCAGAAAATTCCCAAAATTTTAAGCTTGATCTAGTTAAGAAGCAATTCAGTTCCATTCAAATTGCATCAAACAAAAGTTAATAACATACATAAATAATTACTCACATTCATGAGGAGTGAGATATTAATGCAAGAGAAACTTGGAGAGATATGCAATAAAAAAACCTGCAAACCAATGAAACAAGGCATCAAACCCATGTTTTTAACCCATTTGAAAAGGGGTGGCAGATTTCTTGGAGCGAAGGGGATGCACTTTAAAAAAGCTTTGGTACATATATTTTCAAAGAACCTCAACTTGTTTAACAAAGATATAAATCCAGTTTAGATTTCGATTTCAATTTTCGAAAGAGACAGTTTCATATCTAGTTTTCTCAATTTTCTGGTCTTCTGTTTGTATACCTCAAAATCTAACCTAAAACCTGAACCTTAACCTGCCAATACTGCTAAAAACCCCAAATATTTTGGGGTTGTTTCTAAACATTATAGATATCTCATCCCTAAACTAAATCAGGATCTTTCAGTCCCTAACATTTTCTCCGTTAACTACTAGTTCGAGGAGGCCTTTGCTCAAGAAGGTGAAGGTACCAATGGAACTTCAAAAGGCTAGAGAGCCCTCCTCTTTTTGTTTTGGTTACTTTTCTCTGTCAAAAAAATTCAATTACATTACAAAGGATGTAAGCATCCTCCATCTTAAGTCGGGCAATAGGGGTAGGTCTAGTTACTTCCCGACTTCCACCCCTTTAAAATACACCCCCATCACCACGACTGACCTCTTACAAGCAGTCCATTGTTGAGACAGAGAGATTTTGACATCTAATTTGTTTTAGCTTCACGTCTCGTAAATTCATCCTTTTCATTTTTCTTTTTCTCTCTTGTACACTTTTTGGATCTGCGATGTTTTATTAATAAAGTTTTGCAGCATTAACAAATGTAAGTGCTGGTTCACCCTGGCCAGAATATCCACCCACAGAAGCATAGAAAATAAATTACAAAATCCATGATTTTTCCTAGTGTAGTTGAAGGCACCTTATTGAATGAAATCTACAAGTGAGCATTACAAGAAGTGAAATGCACATGTTAGCTTTTTTTTTAATTACAATACCCGGTGGTTACCCGGCTAGTACCCACCATGTTTCAATGTGCTGGGAAAATTCCCTTGGGCTGGGTGTTCCCAAAATAATGGGCTATCAGCCTCTGGCCTCCAGCCGTGGGGGCCGTTCTTTGGGGAACACCCGGCCCTAGGCCAGTAGCTATTATCTACACCAAAAGACTCAAAGACTAGAAAGTCTAGATTTATTCTGTTCTTAAGGCCTGTTTTACATTGAGTCCGAGCGCAAGAAATCTCCAGCCCAGCTTATCCCACTCACTGTGACTTCTTGAAGCAACTGGAGTCCATACGTTTTATTTTAGTGGCCTAAGATCAATTGGTCTTATGGGCCCAAGACAATACCCCTTCCTTATGTACTTGAAGCTAACTTCCTCCCTTCCACATCTTGAGAGATAGTTTCCAACTAATGCCTAATCTTGCAAAAATATTAGTATTTAGATCATTGAGATAACTTTGTGTTTTGATTCCATTTCCATGGTTTGGTCCAAGAGTTTGTTAGCATAATAATCACCTTTAGGTTAACATTTCATTCTTCGTTTCTTCAGCTTGTGCGATGGTAAAGCCAATTTGTCCAGTTTGGAACCATGAGTCCATATGAATTCCCCATTTCAAATTGGGTTGCTCTTTGCAACCTAAAATCAAGTCGGCCTGCACACCAAACTCAACTTCAGGAAATAGTTCGTGGATTCTGAACTCATGATGCATGACAATGATCAAATGCATATGTGACAAAGTGATAAGTCATATGTTTCTTCTCATTAGGTGAACATAGGCGAAAACCAAAACATTATTGTATATTGGTGGGAGGAGAATCAGGATCCCCTGAACATTAATTGTGAGGAAGCTTCAAAGGAATGTGTATTTGGAAGGAAATTTCAAAGGTTGTTGAACAAGAAACTCAAACAATTGACAAAAGTAAATGGACATAATTGTTGAAATTGTGGTCCACCAAAGTGCTTTCAAAATTAAGGGTCACTACATCTTTTTAATTGAATCTTTTATATTATAGCAAAGAAAATAAGGTTTTTCTTTTGGGGCAAATAAACCAAATATACCTAGGCTCATCACTGAACATAGGTTTATAACCAAACATTCATTTAGTGCTAGGGGTTGCTGGTTATAGAACATACACAATTGTATGGGTGTTTTAAATTTTGCCTATGACCAAATGTTTGAATATGAAGAATTGTGTTCTGAAAATTTTCTGCATATGACAAAGATGTGATTTTTATGTGTGATCATGAGCATAAATTTAGTCACACCTTCTTCTTGTTTTAAAGTGTGAAAGTAGTTGGTGATGGATGGAAAGATGATCATAAAATTGAAAATAGTTGAATATCGACAAGCATAAGAGGGTTTCCTTTTGTGTTTGGTTTTGGGAGTGCAATAGGCTTGTTTACAAAATCCCATGTTTGAGCTAGCAAAATAGAATTTGGTGATAGGCTCTAGCATGAACAACAAAATGAGGAGAACATATCTCAGTAGGCAAGGGCAAACAAGTGGTTGTTTTAAGTGTTTGCTTTAGGGGATGACTAACCCAAATTTATACAACAATATGTTGCAATAGGTCTTTTTATTACTGGCAATATTTAAAATTCAAAATTCAAAAATTGAAGTTGAGGGATTCAATTGTTACAAGTTTAAAAATATAGGGGAAATTTTGCCAGATTGCTAAATTTGCTTTCTGTAAGGAGCCAGAAATGTAAAAGGATTAGAATTTTGTGCTGCATATATAGTTTATAGTCAGATTTGGCTAAATCTTCCTAGGGATGTCGCCACTTTTTCAAACATCTTAAGTGCAGAATGGCAACTTAGTCTGCATAAAACAATTCTCAAAAGAACCCACTGGACCCTCACTTGCAAGGAATAACCCAACTTTACAACCCTCTTTCAAGAATTAATCATGAATTAATTGAAGCAACCGATTAGAGGCATGGCCTAACTAAAATGAGACATGGGATTTAAGAACCTAAAGCTGAAATACACAGTGTTGTAAAGATACACAGAACCAGCATGTGATGAAAAAAAACAGGTTCTGACTCATACTTTATTTTCAAAGCTTGGGATCAACCTAATTGTGTACAACAAATTTTGATAGGCTTGCAAACACCTCATATCCACTTTCTTCATTCTATATGCCAGAAGAAAAAGGCAGATTTGATGTGGGTGTGATGAATAATTATGAACTTGATAGTTGCATGATTTAGGTGGAAAGTGTGGCGTCGCATTATGCTTTACACTGTCATCATTCTACTATTTACATTAGAAAATGGGTTGGAAATTGGAAACGCCTTGGTTGGAATCCTGTCATCATTCTACTATATACAATTAGACAATGGCTTGGGAAATTGGAAATGCCTTGGTTGGGAATCCTGTTCCTTCTATGAAGAGTCTAATTACTAAATGAAAACTGCTACTGCAAATGTTGGAAGACACGTGACATGTCTGTACTTTTGTGAGCTCACACTATTGGCCATCCACACATTGGCTAGACTCTTACAATTTTCTCCATATTAGATGGGGTCACCTCATGCGTTTCCTCACTCATTGTATTGCTTGCTTTCTGCCTTAGAGATTGATAATTGTTGCTAATGCTTGTGGACTGTGGATCCAATAAAGCTTGCACCTATCCTTTCTGATCTAGGTTAAAGGAAACAATTATGACAGTTAAAATCTTGGAGAATTTGTTGCTGACAAAATATTTGATGTGTTATCATATACCTATCAATATGGGTTAGGAAACAATTCTCTCCCTTCCCTCTCAAATCTGCCCCCAAAAAATAGGCACCTTGGAGTCATAAAATCTGCATGGTTTGTTTGTTTTGTGTGTTGTTGCAGGTAGCCTTACAGAGCATAATACATTGACATGTGTTTCAAAAAAAGTAATGCCCATGGAGTTGGGCATTTAGTTTTCCAAAAAGCACAATGGTTTTTGTCCTGTATTACCCTGCAGGTACCCAGTGGGTATCATGAGATTAAAAAAACCAAGGAGGCGGTTTTCACACCATCTAAAGGCCTTCGGGGCAGGTTTGTTGGGAATTGGGCGCAGGCTCAGCTCCAGCCTCCACCTTGTGGGGCCCTTATTCCCATAAAGCCTACCCCCCTGGCTTTACCCTACACTAAACTACCTGCCAGCTAGGTACAGGACAATCTGCAATATGATTTCCATTTAGCATTTAGTTGCGAAAGGAAAAAATGCCAATTGCTAAATAAAGGTTGTAACTGGTAAGGGAATAATGCGAGTGTGAACTACCATCAGTTGCCACCTGCTTGTGTATTGCTGATTGCTTGCATTCAGGAGTGAGATGTTTCTATGGCCCCAATTCTTGAATAGTTTAGGTATGGATCCCCAACCCCAACCTCAACCTCTCTCCTAAACAAACCAGTGAATGATCAATCAGCCCAGAAGTCATTGGTCATGGGCTCCTCTATGTGGGTCACAAGAGGGCTTTCTTCTATAGGTGTACTGGGTCCAGTTTTCCTTGAGTTACTACTTACCCAATCATGCCTTGCCAATCATCATTTGCTCAAATGCCAGGAACCGAAACAGGAACCTTTGCATAAAAGCTTTCTACAGTGATAAGGGGAGGAGGAGGAGTGGGGTAGGACAAGACAAGACATGATAACTGAAAGAGCCATGATTGTGAAGTACAGTTGAACTGCCACTGGCCTGCCAGACCCAAGGCCACTTCATAAAAAAGCTCTAATTGTTCCTGAAAAGTATGTAGGTAGTCCCCCCAGAAATTTGGAAAGAAAAACGTAGAGTTTCATATTGTAAGAGTCTGACTATGGTGATTTCAGGAAGTCCATTATTAGTAATTTTGGGTCAATTCTAAACCAATCACCAAAAATATCCAGAAAACCCATGTAGTCCTATACAAAGTGTTGTTGATGGTCTTACCAATGTGTCCAATGTTGTATTTGAGTGTTGTATTCCTGCTGTAAACATGAGAAGTGTGTTTGTAATTAACTTCTAATCTAAGATGGATGAATTCCAATTCCTGTGTGCAAAGGTTGTTTGTACATAGGAATTTTTTTTGCCACCAACCGAAGAAGCTCCTCTGCAATGATCTCACAGCAGTCTCGTCTCCTGACTTTTCTTTTTTGTTGCTGAAGTCATACACCTATGTCACTCAGAATAATTGGCATGAAACATGATGCAATATGACATGACTCCAACTTCTGAGAGTATTTGTGGTTGTCCATGAGGCGGCTTGGATGGAGGACAATTTCTGGTGGTATTATTGGCTTGGGTGTAGCTTATGTTGCAGACTTCACCTCTCACTCATTTCATGATTTTGGGGTGGACCCGTTCTTAACTTTCATACGAAATGTATTTTAATTTTTTGGAGTACACCTTTTTATTTAGAAAAAACTATATTGAGAGCTCATTCCCCTTTAATGTTCTATGATAAATTAATGTCAAATTTTGATAATACCTATGCAAACACTCAAGCATCTGTGAGTAGATTACCATCTGCAGAGGGCTGTAGTAATAAGATTTTGGAGGTATGTAATATTAATGCCACCATCTATTCCAGGTAGGGTTATGGTGCCCACAAGCCTGAAAGACAATTTCAACCTCTTTTGCCCTAGTTTGGCCTTTACAACAAGTTTTTCTCAAAATAAATTTCACAAAATAGCAAAAGAGGTCATTGAAAAAGTCACTGGTCTGGTGGCCAGCCACTCAAGAATGGGACATACAGAGTTAATGGACTACACTGGTCCTTCCACTTAGAGGTTTTGTTCATATACTTAGTCATGAGTTTGAACAGTGGTTTAGAAATTTAGAATCAGCATCTTCTCAATTGACCTCTGGAAAGCTTTGTAGTTTGTACTTTGGTGAATTACCACTTCAAATGCCCTTCAGAAGGGGCTTATATGTAGCTCCATGCCTAATGGGAGGTCCTCCTTTATTACTTGCCAGTTCTAGTCATTCTTGTAGGCTTGTAAGTTCTCAACTCCAAAATAACTAAACCATGGCTGTTCCCGCAAGAATGAACCTGTTTGTTATTTTGTACATATCTATGCTACTCTTAGTATGCTACTTTTGGACTCCAGAATGGCCATTCTTCATGTTTACAACTTAAGCTCTTGTTTCTCGCTGATGTTAGCGAACCCAGTGGATCTTCAAGAAAAAAAATTATGGTTCAATTTCAACTTAGATCACAAGAAATCTCTAGGGACCACCTGAATGACACAACTCATTCCATTTTTTTTGGAGGGTATGGGGTGGAGATACAAAATTGTTTCTTCCAACAGAAATTTATAGTCCACCACAAGTTAAAATGACCACAATCTGAGTGTATTTCATCCAAGCACAACTTAATGCATTCACATGCCATTTGTATTACCATAGGTAGTTGCCTAGCAGGTTCAGTAATTTGATGTCAAATATTTTATAAAGTTTCTCCCAAAACTCCAGCATAATCATTTAGAAATCATGAAGGTGTACTTCTTACTTATTAGGTACACATCAATAAAATTTCACAATTCCTGAGTTATTCACTCATAGTTATTTAGTGTGGAACTTGCTAGGTTACTATGGTATTCTGAACTAGAATGTAAGGTCTATTTCGGCTGTGGCAAATGATATTTGCAAACAGTGATGCTTTGCTATGGTAACAAAATTTCATTGGCAAATTTTTGTCAATAATCTTGAGTTTGCAGCGTCAAAATATCTTCATAATTTTTTTGTAGTTAACAGGTCTCAATGTTTTCATATCCAAATATGGCATCTGAAATATCAGCAAAAAAATTCTCCAAATTTTAAAAATTGACCAGAAATTATACCACTGTAGTAAGACTATGAGCCTTGGGTGTTAAAAGACATGCATAAGCTATGTATATACTTTTCAGATATGTCATTTAATTTCCCAGTTGATCAGTTTAGTGAAGTATTATTTTACATTGTCAACATTGATGAATAAACCAGATACTTACATTTGAGGTTAGGTGCATGAAACAGCCAACTTCCACATAATCTCATTTAGATAAATAGAGGACTACTACAAGGGAAAGGAATTAAGGTCAGAACTCAGAACACCATTGTCTCATGCCAATCCCTTAATTAACACTAAAATGTTCTTCCTTTCTCCTGGGAACCCATTTAGATTACTGAATTTTTGTTCCATGAGTCCTGCTTTGAAGTTGAGGTGGTGGTTATAAACTGGCAATTTTCTTTCTCATAATGCTTATCATACAACATCTCTTGTTTATATGTCTCCACAACCTTGGCATTTCTCAAAGGGTTTGGATGAGAGTTAATTTGGTCTACTTAAAGAATGAAAATAGTCCATGCAACTAACGCATATCAATAAACCCAAAAAAGGATTCCATTGGTCAAATGTTTTTTTAAAACATGTTTTTTGAAATTTTTTGTGGGCAAATATTTGCCATTTTGAGAAAAATGTTTTGCAAAAAGATATTATGTCACAAATTCCCTGTTTACAAGGAAAGATTCAATTTAAAAAATTCGCCAAAACTTGCCTAAAATATGAAAGGGTGTTTAAGATTTTCTACTTTCATAGTTATAATATCGCCCAAATTTGGCTAAATACAGTTATCAACGATTGCCACTTGAGCAACAAGACAAAATTGGAAAGAAAAAACACTGCGACTGCCTTGTAATTAATAAAAGGTGACGTGGGTAATTGGGCGCGGAAGAAGACATTGTTTCCATTGGGTAGGTTCTAGCAAGTTGTTTAGCTCACACTAACCCGCTGCGTTCAACATGACACGTGGTAGAAGCAAGCCGATTCCCTGGCGGAATCAGTAGGCTTCCCGAGCCTACGCATAGACCTCCACGTGGTGAGCGTGTTGGCGGTGTGTGATCCCGTGCGCCTCATTTGTTTCCGGTCGTGGCAAGGGACGTAAAAGCAGTTTCAAGTTTATAGTTTAAACTTACCAACTAAATAAAGCATTCATTGCCATACCCATTTATTTTACCAACCCAACTGCGAGACCTTTATTTTGGTGGTGTCACTTTGTTTTTCCTCCTTTGGCTTTCTTTTGGGCCCAAATTCTTTTCACAGCCGGTTCCCTTATTTTCTTTTTCTCACTCAGCCCCACCCCTTAAGTTACAGCAGGCGTGGCTAGAGTTTAAAAGGGCCTGAATTTGGGACCTAGGTATCGTACTGTCCCCTCTCTAGTCACCATTTTTTTCTCTAATTTCTTTTCGCCTTCTTCTTCTTCTGCGCCTCGCCTCGCCTCGCCTCGCCTCGCCCGGCGCCTACGTCTCTCTCTCTCCAGCCTTCTGCACAGCAGTTTGCAAACGTCCGCGCTGCGTCCCTCCCGCGAGGCGAACGCTTGCACACTCGCTCGCAGCTTCGTGCTCCTGCAGCAGCGCTTCATCGTACACCAGCCTTCTCCTCGCAAAGCTCTTGTCTTTTCCACTTTTTCCTACTGTTTGCACCCTCACACCTCCTCCCCCGACTGAATCTCCAGCTCAACTCATCTCAAGTTGTGTTCTGCGCCTTTGGATTGACTACTACAGAGCGGTTCCTTCTCGTTGCGCAGCAGAGAGGACAGGAGAATGCAAGGATCTGGGTTGCGAGTGCGGGAATTTTTTCGGGAAGTGGAGAAGAAGTGTTTGGCTTGATGGTTTTTTTTCCTTTTTCTACCCCCACTGCGGAGCTTGTATACGACCTAAGGGTTTGCCTTGACAACTTTGCCGTGACAGCTCGATTGCGGAAACGAGAGACTGGGATGGGAATAGATTGGGAAGGGATTGGTGGAACTCTTGTGTGAAGAGCTTGCTTGCACGGATCAAAGCTCTGCTCCCCGGGTGAGGTGAGAGAGACATGGCGTATCGAACAAGGAGAGAAAGCTTACCCTAAGAGACGAAGGCATCGGGACAGGAGAGAGAGAGGGAGAGAGAGAGGCGTGCTTCATTGCAAATGGATGAGGTACAGTGGGTTGGAAGAAGAAGAAGCATCACCTGCTGATGCAGAACAACAAGGATCACATGCATGTGTACGCACGGCCATCAGGGTTGCTACAGAACGGCCATGGCGTCGCATCATCTCCACCAGGATCACCGTCACCGCGCATCATCCGCAATGCCAGAAGCAGCACGGGTGGAGGAGGACACACACGGAGCGCCGCCAGGATGGTGCACACTGGCAGCGGAGCTCTTTCACAGGGCCCCCCGCGCACTTTCTTACAGAAGCTCACAATTTCATTGCTCACATTCTTTCTGAGACGCCCTGGCGTTCTCCTCCTCGCGCCCTTCATTTATTTCACCGGTATGGTGTTGTACATCGGAGGCTCCTCCATGGAGCTTCCTAGGTTTCAACCTCGCCATATCCCCGGTTCCTACTACCGCAGCGACGAAGTTTTCAGGAACCTCTGGCCCGCCATGCAACGAGCCGATGTCTCTACTGCACATGGGGTAGGCCATCTCTCTCTCTCTCTCTCTCTCTCTCATCTTCTTTTCCGTCTCCCATCTTCTTCTCACATTCGAGACATTCCAATTGCTTCCCTTACAAATGGCAACTCCAGGATTGCTAAAGGACCTGACTTTGACATCTTTCTGTCATGGTTTTCTCCTTCTTCTCCTGTCTTCTTGTTGCACTCAAGAAATTCCAACTGCTTCCCTTACAAATAACAACTCTAGGATTGCTAAAGGACCTGAGCATGACATCTTTCTGTCATCTTTGTCTCCTTCTCCCAGTTTCTCCTCACATTCATGGAATTCTAGTTGCTTACCTTACGAACAGCAACTCTGGGATTGCTAAAGAACCTGACTTTGTCCTTGTTCTCCCATCTTCTTGTCACACTCAACAAATTCCGATTGCTTATGTTACAAATTGCAACTCCAGGATTGCTAAAGCACACCCCTTTCATGTCTATTGTGTTCTCTTTCAAGATGTGAAAGGCAAGGTTTTACATGTACTAACTGCAATTTTTCTGTTGTGGATTGCACATTTGGATAAGGGGTGGGGGGGGAGGGGGGGTTGTGTGCCCAGTGTTGCTCATCAATTTTACCTTGATTATATATCTGATTTGCATTTTGGCTGCAAACTTTGCAACATCTTTTATGGAAAAATCTTTCTACCTTCATTTTTTTCTGAGAGAGTGCATATCTGAATCCCTTTTGAAATTTTAGAGTTTTTTTTATAGGGGAAGTCCTCATCCTGAGAGACTTCCTGATATGAGGTCATGCTTGTGAGGGTGGTAGCCCAAGTAGGTGGTGCTGAATTCTCCAGGAAGTTGTAATCCCCTTCAGAAAAACTGTGGAATTTTTCTTGGAATTTGGAGCTTATGGAAAATCCCAGGGACCTTACAGGGCTCCCAAGGGTATAATGCAGAAGACATGGGGGGCCCTGATTCTGCATCAGAACCCACCCTAGAAATACACTTGACAAAATTTCCAAGGTTTTTACTTGTAATTGTGTAATCCACTGTATGATGTTGATCCCTTACTATTTTAAGTTCTTTTGTTTAGAAGCTTATTCAGGATTGTTGCAGATGGACTGTCGCTAGCTGTTGACTTATCATAGAAATGAAAGGCAGAGTTATCATGACAGTAGAGAAGGTTGGGAGAATGATTTTTGGTGTTGTGTGTGTAGGCTGGATTTAGAGTGTTGAAAGAGGACTCAATGGGTCATGGACGACAGGTATTGGCAGCATGGGAGTATCCTAAGGAGGGTATGGGCTACAGGCCCTGCCTTCACGATCTACATCATGGCTCCTTTGAAGGTGGTAGCATTTTTTGTCTCTTCTTGATCCATTGAGATTTTGTGTTCCAATAGTGCAAAGCAGATCAAAGAAATGTGTTACATCATGGATACACTGCTTATTGTACAAGGGGCGGTTGTACAGTTGAATACAGGGGTCAAAATCTTGGACACTGTATGACTGGAACATAATGTGGGGTTCTATGTGGGTGTTTGCAATGGTTCAGGTTTGCCTCTGTCCAATGGGTACATACTGGTAGAGGCAAATGGTGGCCTCAACCAGCAACGCTCCACGGTATATATCCTTTTCATCCTATCTTGCATGCTAAAACATGTTAGGCAGCGAGTGTGAAAGCACAAACTAATCTGTTCTGAGGTTCATTTGTGATGATGGTTACTGTGTACAATTTCTCATATTCATATGCATCATGCTCATGCAGATTTGCAATGCGGTAGCTGTCGCAAAGCTGATGAATGCAACTCTCATTATTCCCCTCTTTCATTTTAACAGTGTATGGAAAGATCCAAGGTAGTGCTTTTTCCCTGGAGATAGCATGCCTTTTGTTGTGAGACGTCCTTAGAAGTTGTATCAAGACTTCTGCACCTGTTTTGATGAAAAACCAAGCCAAACTTAAAGTAAAAACTTGTGCATGAACACTCTCTAGGGCTGTGTTCTTGCACAGCTGCTTGCTTGGTTGTAATTGGTAAATCATAGTTGGTTCATCTTGGGTTTTCCAATAGTCAAAGGACATGTGTTTTGACTGCAAGCAGTTCAGAGCAGTCCTTAACCAGTAGAATGATTTTGTGCAGTGTTTTTGGGGATATATTTGATGAAGAGCATTTCATCAATTCATTGGCACAACAAGTCAGGATATTGAAGGAGCTACCCAAAGAAGTAATGTCAAGATTTGAGAACATCAGCATGATTCAAAGAGTGAAAGTGAAGGCATGGTCGTTGCCTCGATTCTACCTGGAGACAGCACTTCCATTACTCAAGCAGCATGGGTGTGTTACTGCTGTTTTTCTTGATCTGCCCATTAGTATTTTTACATGTACTGTTCTCAAAATGTGACTGCACTTGCCATGACTTGTGCATTAAGTAGAAAAACCAGGGTTCACCATATTTGCTTAATAGTGTGGTGGATGTGCACATTACAAATAATGATGATGTGGGCTTTGTTATGATGATGCATTTTGCAGAGTTGTTAGATTTACCCCATTTGCAAACCGGCTGGCATATGATGGAATACCAGAAGCAATCCAAAAATTACGTTGCTTTGCAAACTTTGAGGCCCTTCAATTTGCACCGCCCATTGCCACAATTGCGCAGTTGCTGGTGAAACGCATGGCAGCTAAAAGTGCAAGCACCAATGGCAATTATGTTGCCATCCATCTGCGTTATGAACAGGCAAGTTTATCTGTACCTCATTTTGGTACACTAATAGTGCGATGACACCCAATTTTAGATCAATGAAATTCATTTGTGAAGGAGTAATGCAACTTTTATGCACCTTGATAATGTACTTCTCAAGAGTCAAGAGATTTAATGTGACAGGATATGGTGGCATTTTCACGGTGCGTGTATGAGGGAGACCAAGAGGAGAAGGTGAGACTGGATAATGCACGAGAGCGGGGATGGCGGGGCAAGTTCAACAGAACTGGTCGTGTGCAGGCAACACCAGAAGAAATTAGGAGGGATGGGAAGTGCCCATTGACACCTGTAGAGGTGTGCTTTCTCCCATCTTGCAAGTTGTACAATGCTTTATGTACTTCATTTTCAGTTTTGTTGGCTATCCAGCCTCGATTGTAGTAGTGTGGGGAGTGAATTGAGCTCAAATTGTGTTAGCAGGTGGGCATGATGCTTCGAGGCATGGGTTTCAGCAACACAACCCAAATTTTTCTAGCAGCTGGGAAGATCTATAATGAGGAGGAGAGCATGGAGCCCCTCCGCCGAATGTTTCCTTATCTTGAAACCAAACAAACACTTCTCTCCCCAGAGGAGTATGCTCCATTTGAGGTATTGAGCTGTAAATATGTACATATGAAGCTTTATAGCCAGATGCTCAAAGCCTGAAGAGTTTTCACTTCAACATGTTATACAATTTATGACACTAGTCCTCAAAGTCAGTGGAAGTTTATAAGTAGTTTTTAAGGAGGAGTCATGATGGAATGATTATGGCTATGCAACAGGGGTATTCATCACGCCTGGCTGCAATCGATTATACTGTGTGTTTGCACAGTGAGGTGTTTGTGACAACACAAGGGGGCAACTTTCCACAAATCATGATGGGGCACCGCCGCTTTTTGAACAAGGGCCACTCTAAGACAATCAACCCTGATAAGCGCAGTCTTGTTAAGTTAATGGATAATCCCAAAATTAAGTAAGTTCAATCCAAACCCTAACTTTGTAATTGTGGACAAGTTGAGCAAAGGTCCAAACCAAGAGGCTGTTCTCTTTACCTACTTGGGCATTGAAAGAGACCTTCGTTCAACATTTGATTTGTGGATATTCAATTAGAAGTTCACAAATATGGGCACTAGGGAGTTTACTAGGAATTTAAATCGATTGATGACATCTTAATCTTCTCTTATGTTGGTTTTATGTGCACAGATGGGAGAAATTTGCTGGCCACTTGGAGGAGATGCTCCGACACATTGATTCAAAGGGCCTTGCATTTCGCAAGTCATTACCTGTGTTGCCAACACAACTTTTTCAAAACCCTAAAGCTTCACTTTACACCTGCCCAGTGCCAGAGTGTATGTGTCCAGAAAATCCAAATTCCATCGAGACAGAATTGCAGGATTCTGAGTGAAGCTTCATCTCCTGATGTCAAAACTATTTGTTTCATGGGTGAGGGGTTTTGGTGCTTTTGTGAACCTAGTTTCTTCTTGGTGACCCCCCTTCCCACCCATCTTCAATGCCTTTTCACTGTAATTTATTCTGCTGCTTATCCATTATTCTCTGTAATTAATACACAGGCTCTGGATGTCACTAAGAGTCCTTCTGTGAATAATGGCACCATTCTGTTGTCATGCAGCATTGCAATGTTTGTCTTCTATTAATTCCAGGACTCTTGGCTCTATATAGACAATTGTTGTCCTTCCAGTATTGTGCAGATGTTCACACAGATGTTCCTGCAAAGTCTGTGATGAAATGGGTTCTCACAGAAGCGATTTTCTGTGATCACTCCATCAAGAGTGTGTCAAATTAGTTGTGTAGGTCATGCTCTTACTATACTCTTGATCTGTTAATGATCTCACTGAAGTGACCAGGAGACAGGCCAAAAGATAAAGTTGGATTTTTTCAATTGCTAACAGGAGTTGAGTGAGGACAAAGGTTGGCAGCTGCTACTGTAATTATTCAGGAACTTTGATGGAGGAGTAAGCAGGAATTTGCATGACAATCCTCACAAAATATATGTGGAGTTCACAGCACACATACCATCCATTGAAGAAGAAATAAGTAAGAGAGTTGGCAACCTGAGAGCTGGAATTTTGAAATTTGTTTTGAAAATGAAGAATAATAGACATTTAATTTGTTAATCAAGTGCAGTTGAGTCGTCAGTTGTGTTTTACCTTATTTGGTTAAAAGGTGAACATTTTGTTTTCATGATGATAGAAATGCATTTGCTTTTCATGAAGGTAATAATAACCATATAATGTGAAAGGTCTCTTGCTTGCTTACATCTGCACTGGGTACCCACTTGCAAATGGCAACATGTTTTATCTGTAATGTACTGGTGAAAGGAAAATAAGATGGTTTGCAAGGAGGTGTGGAGAAGACACAAAGTGTCAAATGTGTGTACATTTTTTCCAAGCTCAATATTAAAATAGAGAAGCAAAAGTTATGCCTCATTTCTTGTAGTTGAACTTTCCAAACAGTACCATGTGAAAAAGCCCAAGCATAAATGTAATTGATAGGTTGCGATGCCCAATTGTAAAGTTTCCATTCCAAAATAAATGAACAACAATATATAATGATATCAAAGGTCTGGTTTGAACTAGTCTCATGTGGGTATTGCATTTGATACATGCCCGGGCCAGGGCGGTCCTGGTATGCTCAATGTGATGGGTGGAAAAGACCAGCCTAGTCCTGGAATGTAACGAAACACAAGAAAATGATGTAAATAATGTATTGGCAAGCTTAATTTCAGTTCTGGAATGAGTATGATATGGTGTAATTTTTCTGAAAATTGATGTTACGGGTATGAACACTGGTCTGGTATGTCCTATGACACTTTTGAAGAATCCAAACATTCAAGCAAAAACTAGCATTTCATTTACCCTACACAACTGGCAACAGATTTGTACTTAGCAAGTCCCAGGCTCTCCCTCTTCTCTCCTGGTTACAACAGCCCCCTACCTTCCTCATTACTCATTACAAATTTAACGTTTCAGGCTTGTGCAAGGAATGCCTAGGACCTAGGCAAAGCTCTACAAAAAATTGACAAGGTATGAGTAGCAGGCACAATCTTCCGCCATAAAATAAAAAACATGAGTCGCAGAATGTACCTTGAGTCTTGGTCAGTTCATATTCTGGTTGTACCCTGTATACCTG
Source organism: Sphagnum contortum (assembly GCA_963920785.1). Classification (NCBI taxonomy): domain Eukaryota; kingdom Viridiplantae; phylum Streptophyta; class Sphagnopsida; order Sphagnales; family Sphagnaceae; genus Sphagnum; species Sphagnum contortum. The sequence goes on from OY987277.1 coordinate 15,782,250, forward strand.
CACAACTCGTTTTTGAACTCCTTTTAAGTTTGAGTACAATGATTTTGAAATACATGTCAAATATATCTATATATTGAAGAAAATTGTGTTCATCAATTTGTGGTCTAAAAAAACCTACTTCCTCAAGCCCTAAATAATTATTTAATAGGGAAAGCCAGATGTTTTGTGCCTTTCTATATGAAGGTGTAACATGTCCACTTCCATCTCCAACTTATCTTCTCTTAAAACAATAAATTGGTCAAAATAGTATGGGATAAAATAGTGCCCACTTTGGATGGATAGGGAAAGAATTGGGGGGGATGTAGAAGGAAGAAGAGAAAAAGGATAAGGAGCAAAAGAGGATGTGGGAGAAAGGAAAAGGAAATTAAGGGAAAGGGAGAAGAAATAAATATTGTAGAAGGGTAAAATTCGACACATTTTGTAAAAGAAGATATCAAATTGACATCAACAATAAGCATATACCACGTGCATGTACAGTGTTCATAGGTGAATATTGATCACACATTTAACATATGGATGAAATTGATAGCACAAATTAACTGTAAGATATGAATGAATATATGTCCTTGAAATCTATCACATGGATGAAAATGAATCCCATGAATGAAATCACAATATTGGTGCAGTTGATAACATGAATGATGAATAGAGTCACTTGAATGAAATTCAATGACATAAATAGAATTGACCAAATGATCAGATTTTACAACAGAGATGAAACTAAATTCTTAAATGAAAATGACCATCATCTATAGGTGGATGTATGTCTATGTGGAGGCCTACATATTTACCTCTTCCTCCCCTTACAAACCTCAGTGTCTTCCCAGGAAGGAACTTTTCCCCCCTTAATAAACCTAACTCCTGCTTGCAAACTTAAACTTTCATTAAAATTACTTTCAAACCTGTTCTAGTACTCCTGGCAGTTTGCAATCATAATGGTAGCATGGTCCAAAAGCAAGAATATGTGAAAACTTGACAATTGTTGTTCAACTATACTCATGAAACTATCCCTAAGAAAAAAAATTCTAATTGCCCAAATGAATTGAGGATTGCTTTTTTTTGGATGAGTAGCCCAAACTTGATGTTGATTTGACCCTTTCTTCTTCAACAAACTTGCCACTGTGGCAACAGAAAAAATGTCACCAATTGCAACACCCATGAAAACTACGTGCATTCCAGTGATTTTAACTTCTATATTTGTGTTACCAAAAGCCAAAAAACTTGTGACTGTTATCCCCACATTGGTAATTGGAATATTCATGCTCTGTTGAGTGTTGTTGATGTGCATGTTTTATTGTTATGATTTTTCTGGTGCTAGAGTCCAATATCAAGGTCTTGGGGTTCTATGTAATACTTCATTGAGGTTGTGGCAAGAGCCCAAGATCCAATAATGGCAGCTCCAGCTATCACTCTCCTCCTGATCATCTGCTATTGGCATGCCAGAGATTCAGGTTTCAATCAGGCCAGTTCTATGGTGAGGCATAGATGTCACCATCCCATAATGACCTCAGCTGTAGGCCCTCGTGCTGTATGGAGGGCATTTCAAAAAGTGAAACACACTCTGTACAGCAGGAGGGCTCTGCCCTTGTTACAAACACCCCCCTTGTTAAATGCCCCCGCAGCCTCATTCATTCATGCTGAGAAACACCCTCAGATTTATGCTGAATGCCCTGGACCTCAGGCTCCACTCTCAGGTCCAGGGCATAAATCCCAGCTCCTAGGGAGTTTCACTACATGAACCCAGTTGCAGGAAGCAATGAGCCAATTGCTAATCATTACTTTTGTGTGGAGACATTAAATGACTATATAGCAATTGCCTCAATCAACTAAGACATGAAGACCACACAAATTTGCATACAGCAACCCAAATCCAAACAGACTTTCAGAAATCCTGCAATTCCACACACTGCTGAAAAGCCCAGAATCATGCAGAATCCAGCCATCACCACTTTGGCAAACTCGGGTGCTAAAGTTACAACAAAACATCAAATGATGAGAATCAGACTAGAATCTCACAGTTCAGAAGCTCGGAAAATTCTCACTGTGGGATTCCTACAATCACACTGGCCCACAGTTCTGCAACATGATTGCAACTTAATGATCACTACAAAACATCTGGTTGGTCCTCTCTACAGTGCCACAAATAGAGCACACTGAAAGTACTATCCTATCCTTTCTAATAGCATTAAGAGTTGGTACTCAGGGGTTAATGATTATATACACTGGCTACGACACTGAGACAACAAGCTCGTACCCTGATCTTGGGCCTGAGTCTGACATGTTTAGGGAATCATCATGCTGATCAGAGAAATTGTACTTTTGCCCAATGGCACACAACAGTTGGTAGACTTCATACATGGAGGGTCGCTCCCTGGCAGCTGAGTTAACACATAACAATCCTACCTTCAATACCTGCTTCATCTCATCATCTGCACCTTTGCCGACCAATGTCCTCTCTATAGCATCTGTTATGCGGCCACTGGCAGAAAGCATCCCAACCCAGTCCACCAAAAGGCCCTTGAAGCCAGTGTCCATCAACACATCAACAGGTTTTTGACCTGTAATCAACTCAAGCAAAACCACCCCAAAACTGTACACATCACCCCTTGTTGTGGCCATAAGTGTGCGCACATACTCTGGTGCCACATAACCCACATCCCCAAAGTTGCCATTGACAAAGGTGCTGATATGTGTGTCAGGTACAGTGTTCATAAGTCGTGCGAGCCCAAACTCTGTGATCTTTGGCTCAAACTCTTCATCCAGTTGTATACTGCTTGCACTAATGTTGCGGTGAATGATGCGTGGATTGCATGTGTGGTGCAACCATGCAAGGCCCCTTGCTGCACCAATGGCAATCTTCAGACGAGTTGGCCAATCCAAAGTCACCTTCTCAAATGTCTCATGTAATTGGTACTTTAGGCTCTCATTAGGCATGTGTTTATACACCAGAAGACGCTCACTACCTGCCACACAGTAGCCCAGCAATGGAACCAAGTTTTGGTGCTTCAGCTGTCCGAGTGTGTCCATCTCTGTCCTGAATTGTCGCTCACTGTGAGCAGATGAACCATGCAACCGCTTGATTGCCAGAACCAAACCATCACGGAATTCGGCTCGGTACATTGTGCCACTAGGGCTGGAGCCTATACAAGCATCCTTGCTAAAATCATTTGTGGCCTCCATGAGATCTGCCAGCCTAATCCTCATCAAGGGCTGCTCAAACATTGCAACCCCAATCAACTTGGGTCCTCTAATGCGCTTGGCCCACTTGCTTTCATCCCGCAACATAGCTGCCTCCGCTTTGTTGGTTCTGTGTATGAGAAGCCAGAACACCAGAGCTGCAATTGCCAGTACTGCAGATGCACTTCCTATTGAACTTCCGACAATAATACCTGCACTTGTCACTCTCTTTGCTGGTCGGTTATCACAAATCTTGCGCAGAGGTGGCCCACATAAGCTTGGATTGTCCTCGAAGCTGCTAGCATCAAAGCCTGGCAATTTCTCATTTTCTCGGTCCACAAAGGTACTTGGGATTGATCCTTCCAGAAGGTTACTTGACACATTGAACTTCTGAAGACGATCCAAAATCCCAATTTGTGCAGGTATTGTCCCTGACAGCTGATTGTTGTTCAGCATGATGTTATTCAAGAAAAAGCATCGTGCAAGATTGGGAGGGATGTTACCAGTGATATTGTTTCTCGAGACATCCAAGTCAACCAGATTAGGAACAACATCTGAGCACAGGCTCTGGGGAATAGGGCCTGTAAATCTGTTGTCCGATAAGTCCAGGCGTGTCAAGGCTTTACAGCTGCTTAAACCATCAGGGAAAGAGCCTGTGAGTTGTGAACCTGCAAGCTGGATGAAGTACACAGGGGGTGCATTGTTGCCATAGCATGTCACTCCATGCCAGTCACAAATTGAAGCACTCGTGTTTTCATTCCAGCCTGCTAGAAGCCCTAAAGGATCCCCAACTGACTCCTTGAACTTCTGCAAACAAACCAGATCATCTGTGTCTGATACCACCATGGCCACTGTTTGCATCCACGCTAATCCCAGAAATAACCTCATGACCAAGCTGTAGTCAGTCACCATCAAAGCAGATCTTGCCATGGTGTCTTCAGTCTGGAAGCTTTTTTTCTGGTTGCAGTCTGCTCAATAAATGATGAATGTAGTTAGTTCACTGAAGCTGTGTTCAGCAGCAGGGTGCAAGCTATGCTGAATGACGACCCATGCTACAATTACTTGTGTACCCAAGCAGCAGCTATTGATTCAAACCCTAGTTCTGGCTCACTGTTCCGAGCATCTGAATTTTGCAACAAAAAATGTCTTCCAGCACCTGCAGCTGTGGAAGTAAGTCAAGCTAGCAAGGTTCAAGAGGAAAGAAACCCAGGAGCTGGAAATAACAGAAAAAGGTCGACAGGGATCACAAGCTCTCCGACAGGCTTACACCAGCTTTCAGTAGCTCATACTACACGAGCTCGAGACTGTCCAAAGCCCTAGCTGTGTACACATACCTTATGCCACTGTGCTGTAGTAGAGATCAGGTGGAAATCCCGCGGAATCCTCCTGCTAGCTGCTGCTGCTGCTCCCGACTCAATGCCCCAAACGGATAGAACTCTAATGCAATGTAGCAGCTGATACACAGAAGGAAACACTAATCATCGACATCCGAAGCTGCAAGAAGAAGAGTAGTCCCATCTACCTCATTCCAACTTGCTCTTCAAGACACGGAGCAGCTAGCTAGCTAGCTAGCTAGCGACCGAAGTACAACAAGAGTTTGCTCGCAGAGGGAGAAGCAAGCAAACTTGCAAAAGAAGAAGATCAATCGCGTAGCTGCTGTACTAGTGCAGGAGACTGGAGAGTACTGACTGTGCTGCGACGACGACAAAAACAACAACGACAACAACAAACAAGCCGTGTTCACGCCTCTTCCATCGGGATGCGGGATTAAACAAGACAGACAACAGGACTCTCGTCAGGAGTCAGGACAGGAGGGAAAAAAGGAAAAAAAAAGGTGGCAGGAAACCACCCACAGTCTCCAAGTCCCAGGTTCCTCAGACGCTCTCAGACATGACCCCACATGTCAGAACAGCACACAGGGACTAATTTCTTTCCAATATCCCTTGACCCAACAACAAACACACTGCACACTGTGCGCGCGCGCAGACACTCTGTCTCTCTCCCTAGTGACTAGAGAGAGAGAGAGAGTGTGTGTGTGAGTGTGAGTCCAGAGTCAGGATTGACTGGAAAATTGAAATGCTTGAAAATCAAGTTGGGTGGAGCTGATTTTCATCATTTGTTTGTCAGCTTCTGTGCTTCATTTTTCATTCCACTTGTGTACTAAATACTAATAAATAGCTACTACCCGGCTACTTTCAAAAAAATCTATTACCTTTGCTCCTTCTTCATTGCACCAGTGCAGGTGCTGCATGTTCACCCAAGGCATCTATTATTTAGAAAGTAAATAGAACCCACTTCTACAATCGTACCATGGTAGACCCAGTTTTTTTGCATTGTTTCTAAACATTATAGATATCCCATCCCTTGCCCAAATTAGGGTCTCAGAATTCAAATTTAACATGTCCTCTTTAATTATTAGCTTTGAAAGGCCTTACTCAAGAAAGTTAAGGTACCAGTGTAGCTGCAGGCACCCTGGGGGGCGGCCGTGGAAGTGAAGTTTCCACATTTTCCTCTCAAACAGGCCATGTTTATCATTCACCACTAGACCTTTTTCGCCCAAACTTTGTACACATGTACAGACTACACTTCCTATTTGTGTCACTTACTAGTATACTGCCTTGCATTAGAATGGGTACTGTGGTACCTAGCCTGGTTTGGCACCAATTAGTTATTTTTTAGGGTTTCTAAAAATTTCTGATAAATACCTGCTTCATGTGCCGAAAACCTTAAAGAAACTCTCAAGCACACTAGCCTCCTTAGTAAGTGTAAGGCCGAATTGATTATTAAAAAATTACTACTGAATTTAAATGACCAAAAAATATATTATTAGGCACCTTGCTGCTGAACTAGGCTAAGTACTACGGTAGTTTTCTTTAGAAGCAAAGGCTCATTAATAATACAAATAATAACAATTTATGGGCGTCTGTTCCTAATGCCTATTCCTATTCTGCCTCTGCAATAGTACATGTGTACTACACAAATGTCCCCTCCTTTGATCTTCCCACAACTGTGGTGTTGTTCCAAGCTTACTTCTAATAAAGAACTTGTTTAGCCTACATGACCTGAATCCAAAATCTAGCAGTTTGCAAGAATGCGTTTTTTTATATTATGAATTTAATGTCTTGGGTTTCTGTAAGAGAGAGTAGTAGATATGCAAAAAAATTAACCCACCCTATTGGTACTGCTAGACACTGAGATGCCATTATTGTGAGTGCAGTGTCAACACATGATGTAAAATGTTTTTTTTCAAGTCAAAGTCGTAAAGTGGTCAATACTACTCTGAATTCCTGGAATTGGCTCTTAGTATTAAATAAAGTTCTATGCCCAACTTGAGCATGTGAAAAACAAACATGATTGGCTCTTAGTATTAAATAAAGTTCTATGCCCAACTTGAGCATGTGAAAAACAAACATGATTGGCTCTTAGTATTAAATAAAGTTCTATGCCCAACTTGAGCATGTGAAAAACAAACATGGGTTCCAGGCTCCAGCGCAAGACTATCTGCAATTGAGTTCTAAAAATATTTTGTTTGGGTGAAAACCAGCGAGCTGAATCGTTAAGAAACGACTTCCAACCATGGTTTCTTGCAAGGATTTTGTGATGTAGCCAAAGTGGCGATCATCTAGAAATAGTTTAGCCAAATTTGGTTACATACCAGAAAAAACAAGATCCTTCTATATTTTTGGCTAGGCTAGAACCACCCATCACCACACCCATGGGTGAGCAAACATCTGGGTGTGGCAGAAGATGGCATGTTATTAAACATCAACCAAATGGTAAGCATTCAATGATACCCTATAACTGAATGAATGATTTAAAAACTTGTGGTTGGGATTTGTAAACCTTTCAGTCAGAGATGGGATTTTTGTGTTCATGAGTGGGCTTCAAAACTCCCCTATGTCAAAATGTTTCTCCCTTTCATTTGTCTTGTTGTGTTTGGCAAGGGTAATCCCTCCTCATAGTCAATATTTTTTATTGTCAGAAATTTTCACCATTTACTTTTCACTTTTTAAAAGGCAAATTGTGTATGTGCATATGTGTTCATTGTTGTAACTGGATTTGTTTGAAATAAAGTTTACATTGCTTGGTAATATGAAGGATATTGTCTATGTATAAAGTTTGGCCTGTTTAGTTATAAGATGCACTTAAGTTGCAATGAGAGAACATGTCTTCATAAGAGGTTGGACTATTTCTTTCAACCCCCTTACATTGAGAAATTTCTATCTTGCTTGTTCAAACCCAAATGGAGGTCCCTAAATATTTGTAGGGGTGTTTTTTTTAATGTTGGCTCACCAACCTATCTTCACTACCTACTAGGACTTATCATAGAACTTTGGTGATTTGGAAAAAAATATATTTCAAAATATCGCCAATTTGAGCCATTTTTTAATGAATTTTCCTTTTTATAGGCCAAATTCGTATTTTTAGGTCAAATTTTGGTGAAAATTGATCAATTAAAAAAATATTGCTTCCAACATCATATGTAAAGTGATTTCTTCTCCTCAAATTTATCACCTCCCCTAGTGTTTCTTTTTTTACTCAAAAACCCAACTTGTATTGGATGGCTATAAAATATCAAATGGGGAGAGAATGATGGTGAGTTGGAAATGCCAATGTAAATGACATTGGCTAAGATGCATTTCAGTTAGGCAAATTGTAGTTATTTATACACTTAAATAGTTGAATGTGGGTAATGATGTTTGAAAACAAATGATAATGTGCATTGGTGAAACAAATGTTTTAAGTGGCAATTTATCTGATGATCAAGTAAATGGAAAGGTATGTGGAACTTTCAATGATTTGGTGAGCTTGGAAATAAAACCTTGGTAAGGAAAACCAAAACTAAAACAAACATCATGAACATAACCTCAGTTCCACACAATGACAAAATAATATACCATAGACAAGAAGACCAAGAAGATTGATGGACTTGGAGAGGGAGGATTGAGCCCTGATCTTTTTTGATCCTGCCTATTGTAGCCCAATTTAGTCCTACACAAGCCACACACATTAAAATTATACTCGCCTACCCACATAGTATGTACTACCAATACAAGCTACACAAATGCAAAACACCAACCCCAAATTCAATAATACTTTTAAATTAGAACAACAATCATGCAATGTAAAAAATTCCAAAAAAACAATTCTAACAAGGCAAAAGAAATTGGGGTGGAAATCAAACCTCCCTTAATTTATATATTTTTATGAACTCTTGCCAAAAATTGGCATACATCATGTGTAAAGTTGAAATGCTTCAACTACCAACAATTATAACATCCTTGTGCCATTGCAAATTGTTGACATAATAGAAACACCAAAAAACTTGCACCCTAAATTACTAGCTGAAATTGTAAACATTCTAACAACACACTGCATTTTTTATTAATTCTTTACCCAATCCTTGATGGCATCCCCAAAAAGAAAAGTATCCAAACTATCACCAAATCCAAATGTGGAGTTAGTTGGTTTGACAATTTGGATTTCATGAATGACAAGGTGAAGAAACATTATTCATCCTCTACATCCTGTATATCCCTTAAAATCATACCTACAAAAAGTTTTGCCAATGCAAAATACTCAAAAAATCAATGTTGCAAGAGGTTGTTTGATGCTAGTTTAGACCACAACCATGGGTTCGAGAGTAGTAGCATGATTGCTTTGCATAGTAATCTTGAAAAGAGAAATTAATAGATCAAATTTCCTTTCATTAAGAAGGGCATGGATCTTCACACAATCAATCTTTGGACCAATGATTTTTTCAAAATAGAATGAGCCATTAATAAGACCAAGTGCTTTCAAAACATTTCTTCAACATGAAAATTCAACCACTATTGAAAATAGATTATGCTAGTTGCATTCATTAATTCTTGGCTTGGAAACCATTGTTCAAATTCAAAGATGAAAGAAATGATAACATGTGAACATTGAACTTTGACTACTTCAACATCACAAACTTCCCATCACATGATTTGATAATGGAAATTGTTCAAAAATCATTATTGCATGAGTTCATGTTTTTTACATGTAGATATCATGGATCTAAAACATGTATGATGCACATACCATTGAAAATATTTCATTATACTTATATGTGCATCAAACATGTTTTAAACACACAACATCCATGTGGAAAAAACACAAACCTATTAATAACAATTTTCGTGTGAATTTTGAACAAATGGATGAAGTTGGTAAGTTTGTGATGAAAAGTTATTGTCTAGTCATCTCATGCGGCTTAGGTGAACACTAATAAAAGGGCACTTCTTATGCAATTGATATTGCTTGCCCATGAAGTTAAAAATAAAAAATTATATGTTTATTGCAAGATAATCCACCATCATTCGTACACATGTACAAACTCAAAAAGGCCTTGAAATGCTCCTAATTGAATTTCTTATTTGGATCACAATACATGTTGTATAACTCAATATAATACATTTTGATAAATGTGACAAAATGACATACAAAATTATTTCATCCCTACACAAATTTTATGATATGCTTGACCTTGAACAATTGCATGACACTAGGAGAAAAATGGTTTTTTTTTACCAACCAATTTTTGACTACATGTCGTCCATAACTTCATTTCAACTAGATATTTATATTTATTTCAAGAAATTCCATGTGGATGGCTTGGCACCTTGAATAAATCAAACTATTTTTTAATTTGGTAAGTTTATAACATTGACCATCAATGGCGGTCAACTTTTGAAAATACAGTTGAATTGTAGTCAAAAAGTCCACTTTGAAATGATGGACCATGTTATGTCATGTCAACTACTTGATTAATTCAATGGACATTGTTTATGAATGGATGAAAAAAATGATGGATGAAATATTTCATATGTTTTCTTCTATACTTCAACTTTAATGCAACTTTTTTTACAATTATGTTGTGATTTTTAAAAACTTAATTGAAAATTCATGACACCTTTATCAAAGTCTATAACTTTCATGACATTACCTTGCCACTAAATATCTGTGGGCTTCAAATTGTGCAACATGGTGTCTAGGAATAAAACAACATGTACACATCTTAATTTAAGGTCATTGTGAATGTTATCATAATGATTAAAAATTGTCCAACACAAAATTCACATGCCCTTACTTTGCAAAATATATGTAAGTAGGGCGTAAGTAATGTTAGGTAGGAAAGTAATTAATAGGTTACTAGATAATTAAATACTTACTTATTATGTAAGTAAGGTACAAGTCAGGTAATAATATATAACCTTCATACCTATTGTTACTTACACCCTATTTATATATTACCAATTACTTAGGTAATTCACTACCTACCTACCTAAGTAACTTACAACCAACCTACATACCTATACCTATTTAAATAAGTCAAAACCTACCTATACTTAATTTATTATTTACCTACCTACCCAAGCTAAGTTAGGTAGGTTGTGGTAACTCACTAAGCTAGGCAAGCTACATTAAATTAACAAACATTTAACTATGTTGGAAAATTTTGTATATTGTCTTGGAGGTGGTTTTAAAGATGGATGAATGGGTGATGTGGCAGGTAATATGGATGCATGGATGATATGATATATAATAGTGGCGGCAATATGTTGGTGAAAAATTTGAAATTTGAAATTGTTCAAGTCAAAAACTAGTTAGAAACATGTCAACTTGCATGGTTGAATATTAATCAACATTTCAACTATAACCACACAATGCAATTCCACCTTATATTATGCTCCCATTCAAACTTTGAACTTTCCCTTTGCTTTAGTTTCATTTTTTTTTTAAAAATTTCTCAAGACCATCTTATTTATCATTTTAACCCACATGCAGTTTATTGATTTGTGGATTTCTTCAAAAGAATGCACCTTGTTGTTTGCTTGTGGGAAACTTCAAGTCTTTCACTTTGGGGGTTCAAACTTTTAGTATCAATTTATTTTAAAGTGGTTTTATTTGCTTCATATGTTCCAACTAATTTATCCTTTTCTCCAATGTTCCGTTTTTTGAACTTTTTAGTTATTAAGCATATTAAAGTCGAGTGCATTCATGGTTGGGGTATTGCAACAAGAACCATGACACCCATTTATCTTGTGTCCTGAGTTTTAAAGTAAGGACTCAGCAAAATGAATGTTTTGAGATGTTAAATAATGATTAGGGGATTTGTATGTTTAGGCTTTCAACCAATAAATGTTATAATGAATAATTCAAATCAATTGAACAAATTTTGAATGTCATGTTCAAATATAAACCCAAAAAAAGGAATGCAAAATTACTTAGATATTCCAAAATGACATATTTTCATTTGGAATGCCAAAATTTTGTTAAAAACATCAAATAATGTCTTTTTTTTGCACCCACTCTCTTATATTTTTTTCCAAACTTTGGAATGTAGATTTGTAATTAAATAATATTTTGATTGTCTTTATTAACGCATCCATTTTATGGAAAAATCCAAGATTCTAGCATTAATTCCACAAAATTTGGTGATTTATCATACTAAAAATTTGTGACATCACATAGAACATACTTTATTCTATTTCATTAATGGAAACTTGAAGAAAAAACTTACCATTTGCAACTATTTTCTAGTTGCAAAAGACATTTACTACTGAAAATTGCCTAGTTACACTAAACAAGTTGCATTAGACATTAGTTACAAATGTGGATGAAATCAATGGTCAACAAATATCTCACCATATATATACTATTATATGCCATCTGTATATTACAATAAAAATCAACAAATTACATAATGACATGTGTCAATTGAAAAATATTTTTAAAATAAATAATGGATCCTCATCATCTAATTTAAATGTTTTTAGATTGTGAACATGGCATAATACCAATATGCCATGTGGCATTTTTGGATTTTGGTTAAAATGAATAAAAATTCAATATTTAGGTAAGTATGTGGGAAAAGGTAGGTAGGTAGGTTAAGGAAGTGGGGGAAAGTATTTAAAATTTTTTAAAGGTTTAACCTTTGGGGTTAAACTTTTTAAAAGGTTAAGCTCCATAGGTTCATCCCAATTGACATGTGTTTTCTTATGTGCAAGTGTCGGACAAAACATATGGGATAAAAATTAAAGTTGCAACTTAGTTGTAAACTAGGTTGCAACTAAAAAAATTGTTTCATATCTTTTGTCCTCTTTTTAATTTGTAAATTATATAACTAAATAGACAAGTGAATAAATAATTATTTAAATTAATTAATTAAAAATTCATTTAGTTATACATTATTAATTCATAATCATAAATAGAAAAATAAATATCTGAAATAATAACTAATTACCCAAATTATTACATATAAATTTTCATTCATAACTTTTAAATTTAAAACTAAATTTGGTTGCATTTGCAACTAATTGGACATATGGACATGATCATGGATGAAAACAATCTTAGAGTGTAGAATAAAGAAGTCATTAGTTGTAAATGTAGTTGTAACATAGTTGCAAGAATGGTCAAGGGTATAAAATAGTTGTAAAATCAATAAGAGTTGGTTGCAAATGACAATTAGTTGCATGTAGTTGCAAATGCATTGGTTGCATTTTGGGGAATTTCTTCTAGTGTTTGTTGTTAAAATATGGAACAATTTGAATAAATATTGTTAGTCTTATTGAATCATTTTTCATAAAATTGCATAGTGAGACATGATTAAATTGTCACCATTGTAATCAAGATGTATGTGAGTATCTAATGAAAAAAAATCTACCAAATAAATTATTTCGTAAATGTAGTGGTCATTCAAAGTAATGTTTTGACAATGATTTTGGGGCAAGATAATCTTTTGGTGTACCTCAACCGTGAATGTATTTAGTCACACTACAACAAAACGTGTCCTTGTATGCCAAGTGCTTTCATTGGATTTTGAATGATTTCATTAGTCCCACCGAACATAGATTAATGAATTGTACCCACATTTTGTAATATTGTCATATGGTGTCAATGTAAATATGTGGATAACATGAAGCTCACTAAGCCTATGGAGCTTTGAAGCCATCATCACATGTGCCACTCACATTTGTAAATGCTCAAATACTCTTCTTTTCTCTTTAGTTTTTTTCCTTCCACCATGTTATCTTTCTTTTTCTTTATCCACCATGAAACATCATGTTGCATTTAGTTTTTTCTTTCAACTAAGTTTTTTAAAAAATTCTTGGTGGTTTAATTTCTTCTCCACCATTTCAAGAATAAGAACTTGGGTAATAAAGAGCCATTTCTACAAAGCTTCTCAACCATCAATGCATGTTAATGACATTCGATTAATAGATAGGCAAAAGGTTTTTGGTTATTCTTCATCACACCCTTTTTCTTTTTTTCTTTTTCCAAGTAGTTTATGTGGTGTTGCAACCATCATAATAGAACTTGAACACTTCAAAATCTTTTTCTAAAATGCATGCAATGCGAAGTTAAATTATGTCTAAATTTGAATATTTGGTTTTGACTAGGTTTGACTAGGTTTCAATTGGGTTTTGACTAGGTTTTGATTATGTGTTGATTGTGTATAATGTAAACCAAGATGCAGGTGCCATTTTTGTCAATTATGTAAGTTATTTATTCTATTTTTCAAGGTGTTTTTCCTTTATTTATTATTGGTTTCTTAGTTTTAAACTATTGATGGAATTTTATTTTTATTATTCTATTCAATATGTTTGCAAATAATGCATAAGTTTTTCCTTTATGCACATTATAACTTTGATTCCTATTAAATTCTTTCATTTTTAACAAGTTTCATTTTTTTCAATTCAAAATGCAAGGTGTAGGCATGAGTAAGCCAAGAAAGTTTAGACATAGGCTATCAAAACAAAAATCCAAGCATTGAAGCAAACCAACAATGTTCCACATTGACATTATTACAATGGCATACAATGACCATCTTGTGGGAAATCATTTTTATTGTTCCAAATTTTTTTTTGATTAACATTAACACCTTTGAAATGGAAATGAAACTATTTTTTGTGTGTCAACAATTATTTCTCACATAATTTTCAAATTAAGCAATTGAATGTGACATTGGTGCATTGTGATGCTTTTGAATTATGTGTTGACTTATAATTGCACCATTCATCATATGGAGATTATAGGATTTTCACTCTTAGTTCATAATGATAAGTTGATTATGCCTTTATTGTGGTTTGATTTTCTTTAGTTGATTTTAGTTGGGTGCATTGTTCCCACATTTTAGCTTTAATAACTTTATAATTGTGATTATAATCCAACTTTTTGTCAACTAAATTTCAACTAACTATGCATGACATAACTAACATATTTGTAAACATCATATGGCAGCAAATATTTCACCATGGTTTTGACACATGACATTTTAATTTTGTCAATGAAAGTAATGATATTTTGACAAGTGTAAAGTCAACAATGGCTACCAATTTAAATTGGGTGTTGAGATTGTGCCACTTGTCACTTTATATCATAAATCTATCCAAAATTTTCAATCTATATATCACTTAGAAAACTCCTTACCATACACATGGCATGCATCGACTATTTTATTTTTATGGAAGCCCATTAATACTTAACTATTTAATCTAACTACTTAAGTTTAACTACCTATTTTAACTATTTACATGCAACCCATTTCATTATTTTGGAATAATTGTAAACAGAAGTCGAACCTTCAACTTCATTAAGATGGATGAAATGATAAGTTAATGGATGAAATATAAACTATTGGTTAGGTATAGTTAAAAATGGTTTTTTGATTAAATCGATAAATGTTGACCATGAATTGACACATGGTTGTTGTGTTCAACTATTTATTGCACTTGACTTCTTGTTATCAACTTAAAACCTTTGCAATTGAAAAAATCCAAAAATTAATTTCAACTTAAAATTGCAATTTTCGACTAAGATTATAGTTAAAACACATAGTTGCAAATGGGGGAGGGGGGGGGAGTTTCTCCTAGTGTGATGTGAGCCAAACCTATGTCCATTTCAACCTCTACCAACCACCTTCTCAAGATTCAATAACAATGCCATTTTCTTAAAACCATCAATGACATAAGTGTGCACACTTTATATCTTTTTTATCTTTCATTTGTCTTCATGATGAGCCCCCTACAATAGCCTTTGAATTTTAGATATAAGTTTTTCTTTAATGCACAAAGGCCAAATCGGAGTATTCTATGTACTTGCTTCTCGAATATGAAGGTAGATTTGTTGTAGGAAGGTAGTTGCCACTAGAAGGTACTAGTAAGAAAATAGCTAATGTGTTTAAAGTTTGCAAAGGGTAGAGATCATGAATTGTTGCAAATAGTAGGCAATAGCTACAAAGGGTTTGCAGGTGTTATAGATAGTTGGTAGTAATAATAGGTCATGTTTGAATAGGTATTGATAATTGTAGGATTGTGTTAAGCTTCAAGTTGTGTTGACTTATTTTAACCTAATATGAAAAATTAATATGTTGTTCAACAATGTTCTATTGTTTGCAACCAAAGTGACAATCATCCAATTGAAAAGTGATTGTAATCCCTAATAAGACATTTAGTATAAATATATACAAATTTTATAATATTTTTTGTTATACATTAAAAAAGTTATAAAAATTCAATGATTTAAAAAAAAAAAATCATTTCTAGTGATAGAAAACTTCCAAAATCACTTCATTTTTAAAATTTGAAATTTGAAATTTCTTTTTAACCAATTACATACCCTTGTGCTTGTGCATCTGAATAATTTAAAGTAAAAATTCTAAATAGCAATGACAAGTGGAATCAAAAGTTAGTGCAACAAAACAAAAGGATGCAATGATAACATAACAATCTACTATGCATATATTCTTATAATACAACACATTTTAAAGAATTTTATCACTTCAAATACATTTGGTTGAACTCAAATCAAAGTCAAACAAAGTACAATGAAAAAGATAACCTTGGTCTATAACACAAATATCTTATTCTTGTAAATTCAATGATAATTAAAATTGGAAATGGCTTAAGGACCAAAACCTTCCCTTGTACATCACTCAAGGTTTGATAGTTTCTATCCAACTTTCAAGATCAATAATGCCGTTCCAATTCATAATTTTTTGACACCTTAATTTCAACAATATGACTTGTTTTTTCTTTAGACAAACCACATAATAATTCAACTACTCTCTTTCCCTTTTAAACATTCCCAATCTTAAACCAAACATTAAAATAATCTTCCAATGTTGTGGCCCTTTTATAGTGATATTGTTGAAACGTTTACCTCTATTTTTTCTTCCTCCTTACAATATGGAGATATCACTTTCCTTTGTGAAAATGTTGGAGTTGGTGAGATTTTTTCATCTCTTTGTTGACATTCTATTAAACTTACAAGTTTGAAAACTTACACTTAATCTCAACATTTATTGACTTTTTCTCTTCAACAATAGACTCTCATTCATACATATGCTTTTTCTTTGTTGACCAATTGATTCTAAAGAAATGCACACCTTTAATCCCAATTTTTTCCACTTTTGTAAGCGTTCACCCATAGTGGTACATGTTCTTGGCCACAAATAAGAAGTTATAATTTTTGCTACATGCCCCATTCCCACACAATTCCTCACTTGAGTTGTGAATTTCCCTTTGGTAATCATCACATACTAACCATATTCCTATTTCTATTCTCAAGTACATTGTAAAAAATATTACATAGTGGAAGAAAAGGCTATAATTTATCATGTAAACACACAAAACCAAAAATACTTTTATTCTCAACCTAACGAATTTCTTTAGAAGCTTATCTTCTTGCCTAGACTAGATGTGTCATGAATTTTTCTTATGTTCCTTTGCAACACTCCACCACAAACCTTGCATCACCAATAAGCTTAGTTTCATTCATTTCTTTCAAGCTCTCATACACTTTCATTCAAAAAAGAAGTAAATGCCATCACCTGCACATAAGTATAAAGAGAAAACAAACACACATCAATTACATCCAATGCCAAAATTCTTGTGGCATCCTTCTTCTAAAAGTTCTCATTGTAGATAGACAATAATCATTTCAACAATCTATCCCATTTTGTCAAAAATGGATTTGATCGACACAAAACCCTAAATAGTTTCCCTTGACATTATTTTTTGAACTCCATCACATGAACTATTAATTTGTTTTCACACTACTTTGAGCTATGTTAACACTTAGCACCTCCTCAAACTAATACACAAGTTGTGAGAAACACATTTGAGGTAGGGTTAAACACTTTTGCATTAAATAAATTTGTAGTGGAAAAAAACATTTCTCCCATGCATTCCATATGAAAGTTGCAAAGTTCAAAACTTCTTTCTAAACAAATATAGCTGGGAAACAAAGTAATAGGATTTTCAATTGTTTGGAATCCAACCTCCAATATAATTAGATTGTGTATCATGAATTTTGGTAGTTTGTTAGCACTCTTTTTTTCCTAAAGATGTTTTTAATCCTAGAATTCACACATATGTAAAGATGTAAGGGCAATTTTTTTTCTTCAATCCATCAATCCATAGAAATTGCATTGTAATCGATGGATAGTGGTCAAATGATAGAAAAGTGAATCATACAACACCAGCTCTTTGGCTTTTATGCTGTGGGTGTCATTAGTGTAACTGCCTTCTATTCTGGTGAACAGAAACCTTTGGTATTAAACCCTCAAAGAAGGTATCTCCATACTGCCAAAGGTACCTTTAGAGATATATACCTTTGGAATTCAACCTAATAGACTTGCTACCCACGTTGGAAAAACCAGCATTTAAAGCATTGCAAAGATAGTCAAAGATGCATTCTTTCAGCTTGCAAAGCATGCTCAAATCCAAAGGACAAACAAAAATCAACACCCAAAAACAAATCTGTTAAGAAGGTGATAACAAGCGCTTATCTGTTGATGCCCTGCACAAAGAAATCTGGATTTAAATTTGAGATGGCCTTAGAGAATTCGTTGTGAAAATAGAGATAGAGAAGGGCTCAATGGGGTCACTTCCATGTTTCTCCAAATGGTGTGCAAAAGAATATAGGGTGTAGGGTGTAACTAATTCAATAGAAAATATAATTTATAATCTACTCAAATATGAATGAGGTGCTCAAAATTCATTATGAGAATATAATAAAAATATAATAATTTTTAATAACACCAATTTTATTATTTCAGAACAGTCCAAAAAATACCCCTTTATATCAGGCGTTTCATAAAATATGCAAGGAGCACGAGTGGGGCCCTGTGGAGAAGGGTTGTTTTTTGTACAGCATTTTGGAGTGTTGGGAACGGAACACGTTTTTGTGTGTTGAGAGTTGAAATTTGCCCAACAAAGCGTTCTCATGAGGTGGAATAGAGGAAGAAGTTGCGAGCATGCCAGCCATAATTTTGTTTTATGCCAACAAATTTTATGCAGTCATGTGCTGATCTCTCATCAATCATATGCGCTGATTTGCTTTACTTAGGTGGGGAACGATGCAGATGTGAAAGTAGTAACAAAGCTTGGCAATCTGCTGATGGCAAAACAAAGCGAAATTGTCTGTACCAGCAGTTTGGAGCCGACTCGCCACACCTCCACCTCATGTTTGTAGGGTGGTTGTTGCGCCGACTCGGCGGTTGTCGACTTGTTCTTCAAACTCTCCTCAAGCTTTTTCAGTCTCATTCTTAGAAAAGTCACCTTCACATCTGCAATTGCCTTCATCATCCTAACAACCTTAAGCTGATCCACAGCAATAATGTTGTTGTTCTCTGCAACCGCCGACGTTGTTTTTTTCTCCCTTGTAATGGACCTTGGGGGGGTGGTGGTATCCGCCATGTTCTGTACAACAATTTTGCTGCTGGGCGGTCTAGTGGGTGTCGTCGAAGGTTTCAACGGATTTGCAGCAGCGTCCGGCGGGGGAGATTTGATTTCGGACTCATCTTCTTCCCCATAGTTGCAAATGCTGTCTTGTGCTGCTAATGCCTGCACTTTTTCATCGTATTTTCGTTTGGCTTCCAGTGCTGCCCAGCGCTTGAGCTGCTCGTCCAGTCGAGCCGGGAACTGCTGCAATTGCTGCGAGACTTCTTCAAGCTTGCGTGCTTGGTAGATGCAACTCTTGCTCAGCTCTTCAGCGCGCTTCTCTATCACGGATTTCTCTTCGTCCTCTTGCACGAACGTCTCTTGCACTGTATTCAGTCGCAGTTTCAATTGTGGTGGTGGTGGTGGTGGTGATGAACCAGCAGCACCAGCGTGTACAACACTAGTAGTACTGCGGGACTTCGTCTTAAACTCTGCTAAACCTCCTCCTCCTCTAATGCGAGGCACTGGGGCTGTTTCTGCCACTTCAACTCCTCGCATTATCATCGCAGTTGTTGCAAAAGAGGGGTGAGGAGTAGAAGATGTATTATTCTGATTATTATTAGTTTGGCAGGCTTCCGATTTGGTGAAGAAGCGTCTCCAGCCCGTCGTCGCCCCCCTCTGTTGTTGTTGTTGTTGTTGTCGAGATGCTCCTCCTCCACCAACAACACCACGACCACCAGGAGTACTGCCTCCACTCACCTGAATTGCTGCACAGCTTTTGCAGCTTTTTTCTGCAGGGACGTCAACGCTGTTTGCAACTGGACTCCCCCGCCCACCTGTTTGAGGAGGGGAGGGGCCGCATTTGGCATGAAGCAGGTCGCTGTAGATTGGAGAGGGAACACTTGAGTTTTGTGTTTCACATCCATTGGGACAACGTGCATGTTCTGCTGCAGCAACCGCTGCCATGATCTCTACCTCCTCACCATTTGTTTCACAAGCCAACAATTCTCTATGATGATGAGAATGCTGCTCCTCTTCCTCATCGCCAATTCTCAGGGACAAGATATCATCAGATAATGGAATGATCACTGCTGAAGCTTCTTCTTCAAGCTCATGATCCTTACAACAGTCATCAACAGAAGAAGATGGAGACGGAACCCTAATCTTTAGGGTTTGAAATTCAGGATCCTTGCCCTGAGGTGAGACAGAACCTGATCTTCGAGAATCAATCTTGCCTTCCGTCTGTTGCATGAAATCAGCTGGCCATAGCCCAGCAGCAATTTCACCTTGTGAGTGACTCAAACCATCACCCTCTTCATCTTTTTGTGTTGCAGTAGTACTGGCACCTTCATGGTTTAAGCCCTGAACACCATCCTGAGCAGGACATGGCCTGGGGTCACGAGGATATAATCTCTCTTTTTCAAGCTTTGGGAAAAACTGAGCTTCCTGCTCAAATTGCAATGCCTTTCCTACTGGCAGTTGAGAACAATCATCACTCTGACACGGGTCCCATGATTCTTGAGCTACATCAAGCGCTCTTGATTGCTGAACCATCATGTCAGGCATGTATCCCAAGTCCTGTGTTATTATGCTCATGCTGGTTGGAAGTTCATTGCTAGCTGGAAAAGGGAACATCATTGAGTCATCAATTATCTGCTTCATTGGAAGTAACCGAGAGAGAAATGAGGCCTCAGAAGCAAAGGACCTTGGTGAGCACCCTTTCTCCAGTTTCGATGGCTCTGAGCTTAGGTTTGGAGGTGACACACAGATGGAGTTGAGTTTACAAGGGTTGGAATCTTTGAGAGAAACAGTTTCTGGAGTTTCTGCAGAGCTTTTGGCAGCAGCAAAAGCTTTGTCAGAACCTGCTCTTGTTGGATAGGCAGCAGCATGATCACCCTGGGAAGATGCCGTTTTACTAATGGATGATGGTGATGGGGATTTCGATGGTGATTTGCATTGTGGGGAAGAAGGTGATCTAGATTCAAGTGGCTGACTGACAATACTTGTCAATGGGAGGGAGGCCACCAAATGACTTGTTTTAGCTGTGATCACCGTTGTCATTGGTTCTTTGTTTTCTGACCCAGATATCAGACTACCCTTTCCCATTCCAATTTCCAAGGGCAACCTAGCAGTAGTTCTCTCAGACTCCTGATTAACCTTCACCAGGGATAGAGGTTGAGAGGAGCAAGTAGCCTCAATGGAAGAACTTTTATTTGTGCCCTGTGGATGTTCCCTCCTCTTGCTGGCCTTCTTCAAATGAGGAGCTTTCTTCGCTGGCAAATCAGATGTACTGGTGGCACTCTGGGAGTCAGTCATTTCAATGTCTTCAAGGTTGGCAACATGCCGAGTATGCTGCTGCCTTCTTTCAATGCCTTTCTTGATAACAAGATATCTTTCAGTTGACGATTCAGATATGCTCTCAGTTGGAAGGTCGGTCATTTCAGTGTCTTCACTGAGGCTGTCTTGAACATCCTTTGTGACCTGCACTTGCTGTTTTTGCTTAATTGCCTTCTTGGCCTGTGGAGATTTTTCAGTCACCAAATGGCATACTCTCCTCCCACTTTGAGGGTCAGCCAATTCTGCATATTCAACCGCATTGTCATGAACCTTTTGTGATTCGTGTTGTAAGCTAATTGATGGTTGCAACATATTGGCCACACCACAAACTGGCAAATCGACAAATTCAGGGTGAGCTGAAAAGTGATCTGGATTGATCTGAATTTTTCTTAAGAGCTTGTTCTTGGTGCGGTATTCTCCAAGTTTCTTGAGGAAAAGATTTATCATGTTTGCAAGCTCTTTCACTTTCACTGCTTGGTATGAACACACCACTCCTAGATCCCTTGTTCGATTCTTTGTTGTCTCAATAATGTGGTTTGCAACTTTAACTCGTTGCTCAGCATTTTTTAGTCTGCTCTCCAGTCCCTTAGAGTTTCTCTCAGCAACATCTGCTCGTTGCTCTGTGGCTGTTCGACTCAATCTCTCTTCCAGAAGCACTTTCTGCACCCGGTGTAGCCTCTTCTTCAAATCTCTTACTTGGAGACCATATGCTCCAACCTGCTTGAAAGATTACCAAAATAGGGTTGCCAAAGATGTTGATGACAGATCTGGAGGGATTGTAAAATCAAAATGAAACAGCTAAATTAGTTAGTTTGAGCCCAAGAAAACCAAGTCAAAGTATGCATGGAAGAAAGTTTAACAGACCTGCTTTGTGAGCTCAGCTATTTTCCCCTTCTTTTGCTCTAGCTCCAACTTTGCCACATGAGGAACTTCAGTAGAGCATTCCTGAAGCAGAGGAGCTAGATCTGCATCTGCATCGAGGGCACCTTTCCTGCCCATTTTGGTAACCCTTCTCTTGAAGGAATTTGCACTTTCAAAACTAACTGTTGTCATTTGCAATCCCTCTGCAAGCTCAATTATTTTGAAAATATCAGTGATTTTGCACTAACTTTTAGGTTCATGTTTGCTCCATCAGTAAGTGTATCTAGAACTGAGCAATTTGCGAAAAATTCTACTTGAATATCCATCATGTTGTCTGTGCATTCAATAAGGCACCCAAATTGGTGTCATATGATTTGAAACCCAGGGCTTGCATGGACCCAACATGGAAAATATTGTCTAGTCATTGAAAAGGTTAGCATGTATTGTGGCAAGAAATGTCTCCACTGCTTTGTGTGTTGTTTACAATCTAACTACAATCTAAGCCCTCCTACAAAGTCCATAACATTTTGGTAAACAAGCTATGTGGCAGATTGCAATGTTTGAAAGTTTGTAAACGAGTTCAAGGCGTAATTAGAGGGTTGCAGGCTTCTCAACAACCCATTCTACCAATGTGTAATGTCAAAGAATCCTCAATGATGGGCACCTTGTTTCATGCTCATCGTAGATGTATCCACACAAAACTTCCTATTTCTGATTGGATAGCTATGCTGGATGTCAACTGAAACAAGGGTGGAAGGGAAATCTAAAATCCTCACATGCATTGTACATCGATATCTGGAAGATAAAGTGCCTTTGAAACTCCTGCTTGTGGACAAAGCTGACTCAAAATCCAAAGACAAGTGAAAGAAACAGGGCACCCTCACCTTTTGTGAAGGGAGTGCACAAAGACCCGGTGCGGGTTGAGGGTGAGAGGAAGATTTCAGCCTGAAGTTTAATTGGCACAGTAACTAAGCCAGCAGCAACTCCAGGTTCTGAGATGAACTGGCACTGAAGCTTCTCAGCCTGGGCCTTAACTGGTAAGTCGAGAAACATATCATTGCCAGTTTCACCAGGTAGAATCAAGATCTCAGTCCTCACCTTGATTGGCACATTTATGAACTGTCGGTCATCCTTGGTCTTTGGCATAAACACTGAAAAGTGGCCTCGGGGTGACATCTCACTTGCTGGTCAATGGGATACTTAATTTCTGCACTGTACTACATTCAACTGGCACCCAAGAGAGACGCTCTGAGCCAAATTTGTATTTGTGGAGAATTCTCTACAACTTGTGCAAGAAAACCGCAACTACTATGATGTTCAGGACATCCTTCTGACACAATTTTCCACTATGTGAATCTTGATTCCAAGGGTGAGGAGGGAGGAGTATGTATGAGCTATCATCATCAGGAGGAATACAGATGTTCAATCAAGGAGAGTAGAAAACAACATAATGTCTACTCTAGCAAAAAAATTGCTAATGCACACTCTTCTCTCATGTGCTTGTCTCCCCAAAACCACGTCCTTGATGGCTTTTCTCTGAACTGACAAATCTTTGGTGGGCCTACCTGATCTGTTGAGCATTTTGTGTTTCAGGAATTTTAGGTCACTTTGAGGCCCAGAGAAAGCTACCTTAAGACAGTGATACAGGGGTGTTCTAGAGCTTTGCCAATTGCTTGATGGAGTGATGGTGCCCTTTAGTAGAGACAACGCTTCAACTTAAGGTGAATGAATGAATGGATGCACCTTTCCACAATCCATCATTTGTGTCTCTTGATGCTCTTAAGCTCCTCTCTTGGTGGGCACAAGTACCCAGCAACTGTGAGCAAAATGCACACCCAGTAATTTGTAATTTCAGCCACAATTTGGACCATTGAGAGCTACCTTTTGCATATTATCAGCTGCTTTTGTTTCAACTTGGATTTTGTCAATAACATTTCTGATTCTTTTCCATTTTTTGCATTGTAGCATATGTTAATGGACATTTGGATCTTAGGTGCACCAAATGTTCACAAACCATGACAAATGTTTATGACATTGCTTTGATTATGTCCAAACATTATTGATACAACTAAAAGTATTTGCCAATTGTGCCACCATAACAAGAAAGCTTTCTTGTGGAGAATTTATTGGCAACAATTGCAACTATTGCAAATGGGAAAAATGGACAGATGCAAAATGAATTGGACGACTCAAGCATTGTCACAAAAATGATCATGATGTGATTGTGTTTTTTAATACCCCTTGTAAGAACATTCCAATACTGTTGTGAGATTTGCATTCAAAGTTGATTTGGACCTCCAAATGAGATCTTGAAAGCTATCTAAACTTTTTGACACAAAATATACAAAATGTATAATATTGGATCTTATTTGTGCATGTGAGGGCAAAAGTCCTCCAAATTCACTCACATTGACATGATGTGGAAAAAAAGGAGATTCATGCCAATGTGAATCCCCATTTCCAAATGTGTTGGAAACTTAGACACCCCTCCTTTACTTCTGCAAAACTTAATGGATTGGGACATGCAGCAACCCATTTTCCTTTTACCCCTCATCACTCATTTTCCAATGTTGTTTCAAGATTTGGATTCAGAGTTGATTGAAAATGGTGCCTAGCATGTAGTTTAAATGTTTTCTTCAAAATGTATTAATGTAATAAGTATAAAATAATGAGTTTTAATCCCCAATGAGGAGAAAGTCAGATCAATATGAGTCTGGGTGTCCACTTTTGGGGAGTTAGACCAATCTGTGCATGAGTCCTTGTCTTGATGAAGATAAGATTGCAAATGGAAGAGAATGAAGTGGTTTGAAATGCATAAATCAAAATGTTATTTTTTCACGCCTATAGTTACCATATTTGTAATGAATATCAATTTAGTATGTTAAGTAAATATCCCTTACATCTCTTCCTCCTATTTTTGCTTTTTGGGTGTGAATTTTAATTTTTGAAATCCATTTGTAGGGATTTAGCTAATGTGGTTGGGTATTGATGATACCAATTTGTGACCTAGTGCTTAGTGAGCAATGTGCAGCTTTCCAGCAAAACTCATGCTTATCACAATCAATATTTTGGCCATTGAACAAAATTGAGCTCCATTCCATTATGCCACCATTTGTTCATGTGGATATTGACCCAAGTTCCATAGATTTGAACTTGGGGATTATGGTTATTTATAACAAACAACACCCATTACATTTTATTTGATGATCAAACACATCATTGTGTGTTGAAGAGGTTTTACGTTTTGGAATTTTGTTGTTGAAAGGTCAACATGTCAAAAATACCACATGTGTAATTGAGGTCTTTTTTTTATGTGGATGGCCAAGTGGATTGTTGTTTGGTATTGTTGCTAATTGGTTTGGGGTGTACGGTAGGTCAACAATCATGAGGTGCAATCAACATTTTAGTTTTGGACCAATGTTTTCGAAGGTGGCATGTGTTGTTTTATAATGATGCATAAAAAGGTATTTCATGTTGGGAATCATGATTGTGTGAATTTGAGCTTGGATTCTTGCATTCCCCACAAGTTTTGATTTGTATGTATAATTTGTGCGACTTTGTTCAGTTTTGATGATGGACATGTGGTGTGCATAAAATTAGTAGTGCATGACAATGGGTGTGGTTGTTGAATATTTTGAGAAGTGCATAGCAGATTGCAATCTTCTCAAAGGAAAATATCATTCTTATGAATTGTGTGGTCCACTCCATGGTCACTCTAACCTATACCATATTAGATGCAAACAAAGGAGGGGTTTAAAGAAAATTGGAGCATTATCTTCTAATCAAATTGTTTGCACAAGATATATGAACACAAAACTACAACCTCTATCAAATACATATAGTTACTGAGTCCACAATGAGTAATCAGCAATGGATATACAATGTAAAGAACCTAAAACCCTAAGACATTTCACATTCCTCTTACTTCTTTCTCACATGACTGTCTTTCGTCTATGTTAGGAATTGTTTCCAAAGGTGAGGCAACTTCCAACTCAAGCAATTATGTTGTATATTTTTTCCATCAATAGGGACTCATTAACATTTCATGCTGATTTGTAAAACATTTAAACTATACAAGTGGATTAAATAACACATGACTTTCTTCACCTTTAAATAAAAAACAGAAATGCTAGTTCTTATCTAACTAATCATTGAATTCTGTATTCAAAGAGAGCGATTTCTTAAGTGACACAAGTATAGGTGTAAACAAAATTATCAATCCCACAAAAGACTTGAGGGAAAAAGAGGCTCTCACAATCACTCACTTTTCAGAGTTTCAAGAAAGTTTATACAATTAGCAAGTTGAAAGCCTATAACCCATTGCTGAGATTCACATGGTCTTTAGGTATCCAAAAGAAAGAAAAGATTTTTTAAAACAAATCTACAAATGTTGATACTCCATTGGCTTAACAGCCAAATCCAGATCCCCAAAAAATCGTCACCTGAGACCTTATATGAAGGTCAACCAAATGGCATTGTTCACACAAGTTGCAAAGACTTCTCTAACCATCCCAAAGGAGTCAAGTGCAAGCTCTCACAAATCATCTACAGAAGATCCTTGTTGACACAGTTCTGTATAGTCAAAAGGTTGTGATACACGAAATTCTGTTTGGTGTGAACTGCAGCTATGTCAAACATTGCAGCTTGAATTCTGTGTGCACAATTGGTCCATAGATGTCGTACCTACTCCTTGATTGCAGGTAGGTACCAGAGGCATGCACCAAACAGTAAGTAGTTTGGTATATTTCCGTCATTACAAGGTTTCTTTTCTGCATTCAAGAATTCTTGTAAAGGGCCAGCAACATTTTCCCCTAGTCTGGATTTCCAGTCTGCATTGTGAAAGCATGGCCTGTTTAAAACAGGTGGGTCACCCAAAAGAGAAGGTACACAGTGGCGTAAAACCAGGTAGGTCACTAAAATAAAAAAGTGCGTGGCAGACTCTCAAGTAATCCCAACCTGTAGTTCTAGGGACAGCCTGCATTATAACTAAATAATCTGAGAACATTAGTTCTATGGTCAACTCGTTTGCTGTTGTACAAATCAGACTTGGTCAATGAATTTGCCCTGCCAGAGAAGCTTTGCTAATTGGAGGTCCTAAATATAACTTGCTAAGTAGGTGGTTACAGCCTTTTGGTTGAGAGGACAATTTTTTTTATGCATGGAATTTCATGCTTCAGGGCGTATAAGGTCAAAAGTGTTGCTCCCCCAACAAACAAAAAGAAGTGCATGAATCAGGAAAAAGCTGAAGCTGAGGATGTCTGAAATGTGCTTCCTAAGAAAACAATGACAATGGTAATATCATCATGATATTTTCGTCTCCGGCCAATTGGAATGCTCCTCAGTTCATCCACTGTTAAGCCTGGCCCAAATGGAGAGTCAAAAGAACAGAAAATACATCAGTGACCTATCTTGTCATGTAGATAAATAAAATCACTTGTATTACACAAGCTAGAACAAAAAGGGTAAATTCATAAGGGAAGGAAAGTTGCATAAACATACCTACAACAAAGCAGAGTGAGGAAACAAAAGCAGTGAGGTAAAATACACAAGTCTGGCACAAACAGGAATTCTTTTAAGAAAATCCTAAACCATAATTTAATCATAGATTGAGAAATGCAGCTAATTAACATGATACCTGCATTATCAGCCACTCGGAGAAGGAGGTGGTCAATCATGAACTTGGCAGGGTCACCAGCAGGGTGGTCACACAGAAACTGATGAATGTGATTGACAACCTCATCATTTGTGAAGAAATCAAACAGGCCATCACTCCCGATGATCAGAAACTGATCATCAGGATCCACCCGAAGCATATTGACAGATGGGTCAGCAGTCAGATATGGTGGACTGGTCAAATGTTGAACCCGCAAAATCCCCATCAGAGCATTGTTCATGTTTGCCTGCATCCACAGATGGTTAAAAAAAATCACACTCACACTTTGAAACTGTTACTATTAAATGAACTATATGGCTTTAGTATCACCATTTCCAACAGTCTAACTGAGTGACTAATAACTGTAGCAGGCTTCACAGAGTGGGGAACCAAAAACCCTAAACCATGGAATGCGCACAGTTTCACTATTCATGTGGTAAATTCAACAATGCAAAACAGACAGTAACCAAGTTCAGGTATCCATGAACCAAACTCACTTTTTTCAGATAGCCTGCACCAACAGCACGAGTGACTCGAAGCTTTCCTTTTAAGCGTCCACCTGTTATTACAAATGGGTCGTCAGGATGCTCTCTCACCACCCGCTCTCTTTCAACAGCAACATTTATCCCATGTAGCTCTGTTAATTGCACTGCCATCAATGGTGCCCCAGCAGCAGGTTGAGCTTCTGTGGGTTGATCCCGAGACTTGTGAGTGGCAAGTACGGCACGGCTGTCACCCAAGTTAAGTGTATACAAATTCTGGCCATATATTAGCACGACCAAAACACATGAACCAACCATGACAAGATCTGGTCGCTCGTCCATTTCATTCTCCACCATTTCCAGAAAATCATTCTCTGTTTGAAGCAGCGCATCCCGTAGCCCATCCAACACACCTTTTTGGAACTTACTCTCTAAACTTTTGCTCCCATCCTGTTCTTCCATTGACATAATCAATAACCACTGAACAATGTAAGACTTTGAGCAGCAGAGAGCACACTCCACCCTCACGTAAAGACCTGTCAAAATTTTCATAGGGGATTTCAGACAGTGCCTTCCCCAAAAAAACAATGTCACTGCCTAAAAGAGGGGCATCTCACATTCCAGGGAAGGCGTTTACATTCTGTAAGGATCCACCTGTCTTCTTTAGGCAATGTTTAAAATCCTGGCTGTTAAATCAGGAAATAAAATTCTGACAGGTCTTTACATGTGATAAGCCGCTCAGACAGAGGTGTTACCAGAATTTGGCACTGCGATTGGCTACCACCTTGGGCAGGCACCTTATTCTGGTAACACCACCCATCCTTGGGTACTTACGTACCACTTTTCTCAGGTACAGAAACATTGAACATGATGTGCATAACATGGGAGGGATATGTACAGTATGGGGATGACAAAATTAGGGTTTTGGGTTTCTGGACAACTTACATTATCTATTCTATCTTCACCATGTGCTTCCTCTTGATGAAGTCTCTGCTCCAAAGCACGTAAATGCAATCCAATATTCTCATACAGCATCCCAGCCAAAAAGTCAGCTGCATCACGTCCATTAAATCCATCATAGACTCCACAAAAGAGCCAACCGTGTTCTTCTGAGCAGACAGCTTGCACACGGTCCTCACCAGCTGCACCGCCTGCCATTTGAACATCCCCAGCATTCAAAAAGCTTGTTGAATCCAGCGCACTGGTTGACCGGTAGAGGCGAGATTCCTCAGCCATCATCAAAGAGGGATACGATTGGTTCCTGACACTCATGAGGGTGGTTAATGTCGAACAGATAGAAGAGTCTGTGTTTAAAGATGAAGTTCGCAAGATCGAACCCATGGGACGGAATGTCTTGGGTGAATCAAGACCCGGGAGAATCTCCACCCCAAAAATCCCATTACCGAGACTGGTGTTTGCTAGAGTTGCATTTGCACCTATAGCTGCTCCAGATAAACAAGTAAATGACCCATTTCTTCTGGGTTGCTTCCAAGGCTCACCCTTTAGGCTGACAGAGAGTGTCTCTTCAGATGATTCTCCAGTTGCACTTTCAAAGACTGAGATGGTTTCTTCAGGACTTACAGGCAGTCGATGTGCTGAAGAACTGCTACCTTGAAAGAGATAACCAAAATGGACACTCAACTCTTCATTTGTTTCTCCTTCTCTGTGAATCTCGATTGGTTCTGGAACAGTATTGTTGCTGCCCGTAATAGCAGTATCACCATCTTCATATGATTGCAATTGATGCAGATTCTGGGTCTGTTTTTGAGAAGAGATTCGAGCCCCCATTTCTATACCCTAAAAACTGCCTGCCTCTCTCTGTGGACTTTTGTACAGTAAAAAAAGGAGAACCCTAAGGATTTCACAGATTCTGCACCCTAAGGTTTTTGAAGCTGATTGCAAAGTTTTACTACAGGCTACAAATACCTGGCAAGATACATGTCATCCTTGGTTTTCCAAGAGAAGAAACACTTCCAAGGTTTTGTAGAGTTTATCTCTCTCTCACTTATGCTTCACTCCTACTCTTTACTATTGACATACATACATTGATTTCCAGACTATTGCAGGACAACAATGGTACCATCGAAGCTGAAAACAAAGGCCCCAGAAACATCACTTCTGCATCCATACATGAAAAACATACTCCTGTTAGTCTCAAAATCAAATTGTACCACACTTGACAATCAAGGGTGCATAGCCAGATCTTTCACACTGGAAACATCATCATCACCAGAATCCTATGCCAGAATCCTATGCTGCAAAATGTACTATGGAATGGTACAGTGCCTGAAAAACTCAGTTCCCTGGTGGGTTTTTCTCAAAGAAAGAACATCTGCTGAATGAGGTGTTCCTTGGCTTGATCAAGGTTGGGAAAATTCGCTTAAGGTCTGTCTGTGATTTACTTGCCCTCACAAACAGAAAAACCATGAATGCAGTGATACAAAGATCTAGAGTTACAAACCTCCAAATAAGCTCCTTGTGATCCTCAAACCAAAAGCCATTGGAAACTTCACCTCCCCCTTTGGAGCTTCGTCATTTGACCTCCATTTCTGCTGCTGCTCATGTGCCAGTTGCTGCTGCTCTCAAGCTCCCATCCAACCCTGCAAATAAAAACGCCCTTCTTCTCTAAGTCCTTTCTCTCTTTCACTGCTCTTTTCGTTCCTTTCATCTCGTCTGAAAGAAAGACTGCAATTTTCCAATCACCGCAACTTCAGTGTCTTCGAGACCAGAGGAAAACTCTGGATTTTTTCTCATGCCCAAAAGACTTCGAAACCAAAAGCATGGGCTCTGAACTCGACTACGAACCCAACATTTTAGACCTAACTCACAAATTGAACTCTCTCTGTCTTTCTCAAGCAGTTTTGGAGAACAACAGTACATAAAACTTGAGAAAGATTTGGAATTTGCTGAAGATCCTGATTTCTCTCGCACCCTCTCTGAATCAAATTTTACCACAAGAAAGAATCATCACGTCGATCATCCAACATCACCCACAAACCCAAGATCGCTGAATCAAGTATCCCCACAAGACCGAATTCCGAAACATGAATCCCCCCGCAAACCAAGGAGAACATTTCAGTCCTGAAAATAAACCAAACACCCCACCCCCAAAAAAGAAAGAAAAAAGGTCCCAACCACGTACCTACAAACTGGATTTTGTGTCCCCCCAAACCGCCCCTCCCAGAAACTCCGATTTCAAGCCCTTCACTTCACCAAAGCCTTGAAAAACAAAACTGAACCAATTCTGCAAGCAATCCGCAAAGAAAAATAAAAATAAAAAACCTCACTTCTTCTTCTTCTTTCTTCTTTCTTCTTTCTCTCAAGGCCTCAAGGCAAACAAATTACCACCAACCGGCATCCCTCAATCACGATAGACTGCTGACAAATCATTCCACACCCCAAACCTTGATGCTCTCTGAGTTTTCATAAAGAAAAAACACAATACAAAATCCAATCAAATCTTTCTCGATACAAAGTTTTCAAAAGCTTTTGGCGACAGCAAAGAAAGCTAGCTAGCTAGAGAGAGAGAGAGAGAGAGCATGAAGAGCACACAAGATTGCAAGACAGAACGAGGAAGAAGAAGAAGCGGCAGCAGCATCTCGACTCTGTCCTTGTAAGCGTCTTTTCGTAGATTCCACAGTGTAAGTCAAATTCGACGATGTTTTTGGTTTATTATTTTTGCAATGTCCGTAGGCAGGCAGGCAGGCAGGCAGGCAGGCAGCGTCACTGGGCAAAAACCTCGTCAAAAACCGACCGTCGATTCTCATCGACGTCGTCTCAAGTCTATCGGTATCGGAGATCTGACGACTGTCGTTCCCCTTCTGGTGGGCAGTGGGGACGAGGTAGCCTACCTATATATAAAGGGGAGAGCGTGGGAACAAGGGGAACATACGGCCGCTAGGTACGGCTCTTGCGGTATAAGACGGGGCAAAGGGTAGTAAAAGAGCCTAACAAAAAGGCCCAGTTATAGATACCTACTTTCCTAGCTACTTACCTACCTACCTACCTGCAAATGAAGTCTAGATAACGTGAAAAATAGAATTTAGAAGACAGAGAATCAAATACATCTGACAGTACATAGGTACCTAGAAGTACTTGTGGGTCATCCTTGGGTTGTTGGTGACTTTAGTCCTAGGTACCTCCTGTAAAGTGGGCTGGTGCAGCGGCGGCGCGTTTTTCTTTTTCTTTCTTTTTTCCTTCCGCTTTTGGGAATCCCGACCATTCTGTTTCACCCACGTAGTCCAAGGAAATAAATAGCTTTTTTTGTATTTTATGTACCAAGCTGGGGGCACGTTACGTTGCTTAACTTGAGCAAGTACCTAACCACGAAATTGTTGGATATTTTTGGATTTCCGCTTGTAATATAGCCATAAGTCTCCCTCACATGTGGGTGGGGGAATCGAATCAGGATTAGCTTATGTGATCCAGCACCCACCCACCAGTTCACTAATCACCATCCATCCGGAACCTCAGGTTGCTCAAACCACAATCGAGTTACCAACTTTCCACCTTGGTAACCTATCTTGTAAACCTTTGTGCTTCCTCCTGTCACTAATTACCGGTGTTGCCCAGCTACATATTCTTGGCTCGGGTCTGCTGGGTCCAGCTTGGTCGTTCTAGTTCACAGAAGACTCACCTGGGGTAAGCAGTATACCTCTTACCTGACCCTGGGCTTGACCTCAGGTCAGCTAAATTCAGACTAAGATTTAGCCCCATGAGTGTTAATGTCTTTTTGTAGAGGTCGTTTAGCTTACTTATAGGTTATAGGCACTGATAAAGGGGTTAGGGATTGAGGTCCATTAGTATGGAAAAGAAATGGTGATGAAATGGTGATGAGATAGTCTTGTACTTTGGTATGTTTTTATTTTATATATATAGGTTTTAGTTTGTGAGTGGAACTCAATTCAATTTTGAACAGGATTTAAACTGTTTTGTGTGTTTGAAAAGTTTATTTTCAAGTTGTGGCTTTGGAATCTTCTTTTTCCATGTTATAAAATGTATTCACATGCAATTACAAGAATCCAGGTTCAAAGCAAAACATTAAAAATCAGCAAATATTATAGGGGTGCATGTTTTCATGTATGTGACTTTATTAATTTTGATAGTGTTGGGCACCAATCTAATAACACACAACACACACCTTTGGTGATGCCTAAAAAAGCCTCCTTCTTCCTTTCTTGCAAGATAAAGAGTATTTCAAACATTCTCTCCTCACCTTGTAGCCCTGGAAGGTGGAACCATGCTATTGGTCTTAAGGCAACTTGCCCAAATCTCCATCACTAGTGTTGCCTTTATCCTTCGAGCTTTCCACCCTCATTAACATTGCATACAGAAGACATGAGGCAAGAACATAACAACATGGCCAACTCTACCTTGGAAGTCAAAAGCTGCATTTGGAGCTTTGTGTCTGTCTCAGTTTTAAGACCATCTTTTGTTGGGCCATAGATCTCTAGACACAAATGCAAACAAAAGAGTGTTGACAAGCAAGTACACAATATGGCACATTTGAAGCCCAAGAATCAAGCTACCGCGATATGGAACTCACGTTGCTTTGAACTTAGAACCAATGAGTCTTATAAGATCTATAACCGTCAACTTGAGGAACCTGCAATCCTAGAAGTTCTCCAAATCATTGGGTTTCATTTTTTGAAAAAGAAAAAGAAACTTGAAACTGATGGGTCATCCACAATACTAAACCCAAACTGGACAGTTCCTTCAGAACCCAAGAACCAGCCAACAGTGGTAATTACCTATCTACAAGTGGGTAAGTATCATAATGTAAGTAAGTAGAGAGTGTAAGTTGTTATTGTGTAAAGATAAGTAAAGTATATAAAGCACCTTGGTGGTTATTAAGTAAATAGATGCATGTCGATGGTTAGTATATAGCTAACCACCGTGATTAGTTAGGGGACAGCAATACAATGGAAAAGTGTTTCCTATCCACACACCATCCATCTGCATGTGGGTGCCCGGAGATGTGAATCTATAACTAACTTGTACAAAATCTAAGCCACTCGTTGTGTGCTAGAGAAGAGGCCAGCGTGAACCAGCACCCATGTTGGAGTGAGGCCTCTTTAGTGGCCATGTTAATCCCAAACAATGTTAGATTTGGAATCAGAGACCCTGATTCAGTCTAAACATGGAAATTTTATAATATTTTCAAATAACTCAAATGGAATTTGAGATCATTAATAATCACACCATAGGCCTCCCCAATCCCTAAGGTAATGGCTGTGGCCTTTTTGGTAGGTTCAAACAAAATAATTAGAGATAATGAAACCATGTAACATGGTTAAGGAGTGGTTAAGAAACTTGAATGCAAAATGAAATTGGGTAAAGAATTCCAACAGTACAGCCAGGTCTCCAGGGTGAACCAGCACCTACACAGATACCTTTCCCTTCTTGAGTAAGGACTCTTAGAGCTAATAATTCAACGAGAAAATGTTAAATTTGAACTCAGAGACTGTGATTTAGTCTAGGATTTGGATCACTATAATGTTTAGAAGAAACAACCCAAACTAATTTGGGGAGTATAGGTGCTGGTTCACCCAAGGTTCCATCAAAGTTGAAGCCATACACTCTCACCCTCAATTAATACCTTACACATGTGAAGTCTCTTCAGTCTGGGCAGAGCCAACAAACATAAGAACTTCTTGACCTGACTAGACACTACACCTGGGATTTTAAATAATAACATGTGACACATGCACACATAAAGCAAGAATGGGGGAACTTGAATTTTTTTTGGAAGATGCCTATCACCATCATTGTCTTGGCCATTTTTGTCAAAATGCTTTTTTGGAGTCATTTCAGGAATAGAATGATACTAGACACAAAGATACCCACCCAAATCATACAATGTGGTGTCTCCCTTGCAATTTATTTATTTATTTATTTCTGAACCCTTGTAATTTATTTGAAATTTATTCTTCAAAACTCAGCTGCACTTGTTTGGGTGGTAGCAATTCAATCATGGAGATTTAATCTCTCCCCATTGGAATTAAATGTAGGAAATAGGTGCGTGAAACCCAAAACCTTTTCCTTTTCTGGGAGAAAGATTCATTGCTTTTCAGTTAAAATTCCAATTTTGTTCAAATATGTAGTTTCTTTAGATAAAAATCCAAGGCCATTAGCCTAGGCCAAAATAGGTGGTGACCACAGTTAGGAATAGAAATTCTGCTCAACCATTGAGGGCTTGCAGCGTGCACCAAATACACCCAGCTTGTTTCTTTTTGGGAGAGTGAGGGTGTTGGATTTTTTGGATTTTTGTTGTTCTCAATGTGTTCCCATCAAGTTCCCAATGAGTTCGCAACATTTTTCTAAGCTCTCAAGGTGTTCTCCTATATGGTCCCAATAGTATCTCTCTTTCTCTCATATGTTTTGCCTAATAATGGCCTCTTGGAATATCTGTATGGATTAATGGGACTCGTATGTTTCTATGTTTGGACAGAATACTTATATTTTGGGCAGTCTCCAAAGTCTCAATCAAAAATTCTGAACAGAATAGGAATTGCTGTGCACAAAGCACCACTTTGAGAGGCACCCCAACTAATTATATGCATCACACGAACATAACATTATTCAACTGTGACTTTGCTTGAGCTTTAAACTTACAAAAGAGAATATTGCCGTACCTTCGCAGTGGCTTCAGCAAAAATTAAAGTTTTTTTAGAAATGTCAAAATTTTCAAAAAAGATTTTTTTTGTGACAGAAAATAATGTTTCTTTTCAAATATTCTGGAATGTCTGTTCTAAAAAATGAAATCTCCAAAATTCAGCAGACATGTGCCAAAGCCGCCAAGGTATACTACAATACCACTAAACTCTAAATTTCAAAAAAAAAAGAGGCGCATTGCTAGGGAGACTCTTTCGGTGGAGAGGGCCCCCAAGAGGTGAGATGCAATGACATGTGAGTCTCCTTCAGCAGTTTTATTTTTCACCAGGTTGAGTTCACTTTGTATATACAGTATAAAGTCCCTTGTCCTTGCCAATGAAGTCCTTCCTTTCTTTAGGGAGAAGAGGATTTTTCCTGATTTCAAAACAGAGATTGGAGAAAATTTAATGGTTGGATACGTGAGGCAAGTAGAATTCTTAGGTTGACCTTTCTTAGGTACCCAACTGCATTAGGGTTAGAGAGGGCCATGCATTTTCCCCCTTGGAGTCCTTGTTTGTCTTCATGGAATATCTTATTTGCCACGGTTTCGTTACTGAGGTGCAACAATGATATGTGAGGGTGGCGGCTGGAGGGACGGGGGGGGGGGGGGGGGGGGGGGGGGGGGAGGAGATGATGAGCTCCTTGCACATTATGTTGCTTGGTGTTTTTTTTCTTTTCTTTTCTTTTAATTTTGCACAAAGTGGGATTTTTTGGGCCAAAAGCCCACTTTTTCTCTGATTTTTTACAAACTTGACAAATTGCAAAAATTTGCCACCAAAAAAATTCATTGGCACAGTTTGTACTTCATGTCTATACGAAATTCATGAATTAACTTTTAATTTTGAATGAATGTAGGAAATAACTTACTAATGTGATTGTTATTTTGATGAAACACTTGCTTAAAACATCAATGCCATCATGGCTTGATAATGGGAGGAGAACAATTATTTATTTATCACTGATGAAAAATGTACATTGTCCCTTTGTAATACATGGTAAGAAATTTTAATGAAGCTCCAAACACATTTGGTGTTAAGGTTGTGAGCCATAACTTCCATACCCTCACATGAGGTGTTAAAAGTGTTGGATCACATGTTTACGAACCATAATGGTCACCAATTTTGGAGTTGTTATTTGTTCTTATAAGTTTTGTAAAAGCGTCAAAAGCGTCTCCATCATGAATCATCCAATTCTCTCAATAAAACTAAAGTTGTCAAAGAGTTTGACTAACTTACAATCATTTAAAGCCACCATGTCTCATGTAACTCCATGCTACAAGGCCAACTACATCCAAGTGCCCTTGTTTTTATGTGTGCATGAGGATCAACAAAAACTTGTGCTTTAAGTCAAAAGCTTGTGTGAGGTTCATGTTGGTCTCACAACAAATGTGAAATACCAACAAGCTCTTGCTTAGAAATTCTTGTTAACAAGTCAACAAATAAAATGCAAACATGTTTCAATTTCACTAATCTTATTTATTCAAAATAGTTAGCTCTGGGTGACAATGGCAAAAGGTTGTCCAAGCAAGGAGCCCTACATGGTGGGAAGTAGTTAATATTTTGTGATAGCAAAATAACAATGGAAGAGCTCATTGACATTCTCTTCGCCAAATTGTTGTTGAAAGCCCTAGTAAGATATTGCAATGGAAATGTTTCAAGGGCACTAAGAAAGAAAGTTACCTTTGTTGACAACTATTCACACATTATCATTGTTAATGTATTTACACATCATTGGTTCAATTATTCATTTTTTTTTTTCCCATATTATTCACCTCCTATGTTTCATTGTCATTTGTGTCAATCAATCTTTTGTCCTCTCCATGCACTACCTATTTGTCTTTCACCTCTTACATTCCATTTTCATTAAAGTATACTTGACCTTCTTTCTTTCTTTTAGGCTTTAATTTGCCTTCTACCTTTTGTGCTTCAATGCCACTTGCATCACTCTACCCTTTTTTTTTCCTTGCACTTCATTTTTGTCATTTTTACTTTGCAATGTTCATTTTTTTTGTGTTTCGCTTTGAAATGTTTATTATCATTATTTAGTTATGTGATGGTTTTATATATATTACAATATCATTGTTTTGACTTTCTTATGATGTTTCATGACTTTTTAATCATATTTTGAATGTTTTGTTTTCATCTTTTTTTGACTTTTTAATCTTTGTTGCTCCACAACCTATTGTCTATGTTGAACTTTATTGTGTTATCATGTTTTTTCTACATTATTTGGCATCATTCTATTCTTGAATGTTTTGTTCACATGAGCCATGCCACTCTACCTTTTTATCATTTTATCATGTTCACCTTCATACAAATGAGCTTTTTTGTAAATATAACTTTATTCATTATAGATTACATGAATGAAACATAAGAGAAAGTTGTAATCATGATGGGATGTGTGTTATTAATTTAAATTGTTAACGATATTTTGGATTCCCTTACTCGTTTTTGTAAAAAAATATCAATTATCATAAGATGAATTCAATTTTCATGAAAATTAACATTAATTTTTCTTCACAACAAAAACTTTGTGAAGGTCATTTGTTAAGTTTTTTCTTTGCTTTGTCACAAGTTTAGGCCATTTAGTGAAACTAATATGCATTCAATATTCCAATTTTTTTTGTTGAATACACAAATGATATGTATGGGTGAAAGTTCTATATTGAAATTTTCATTATATTTTTAAATGTTCATATATAAATTGTGATCCATTGTTGAAATAGGACATCAAAGTTTTTTTTTAAACATTTGTTGAAATACAAATGTTATGTGTCATTTTAAGCCCACTCTATCAAAACCTTCCTCATTTGTAATGAACTCTTTGCAACTAGGATGTACATCATTTCCTTGGTGTTCCATCAACAAATTCATGGAAATCGACTTCAAGAAGTTCATGTCAAATTTAAATAATATTTATTTTGTGATGGAGAAATTGAAACAATGGTTTGGGTTATCCAATGCACCTAATGCAATTAATGAACTCATGTTTCAATATTCAACCTCCCGTTGTTTTAAAATTTGTATTACAAAATTAAACAAAACAATATTCCTTTGTTGTTTGAATTGCAATAGCTTACCAAAAAAATAATTATGAACATTTTTATAAGTTTGCTCAAAATAATGTCCATGGTTTTAAAATCTTTTGCAAGTTTGGGTTTTGTTTGATCCTTGTAAGGGTTTTGGAAATGCAAGTATTAATTATTTTTATTTTTAAGTGAAAAGGTGATCCCCTTATTAATTGCATTATGATGGTACCTTTTAAAGAAGAAGCCAACATGCCATTTTAAATTTATTTTACAATAAGATCATTTTGTAACATTTTGGATATTTTGAAAACATCTCAAGGAGACATCATACCTATGAGTGATAATCAACAACTCTTGTTGAAATAATTATTATTTTTAAAAAATGGGGCCAAACAACACCATTTGGAATATTTCAAAATTTCAAATATATAATTTATATATGTTAAATATTTTCATGTAATACCATGGAAGGGTTTAATGGTTAAGATTGTTT
The DNA here is from genome assembly GCA_963920785.1 of Sphagnum contortum. Lineage (NCBI taxonomy): Eukaryota > Viridiplantae > Streptophyta > Sphagnopsida > Sphagnales > Sphagnaceae > Sphagnum > Sphagnum contortum. Next base: position 15,821,629 of record OY987277.1, read on the forward strand.
ATTGGGACATGGTTCAATTTTCTTGATATTTGACATAATAGGATCACAAAACAATTCAATTTGCCCTTTCAAAATTATCAACAAACATTAGTCATGTGTAGGATATTTTACAAATTAGAAATATGCATGTTGTTGTTTTATCAATTGTCTTTACATGTTAATTGGTCACAATTGTTTTTAATTTGAAGAGGAAACAAATGTTGAACAATTGATCCAAACCATTCAATGGTAAATAAAACCACTTGAAAGGAATAACATATGTATTTTGCACAAACTAATTGACAATATAGATTATTTAGGGTATCATTCACAAATTGAAAGGTAAAAGAAGTCAAAGGCCACAATTTGAAGGGAATTGATTCAAAGTATTTTGATAAATAAAGGAAATCAGATGATTTAATACACTTGAAATAATTCTAAACATTTTTTTAAATAATTATTGTCATGTAATGAAATTTAAATAAAAATTTGAATATTGTAAATGAATGCACATTGTCTTAATGTCATGTGTGTCCCTACTTGAATAACTTGCACATAAAAAATATTAATAACTTTCAAAATTTTATTAGTTTTTCATGTGTGTCATTTAAAAAAAAAACTTCACCTTAACCTTGAGTTCATAAGCATATTTCCAAGCTATAGAGGTCCATTTTCAACAATCTTGGAGTGTATATATATTGCAATGTATTTTGATAATACCCACAATGTAAATTCTTTGGATTCCAAAATTTGGGGTGATAAAATCAAAATTTCCAAAAGAAACTATGCCCATTTTATTAGATCCCTTGATATAATGTTCAATAAAAAAAATTTACAAAAAATTCCACAAATGTCATAAAAGACACTGTCATTTTTCTTTATCTTTAATGCATCTAAAATTTTGGATTGTTTTCATGTTGAAATCCTTTGCAAACCTTTTTCTTCAATTACTAACAACATTTATCAAATTTGGAAAGAAGATGTTATTTGATTATAAATTATGATTATGATTGATGTTCAATTTACAAGTATTCTATGTATCATATAGTAGAGGTTTAAAGCCTTCAATTTGGTATAAAACATTAGTTTTTAAATAATTTTGCTATTGTACATCTTTAGATTACATAAATTCCTATCATAAAATTGAAAACCCATTTGACTTGGGATATCTTATAATTCACGAAAGCGCAAATAATCACTATGAATCCATATATATATAAGATAGTTTGTTTTGTTTTGTCATGTTAACATATCCCAAACCATGGTGCTTCATGTGGAAGCTCTTGATTATTGAACCATTTTTTCAATGAAAATTAAATAAAATTGAAATTGAAAAGTGTATTGGAATTTGGGGGCATTCTTGACGTTCTTTGAAAGTCCCTAACCAATCAGAATAAGTAGAATTTATTTCACAAATTTCAAAAATAAAGTGCAAATGATGTTTGTTTTTTAGTGAATTTTGTTGCTAGAAATTCAAACAAATTGCAAAAATTGGGTTTGGAATGAAAAATTAGTTGAGCCCTCGATGTGTTTGCATTTGAACCAATGGCAAAGGCTACACAAGTATCTATGAAGCTTGAGGTAATTTGTTTTGTCATGCTAAGATCTCCCAAACTATGACATTTCATGTTGTGCTCTTGGTATCTTTAGAAAGATCTTGATGAGTAGGGATGTAATGATTTGGTTTGAAATTGTTTGGAGCTATGGTGTGGTAGCTATTTATTGTTGAACTATTTTTTTAATGAAATTAACTAAGATAAAAAATGAAAATTGTATTGGAATTTGGAAACATTTTTGGTGTTGCTGGAAAGCCATTGGAGTGTAGATTTAATAGAATTTATTTCACAAATTTCAAAGCTAAGGTGTGGAAATATTGATTTTTTGATTAGATTTGTTGTTGAAAATTCAAATAAATCACAAAAATTGGGTTTGAAAAGAAAAATCAGTTGAGCCCTCAATGTGTTCATACTTGGGCCAATGGCTTAGGCTACACTAGTTTATATCATGTAAACATAATATCGAGGTCAATAATAAAATAAGGTCACATCTCCCATTTGGTTGCATTATGAAGAAGTTAAATGACCATTTGAAGGGTTGAAGCTTGAGACAACTTTCATTCCAATTTTGAGTTACATGAGTCTTAAACTTTTGCCACTTTGATGTAATCCCTGATGCCATTTACAAAGTATACAATATGAAAAGGAGAATGGCAAATTTTCCCAAGTTTAAATTGTGGTGTGTCTTGTGAATGTGGGTGACTTGTGGTTAATTTGTGCACAACATTTTGGTTTTTGGTTTTAATATACATTAAATATCATTCTTTGGTTTATGTAACTTGATTTCATTTTGAACCCAAGATATTGAGTTTGTTTTAATCCCATCTTAAAGCTTTCGCATGCCCTTTTTATCTCAATGCTTATGGGCCCTAGAAGTAGGGAGTGCACCCAAAGCTTTACAATATTTTGTAGCACATCATATTATAAATTCTATTAGATAATATGTTGTGGCAAGACTTTGGGGGCATGTTAACTTTTGTGAATCAAGTTCATTATGAAATGAATTGTCTTGATTATTGGTTCCAATATGCATGAGTCATTAGTTGTGAAATCTCCTCCATGTTTTTTTCCTTTTCAACCACCACCACCATCATTTCATCAAATGTCTCCTTTTGCTTGTACTTCTTTCAACTTTGGTAATAATTTGACAGTGGAATGTTCTAACATTGTGTTGATTCTTTTGAAAATTGGACCCCATCTATTCATGGCCTTGTGCCCTAAAACACTTTTGTAATTTTTTTGCAATGTCATCTAGTCATTTTTTATAACTTTTCATTATCATAAAACCTTTTTACTTCAACTTATTCAATTCAAATATCAAGTTTTAATAACCATTTCTAGTAGAAAATTATTTCATTAATTGGACCTTGGTTATATCATTCCATGATTCCCGCAATTCTTTGAAAGAACCAACCATTTTTTAACTTGTAATTTTTGTTCAAGTGTTTGGATCAAAACACAACATTCACAAGGCCATGACCATTACAAATATATCTATCACCTATTGTATTTCTTTAAAAAATTCAAATGATGTTCATGTGTGAGCACTTTTAAACATCAAATTTAATAAGTTAAAGTTTAAACTTGAAACTGAAAAGCAACAATAATAAACAAAAACCTATTGCATTAAACTATTTTAAATCTTTGATGATGTAGATCATTCTCATATCCTAGCTTCAAAGTTATTAATTTTGAACACTTTGATCTTGTTTATTTATATTTTTTATAGACTTTTAATCTATTTTTAAGGGGTCATACTTGACCTTCATATTTGAATTTTCATGTCAAATTTTAATCTTTCTAAAATCCAACTTCTCCTTGTAAAGCTTTTGGACATGATGCATATTTGTTTCTCGTTGTGCTCAAGATTGTGTAAAAATTGAAATACAAATGCAATTATGAAGTTAAACAAAATAATTCATGCTTATGTTTTCAAAGTAATCAAGCGCACATTTTCAAAAGGCCATTCCTTCAATGGTTTACATAAGGAGTTGGGGGCTTGTGGCCCAATTGATTGCCTCTAGATTCTTGTAGTTAAGGGGGCATCAATTCATGTTTGTTTCCATTCAAGGCCCACTTGAAGTTGGCACATGAATTTTCCCCCTCCAATAGCATAGGCTTGCATCCTTCCTTTTGAATAATTTTCATAGAGGGGTGTTGATTATCATGATAAGATTTCAAAGGGTTTATGTGTTCCTTTTTCTAGCATCAATTCCAACATGTCTTTTGATTTTCGTTGTGCTTGATTTAAATCTTGTGTAGGCTTGGGTTTAGGTCTTTGATTTTCATTTCCCCATTCACCGTATCATTTCATATAACTTCACACATCTTTTCTTCAACATTGCACATCAGGTTGGGCCTTCCTTATTTGATAGCTTGTGGCTTGGCCCAATGCATTTGTGGCTAGCCTATATTAGATTCAACATGGATATAATTTTTGCGGTGTGACCATAAGGGGGCAACATATTATTACTCATGACATTATTCAAGATTTTTTGCTTTCATTGCTAGAAATATTGGGTTTCATGTTTTGTGTAAGTGAACAATGTTTTCCCATCACCCTCCCTCTAGTTTTTGTGTCAATGGGTTGATATTGTGTTCGCTTCAAATGGGGTCCACATTCTAGTTGATGTTTTCATGGTTGATCCCACCTGCATATATTTAGTTTCATGAATTGCCATTTTTTGGAAAGTGGTCACATTGATTGTGGCCTAAGCAAAGGATGGGCTATATTGCGTTCAACACCTTGATGATATTTCCCTAATGTTATAGCTATATTTAGGTGTTTACACCAAGAGGTCCATGATTTTTTTATTAATGTGTCAACATGATATGGTCAACCAAAGGTTATGATGGCCTTCTTCTATTGATTTTGCATTCATTTTTTAAGTAGAAAGGTGTTAGTAACTTTACAAAAAGAGTTAATGTCATTATCATATTGAAGCAATCTTTTAAGTTTCTTGCTCATCTCCTTGTTGGATTTGCTTCACATCATTAGTGAAAGTTTTAGGTCATAGGTTGCTACTTGGTTCTCATTGCAATTTTCTTTTACTTTTGTTGATGCACTTGTGTTTTTAAATGTTGTGTATCGGTTGTGTATTGGTTGAACATTGGTCTTCTCTTTTTGTTCTTCCCTTTCCCCTTTTGGGTGGGTGTTTGTTCTTTAATTGTGTTTGGTAGGGTTTCATGGTTCTAATAACTTTGTTTTAATAATTAGCTAACAATACCCATGGGCTATACCTAATATGAAGCACAAAGCAAAATTTACCACGAACCAAACCTTGGCAGATCACAAGGTATATGAACAAGAGGGTTCTTATCCCTACTCCTCAATAGTGGGAGGGTTCTTACACCTACAAGTAGGCATAATTTCCTTCCCATCATCCTTGAGGAGTAGGCATAATATCCCTCCCAATTTGTAAGAGGAAAATTGATAGATATAGGTGCCCTCCGCATACACTACAAATTTTCTGGGAGTGCTTTACCAATGCAATTTATCCTATCTAAGGTCAGAAGATTTAGAGTTTGGGGTTTTTTTGGCCATTAGGACCTGATTTGGGGACGTTGATGGGGCCCTCAATTTGAGACCCGGAGAGCCCTAGAATTTGGGATTGCTTTCGTTCAAGCGAGAGACTGTGTTTCTGGCTGTGCTCTCGTGCGGTGCACAGCTCTCAACGGGTGCTTCTTCGTTCCCACCAGAGATACAACCATATCCCTTCTTCCGCACGTATGTCTCCAGCGTTGTCTTCTTCTTATGCATTTATACTGAAATGTGTTATTTAAATGTTTAAAATTCCGGAAAATGCTGTTGAAGATGGCCTGAGCATATTTGCCCATTTGCAGGTTTGGTGTCCTGAAGGAGGAAGCAATGTCAGAGCCAAACGGTGATAAGGTGGTGAGTGTCTATGACCTAGATGTTGCGGAGAAGGTTAGTATTGCAGGTGCTGAAGCTCCCCTCAGAGACCTTGATGCACCTGAAGAAACGAAGGAGAAACGTAAGAAGGCCCCTAGGGAGAAGAAGAAAGAAATTGTACATGGAGGTGGTGCAGCAGGAGGTAAAAGCTTTGGAATCTTTCTGTCTATTCCAAATCACGTTGTATCAAAATTCGCACTGTTTTGCTTTGTTTGAAAATCGGGAGCTTTGTTTTGGACCCATGGTGCTGAAAGTTGTCAAGGCCAATTTCTGACACAATTTTTGTGATTTGCAGCAAAGAAGAAAGAAGTCAAGAAAGAGTCAGGCCTTGGTCTAGCATACAAGAAGGAAGAGAACTTTGGGGATTGGTACTCAGATGTAAGACAAACATTTCAACCTTCACCCTGGATGATGTTTCTGTGAAGCTCTTCTATGGTGTGACCTTCTAGGGTTTAGAGACTCTCAATGGCAGTGTTTTTGACTCAGAGGATACTGACAATTTTCTTTGATTGAATAAATACAGCTGGTTGTTCGAGGAGAAATGATTGAGTACTATGATGTGTCTGGGTGTTACATTCTCCGGCCTTGGTCTTATGCTATCTGGGAGTCCATTAAGGTACCCTCCATTTGTATGGGCAAGAATATTGGATTTTTTAGGGCAACAGTTTGCCTTTCAATCTTGAATGATTCTCCTCTACATATTACATGTGTATATAAGAAGAAAGCATATGGTTTCTGCCAAAGGATAGGATGCATGATCTGTATTCTATTTAAGGAGATGCCTTAGTAACTAAAAGCATTCAGGAGGGTTTAGGGTTTTGTAACTGAATTCAATGGTGGTGAATGTCATGAACAGAATTTTTTTGATAAGGAGATCAAGAAGATGGGCATTGAGAACACCTACTTCCCTCTTTTTGTATCAGAGAAGGCACTGACAAAAGAGAAAAACCATGTTGAAGGTTTTGCCCCTGAGGTATTTTTGCCTCTCCACTTAACATGACATTGCATTGACCTCCGTATTGTCTGTGCCTTTCTTTGAGTATTTCCATGTTGGACTCTTTGCATTCAAGTTAGCAGTACACAAGGTTTATGGTTTGGAACTTGGCAAGCTCCATCGATTCTTTGACTCTCACGTCTTAATTTCACCATTTTGGCTGTGCCTGTGCACAAGCAGGTTGCATGGGTGACGAAATCAGGAGACTCCCAATTAGAGGAGCCCATTGCCATCCGCCCCACCAGTGAGACAGTTATGTATCCCATCTTTGCTAAGTGGATTCGGGGTCACCGGGACCTTCCTCTTAGAATAAATCAGTGGTGCAATGTGGTGCGGTGGGAGTTCAAACATCCTACTCCTTTCATCAGGTGAGTACTTTGCTGATCACCCACTGAAACTGATCAATCCATGACAAAAGCACAGTTGTGTGTCTCTACGATCAAGTCCAGATTTTTGTTACAGAATGAAGCAACAAGTGTAGCATGTAGTCCCTGCCAAAGCTGATGCCAATTTGTTTTCTTAGTTCAATGATTGATCTATTACAGTTATTTCACAGGAGTCGTGAGTTTTTATGGCAGGAAGGTCATACTGCATTTGCTACAAAGGAGGAAGCTGACAAAGAGGTGTGCATTCACTTTTTACCAGTCCGTCTCTGTAGAATACGTTGTATTAGAAGCAATCTGCATCTTGCAGTAACCCCACATTTGAGTTGTACTATGTTGCATCTATTTCAAGGTCAAGTATTTCTCACTCTTATAGGAGCACAAAGTTTGACTATATAGGTCTGAAGCAAAAGAATTTTTTTGATGCATACCTGAAATTTACCTGAGCAGGTGCATGCCATACTGGAGTTATATCGTCGAGTATATGAGGAACTGCTGGCAGTGCCTGTTATAAAGGGTGTGAAGAGTGAAATTGAAAAGTTTGCTGGTGGTCTCTATACAACAACTGTGGAGGTTTTTTTCATTTCATTCTGCATTCTTTCATTTATTATGATGAGACATCAATTCAGTGATGCTTCTGTTGCCCCAGAAATGTGACAGAAACTCCGGACACAGATTTTTGTACTACTTGCTGAAAATTTTGGGCACCTTGTTGCATACTTATCTATACCCAACAGAGCTGACAAAGTTAGTGGGGGAATAGTTGTAGCTAGTCACTGCATTATGAAGGTTATGGTGCGGTACTTTGTGACTGATGCTCATGAGCTTATGACCACACTCATTTTTATTGTGTTAGTTTTGGTTTGGTGGAACTGAAACAACAGTTACATTCAAAATGTTATTGTTGAGTATTCTCTGCAATTGTATAGATATAAATTCAGTGATTCTGGGGCTTTCACCACCCATAGACATTACGGGTTAAAGTGGAGTTAGCATTGATTTCTGGAGCCCTTCTGTGGGAAAAGAGCTGAAATGAGTCCACAGTGGTTCATTTTGTGACAGGCATTTATCCCCACCAGTGGGCGTGGTGTCCAAGCAGCCACATCACATTGTCTTGGTCAAAACTTTGCAAAGATGTTTGAGATTATGTTCGAAGATGACAAGGGGGAGCGGAAGATGGTTTGGCAAAACTCTTGGGGTCTCACCACTCGCTCGGTACTGCCCTTCAGCTCTCATGGGTACATATTCTTGATTAAACAACACTGATTACTCATAACTGTTCATGGACTGTTAAGAGTGACCAAATATCATGGATGGATGGCAACATGAGTGATCATGAAGGATTTGGTTCATGCTAAGCATAAATGCATTCTGTCTCTTTATCTATGAGTACACTTCGTCTATGGATTGCTTACTTTGGTTATGGTTTGCGGATAGGACTGACTTTGATTTGAAGGTAAAATTTACATATTAAATGTGTCTGCAGATAGGAGTGATGGTGATGGTACATGGAGATGACAAAGGGCTAGTGTTGCCTCCCCGAGTGGCACCCATCCAGGTGGTTGTGATTCCTGTACCTTTCAAGGGCATTGACCCCTCTGATGAATGCTTGAAGGTTGTCCACCAGTTGCAGCAAGCAGATATCAGGGTAAAGGAGGACCTACGTGATAATTACTCCCCAGGCTGGAAGTATTCACACTGGGAGCTGAAAGGGGTTCCCCTTCGGATTGAGATTGGACCACGGGACATTGAAAAGAAGCAGGTAGATGCTACTTTTGGGAACATTCAGTGTTAGGGACCCACCTATCTATTGTGTTTGGTAAGGTAGTTTGAAGCAATGTTTTCAGGGCAATGGGTGTGTGGACTTTGGGGTCTTGCAATCCCTTAGAATAGGTGGTTATTTGTGTTATGTAGGTACGTGTTGTTCGACGGGATTTGGAAGACAAAGCAGAAGGTCGATCTCAAGATATTCCTGTCGCAGATCTTGTGGAGAGAATTGGGAAGATTTTGGATGAGATGCAGAAGCATTTACTGGAAAAAGCTAGAGAGGAGAGAAGTTCATGCATTGCAACAGCTTACAACTGGGATGACTTCATGGCTGCACTTAACAACAGGAAGATGGTCCTTGCCCCCTGGTGTGATGAAGTGGTAAATTATTCTGCTCTTACTGCCTATCATGTCATTTTGTTTGTGTCCAAGAGTTTCATCATTTCTCTTGGCAATATTTGATCAAATATGTAAGTCTTTGGCACCAATCAGCAGAAAATGCACTAGGGATATGTTAATTAATTTACATGTGGAACTCTCAGGACTATACATTCAACATATCTTGCTGAGTGAAAAGATTTGGTGAATCTTATGCAGGAGGTGGAGGAGAATGTGAAGGCCCGGACTAAAAGCGAAGGGGATGGGGGGGCAGCCAAGACCCTGTGCATGCCCTTTGAGCATGATACTCTCCCAGTGGTGCAGGAATTTCTCCCTGAAGGTAGAGATTTTTCCATCCCAGTTGGTGACTAGTCATATACTCTCACTGTAGGGTAGATTGACCTATTGTCAGTTGAGTCTGAAACAAGCATAGTAAGCCATCATTAGGCTTGGAGAACAATATTTTTGTGTTTGATCCTTCAGTGGAAAATCTGTCACCCTAGAATGGTGGAGACAATTGATTCCTCTGCTCTAGCCAGTTTCTAATCTGGATTGTTTGTTGTGTTGTCTCCGTGGTCAGGTACTAAGTGCTTTGCATCAGGCAAGCCTGCAAAGAGATGGGCATTGTGGGGGCGTAGTTATTGAGCAGTATCCACTTCAATTCTTGTTTTCTCATAAATGCATCATCAGTCCAATTGGGTCTTTTATTTGATGAGTTTTTTCATCCTACTTTTGCTGAAGTGCCAAACAGATTAGTTTTAGGTCTGATTGTTTGCTGATACTCATGGGTGAGCATTATTGTGGTCAAAGTGTAGGTAGCTGACACATAGGGCACAGTCAAAACAACTGAAAAGTGAATGGGTCCTCCAACAGATATTCACTTGGAGATTATATTTTTCATCTTTCAATAACCAACAAACAAGGTTGGTATATGTGAGACTCTGTCCACAATTATATATGTTAAGAGGTGATATGGACACCATGAATCTTCAAAGCGACCACTGGCAGCTTAGTGATTTTTTAGTTTTTACTTCATTTCTGTAGGTTATCAACTCTAAGAACATGATTGCAGCCAGACTATGATAATTTAGGGACTTTCATGCTAGTGAAAACATTTTAGTTAAATTTTCTTCCTAAGCAGAGTTAGTTGTGCTTATGCCTTGTTACCTGGAATTGAACACAGGGTACATTCCTATTCTTGGTTTTTAGTCTTAGCAAGTTTTTAGTTTTTATTCTTGGTTGGTGTGTCTTTCAGAAAATGGAGGGTCTTCCTGGTGGGATGCCTTTTACAAGTTCATGACTTGTGGTTTCATGGCTTAGCTTTGATAGATGGGGGGAGCATTATACATGTGCTGGTGATGCCATATGTTTGGGATAAACCTCCAAATCCTTATGATGCCATTTGCCACTGATCATGAAGTAGTTTTATAGGTTTGGTTCAATTCTAGTGAGACATGTTAGTTGTGGTTGAAGTGCTATAAACATGATGCCAATAATTGGTAGAATAGTCCTAAATGATAGAAAACTTCCTAGAAAATAATGAAGAGAAGATGGTCATTTGTTAGAAATCTTTGAAGATTTAATTAATTAAGCTTGAGTTTCTATAGCTATAGCTATGAGTGTCTAACAAGATTAAAGGAGACCTGTAGAACTAAATGTGAAGGTGGAATATAGAATTAAACATCAAAGAGTTGCTGAATGATTGTGTGGAAAAGAATCTGGTCATCCTTTTATAATATAGGTGGAGGGCATCTTACATAAGACAATACTTTGCATGGCATTTAAGTCATAAGTGTGATTGCTGAAGGGCTTTTCGGCATATGATTGATTGCCATAGTACTTTTTCCTGTAAGATGCCAACGTAAATATCCTGAGTTTCTACACTGGGCCTTTTTGTATAGGGTATGGGCCCATAGTGGGGGTTATAGAATACAAAAAGAACCATACAGGACTTGATTCTAGGACTAGATAAAGCTTGTAAGGGCACAATAGTTGGTCCTTTTCATCAACGAGTAGGTAACCTGTGGCTATGCCACTCCAGCCACCCCGAATGCCATAAAAGGCCGTGGCACCTCGCTTGGCCCCCCGCAGCGGCTGCCCTGGCTGCAATTCGCGAATGTCTGTGATCTCATGGTGAGGTCTCACTTTTGAGATCCCTTTTTCCAGTTCTTGAGAATATGGGTCACAACCCTTGCATAACTGTGTTAGGGTTTGGAGCTTGAGAATATGGGTCACAACCCTTGCATAACTGTGTTAGGGTTTGGAGCTTTCACTTTTAGGTCTCAAGGTTAGGTCGCACTTTTGAGATCCCATTTTCCAGGTCTTGAAAGTATTGGGCAGAACCACAACAAAACCTTGCTTAGGTTTCAAGGCTCGTCATGGAGCTCTGAAGGTGAGGGTCCCACTTTTGAGATCTCGCTTTCCAGGTCTTAAAAGTATTGGACAGAACCGCAACAAAACCTTGCTTGGGTTTCAAGGTTCGTCATGAAGGTCTGAAGGTGAGGTCCCATTTTTGAGATCCCGCTTTCCAGGTCTTGAAAGTAGAGGACAGAACCGCAACAAAACCTTGCCGGGTTTTCAAGGTTAGTTATGGAGGTCTGAAGGTGAGGTCTTGATTTTGAGATCCCGCTTTTCAGGTCTTGAAATTATTGGACAAACTGACCCATAACTGATGATACCTCTTGTCTCCATGTCCCTAAACAGACAGACCCCTCATTTCTTGAGACCTGAAGTTTTGTCCACATAGATAGACAGACACCATGTTGCTTTAATATATTAGACTAGTGTGAACCCAGTGCATAATGCACCCCGTCGATCCCCCTCACCCGGTCCTTTGCATTTCTCACTCCGGTTCTAAACGACGATGAACTCTTTTGGGAATAGAAATTTCATGCAGCCAATGGAAGGCCCAAGCATGCGCTCAAGGTGCCTTGCTTTTATTCCTTTTAAATTTTGGGAGGAAGGGCCGGGGGGGGGGGGGGGGGGGGGGGATTTCTTTTCATTTTTCTTTGGTTCCCAATGTGTTCCCCAACATAATATTACAATGTGTTCTTTCTCACTTCCACCTATTAAGACCCCTAGAACCCCACCTCCACCCCCTCATTCTTTTTCAAGTAGGGTTTTTTTTCAATATTTATAAGTTTTATTTTTTCTTATTTTTTACTCTTTATTTGGTTTCTTCATTTTTGGATTTATTTTCTCTTTTAAAATTTTTTTACTGTATTTCCCTTTCCTTGTTTCATTTGTTTCCATTCCTTTTTTATAGTTTTTGCGTTTTTACTTTTTTTTCGGTTTATGTTTGTTTCATGTTTTTATTTTTTCTATTCTTATTTTGTCTATCTTCATTTTTTTCTATTTTTATGGATTTATTTATTTTGTTTCTATTTTATTTTTCAAAAAGATTCTAGTTTTATAATGAAAATATATTTTTAAAAAAATTGTATTTTTGTTTGATTAGATGCAGGTCCCCCGGTTTTCCCCAAGGATTTCTTTAATAGAAATGGCACCTCGTTCGGCCTTCTACAGCAGCTGCCCTGGCCACCCTGCCTTGCCCCTGTTATCACCTCACCTATCCTATTTTGCCATCTACTACAAACCAGCTCCACAAGGAATGGGTAGTGATTGGAAGAATCTTCCAAGCACTGCCCAATTTTTGTCCACATAGACAAACAAACACCACCATGTTTGCTTTTATATATAAGATACCCTTGAACTAGTTTCATTTGTTGTTCTACTTGCTCACCCCTAAACCCCAACCTATATGGGAGAGGAAAAGATGATATACACACCTAGTTGTAGAAGAGCATGCTTGAAAGAAGGACTAACACTAAAAAAAGTTGTGTTGTACATGCCCTTGCAACTAGATAGTCACCACAAAATTGAATTCATGAACAACAAAGTCCACAACTTTCAAGTTATTGATTTCCATAATAGTTTAAACCACAAAGAAACACCTGATTCGGCATATTACATGACTACTTATGTAATAGGATATAAGTCATAATCATGTAGATGCGTTGGAGAATTGAAGCATATTATTTTATCATTTGTATTTATGCCTTCATTGTCAAAAAGAGAAAAATGCATTCACTACCATTAAGTGTTGTGTGCTTATCAATGCATTCCACATCCAAAGACCCTTGGTACATGGTTTGTGGGTGGGTGCAATAATGAAGCCACTATTTCATCCAAAAAGCTATAAACCCGTCCCTCCATGATAGGCAATTAGTTTTCATCATTGGCACTTGGAGCTTGGGAAGGTATAAGAACATGGTGTCATCTTGGAAACTACTTTTGTGCAAGCAGGACAAAATGTTTGGTAGGTTCAAGTAGCCCATGATAATCCTCGTATGCTTTCCTTCATTCTATATTGATTAAAATGATGATTTTTTCCATTGTTGTAGCATATGACAAATTGGTGATGTTTGATTTTGGTGCGCATGCTAAGATTGATGGTGCATCACATTATTTATTGTGGGCGAAAATTGCCTTTAATGAAAAAAAAACATTGTTTGTTAGGTACAAAAAGATCATAGATAAATTTTGGCCTTCATTGCACAAAACAAATGATTTTGCGGGATAACATGTACTCATCAAGGAACACATAAAGGTTGCCTATTTAAGAACAAGGAATTTTTATTTGATAGGTTTTTCAACAAGAAATTAGGTGAGATTTGTTTAGTTCACAAACTACCATGTATTGTTATGACTACTATTCTTAGTGGGTTGTCAAATTGTTTCAACTGAACATGACCAAAAAAACATTAGAAGATCCTAACTATTCAAGAATGTCACAGTTAGTAAAATGCATTGAACACACTAGTGGTGACATTTATAGAGGCAAATCATGTTCTATTTCTAGGATTGCTTTTAAGGCTATGGAGGATGTAAGCATCTTGGACATGGATGATCCTTTTGAGAGAGACTTATTCACTACAAAATATCTTCTAATTTTGCAACATGTTGTGGATGAATATGTTGCAATTTGGAATAAACATAGGGTTAGGAGGATTAACCAACATGTATTGATTAGGTACTTTCAAAAGTTTGAATGGTTTTAAAAATGGAGGAATCATTTTGATGACATCCATACTAATGTTCCACCTAATGAAATAGGGACACAAGATCCATGTCCATTAGGGGGGAAACACAAATGGAGGTTGTGACAAGATAGGAATGAAAGTAATGTTCAACCTCTTAAATTGCTTTCTAATTTGGCATTAGTGAAGGACAAGGCATACATTATTGGTAATGAAGGGAAAATAGTTGATTTTTTTTTTTTGCATTATTATTTGAGTGATTATTATCACATTGCAATTGAAAAATGCATCTATTAAACAAACATTGATGTGGGTGATGAAGTATGTGATGCAAGTCACAAGGCTTATGATTTATTAACGATAGAGGTGAAGCATTTTAGTGAAGTTGACAATTGACATAGTTTAGTCCAGTCAAACATTACCTCTTGGACTTGTGTTTTTAAAATTGCAATTATGAAGTTTTATTTTTATCTCTCAAGGTTTCGTTGTACAAATTGATCCTTCACTTGAATTTTTGAATTTCAACATGTTATGGAGTATGAGTAAGACAACGGGACCTTTGTTGTAGAAACAAAAAAATCCATATGAAAATTTATGAAATGAAACTCCAAAACACCACCAAAAGAATCAAAACAATAGAAACATTTAGAACTTCAAATCAACTTTGATAATTGAGCTAAAACAAGAGCTTTGGAATTCTAGGGAAAGAATTGTTGATAGGACATGTTTTCATGTCCTAGGCCTTCATTTCCTAGGACACGTTTTCATGTTCCTAAACTTTTATGTTTTAAAACATATATTCATATCCCTAGGCCTTCATGTCCTAGGACATGTTTTCATGTCCCTAGGCCTTCATATCCTTGGCATTTGGGACAAGCAAAATTTTACAAGGCTATGTGTAAATGTCGTTTAGCCCATAAACAAGCAAGCCCTAGGCCTTCGATCTTGCATGTCTCAGGCCCTAGTGTTTTTGGATTGTGCATAAATCCTAAGCCTTGAAATCCTCTTGTCCTAGGCCTTCAAACCTTACTATCTTAGGCTTTTAAAGACATCATGTCCTAGGATGTCAAGTCCTAGCATATGTAGGCTAGTGTCCCACGGCTTAAACACCTACTTTCATGGATGACTTAGTGATTTGTATGTCTTGGGCTTCAAGGGCAAAACACATTCATTAGTCTAGGACAAATGAAACTAGTATGGCTCTTTTTGTATTTCATAGGGGTAGTATGGGGACAAGGGGCCTAAGATGAGGTGGCCATTGAATCTAACCTTACATTTTGGGAATGTCCAATGTTGGGCAATTTTTATTTATTTTTGTTAACGCTAGCAATCTATGGTTTAAAGGATCCTCTTAATAACTATTGGTGTTGGATGAGTAGTTCAATGGTGAACTCCATTAGGCACATGTATTTGATCTAAGGGGTTAAATAAAGCAACTTGAATTTCAATCACATACAATTTATGTATTATACATAGATTATGTCATAAGATTTTATTCATATTTTTAAAATGATATAATTTATGCATTACATTCAAATTATGTCATAGGTTTTGATTTAGATTTTTAAAACTATTAGATTTTAAAAACACATATATCTAAGAACCAATGTTTTTTTTTGGGCAAATTATAGCTAGATTTTGTCTTTTCAAAAAGGGTAACCACTACTACAATGGGGGAAAAAAGGTTTAGGTGTTTTTTTGGCCAAAAAACATTGGATGTGAACTATGACTGGCCAAAACATGATGACGGCAGCACCGTGAGTTGCTGTTTGAAACCCTAACATCTTTTATTATGTCACCAAAAAGTGGGTAAGGGAGCCATTGGTTGCACCACAAAACAAGATCTAGACCATCCATCAAGTTCGAACGCAAGACATAACAAACATTAATCACCAGGGTTTTGAGTAGGGTGTGAAGAACTTGCTAGAGCTTTAGTTTTGTGTGTTTACAAGCTCCTTGCCAGTTGTTTTTTTCTTATAATGCAGTGTCACCACAAAGTTTTAAAGTTGTTGTATTCATTAGTGTATAATCTTTAATGCAAATTGTAGGGTGTGCATCATGAAAGCTTATTCACATGAATTTTTGCAATGTGAAATGATGATTGGGTCCAAATGACATATAATGAGCTAATGTGTTTACTTTGCATTTAAGACTATTGTCCTTTTTGAGGTCATTTTTCCCAAAAAAACATGTTTTCTTAAAGAGGAATTTTCAAATGAAATGCTTTGAAATTTCTTATATTTTGTATTTATAGTTGCCCCAATATGTCATATGTTTTTTACAATCAAATTCAACAAGAAATATGAAATTTTTGAAAGTGCACAAATTTTGCTAGATTTTGTGTTTCGTCTTGAAAATTTGTCATAATTTCAAATCATACCACAACATGTTAACACTTTCAAGTTTAATTTTTTATGTTATAAACTACAAGTTTTTTTTAAACAACATATACATCGCATCACATTTCCATGTTGAAAAGGACTCATACACTTTCTTGAACCTTATTTTTTGATAAACACAAAATTTTTAAAAAATAATAAAATGAAAGTTTTTTAGATGCATCTAATAGTACCTTATTATTATAAAAAATTAAGTATGAAATAAAATATGTAATGAAAATTAAAGGGCCCTTTATGAAAGTAATGTCATTGAATAAAGTTACTAAACATCCTTTATTCAAACCAAACTTTAATATTAGAATTTTGTTTGATTCATTTAGAATTTTTCAATATCCATATTATTCAATAAGCACAACTTTCCATGATTCACTTGCCATTAAAGTGGCACCACATAGACGAATGCAATAAGAATTGCAAAAAAGTTGACATTTTGACATCAAATTTGGCTTGTTTGAATTCATCCGCATTTGATTGACGGAAGCGGTGATTTTCCAAAAGATCTTTCTAACCTAGGAGTCGATGTTCAATAACGGGGAAGTATTGAACTACTTTATATTGTTGTTTAATGTGTTAAATGCCTCAAGGTGCTTTGTAAGTGATTTTGTTGAATCTTTTTGTACAGCCTAGCAATGGTGGTTGTGCTAGTTTTGTTGGTCATTAATTGACTAATGTTGTAATTTATATGATTTTTGTGTAATGGAGTTGTTGTCATTAAGTAATTGTTGCAACTTGCAACACCTTTGTGTAATGTGGATTCTATACCATTATAGGGGCTTCATGAATTGGAACTTGGGAAATCATATTTAAAATTTTGGGAATTGGCAGGGGTTTGGTGAATGAGAATGTGGGAAATCACTAATCAAAGCTTGAAGGAAGTGTAATGCATATTCAACTTGTTGTTTTTCCTCAATAGTAAAATTTTTACACCCCCTAGTTTGTTTCCATTTTTGTTTGTGTTTTAGTTTTAGTTCCTATTTGTGGGTTTTCAAATCTATTTTCAACCTCTATTTAGTCTAGAGTTGCATTTCATCTCTTTCTGTCTTTTTACATTAGAACTCATTTCAATTTAAAGTTAAGGTCTTTGTTTGTGAGTCTTTAGATCTTCATCCTCTCTATCTAGTTTAGACTTTGCATTCCATCTATTTTTATTTCTTTGCATTAGAACTTATTTTGGTTTAAGGTTTAGGTTGTTATTTGTGAGCCCTAAAATATGTCTTCATCTTCTTTGGAGGGTAAAACCAAGGTAAGGAGCCAATTTTGGCGTAACCATTCCTTGGTTTTGATGTTCATAAGTCTCATACATTAAGTTAATGTTGAAAATATATGTCATATTTATGTGAAGCCCTTTTTAATATATTAATTTAACATTTAATAAAATTTGAAAGTAATCCAATAAATATAGAATACCTTTCAACACATTTAAAAACTCGTAACCAGTGTTTTTTAGCACATTGAAATAATGTAAAAACATTGTTTAAGCATTGTTGTTTAACACTACCTCAAGACATTTCATCCAATCTTGTGATGCCACATCATCTTTTCAGGACTAGTCATAGTGATTTAGGAGGTTGTTGGCTCCTACTAGCCTATTTTTATTTTGAAATCTAAAGCTTGCATTCTATCTCTATCTCTACATTAGAGTTGAATTTTGTTAAAGGTTTAGCTTCCCATTTGTGAGTCTTGAGATCTATCTTCAACATTTCTACCTAGTGTTTGCAATTCCAGAGCTCATAAGTTCTTATTTGTGAGTTTTCAAATCTGTCATCATCCCTTAAGTTCTCTATCAAGTCTTGAATTTTTTGCATTCCATCTTTCTCTATTTCTTTACACCAAAGTTTAATTATCTTTAGGGTTTAGGTTTTTGTTTGTGAGTCTTCATATTTGTTTTCATCTTTTCAACTTTTTGTCGAGTCCAAAGCTTTTGCATTCCATTTCTCTCTATCTTTCTACATTAGAAATCAATTCTATTTAAGGTTTAGGTTTTTGTTTGTGAATTTTCAGATCTATTTTCATCCTTTGAGCTCTTTGTCTAGTCCCAAGTTTTTGCATTCCATCTTTTTCTATCCCTTTACACCAAAGTTCAATTATGTTTAAGGTTTAGGTTCATGTTTGTGAATTTTCATATCTTTTTTCATCCCTTGAGCTTTTTGTCCAATTTAAAGTTTGCATTCCATCTCTTTCTATCTTTCTACACTAGAGTTCATATATGTTTAGGTTCTTGTTTGTGAGTTTTCAAATTTATTTTCAACCTCTCTAGAGTTTAGAGTTTCCCAACCCCATCTTTTTTTTATCTTTCTACATTAGAATTCGTCTCAATTTAAGGTTTAGGTTGTTCTGGTTGAATCTTTAGATTTGATCTACCTTTCTAGATTCTAGAGTTTGCAACTCTAGAGTCTTGATTCAAATCTATTTTTCATAATACCTCCATAACTTCCTCACACCTACAATTTCAAGTATTTTTTTCTAGTAGGAACCTTGATGCTATCTAGGTGGGCATCTTATAATCTCTAATAACAATGTTGCTTTTTCATCTCATGGTCCTCTTCCATCTCCTCCCTTTTTCTCACTTGACCAGTTTAATATTTCAAATCATAACAATGATGATGATGTTGTTATGAAAATCAATGATTCTTCTTCCACCCCTAATGTTCATTTGCCAAATGTCCCATCAGTCAAGAAAAATTACTATGATGCTAATAGGAAGTTCAAGGAATCTTAGGTTGCAAAATTGCCATGGGCAGAATTTTGTTTGGGATCAAATGACAACCTACACATTATCAAGTGTAGGATTTGCATTGAGGTGGAAGGAAAGGATAAAATCGTTGTTGGTAAGTGGGATTTTCTTTGTAAGCATGCATGTTGGTAGAAAGTTGAGAAAAAATTGGAACTAATGTGAAAAAGGGGGAGTTGTATTACTCCAAAAATTGCAAACATGCCAAAAATCATAAGTTGCTTGCTTTTCATAGTGGACAGACTGTTGTTGCCCAACTTGGGAATGGGGGTGTAGGAGAGAAAGGAATAAAGGTTGTGCAATTTGCCACAATTATTTCATTTGTTGCAATAAGGATGTCCCATGTTGGAATATGAGGCAATAAAACCACTATATGAATTTCTTTTAGTCCAACCACTAGTAAGAAACATTGGAGTGATAACTTTGGATGGACGATTGCTAAATTCATGCATCATGAGGTGTTATGAGCAATTAGAGTTGCAATTGGGGCTATTCGTTTCATTGCTTTGCATGTGATGAATTTTCCACATTAAATAACTAGTCTTGGTTATTTATCCATTGTTATGTTGTGGAAAATTGGGTGAGGATTCCTATTTCAATTTCTCTTGATTTTGTTTTGGAAGGATCTAGAAATGGCAATCTAATAAAAGTGATGATGGAGGCATTGACTATAGGATTTAGATGTGCTCTTGGCTGTGATAAACCATGGAGTTTGATGTCTATGCTTAATATTTTTGGTTTCACATGAATGCTTTGTTTTTTAGTTTTTTGATTTCCAATGGTTACCAAATGTATGGCTTCAAGTTCTTTTATTTTGGTTGCCTGAAAGTGTATTAGAAGTTCAGTGTAGGTGCCAAATCTACATATTGTGCAATCTCATAATTGCCAAAAAACTATAATTGCATCCTCGTGTTAGCCAAATACTTCCACTGCCAAATTTGGAGGGGATGCCATATAATTTAGCTAGTAGCCACATTTTGAATAAGAAACTAGAAGTGGAGCCAGAGAAGGCTCCCGGAACTTAGGCTACTAGCCCCGTGAGCACCATAGAATGTGTAGAAGGGGCCACTAGGGCTAATTCCCAAAATTGGAAAAAAAAACATTACTAAGAACGCACAATGCAAAACATATAAATGAATAACAATTTAAAAAAAAGAAAAGAAAACAATATGCACATATACAAGCAAATCACAATCATTACTACTATGACTAACATTTCTATTACAATCATTGGTGCTAGTCATTACTAAATTTATTACTAATGACTACTTATGACTCTTCAATTATTCTAGCCGTTGCACAACTTGAAAAATTAATCTTCTACACCATGGCCATCATTCTGCTTATAAAAATCTTTGTATAGGGTCTCCTTGGTTGGGTTTGGGGAATGGTTTTCCTTGGTGGCCAGATCCCACCTATATGGTCCCTATTTTTTGTGACCCATTAGTTTGGATCCATGAACCTAAGTAGACACCCTGGTAGAGCCCTGGATGGCGTTTAAAAGACTGCCCACACCGGAAATGTTCCCCACCCATGATGGGTTTAAGCTTGCCCATCGTAAAGCAAAGGCAAATTTCATCATAAGCCTAAAACATTCTAGATCACGAGGAGTAGGAATGAGACACACCATCATGAACCTTACATGTACATGAGGCCTCTCACACCTACTTAGTGTATAGGTGTAAGGAGCCTCTTGGAAGCATAAGGTGCCCTGCAAATGCAATAGGGAAATTCTCCAAGAACTTGACACGATGTGAGGCATTGTCAGAAATGATGGCCTCTGTGGTTTTGCTAGGTGATGCCCTATGAGTGGTGCCTACATTCCCAAACTTTGGACTTGAGCTCAGCTCTTGCATTGCATGAGTTCGTCCTTTTGGGAGCGTCCCACTCTTAGTGCTGTACCCTACACAATAAGACTCTACACGATTCTTGGGATTTGCATGGGGTAGGAATGAATATTATGTGTTTTGAGTACGGTGAGACCCGAGGAGTGTGGGTGTTCCTGAAATAAGCACTCATCGGAATTAGAGTCACATAGGGAAAAGTTCCATTTTGTAATGTGGCCTCTAGATACATTAAACTATTTTTGCCGATGCTTTGCACATTCTATTTGGATCTACCCTTGTCAGCCTTTGTTTTCTTGTGTCAAATTTTGTACCATTGAGATAATTTTGAAACTTTTTTGTTGCAAATTGAAGGCGTTTTCAAGAAATTTGCCCAAAAATCAATTTAAGGAAAAAAATATTTTTTTTTGGGGAGATTTATATACATGGTTCAAAGTGTAAGAACACTCTTGAAATGAAATATAGGTTCCCTATTGTGGGGGTAAATTAAGGTATGGCCACACTTGGTGTATAGGGCTTGTACTAATATCACCTTAACATGCACAAAGTGTCACAAATCACAATATCATACCTATGACTCTTGTTTGGCACTAATTAATTTTTAAGAGGGCCAAATAATAATTAAAAAAAAGAATAGTTTGTCAAAATTCTAAAAAGTTAAACTTAATTTGAAACAAAAGATAATTTTGATTTCTAATGGACTTAACATGCTTAGAATTACATTGTTGAAAATTTAAACTATTCAGATTAGGGTTGTTGGACCCCTTTTTTCAAAAAAAATTATTAGTTTGACAATATTTGCCAAACATGAGTTGTAGGTACAATACCACAATGTCTAACATTGCAAGTTACCATTCCTTCTGAAAATTGTTTCAGTGTGTTCACAGATTTATGTTAATTAATAACTAACATTGATTCATCTTTTGGAGTTTGCAATCTAGTTCACACTTACAAAAGTTTTTTTTTTTTTTTTTTGAAAGAGAGGAAAAAAAAAGGATAGACAGGGATGCATGCTAACATTTGAGATAATTTGTTATTTTTCAACTTTAATCAATATCAATGTTTGGATCTGAAATTTAATTTTTCAAAGATTTAATATTAGTTAACAATTGTTACTAAGACCATCTTAACATCAATGCCATGCCATATGCCACCTAAATTGTAATGTCATTAGGTGTGGACTAATGATTAATTTCAACATCCTTCACACTATCCTAACACTGAAGTTAACACCAGGTGTGATTATACCTACCCAGATGGATAGATGAGGTTAAGTTTAAAAAATTCTCCAAGTGCTTTTACTACTTTAAGGACTTCAACATCTGGAGTCCTATGCCAAGCTCCAGGCAACCCATCCCAGAAGCATCATCGGACTACTACTGGGTACCTCCTCAAGTTGCTTATGGAAATATTGCTGTAAGAGCATCTCCAGCGGTGCTCAGTATGTGACCCTGCGAAAATATCTTTCACATCCAAGGTTAGTTGTGTACTCTTTTGGAGACCCACCCATAAAACTGAAACTGGGACAGAAAATAGGCGGGGGAGTACTAATAGTAAACCACCTCGGCGAATCATTATGATGGGCCAATCAGAAACACTCAGTAGCAGTTAAATCGTATTTAGTACACTCTTTTGTGCAGGTGCACAGCGCTGCTTCGCCTTTCACTAGCAACGGGAATGTGTGCAATTTTGCTGAGCCAAAACGGCATACTTTCGTTTTTCTTTATCTAGTTTTACTGTGCAGGATCACATAGCGAGCACCACTGGAGATGCTCTAACCCAACAAATTGTAGGACAATGTACTAACATGTGATGTTGGACGGTACAACAAGAATTCTTCATGTCTGGTGGAATCAAACTCATTTGCTTTGAATAGGCTAGTTTTATTGTAAAAAATAATTCGATTGTAAGAAGCCCTTTATAAATATCCATTAAATATGAAGTATTCCACGACAAGAGTATGAGATATGCCGTTGCAGTCCTCGTCTGGTCTTACACACGGATGACCAATCAGTCTGTCAGTTAGTCAGCGAGTCAGAAGATCATGATCATACATGGTCTGTTCACAAAATCAGAAAAACTAGGGTAGGCAGGCCGGTGTCTGAACACTTAAGTTAGGGTTTGTTCGTCGTTTTTGCAGGAGGGCCCCATTGTTTATGGTGTCCAAAGAGTACATAGAGCACTCCTCTTCGTGCATCTGTTGCACTAAAAATCAGCAAAAACGGATCAGAGGAGAAAAAGTTAAGGCCTCCCAAAGTAAGGGAGGGGGGGTTTAAATTTACAGAAAATTCTCAATCGAACAGCTCATAGCTTATTTTCGAAATTCCCAAAAAATTCTTAAATATTACTCTTTTTCCTTTAGAGTTACAAGATGATTTGTAAAGCTTAAGGTGGCAATTTCAGAGCAGTTTAAATCACTCAATCTGAACCCCAAAAAAATGAGAAAATTATGCACTATTGAAGTACGAGGGGTCAAAATGAAAAGAAACATGTTTTGCTGTTCGAAAAAACGTATTTCCTTTACTGATTTTTTTTGGCTGCTCCTTTGGCTTTGCATTTCAAAGATGATTTGAATAGCTTGAGAAGCACTCCTATGACATTTTAAATCACTCAAAATGGAGAAGAATTGAGAAAGATCTGCCAAAATGTTCGGTGATAAGCTAGTGTTTGATGATAGGCGTATCTACCCTAAGAAGTCTTAAGACAAAGACAGTTTGCTTGACTAGAAAATAACATGACACATCCAGTTCTAATCCCTTAATAACCAGAGCATCTTAAGATATAAATTGCTCATCAATAATCAAGGTTGCAGATCAAAGAAGCAAAAGTCTGTCTCCATAATGTTCTGTCGCCTGTCTTACTTGACAACTATTAAGAGATCAAGCTTAGAATGTCTCAAAGAAAAATGCGAATCCCTTCAAACTAGGTGTTGTCCAGTGTTGCGTGGGTATTTGATTTTGTTTATAATTGCTGGGACTTGTAAATATTTCAGAATTAGAAAACCACCTGCTCCAGTTTGTTATGAAACAAATCAGAGTCAAAGAACTGCCAATTCTAGTAATTTCAGAAATCTCAAAGAACTGGCAGTGTTCTGAAAGAACCGGCAGATTTATGAAAGTCTCAACAGTTATTTGATTTTGATTCTGAGTTTTTCAAATTTTCAGAATCATGGTCATATATCAGAACTGGTTATTTGACAATTTGAGAACCGTGGCTATGAACCTTAAGAACTGCCAGTGGGGTCTGTACCTGTTTCTGACGACCACCAACACTAGTCTGGTCATATAAGGACGAGTCTGCTTTTTCTGGTCTACATGAACCAAGTATTACGAGTACTCTATACTTGTGCATCTAAGCAGCCCATATAATCAATCACGAGATCAGAATCAAATCCTTCCAATACCGCCTCTTCACTAGACAATAAACCCAATGCCTCTATGCACCTGCTTCCACTGCAATGCCACATTTAATTCTTCTCTGTACGGGAGGGCAAGAGAGTTGCCTGCTAGAGGCCAAGAGGGTTGTGAGCCAGTGCCCTTTCGCCCTTTCGTTAATGACAACGCCACAGAAGCTGCAGTTGCAAGTTGGCTCTCTGAATACATGTGCTGTAGGTTCTTGCTGACTTGTGTTGTGTGGGTATGTAAACCCTTTGCCATACCCATGTAGCCAAAAAATTGTATATGTCAAGCCTCTATGGCCTGGGTTGTTATAATTTTTGCAAAATTAATCCCTCTGTGCATGCAAATAAATTTACAACGGGTATGCATAATATGTTTGAGTAAGTAAATTCCCTTCAAAATAGCCAATGCATGTGTATTGACAAAACTAGATTTGAAAAGGACACAAATATTGGTGAAAATATCCTCATTCAACTTCAGAATTTTTTTCTGAACATATGAACAATTGCAAATAGTAACCCTAGAATGCTACACTAATATTTGCTACACTAATTGCTTACTATCAAAATGTCATTTGAACATGTGTCAAAAGCAATGTTAGAAAGTTGTAATGACTTTCTTGATTGGCCACGTGTTTTTCTTTTTTGGGGTGTTTGTGGGTTTTTTATGTTGCAAGTATCTAGACAATTAGTTTTTGTTAGTTGGTTAGTTAGTTTAGGTTATTCAATTAGTCATGATTTCAATTAGTTAGTCACAATCTCAGCCCATCAATCACTTCATAATCAGTTTTTTCAATTTGGTTCCATTTAATGTTGTTTTGGGTGAGTATGCTTGGAAAAAAACTGTTCAATTTGGTGTCATGTGATCTTGTTGTTTAGAGTAAGTAAAGCTTTGAAACAAAATTGTTCAATATGATGTCATGTAATCTTTTTGTTTTGAGTGTGTATGCTTTCAGAAAGTTGATTTAGATTTGAGAGTGCACCTTGTGCCCAATGTGTAATTGTTACATCTCAAGGACAATGCAATTCAATTCAAAGTGAAAAACAAAAAATTGCTTTTCACTTTGAGGAGATTGCAATTAAAATTAATTTCTTTAAATTTTCAATCCCAAGTCAACAATGTTTCAAACTAATGATGACCCTTTTCATACTAAAATTCATTTAGTTCCAATTTTGTGATCTCATAATGGCCATCACTTGACATGAAAAAAAATCCAATGTTTGGAAACTATTGCTTGTGCTTTACCCACCAACCTAAAGGATTGAAAGACACAATTTGCATCACAATCCTTTTGAGTAATGACAACTTTAGGTTTAGGAGTTTTAGTGCAACTTCCTAAATTGAAGCCATAGATCTAAACACACCAAGTTCAAGCAAAACATCAACAACACGTTCAACATTTTTAATGGTTAGAGCTAGTTTGTCATAAATAGTCAACAATAATTCATTAGCATTTCACAGTAATACACTATTGCAATATGCATGGTCATTTTGATGTTACATAATTTCAAATAACTTCTAGATTTTTAAATTGCAAGTCCAACATGAGAAACAACATATTATGTGCACTTTGGGGTTGATAAGATGAATGAAAAATAATGGCTTGAATGCACTTGTAATTTTAATTCACATGTAAATGCCAAGATGCATCAATTTGGAATCAAAGTTATCTCCAATATGTAATCAACATCAAATAAACAACAAGATAAAATGAAGACCCAAGAAATTAAAAACCATCAACATAACATTAGAATAATCACAAAATATCATAAGACATGTACATGCATGACTTCATTTTAAACATGATTTGTGTTTTACATCATAAAACAAATAGATCTAGGTACATAAATTGCATTAGAAAACAACTAGTAGTTTTGGGATTGCTTCAAAATACATTGGGTGACCATTGGGATCAAGATCTTCTTAACTTGTTATGTCATAGTCCTTGCCTAAGGACTTGGAATTGTATTTTGTAAGACAATTTTCTATTGTAAATAACATAGATTGATGACATCCTTGAACTTTATGGTCTTTTTGAAAAAATAGTTTTATATGCAAACCAGGTCTTCATTAGAGTCTTCAACTTTTGAAGGTGAAGAGAGGCATTTCTACAAGTTTTAGCCCATTCTTGTTTATGTTTTCCATCTTTCTTTTTTCAAGTAATAGTTTTTTAAAAAGAAGATTGTTTAGGGTTTAGGGAAGATGGTGGCTTTGATAATGATCTGGAGAAAATGATGTTTCATGGTTTTGTTGACCATGTTAGGAATTATTTCATTAAAAAGATGTTTTATACTTGTAAACATAACCTAATCACATTATCAAAGTATTAGCCTCTTAAGCCATATGTTTAGTGAAACTCAAAAGATGACACCCTTTGGTGACGTTAAAAGTCAAAACCTCAAGATTTATTTTTTATTAAAATTAGATTTCTTGTAAAAAACTTTGTCACAAAAGAAATAAACAATGGACATGTTTATTGTTTTAGAAGCGTGTTGAACATTTATAATTAAATTGGATGCATTTCTTTGTGTTTTGTAAAGATTCAACACATCAATATGCTCGAAAGTGACACATGTTTGCTCATGGTAGTTGTGCCATGGTTTTGTTATACATAACAAAACCTTTTTAATGGTGGGTGCTTTTGTTTTTTTTCCAAAATCTTTTTCTTGGACATTATGACACACAATGCATTACATTTGTTAAAACTTAAAAGAGTTTACAAAATAGTAAATCATTGAGTTAAAAAAGACCCCACAAACTCATTGTCTTGTTAAAAGAAAGCCATTTTTTTTTTATTCACTTGTATTTTGGGAACTTGATAATACTACTATTACACTTGTGCATTAGCTTGTGAAATTTCTTCCTTTGATCATCTTTCTCCATCTAACTCACAAATTGATTTAGATTTAACCCCACCATCACCATTTAGAACCCACATCTACATCATAATCAACAATCAATTGAAGAAAACCTTGTGATTCTTCTTTCATTTTCATGAGATGTGTGTCATCCTAGTTCAATTCCATTTTACAACAAAAAGAGTGACACCAAGTTTACAATTTGGGGAACAACAATGACAAAATGATGAATTTTTTTTTGATCTACTTGAGCCCAAGAACATGACAACTAACGATAATATAATGATGACATCAACATTTTTGTTTAGCTCAAATTCAAAAGTGCAAACAAAAAAGTGATAAGAAAAACATTAATGCAAATTGAGAACACATTGTGATTGAATCTTGAACTCAATTCAACAAAAAGAAATCAAGAAATTTGTCTTCTTCAACTCAAAGAAATGTAACATAACATAAAAAATGAAATGAAAAAGATGTTTAAACTTGAAGTTTGAAATCTTCATGGATATGGAGATCGTCTAAAATCATCAAAGCAATGATGCATTGCAAAAAACATCAAAGCATGTCAATGTTCCTTTTCTTGTCATCTTGTATGTTTGATGGAATGTAAAAATGCAATGTTCACTTTCTTTATGTGGCACATATTTGAGTGTTCTCTCTCTCATTTGATTGTCAAGATCTTTTATTCACTTTTTTTCAAATAATTGTGACCATATTAAAACCTTGTACAAAATTATTTGTGACACATGGCATCACCTTGTTTGTTTTATTCTAAAACAATGATAACTAATACAAACATATTTATTTGTGGGTTTAAACATGTGGGAATCGTGTATTTGTTAATTTAACCTTAGGCACACACATGGGATGCAAGAAAACAATACATGATGATAAAATCATTGGGATATGTGGCATGGATATATGCAAGGTTTGATGGTAAGGTTAGGCAAATGGCCATTCTCTAAAAACTAAACACTATAGTTTAGATTGATTGTTGCACATTGGAATTGTCAGAAGAATTACAACTACATCATTAGATTGGCAAACTTTTTTACAATTAAAAGACCCAAGTTCAAGAATCCTTTCCTAATACACCAAACATCTTTTTTTGGAAAAACATTTCACAATAATGTTTTTGAGATAAATTCCCCATACACGTTTTTGTCTTTTTTTTGCTACTTGTCCTTCCTTCTTTCCTTGCATTAAATTGTTCATTTCCTCTTCAAACCTCTTTGCAACAATGACATGGTTTACATCAATATGTTTCTTTCAAAGATGTTTTTCCATTTGTTTATATATGAAATTAGTCTTGTTTGTTGCTTCCATTTTTGGATTTATGCATTGATTAAACCGTTATAGCAGAAGATACAATGCATATCTTTATCTTGTGCATGTGTTTTGAGGCAAGGCAACATGGTGATACATTGAAATAAAAAGACTATTTCATTATTTTTGAATGATTGCTAGAAAGATTGGTGCATTTTATGGCTATCCTATCATGGAGTGAGGTGATAAAGTATGTCATTACACTACAATTGATTTAATCTAGTGTTATGCATATATTGTACATATGATTCATGTTTGACATTTCTTTGTAGAAGATTTATTTATTCAAAAATATGTATAAATAGGTAGTTTTAAATTTTAAATTTCAAAATTTCAATAGTTTACAAATAAATATGCAAAACAGATCTTTTGTTCTGCATTTGTAATAGTAACCTAATGGTTTTCAATTTTCAACAATTTTGACAAATATTGATAATTTTTCTCAATTTTTTAGCTAGACCTTTTGTGAATTATTTTGTGTTAAACATCAATTGAAGGTGTAGTATATGGTTTAAGGTTCACATTTTATAACTGTAAATGGCATAATGGAATTTATTTACATTTCATGTAAGTGTATAAGGTTTACCTATGTATCCATGTAAGTGTTTACATTGTATAACATATGACATAGAAATGTAAATTGTAACAATGTAAAAACATGTTATTTCTAATTTGGGGAAGGGGAGCCCAAAGTTCAATTATTCAATGTGATAATGGTCCAATCAAAGTTGCCCATTTCAAACCAAACAAAGAAAAAAAAAAAAAACAAGCTCAAAATGTACCACAACTAATTAATTAATTTTCTAAAATGAATTGCAATAGGTACCCAAGCTCTTGTAAAAGCCTAGGCCAAAAATAATGATGAACGAAGCTAGGAATGGACATTCTATTCCAGTAATAGGGTCCCACTTGCACCCAAGATGCATTCACAGATGTGCACCTAAGATATTCTCCAATAGCACTACAATTATCCCCTACCCTTTGTTTAAAAGTGTGCTCTTGTACAGTCAGCTACAGGAAGGCACTTCCTCAGTACCATATTGGTAGAAAAACTTTTATTGGAGAATTATTAAAACTATTAGAATTTTTTTTGGAAGGGTTGATCAAAGTGGCACATGGCAAAAAAACAATATTGAACTTTGTAATGCGTGCACAACTAATTAATATGAATTGTATATATATATATATATATATATATATATATAATTTATTTATTTACAGTGGCACACCCAAATACATTTACACAATACAATGTAAATGTATTTGACAATCACATGCATTGCGCATGTGTAAATGTAAAAGAAGATATATACTTGGTGGGCAATGCAAGTAAAACTTACACATACACAGTGTTACTTGCTGTATATATGAGAATTTAGAGCATCTCCAGCAGCACTCAGTATATGACCCTGCAAATATATTTTTCACATCCAAGTTTAGTTATACCCATAAAACGGACACCAGGACAGCAAATAGGCCAGGGACTACGATTAGCGAACCACCTGGACGAATCATTATGATGGGCCAATCAGAAACACTCAGCAACGATTAGATCATATTTACCACACTCTTTTCTGCAGTTGCACAGCGCTGCTGCGCCCTTTCACCAGCCACGGCAATGTGCCCAATTATGCGAAGCCAAAACCATTTTCTTGAGCCAAACTGGCAAAAGTTGGATTTTCTTCATCCAATTTTACTGTGCGAGATCACATACTGGGCACCGCTGAAGATACTCTTACACTTACACACAAAGCTGCCTTACTCCTGAACCCATGTGAGTGGGTCACACTTTTATATTCTCTCTGTCATACTTAGCCTGATTTCTCATCACATGTCATAACAATAAATATCATATATGATACTAGTGGGTACCCGTGACCTTCGGACACTGTGAAGTCCCCCGGTTTCTTTAAACCAAGAGAGACAGGCACAAAGGCACAAAGCAGCTAATTTTAATTTAATTTTATTTTATTTTTGTGACGAAAATCCGTTGTATAGTCCCCCATGAAAACATATATGGTGAAGCAAGCATTTTGGAAAATTTTCAAAAAGAAAAAATCGCCACATTTCCAGGAGGGGAAAAAAAAGAGTTTTGAAATCGCCACATTTTGAGAAGAAAAAAAACAGGTGTTGAAATCGCAGATTTGTGGAGGATTTGGGCAGATTCCAAGCTTTCTTCTTTTTAAACACATTTATGAAGGGCGTGCTAACCCTAACCCCCTTACCCCCAAGGAGGACGACCAGACGGACAGACACCTAAAATATTATAGATAGTGGGTACCCGTGACCTTCGGGAAATGCGAAGTCCCTCGGTTTCTTTAAACTTGGTTCATGTTTTAGTTTTTTCTAGAAACTTTTATCTTTTTATTTTTATTTTTATGTGTTTTCTGTTTTTATTATTATTTATTTATAATAAAAATAAAGTGTTTTATTTTCACTTTTATATTTTTGTTTATTTGGATGCAAGTTTGAAGTTTGGAGAAAAAAGACACACCTCATTCTTTTTCAAGTAAGGTTTTTCTTCATTATTATAAGTTTTATTTTTTTTTATTTTTTATTTTTTATTTTATTTCTTCATTTTTGTAAAAAAAATTCTTTTAAAATTATTTTACTGTATTTCCCTTTCCTTGTTTCATTTGTTTCCATTCCTTTTTATAATTTTTGCACTTTTACTTTTTTTCTGTTTATGTTTGTTTCATGTTTTTATTTTTTCAATTCTTATTTTGTCTATCTTCATTTTTTTTCTATTTTATGCATTTATTTATTCTATTTTCTTTTTCCAAAAAATTCTAGTTTTTTTAATATGTTTTATAATGAAAATAATTTTAAATTTTTTTTGTATTTTTGTTTGATTAGATGCAGGTTTGAAGTTTGGAAAAAGAAGACAAACCTCATTTGTTTTTTCAAGTATGGTTTTTTTCCTGTTTCTTTTGCTCTTTGTTTTGTTTTTTTTTTTTTGTCATCTGCTTTTTAATTTTCTTTTAAGATTATTTTACTGTATTTCCCTTTCTTGTTTCATGTTTAAATATATTTATTTTATATGTTTTCATTTTGTTTCTATTTTTAAGTGTTTTAAAAAAGTTTCTAATTGTAAAAATGTTTGGATAAACTGCTGCCGCCGTCATGAATCGTCGTCCTTCACCCGTTCCATCATCTTCTTCTTCCGGGATGAGGAACTTGGATGGACGGATGACAAGACGGATGACGGGACGGATGGATGGAAAGGGCGGACCACACTGGACAGACTAAGGATATTATATAAGTAGATGGATTTGAATTGTAGTTGTTCTTTTTGCCTTGATAACCTTCTTTGTGTGCAGGTTGGCTCAATGCAGGTACTAGTTCACCCAAGGAGCCCTTCCTGGTCTACTTCTTAACTTCCCCCAAGACATGCAGATGCAGCTAGACTCTTGCAGGTGCTTAGCCCCTTGGAACAATGGGTTGTACAAGTGTCCATTACACTAGAGACTAAATCCCCAATGAGTCGGCTCTGACCTAGTGACTTCTTAGACCACCCATCAGATTGTACACAATTTAAAGAAAGGACAATTATGAAGAATCTCTGCCCCCACAAATTGGGTGGGGTTTCTTTTTGGAGACTTCAGATCACAGTGGCAACCATCCTTAGAATTTTTTTGCCAAATCTGGCTTAAACCAAATATGAAATATAAATCTTTTATCACCCTATATATTTGGCTATACACTAGAAACCAGCTATAAAATATAAATATTTAATCATCCTATATATTTGGCTACACATTAGAAACAAAATATAGGGTTCTGGTGATTGAAAAATTTCAAAAACGCTTCAATTCTGAATTTTTAGTTTTGAACTAGTGGGTGCCCGTGGCCGAAGGCCACTGTGAAGCCCCTGTGTGAAATCCAGGTCCCAAAATTGAGATCCCACATCCAGGTCCCAAAGTTGAGATCTCAAGTCCTGAAAACCATGTCCTGAAAACCATATCCTAAAATTTCCCAGGCCCCACACAGTGGCCGGTTCCGCCATAAAAAACGCTGCCAGAACATCGGACGGACGGACACACAGTTTGTCATGTGCTTTTTAATTTTCTTTTAAGATTATTTTACTGTATTTCCTAAACCCTAAACCCAAAACTTAAAGGAAAAAAACCAAGGCACCCTGAGAACATGATTGCACTTCCCAATTGGCTGGATGATTATTTATTTATTTATTTATTTATTTTTCCGATGAGTTGCTGATGTGTTCCTACCATTTCTCCAATTTGTTCCCCACGTTCGGACACTCTCAAGTCCCCCCCTTTCTTTAAATCGTATTTATTTTCTTTAAACCGGGAGCATGCCTCTCCCGGGCAAGATGGGTACCCGTGACCTTTGGGCACTGTGAAGTCGACTTATTTCTTTTAAGCTAGGGGGGGATATCATTTTTCTGATATCCGTCGGTTTTGATTTTTTTTAAAAAAAATTATAAAAAATACTGGGTTGCATCTTAAATTCAATTAAATTTTTTGTTCAGTTATGTTATCCATTCCGGATATCAAAATTCTTTTTCAAAATTCAGAATCTGGATTTCACACTTCCAGTATCCTAAAAAATAATATCCCTTGGATATCCAATGTGGTTTTTATAGCTTGGATAACAATGTTCAACAATTTCAGTACAAACCTATATACAAAGGGATGAAATAAAAATTACAAATTACATGTCCACAAGCTCATTTCACTCAAATTCATTCTGATACTTTTTCTAGCTCTTTTTCTAAAGAAATTTCAGTTTTAATTAACTCTATCAAGTTAGAATGCAAATAACAACCCACCTTAGTATCATTTGACCAATTCTTGCTTTTTTCTTCACATAGAATAATGACCAACATAACACATTTTTATTATGAGGTTTTCATTTTTTTCTTTTGGGAATGCAATAATTTCAATTTTTGCTTTATTTTTTAAATTATTTTTTGAAACTTTTTTCTAAAAAAGTTTGTAAACTTGGGTTTTCTTGAATGTTTTCGAAATCATCTTCACATTTAGACTCCCTTAGAAACATTTCACATCCATCATTTGACTTAGTGTATTATCATTTCCACTATAGTCTTCCATTTTGTTCAACAAGGTCAAAGGCAGAGAAACTCAAGCAAATAAAATGTCTTGCCAATGAATGTCTTGATTTAGGTTTAAGGTGAAATATGGATGTTAAAGAATACTGATGCACAAAATGTCTTGTATAAAATATTAAAAATAGAAACTAAAAAAAAAAACAAACATCTTGTTAGTTGTCACCAAAAAAAGCTCCAAACTCAAACCCCTTGACCTGCAAAATGCAATAGGGGGACAACTCAAACTCTAATAATATGAAGGAAGGGCACAATAATAATAGCACAAAGGGAAGCAGAACAACAGTGCAAAGGTGCTTGAAGCATGTGGCAACAACATGAAGGGAAGCAATAGCAAGCTCCAATGTGACATGCGAATGAAAGTGAGCAACAAAGAAAGACAAATGCAAGAAAAGACACAACATTAGAAAACAAAAAAAAGATGGGGTGCAAGGGTAAGCTTGGCCCCTTTTATAGAACAATAGTGTGACACATAAGGTTGAAGTAGGCAACTAAAACCTTGAAATTGGTTTCTTTTTAAACCTAAGTCTTAATTGAATTTTTTAAAAAACTCAAACCTAATTACCTGACTTAATATTTGGATCAAAACAAAAAATTGATATCCTCCCCGGATTTCATAGATCTTGTTATTTGGATTGAAATCTAGACACGGCATGTCTAGATCGCATAACCTTGAGATTCAACAATCAAGATATCACTTTGAATATCACAATTTGTGATATCTAGCAAATATCAAATGTGATCTTTGGTATGATATGATATTCGAGTTTGATGTCTGAATTTTTCAGTTGTCCACCCAACATTGGTGAAAACCGAGGGTTTAGGATTAAGTTCTTGTGACCCATACCCAAGTGGACACCATTGTGTTAGAATTAGCACAATAATTGAATTGTGAAACTAATATTTTCCTAGATCTAAAATCGAAATTGTGAAAAAATATTCTTAAAAACAAGGTCAGTATATTCAGGATTCATTTTATTTTTTATAATCTAAACAATGAGCTGAACTTTATAATTAAATATTATTTTTAATTGGTTGTTGAACTCCATATGTACATAGACCCTAAGACCTGACGTACAAAAGCAAACTTACAAGCTAAAGTTAGACATGCAAAAACAGTCTGTTTTCATATTGGACAGTTGATCTCCATTCAATCTCATTGCTGGACCAAGGATTAGCCTAGAGGCCATTTTTGTGACCAGATCACAAAAAATAATATAATATTCATCTGTTATTAAAGCTTATATACACCATGCGTGAATTCACCTCCTTGACTCAATTATACAACATGGACCGCTTGTATAAAGTCCCTTTGCAACAATTGATCCTCAACTGGGTGAAAGAACCTACCCTGAACTGTCAGTTCCTTGATGAGAGCTGACAAGTCTTTCAAAATTTTGGAGAACCCCAAAACCAGAGGTTCTTTTGATTCTGAAAATATTAAAAGAACTGGAACAGAGGGTTTCCATATTTTGACATAATAGTAAAACCAAAACCAGAGGCTGGTTGATTTCTAAAGTAAAACATACACGGAAAGTTGGAATTTCTTAACAAAATCAAATAGCCCAATACTGGTCCAATCCTCCACTTTGTAAGCCTTTAAGCACCAGCCTCCATGTTCAACCCATGTGCACACTTAGGGACATGTAAATGGAGACCTATGTTGGCAAATCCTGATTATTAACCCCCAAAAGACTGCAGCAGAGAAAAATTGCTCATGGAAAGTATATTTATGGCCACCTTAGACTTAAGAACACTAAGGAGAGAGAAGTTTTGAAGAAGACCCTAGTAGGGAATTTGGTGTAAGACATTTAGCACCCTTGATCTAAAAAGAAAAGAGCAGGGGAACAAAAATTTTAAATGTTATTACTGTAATAATACCTAGGCTGGTTCAGCAGCAAGGTGCCTAATAAAAAATTTCAATTATTTTTGGCAGTAAAAATAAAAATAATTTGCCATTTGGCATTATAGTAAATAATGAAATTATTGTGCTTGAGAGATTCATTCAGATTTTTGGCATGGACTGCACCTGTTTTTCAGAATTTCGACAATTCTGAAAAGTAATTAATTAATGCGTGACCGGCCTAGGTACTAGATATGTGAGGGCAGTTCTCTTTTCAAGCGACTTCCTAGGGTAATTTGTTTCTCAAGGGACTTCCTAGAACGAGGTCTCGCCTAGGAGACTAGTGAGGCGAGGAGGGGTGTCCTAAGTCCGAGAAGTCGTGTGGAAACAGGACTTTGGCTCTACATTATGTAAATCAGCAGGCCTCGCTGTTTGGCCAGGGCATTATGACCTGGTTCTGCCCTCAGTTCCTAGGGCATAATGTCCTGACAAAGTGGGGCCTTTTGTGACATAAAAACTGAGGAGCAATGGCTCAGATGCAGCCGTTGCAATGAAGTGCAAGGTTGAGGTTGCCTTCAAACAAAATCCACTCCGCCCCCCCCTTTCCCCTTCCAGGGAACTTATGTGAAATCTCTCACCAAAATTCTTTTTTGTGCAATTTTTTTTTAAAGGCGAATATAAAAAGGTGCCTTCAAATAGGAAAGGGGAATGTGTCACAATTGTTGGATTTTGTTTGCATCTATGGCTCCCCGCTCCACCTGTAGATGATTTGTGATGGAGGGCCAGGTTTCATCATTGAAAATTAGGGTACCATGCTCATGTAGCCTCCATTTCTTGCATTCACGGCATGAGCTTCTTTGTTCTATGTTGAACATGTCGTCTCCATCCAATAGTCCTCCATTCCTTTTTGTCATTTGCCATAGCACATTTCAATTTTGCAAGATTTCACAATTTATTGTTGAAGACGCACGATGGCAGAGGTTCCTTTGGAGGCTCATTGTTAGAGTTGTGTAATGCGAACATGGCCTCTAGACTATGAAGCCTTAGAAGTTGTTGAACATTGTTGATTAAAATTATCAATTGTGCCACTATTCATTTTCACCCATGGTTCATCATTCATGAATTACTTTTTCATGATTGATTACAAAAATGTAAGTTTTTGTCGAATTCCTCATTATTGATTACAATGGTTTTTTTTACTCATGTTATGGTTTTTGGTGTCCTTGTGTAGGGACCATTGTTTTCATCATGGTGCAATTATAATGTTCATTGTTCACTGAAACTCATCGTGGTGGTGTTGTGCACATTGCAATTGCAATTCGCCCATCACATTTGGTTGTTTTTGTTTCTATTTTGGTCCATTTGAAGTTGCGAATTGTGGTGTTTTATGAAGTGACCACTATTACCATCTTGGCATGATCATGATGCTCACAGCTCACTGAAGCTTGTCATGGTGGTGTTGTGCACACCAAAACCATAACAACCCATCGCAGTTTTGTTGGTCCATTAAAAGTTACGGACTCACTATTGGAACTTGTGTCTTGTGTCTTGTGTTTCATGTAGTGACTAAACCATTGCCATCAAGATGAATTGTCATCACCAATAGCACTTTAATGATTTTGATAGCGGTGTTACTATACATTACAAATAACAAGACATTGTGATTGCCATTTGTGATTTTTTGTTTTCTTTTAGTGCATTTGAAATTCAATATGATGTTGTTGTAATCTATTGTCGTTATAATATGTGAATTTTTTTTATTTTGGTCCATTTGAAAATTGTTGTCATGTTACTATGATCCATTTCCATTTCACATTCGTTTTATTGGTTTCAACTTATGCCTCCTAAACTCCTTGATAGATTAAAATGCGACCTTGAAATGAAAACAACGAAAGAGCAAAGAGTCGGGGCACGCTCCCTGGCTCGCAGCACTTTGAGAGTAGAGGGGCATGCTGGAGCTCCAGGATGGAACTAAAAAGAATGAAAAACACTTAATCACTCACATGGATCTGCACAAAACCAAACAAGTTGGTTAGTGCATAATTTGAACACTTTTGGTGTTAAGACGAACCACGATCAAACTCGGACTCACAAGACTCACCACGGCTCGGACTTGGGGGAAGCCACCACCTTCCCCCTTATAATATATTTTGTGCCTCTCCACGAAGCCCACATCCAAATGGCATTTTGTCCCGAAACTCCCAAATGAGAGTCCCGAAATTGCAAATGTTCCCCATAACTTTGCGTGCAAACATCCGATTGAAATGAGGTTTGAAGCAAAGTTGTAGCCGTCGTTGAGATCTTTCCAATGGTATGTTGCGCTCCACCTGCACACAAGGGATTTGAGTCGATTCATGACTTTTAATGGTCAGGAGTCAAATTGCCAATTTGACTCCCGACCTTGCTTTTGGCCATAGCTTGCGTTTTAGATGTCCAAATGGTTCATGCGAACCCATTTTAGACACCTGGGTTCCAAGATATTTCCAATGATATAATGAACTCTTCAAACCATTGATTTTTGACCCCTATAATCGCATTTTGAATATTCAAGAATCCACTGGGACTCCATATCCCAAATAAGGAGTTCACTTGGGAGTGTGAGGGTTCATTCCCTCACACTTTCCTACACTCCCAGGAGCATGCGGTGTGACTCCCGGGCTCCTTTTTAGCCCACAACCTTACAAGCTCCTTTGCCTTGGTTGTGAGCCCAAGGTTAGGGTTGCAACATCAACCCTATAAGTAATAGTCCATTGCCATACTTTAAAAAAAATGTGTTCATAGTCTAATTTTGTGTAGGCAATAATCCATGATCCATCATCATTATAGTGTGGTGATGTTTAGGCAATAGACCATTGTTATCACCTAGGTAGCACCCCAATCATCATTTGAAATTCAAGGTTTCAAACTATTGTTTATGAGCTCATTCTGGTGTTCATCCTTGTGTTGCATGCACTGTGCAGTGCATCCATTGCCATCTTGGTGGTCTATGTAATTACCACAAATCAACATCACCATTCCATCATGTTGTTTTGTTGGTTATGATTTTTAAAGAATAAACCTCATTGTGGTGGTGTTGTGCACATTATAAACCATTGCAATTGCCATTTGTGATTATAAATGTTATTTTGATCCATTTGAAGTTATTGTCATGCCATTGGAATCCATGGTTATTTCATGATTATCTTGTTGGTTTTAGTTTCTTATTGGTTTAGGTCCTTGTGAAGTATTGC
Source organism: Sphagnum contortum (assembly GCA_963920785.1). Taxonomy (NCBI): domain Eukaryota; kingdom Viridiplantae; phylum Streptophyta; class Sphagnopsida; order Sphagnales; family Sphagnaceae; genus Sphagnum; species Sphagnum contortum. The sequence continues at coordinate 15,860,356 of OY987277.1, forward strand.
AAGTAACAGTAGTCCATCACCATGGTTGTTTTATGATCATGTTTTTGGTCATCCTTCTATTCATTGACATGTTTAAAATACAACCCCTTAAAAACTTCAAATATAATTTTTTTTTTGGTGACAAAATTATTGACAATAATGTTATTTCTTTTAATAATTATCCACCTAATGATTGTGGATCCAATAGTGGAAGCTAAAAACATTGATATTGCAAAAAAAAAAAACCTATGAGTTGAACACACACTTCCAAACTAATTGGGCAATCAAGCTTCCATGGGCTAAATTTGTGTTAGGTTTTGATGGGAAAGTTGTTTGAACACAATGCAAGATTTGCAAATGAATTAAGGGCAAAGATAAGCTTTTAGTTCCAAATTTAAATTATTTATGGAAACATGTTGGTCATCGTAAGGCTTTGGTAGCCATGTTAGGGGTAAAAGTGAGGTATCATTATTCCTTGAAAATGAATTTTCATGTGGCCAATGAGAAGTTGTATTTTTCTAAAGGTTTTGAAATAATGTTGAATAATTCATGGTGCAATTCAAGTTGACAAGATGAAAAGAATTGTGCAATTTTTTAAAAATTCCATTTGTTTAAGTATCGCCATCCCATGATAGATGACATAGTGCAGAAATTGTTTGTTCAATTGAATGTTCTTAACAATCCAAAGAAACATTGGTTAGATGGGGCATGTTGGGAGATGGCATATCGTATGTGTGAACAAAATCTTAAAAACTTAAAATTTTATGGTTGTCAAAAAGTTTTTTAAAAAAAGTGCAGTTGAAATTATTACTATTGATTACCAATCCTAAATCTTACTCCATGTGTATGTGATCCAAGCATGGAAAAAGGTGCTTGTCCTCTTCACATTTCAACACATTGTAAAAGGGGGTAATGCAAACAATGTAACACTTGTCATTACACAATCCCTTATGTAGCAAGAAGGGTTAACTAAATAGGAGGTGGGTGAGAAGCTCATTTACTTTGGTGTATATGGAGCTTCTTTTTTCCAAGGATGCTACACTAAAATGATATTTCTTAGATAAAGGAGAAGCATTCTCATTACATGATGGGGCATCATTGTATGGCCCATATAACAAATCTTGTAATGCAAGTTTTGTCAAACTTGCCAATTGTGTCCACGTTGGAAAATTTGTTCCAATCCTTGTATGCTTAATTTTCAAGCACCATTTGGAATTCATTAAGCTTGCCAAGATCATAAAAACATGATGACTTAATTTTTTTTTAAAGTTAAGACTTGGTGGATTTCAATGTTGGAACCTTTGAAACGTTTCTTGGCAAATTACAAAATGTTGATCGTGAAGATGTCACAAGACAACATTAGTGTTGGTCAAACAAGGTTGAATCTCAACCTTTTTTATGATCTTGACACATTGTTATCCTATTTGTTGCCATTATTGGAAGCAGTCACTGTTTTGATCAATTTTGCTCAAGGCCAAAGGGATGTTTTCATCTACAATTTTGTAGCATTAGTTAAGATTTGTCAAAGGACCCTTTCATGATGTATTTTGATGCATTGACAAGCTACCAACAAGAACGTTTCCAAGTTTTTTGTGACATTGTGGACAACAATTTTGCCACCATCACCCAAAATTGGGTTAATAACATCAATAAAAATATAGAAACCTTATCTTTTCATATGGATGGGCACTCCCATCAAACTTACATTTTTTATTATTATTGGGGAAAATCAACTTGTTTGTTAGGGATTTTTTTTGGCATCCATTACACAAGTGAAAATGCCAATGTGCTATTGCAACTGAATGTTTGTGATAGAATTAAAAAAGTGTTTTGTGAATTCAAAGTTAACGATGCATTTGGCATTATGTATTCTCAATTTTGGATGCAACCAAATATAATTTTTAATTTTTTTGCATATTAGTGTTATCAAAAGACACTATTGTGAATTGAAAAAAAGTGAAACCTTCAATAGATTAAGTTGTTGAACTTTTGAATGCTAATATCTTAGACATGCAACAATCCATGTTAAGCTCACTATGGTAATATAAAGAGCAAACTTGCTATGGCTGAACTATTTGATAGGAATTGAATCGCGAAGTTGTGGGTGACAATTATCAATAATTAATTGTTGTCTCAATGTTTAAGTGAGTGTATGAAACTGGTAGAAATATCAATTGTTTATGTATTTTGGTTTGATGGAAGATGAACATATTTTTTTCACTTTTGCATCCATGAAAGACAAATTGTGCAATTGATTGGGATAGCATTTGGATACAACTAGTCACATGTTGGCACAAAAGTTCTTTATTCAATAAAACTTCCCTTATCAAAAGGCCGATTCTAGTTGGAAAGAGCAAAATGTGCAAATTGGTGCTCCCACTTAAGAATGGGTGTTGAGCCTTGATTAATTTTTTATGCCTTAGTGCTTTTATTTCCATGATTTGGACAAATATGGTGATGTTATGTTCAAATTTCATCATCAGTAACATTTGGGTGTGGTGGGTGGGACTTTCAGTTACATTTGGCAAAGTTTGTTATCAAACTTGCAATGCAACTCCTCAAAGTTTTGGTGTGCAAATTAAAAAAGATTTACTATTGTGTTATTTGTGTAACCAAATTAGACCTTTGTGATGAACAAAGTAGCCACATTCATGCGTTAATTTTTTCAAAAGTGTCAATTGGATTGACCACTTTGAACTCCTTTTAAATTTGGATTGACCACTTCAAACTTCTTTTGAAAAAATTATGTATGTAAAACATAGACTTAGCAATTGAGGAAGGGGCCACTTATTCATTCCTATGCCAAAGTTGTCAGGGAAGCCACGTTGACAAACAAAAGGACAGGAGTGCTGCCACTCCCACACACTTTAAAATTTAATAAAAAAAAGCTCTGTCTCCCACACCAGCTTGGAGCAAGAAATTGTGATTGAGGAGCTGCCCCCAATGTCTTCGCAATGTACACTGTGATCGTCCCTCGAGGTTGGTATTCAAAGAGTGTGGTTAGCGTACTGACTAGCCAGATACATTCCGAGACAGAAATGACAAATAGTGTCACTAGATTCAAAAATTGTCAGAGACCGCCAGTGTTTTTTTAGGGTACTAATAAGTGGTCACTGGTGACATTGTTTTCAGTGGCTAAGGACCCAAAGAGTTGGCTTGTTCTCTTTCCATTAGGTGATTTAGTTTCCAAAATAACCCCCAATGATGTGTGTGTACCTAATTAATCATCAGACTCATTTCCTGAAAGGAATCGAGAGTCTTTTTGCAGCTGAAATATACACTGTAGTCTGTCATCAGTCTTAAAAAATTGATTTGAAAATGGGCTTCTGGTGAGGTGATCACACTATCATGTAAAACAATGCTAGATAGCCTAATCTCATCTTGTGGAGCTTGGGAGGATCATGATAGCCCACACAGCTGCTTCAGAATTCAGACACACACACACATCAAAATGTCACTGTTCCTTGTTTGAATACCTGTTGTTGTTTTGCCTTCGTTATTTCGAACAGTTTTGGGAGTAAAATTTGGCTCGTTTAGAGCTCTGCCCATGAAGGAAATATTATTCTCTCTTGGTCCTATTTGGAGGGCATTATGCTTGTAAGGCCCCTTCACAGCTGCCTTGTTTTAGTTTCACCAGGTTTTTACGCAGGGTAAGGCTTGCCATTTTGGGTGTTACAACTATCCTTGACAGTAAATGAAGCATAGAACCATATTGCCCTCAATGGAGTGCCTTACCCTATCCTAAATTGAGGCACATTGAGTAGGTGAGATAGTTTGCGTGGATCTCACACCAAATAACTTCATTGGTTGAAATGGGCTCATTTTTTGTTCGGAAATTGTGGGGCCAGACAATAGGATCTGCTGGTACATGTATGGTAAATCCCCAAGGTGAGGACATTTCCAATATAAGGCCTAGGACAAGGTGGTAGCCAAGTGGCACCACATTTTGCGAATGTCCCCCCACCCATAGCCCATTGTGACCCTATCATGAGCCCAGACATATGCAGATCACAAGGCCATAGAAGGGATGCTCACTATTTAGGACCAAGAGGGACCCTACACCCACTTAGGGTCCTTAAGTAGGAAAGTTCCCTCCACTCCTAAATAGTAATTTAAGAACCTCAAGTAAGTTTAAGATCCCTTCCACTCCTAATAGTACTTAAGAATCGCACTAGATGTAAGGTCCCTCTTGATACTAAAATAGTAAGAACAGCGCCACCGTTGCTCAATATGCGGCCCTTCAGAAGAAAATTGGATGAAGAAAAGTCAAAACACCTTGTTTGGCTCAGCAATATAGTTCTGGTCGAGCATTTTTGCACAGGATGCTAAGGCCGGTAAAGGGCACATACAAAGCCTGACACCTCCTGTTGATTGGCTATATATAGTTTGATTGATCTAGGTGGCTTGCTATTAGTAGTCTACCACCTATTTGGTTTTAGTCTTATGGGGTGGGATGGAAAACTTAATAACCAAACTTGGATGTGAGAGACATTTTTGGAGGGTCACAAACAGAGACCACTTGAGATACTCTCTAAGTAGGCATAAAATCCCTCACGCTCCTAACTCCAAGGCATAAAGATCCTTCGTCTTTTCTAACTGACATATTCACAAGTATAAGGTGCCCTTCACATAGACTAGGAATTGAGTGTGAGGAAAATGGCATTTGTTTTGGCAGCAAGTGGGGGCGGCAAGGGTGGGAAAGTAGGAGCGGTATTATTATGAAAGTCTGCAAACTACAGTGAGGCCCACGACATACATGATTGTTTCTTGTCAGGAGTACTGGCGATTGGGTGAAACTTCTTAATTTTTGGCAGAACTTTTCTGTGGACAAGGCTTTTCATAATAGAGATACAGCAGGCTTCTGTGCTTGCTGCTTCCTTTTTGCTTCCTTTTTGCTTCTTTTTCTAAGTAGCTTTGCTTGTGTTTGCGTTGTCCTCCCAATGCTCATGTGCTCGAGTATGACTTCTCCTTCTTCTTTTTCTTCTTTTTTGCTGCACTGTTCCCTTGCTAGCTCATCAGACTTTAGCTGTTTTACAATTATTATTCCTCATGATCGAGTTCGCTGTCAGAAGTTCACGAGTCCTGAAATGCGCCAAAAGCCTGTTGTGGAGAGTAGAAGAATAATACTTGAGAACTTTCGGAGGTGCAGAGGTGGTGGGTAGATTATGATAATATTCAGGCCAACGATGTGCTTTTGTTTGTTGTTTGCTTCCCTGTTTTTCAAAAGAATTTGTGTCTTAGCTGTGCTTAGGCATTGAGCTCCCGGTCCATTTGCAGCTTTTTCAAGGTCGTTAGCTTGCAGTCCTTCTCTTTTGGGTCCAAAAGACTGAAGACTGATGCTTCGACATGAGCTTTTCAAGCAGGGTAGTTACTTGGTGGAAAAAATATGATAGAGGAACTGAGCAGCACATGTGAACGGTTCTTGTTCCGAAATAAGACCCAGTTCATCTTCTGAATGTGAATGTGAGATTTCCTCCTTTGCTTGAATCAGCAGCATCTGAGCAGTGAGATCTGAGATCTTCATAACGAAGCTTTTTCAGTTCTCTCAGGCGGGTACTGGAAGTCTTTTGAGATGCAAATTAATGATCACTCTCTTATCAGCTTTCCTCTTTTTTCGGGTTTTTTTCTCCATTTCTGCTCGGCAATGGATTCATGGATCCACTTTTGTATTGATGGAGTCACGCAGTTGTAAGTAGAATGTCGTATACATGCCCTTAGATGATGATGTTCTCAGTTCTCACCCCTGAGAACTCCTTTTGTGGCTTTGGGTTCAGAGAAGTAGCGGAGAAAGCTGCAGCTTGATTCCAGATCTCGCCACATGATTTTGTGAGTTGCGTCACGAGTTTTGCAAGCTGCAATGATTTCTGAGCTCTTCACAAAAGTTAATCTTCTAAGAATTTCTAGTTGAACAGAGCAGCAGCCCGTCATCATTGTGTGTCTGCGGGAGTGCATGTAAGGATGCGCGGATGGTGACCTCGATCACATGCTACAAGTGTCGTGCAGCCTGGGTTGTCAATTGTTGTTCCAAACTGCGTGTTGACACTAGATTTCTGGGAAGGTTTCATGATATTCTAGCTAGCTGCTGAGATGGGAAACAAGCTGCTCATGGCAATAGCGAAGAGTCGAAGATCACGATGTCGGATTGTGGTTACATGTCTCAGAATATCTCTAGAGCTGAACAGCTGCTGAAGCTCTAGCTTTGGTGTAAGAAGACCGGCTAGATCTATTATCCTCAAGTGCTTTTAGGATCGATTCCCGTTCACGCAGCAGTTGTTGAAGAAACCCTCGGAAGCGAATCTGAAGACTGACGCAGAGTTCATCATGAGGACATGACAAGTTTCCTTCTGGCCGGGCCGCATTGGAGCATTAGAGTAGCAGGAGTACACCCCAAGTGTTGAGTTATCATGGACTCCATGAACCGAAAGATGCGCGCAGCAATCTGTGAATGGCAGGTACACGTAGAAGGCGCAATACGTAGACCCAAGCAGCTGCATCGCGCATTGTCGAGCTCTGCAGCTGGTCGACACCAAAGAAACTCTCTGAGGTGTGTTTCCCTTGGCATTGTCACCACATTTCTCATCTGCGTGCTCATCTTCCTTGGATGCGATGAGTTCGTATGCACCTCCTTCCCAGCTTTGCAATCCACCAAAATCGTGAGCCGGAGACCAGCAGGCTCGTCAGTTGTGAAAGAAGAAGCTGCAGCTGCTGTTCCACTAGGACCCAATGCCATTCAAGAGCAGTCATGTACGGGGCGATACATTTACATCTACGACTTGCCTCCGGATTTCAACCAGTTGCTGGTTGAGAATTGCGGCAATGTACCAGCTTGGGGAGACATGTGCGAGAATCTAAGCAACCAAGGATTGGGTGCACAGATCGAGCTTCCGGCGAACGATTCTCTTGCGGAAATCCTCCTACCCAAGGATGCTTGGTTCCACACCGATCAGTTCAACTTAGAAGTCATGTTCCATGAAAGACTGAAGAGATACCCTTGTCTCACAGTCGATCCCAAGAAAGCTGCAATGTTCTACATCCCCTTCTACCCAGCTCTGGATCTGACGCGCAATCTGCTCTCCCCGTCGATGAATCTTCGTGACCGGTTGAGCGAGAGATTGGTAGGGTGGCTTCAAGGGAACCGCAATTGGCGACGACTGCGTGGGCAGAAGCATTTCCTGATCTTCGGTCGGATTGTCTGGGACTTCGTCCGCAGAGAAGACTCGGTGAATACATGGGGTAACGTGTTGTTGAGTCTTCCAGAGCTGAAAAACGTCACCAAGCTCTTGATCGAGCGAGGCCACACACACATCGACGAGACTGGCGAAGCTGATAGCAAAATGATCGCAATCCCATACCCGACTTCTTTCCATCCGAGCACTGACCTCGAAATCCAGAACTGGCAAAACACAGTACGACATTCAAAACGAGATCTTCTTGTCTCCTTCGCCGGCTCCTCTCGGAACAAAAACATGAGCGGGGAAGTACGAGGCGTGTTACTAGATGCTTGCGAAACCTCAGAGCAATGCACACTGATCCGTTGCACACATCAAACATGCGTGCGGACACCACAGGCGATTACAGAGCTTTCTCTCCGCTCCGTCTTCTGCTTGCAACCGTCAGGCGACAGTCCCACTCGCAAGGGTATCTTCGATTGCATGATTGCAGGATGCATCCCTGTGTTCTTCCATCCCCTGACTGCTTACGAGCAATACGAATGGCATCTGCCCGCTGACGGCAACAGCTACTCCGTTTACATCGATGGAGACGATGTCATGCAGAAGCGTGTGGATGTCATGCAACATCTTGCACTCCAATTCTCTGCAGAAAAGATTGAAAGCTTGCGCGAGACGATCATCACGCAAATCCTTCCCGGACTCGTGTACAGAAAACCAGCCGCAACAACAGGAGCCGCAGCAGAAGCAGCCTCTTCCTCTTCGTCTTCTTCTTCGTCTCAGCCGGATGCTTTTGATATTATCATCCAAAAACTGCTTGTGAGATTCAGGCCAGAAAGCCTTTCACATTAATCTCAACCAACAACTACAGCTTCTGAAATTGGGGCCCCTTACAGCCTCTGGTATTCTCATCCAACAAACTGCTTGTGGAATTCAAGCATGAGAAAACCTTTGCCATTTTGCCCAAACTAGTGAGTCATGTTCACCTGTAGTTACTAGGCCCCCATTTATGGATAACTATATTACATTTCGCCCTAACTAGTGAGTCATGTTCACCTGTAGTTACTAGGCCCCCATTTATGGATAACTATATTACATTTCGCCCTAACTAGTGAGTCATGTTCACCTGTAGTTACTAGCCCCCCCCCCCCCCCCCCCCAACCCATTTACAGATAACTTATTTATACTCCGACAACTGCTTATGAAGTTTCAACCCCAAAAAAATACTTTGGGGCTTGAAAACATAACTTACCCTGTGTGGTAGTGAGGTGAAACTAGCATCATCCATCTATGGACAAGGGTTATAATATCTTGAGGGAGGCTGGGCATGGCTGAACAATAGATGGGGTTGTAGATTTAGCCTTCAGAAGGTTGCGAAATTTTGCCGGCTGGATGGATGGACGGATGGATGAATCAACAGATGGATGGACATGGATGGATGCATGGAGGGACTTACTGTTATGAAAGGGCAAGAAGGACTTTCAAGACCAATATTGGGATTTAAACACCAAGAATTCAAGAAAAGGTTTGCAAAAAGACCCCACGCTTTTCAATTCAATTTGGACACTTTGAGTGAATGGATGGATTATTGAGCAATAACTTAGAGGTTAACTTATTGATAAAGTGCAAAAATAAGTAGGGTTTGAGATTATTGTTTTAGACCTGCATAGTGATTAGTGAGGAAGAGACACTTCTTTCCTCTACAATTTGAGACTTCAGATTTCTAGAGGAAACCAATTACCCATCAAACTCCAACCAAATGGATGGATGGCTGCATGGAGTGTGTTATTCTGATGAAGGCGCAAAAATTGGTGATCAAAAAGTTGCCTCACCAAAAAGAAAGGATCAAACATTGGGTGAACTCTTGACGAATTAATACTAATCACACAGGTAGCTCTCCCCCACAATTTCAATTCTTGACAGTAAAAAAGTCAGTTAGTAAATTCTTTATAGAGGATTCGGGTTGAGAAGTTGATGTCTTTTGTCAATAGATCAAATTGGTACACCTAATTGGAATCAGTTGTTTTTCAGGCCTTTGCTTTTCATTATCTACAAAGAGTTTATGTTCATGTATTATCTGCAACCCTTATAATTGTGCTTGATGCAAGATGTATTTTTTGAATGCCAACTGAGTTTAATTTATGGATAACTTTAATGTCTACAACAAGGGGCTTATGGAAGTTTACCTCATTAGAGATATATTTTTGGATGCATAGTTTACACAATTGGTTTCAAAGCAGGTCGTTGTTACATATTTTTTAGTCCAAAGTATTTTCTTCTTAATCACTATTTACACTTGGAGTTAAGTGAATGTTAAAACAATGTTCCATAACAAAATTTTATTTCAGATTCACATATGCAATTTCGTGTAACACAAAATCTGAGGTGGCATCCTTGGTGGCATGGTTTGTCAAATCATTGTTAAGTGAAATGCTTGTTAATGTTTAATCTTCAAGAATTATATTTTTTGGTGAAAAATTTAATGTTATGTCAAATTGTCAAAACCAACCAAAGAATTGAATGCCAAGTTATAAGACATCTCTCTTCCCTCCTTTCCTCCTACCATTGTGAACACAACCGCTACACATTTTAACAAAGCAAGAGGAGTTCTCACAACATGAAGTGATGTACATTGTAGTTTCACATAGAACAATTATTCTAATTGTTTTCTACACCTTTATCCAAGGAAGGCACAACAACTATCATGGTAGATGTAACATCACACATTCATAACAACAAAAAATTGCTCCAATGTGCAATTGCACACTAAGTGCAAATGCACTCAAGTGTTCCAATATGCAACACTTGCAACATGACAACAAAGTTCAAAGAAAAAATGGAATGCAAATTACAAACCTCCAAGAAAAATAACAAGTAGAAAAAATTTCAATGTTGAACATGTTGAATGTAAAGCATAGAATCATCAACCACAAAAGTTGTCAAAACAAGAACCACTAATTACAAAATGTCAACTCCAAAACTTTTAATGCCAATTGCAAAGCTTTGATGAATCAAGAAAAAAGCCGTACAATGTGTGTGATGATATTAAAGTTCAAAAAAAAAAAAAAGATTGCAAAAACCTTGTAAGACGGCTTAAGAGAAGTAATGCATGAAGAATGAAAAGAGAAGAGGAGTCGGGTGAAATACCTTTTTGCCATCATTTCCACAAGTGAATTATGAGAAATTTGAATAGTGAAAAGGTGGTTTTAAGTTGACAATAGGGTAGCTTGACTTTTTTCGTGTGAATGTAAGGTCAACAATAGCTTAATGTTAATATAACATCATGTGTCACAACTTTAGTTAACCTTATTGTTAGGACAATTAACATTCATGATACTAACACCAAGTTTAAAGGAAGTTTTAATTGTACATTTATCTAAAAAAGATTTAAACCATCTATTTCAATGACAATTAGACACACAATAAACATAATTTGATAATAAGGCAATAATCCAAAAAGGTTATTTTATAGCTATATGTTTTTGTTTGTTGAGGGGTTTTACCATGGACATTTGTTACCATGCTTTACTAAGTGTAAAGTGAAAGCAAGTGAGAGCAGCATAACATGCAATACCCACTTGCTTTGGTTGCCTTCATAATCTCTTGGTGCATGAATTTTGCCACATCCAACACAAGTAGTCATTTTGATTTTATTTTTTTGTTATTCTTTGGCATTAACAAAAAATCCAAACAAAGACCTCTTGATGAGTCATATTGAAAAATAAGCAAAAAATATCTTGAGTATTATCATTAGGAATCATTTCAAGGAATGATTATAAACAAAAATAACTAAAAAGTATTTCTAAGCTTTATTTTAAAACGTTTTCAAAATTATAGATTTTGTTTTCTTATGTTTATCCATGCACAAGTGTATGACTTTAAGTTTTTATTGGAATAAAAAAAGGCGAAAATTGATACAAATTTGTGTTTTTAATTTTCATGGCCCCTTGAAGATTCACACACTTGAAATTAAATGTTTTTTATATTTTTTTAAAGTTTGATGGGTCCTATAAAATGAGAGTGATATTCTTAATGGTATGCTCCAAGATACTTTTGCCCAACATAGAATGATTCTATTGCAATAAATGTTAGATAGTGACAAATTCCACAACTTAAAGGCTAGCTTTCTTTCTTGCCATGATGTTCACCACTTGTGCAACAACACTCTAACAATTATAAGAAACAAGCTTTCTTTAGTGCTTGGCATGCACATGAAGTTTTGAGTAGTACTAATTTTTTTTCAAATTAGATTTTATATTCTTATTAGCATGAACTTGCGATTTGAATGCTTACAAAAAGAATCCCATTTAAGAACAAATAATTTGGCCTTCCTTTTTATCTCATTACAAATTTTACATTTGACAATGTGCAAAGCACCATCCACCCCTAGACACAATTAAACCCATGAAAGTCTTGTGGCCCAAGACTTTTGAAATTTTCTTCTAAGTATAATCATAATTCCATTTCTTGATTATTAGTTTTGACATGATGAACAAATTTGCTTCATGTATGGGTTCACTCAAGAACATAACAACATTGACATTGTGCTTTGGATTTGAAAAATCAAATTTATAAAAATACAACACAAGAAAGGAAGATGAAAAAATACCATGAGATGAAAAAACTACACTACAATCAAGTATGATGAAAAAATCACTTACAAAATGGTTTCTCCTTGAAAAGAATTGCAAGAATATGGGAGTTGGAGTGGCATTGTAGAAAAAAGATTACAAATAAAAAACAAAACTCAAATGAAACCTCTAATGGAACCTCCATTTTAAGAATTTCAAGATTGAAATAAACAATTAGTTTTGTAACAACTCAAAAATGAACATTTCATAACAAATTAATAAACAAAAAACAAGGAAGGAAGGAGGTTGAAGCATGCTAACCCTTGAACGAATCACAAAAAACAGAAAAAAAAACAATTTTTGTGATTAAAGTGAAATAATGTGCCTCCTTAAATCCTTTTGTTGTTTATTATTTTTCATGATTTGTAGATGAATGAGCTCTTGCATTTAACAAAAGAATGATGATGACGGCAACAAAGGTTGTTGTGTTTTCATGGATGGGCTTCTTCAATTTGCCACCTAAGCCTTTTGAGGGTGTCACCAAATGGTCACATTGTAACCTCTATGTTTCACCAAATGGTAGTCACATTTCTCTAACTTCTTGGTGTTTAGTTTGAACCTCCGCAAGACAATATTACTACCCTTTCTTTGTCCTTGTTCTTTTTTCCATTGTTCTAACCAATGTTCCCCAGTTTGTAGTCTCAAACTTGGGGGTTTAGGTTCAGATCCTTGTGATCCAAAATCAAGCCAACATTGACATTGACACGTTTTTGGTGGAACTAGTACCATAAGAATCAAACTATATCAAACTATGGAATTAGCCCTTTGTTACAATTGAAATCAAAATTAAAATTGTGAAAAACGAGTTGAAAATACAAGTTCAAGTTCTTTGGATAAGTAAGTTGAATTTTTTCAAAAACTTGGTAAATAGATTGAACTTGATAGATAAGCGATCATATTGAATTAGTTATAAAACGTTGTTCCTATACAATCTGCAACCTCCTTGAGAGAGTGTGTAACGTGTACATGAAACTAGACCTAGCATTCAAACTAGGTACAGAGGTTCTTGAATTTCGAATATAATGCCAAAATTGGAACAGCAAGCTTTAGAGAAATGGCCTCAAACCTGCACCTAGAAAACCTATCAAATTGATCCTTTTCGTTGTCTCGTCCCAAATTTGTTGCTCCCATGCCTGGATTTTTCGTTTTCCCCCTCACTTCCTCAAGCAGAGAAGAAGCTCTTCCGCAAAGATCATGGCTGTAGATGAATAGAAATGCCCAAGAATCGGTTCTTCGAATAGTGTGATATTAGGGTTTTCTGTTTTCTGGTAAACCCAGTCGGTAGATGGTCTTTATAACATTCGGATTTGAGGTTGCTGCATTTAGCTTCGATGTGCTCCTTGAAGCTTAGATGCCTATGAGTCTGTAGAACTCTTGATCCTAGTTTTTGTGTGTTTTTTTGTTTTTGCTCCTGAAACCAGTATCATGAGGAGCTGAATTTTGGACGACATAAGGCTTTTTCATGTAGAGAGTTTTGAGCTGGATTTCAACGGAGAACGCTCAAATCTGATGCCGATCTTTTTGCAGTAATTGCAATGAGACCATTTTTAACTCGTTCTGTGATTTAGGGTTTGGTTTTGGAGGTGTATTGATTGAAGGAAGTCATGCAGTTGTTGATCCGGAGAAGCGCATTGGGGGGGAATGTGCAAGAATTCTGGTGCAAAATTCCACTGGTGAAAGAAGGATTCGCAAGAGCTGCACAATTTGCCATTACCTGCAACCCTAAGTGTGCCCCCACTCCAAGATACACCAGCAACTTGGGAGGAGGAAATGCGCGACCTAATGGCAATGTAAATTTTCGGCCTCGGGACAAACCGTGGAGTTCAAGGTATGAGCTGTTTCCAGCTCCGGATGGGTCAATCTGGAAAAGGGCAAAACAATCGCCAAATGGACAAACTATGCAGAGTCAAAGAATTTTGTATCCAGGTGTTGGCTGTGATGATGGAAAAGAACACTCAGAACGCAAGAGTTTGAATGCCATCTTAGTGTTGGCAGGAGGGCAATTGACTGGGGGTGGGGTACCTGAGTGGGTGAGAAGGCGGCTCGATAAAGCACTTGAGCTGCAGATAGAAAGTGGTCCACATTGTAAAATTGTGTGCTTGGGTGGTGGAACTCCACATCGGCGCCCAATCCTCACTCCAGAAGGTTTTGTTATACATGAAAGCAACTCATGTGCCGAATATCTTTTAAAGCAGGGTGTTCAAGTCTCACTTATACTCAAAGAATGGAGCTCATTTGACACAATAGGTACAATGTTCCAACTTCTGCTATTCCTCTGTTTTTAACTCTACAATGACTAGCCAGATGCTGATCACTGGCTTCAAGGATAAGATGACTTCATATGAACAATATGGTTCAGGGGTTATTGGAGTCATATGGAATTCCACAAATTGGTTGTGAGATGGCCGGTATCAATGCATTTTACCTTCAAATTGTTGTTATCGATATTTCTCTGCAATTTTGTAGATGTATTCCAGTGGCTTTAGGGGATGTTCTGCATCCCAAGTAGTCGCGAGTGGTGGGCTTAAAGGATATAGTTCAGGGTGCAGAAGGCACCAACTGCTAGCCTCTATGTAGGTGTCTCTATGCCTTTGGCTTAAATGCTTACTTGTACAGGGACAACAGGGATGAGCTATAATGTGTTGCAGCTTGAATGAGGATATCATTAACTTGTTGTTTTAGCTATGTCTCTTGAGTGCTAGCTAACATCATGACTGAGTCTTCCCACTGGTTCCAGAAATGTGAAAGAAGCTCAGATCCTGATTTTGTATCATGCTTTGCCCAAAAATTTGTGGCTGGATTATTATAAACTACATCCATCATCAGGAGCTGATGAAGTAAATGGGCAGTCATTGCAGCTCATCACTGCTGTTCATGATGAATTTGATCATCTAACATTTTGTGAGCAACACTCATAAGGTTATGACTGCACTCATTGTCATGTCACCTTCAAATTGTTGTTGTGGAGATTTTTCTGCAATTTCACAGATATGTGACAGCTCCACAATGGTTTGAGCAGAGTGAAGGCAGGTGACATTTCTCCTGTGGGACTTTTATGCATTCACTGAGATGGATGACCTCATTTTGCATGTGCAGGGAATGGATTTTTTGCCCTAACACAGCATGTAATTCCACGAGGCTGGACAAGGATGGCTGTAGTGACCTCAGATTTTCACATGCCCCGATCACAGGAAATATTTGAGTGGGTTTTTGGTTTGCAAGGAACTGGAAATTCAATTGGGAAGCAAAACAATATAGAAGGGCAGCTAGTCTTCCCATCAGGCTCCCGAAGCCAGGGCTTTCTATTAGAATATCATGGTGTATCTGACCAAGGTATTGACAAATCAATAATTCAGGTATCTCTTCTGACTTTCTCTTTCTTCCCTTCATTTTTTGTTTATGCAATGTAAGGAGCACATATTAGCCACCATTTACCCAGTTACTGGGGGACACTTGATGTTTGAACAGCAGTCAGAACAGCAGTACTAAGTCTTTAGCTAAAATGTGCAGGCCAGGGTGTGCAAAGAGCAAAGGGCACTGGAAAGCTTGAGAGCTGTGAAGAAGGGAATCAATACCTTGGAGGATTTCCATGAGTGGTTTCATACTCAACATATGTGTTACAATGTTCAACATCAGAATGCTTTTGGCAAGCATTCCTCAAATGACCCTGATGATCCTGCACTGCTTTCCTATTGATCCTCCTAATTCTTTGGATCAACTGATCACATGTCCCTTGACAACATCTCTTCTGAATAACCCACAGCCAAATGCATCAAAAAACTGGAACCTTACTACAATCCATCATCAATGAGGAATTCAAACAAATTATTTTGAGGGCTTCATGCTGTAGGAGAAAAATGAACAAATTGTAGCCACTGTTTTCAGAATGTATTGCAGGAAAGAGAGAATACATTCAATATTCAGTAATTTCTCCCACCAAGATTGTTTTTCTATGCACATATTTTCCATTAACTCCCACCTATGTTCAGTGTAGGGATTACCTTCTACATCATGTGGTTTGAAGGGTGGAACAGTGCAACTTTTCTACTGTGTATTAGAAATTTAATGATTATCAATTTCTAGAATTCATCATCTATGTTGAAGGACTTTCCAAAAGATTGAAGCTGTTATAGGTTAGGTTGTTTTGACTTATCAAATGTTCCTTAGGATTTTGCCAGTTTCCTCCCAAACTCTTTATTGAGAGCTATTCTAAAAATGGTACTTCATTAACCCAATTAATTAATAAAGACAGGTTTTAAGGAGGGATGTCAAGTGAAAAAAGGCTTTTCAAAATTCACTTAGAAAAGTTGCCTCACAACAATTTAAATTGTCATCCATCCAAATATTTATAATTATTTCTTGAAGTCAATGTTAAAAATATTTCCTTTCTTGATGTTAAAAGTCATTTCCATTCAAAAGAAAACATTATTTCAGAAAATGCATAATGAAATTCACAACAACAACCCTCTAGCAATTATTGATTCTTTCTAGAAATGATATCATTTGCTTAATACTTAATTACCATGCATAATGAACCAAAAAGTTAAGCAATTTTTTGAAATGTTCAAATGACTTATTTTCACACTTCAACAAATCCCAACCAGCTATTGACATTTTGTCTTTGAAACTTCATAACTTTATATAATGTATCAATTCCAGCTTCATTTGGAATGTAGGACCCTGGCTGAAAAGTTCATCACTAAAACCTTTCAATGATACAAAACACGTTTTCATTGGACATCATTCACCCTCTCAAATGCTCTAGAAAACATCTTTCATGACATCTTGAAAGTCTTTTATCAACCGTCCCACACATTCCATGCAGTTGCTTCATGTGTTCAAGTAAAGCACAATTTCCCTCCTCTCAATCCTATGAACAAGCCTTCAACTCCCACAATTGCTTCATATTTTGTTCATAGAAGGTAATGACAAATCCAACACAACACAATCATGAGATAAACAATAAATTTATCCACACAAACAAACTACTATATTACAAAAATATCAAAAAAGATAATAATCAAGTTTATTACAAATTGACAAAGCGCATAACAAGGCACAAAGATGAATGCATAAAGGTTTGTAAATGGTCATAAGTTGAAAATTAAGAATGAACATTGTAAACACGTTGCCACACAATACATTATTTTAGGTGAAGTTATTGTAGATAGACTTAGAGAACTTGCTAAAAATTTTGTTTTGATTTTTTTTAATGATAGTTTTGTCAACATGTTTTGATATGGATTTGGTTAATGACCATTTTGCTAATTGAAAATAGGTTTTTCTTAAAGCTTTATTTACACAAATTTGCACTTGAACACCCCACAATTTCTAGACTTTCTTTTTTTAAAACCACTATTTTTTTTTTAAATTTTAAAAACTTGCATCTACTTGAAAACAATTGATGACTTGGCGTATTTTGTTGTAGTGTCATCAAAGAGAAGGGGAGGTGATTCTAAAATGGTATTCCCTATCATTTTGAACATAAGTTCACCAAGGTTTATTGAAAACTTCCAAGGAGTAGAAAAGAGGTTACGACAAATATTATTCCTAAACTAAAGATCGTTCTAACCAAACAAACTTTACAAGTCTAACATTATGGACCTCAAGCGATCATACCTCTCTTGATTTTCTCTCAAGGAGCCAACTAGTTGTTGATGAATGTGACAATTCATCATACAATAACAAAAACCACTCAAATGCTACCCCAACATCATCATGTAGTTCCATTTAAAAGTTGGACAGAGACTAATAATAAAGCAGGTAGTTCTAACAATCTAAACCTCACAGTTTCCTCTTGTTCCAGTATCCCCAAAGCTCCCATTATATCATAGGTATTCTCTTCTCAAAATAAACCACATTAGACATTCATGCAAAATTCCCCAAAACCTAACACAAATGATGACTACCACCACAACCATTCGTGAAATCACTAGACTCTTTCATCACTTCCTTTGATTTGGTCACTAAATACAAATTCTAGACCTCCTACTCCCTTCCTGGCGTTCATGGCACAGCAGAAAACAAGCGTCAAAAAACAAGTGTCAAGTTAAAGAAAAAAAGAATTTCATAGGGTATCCGTCCCCAACCGATTACTATCCAACATCCAAATAAACTCCACAACTTCACAACTTGAAAAATTGGAACTTAACTTCTTCCACCCTCCCAAAAATTGCCTCCCTTCCTCCTCCTCAACTAGCTTCATATTATTTTTCCTCGTCCACATCCTTCCACTCCCTTGAAAGCACAATACCAATCATCTCCAAGAATCAAAACTCACACTCACTATCAAGATTGTCAATTGAGCAACAAGGCTTTTGCTTCATCACTGAAACCAACTCACCAAAAACACTCCATTGAAAAATAACATTAAACACAGTAACCTGCAAAACAACAAAACAAAGCCAAAAACGGGAAAAAAAAAACAAGAAATTGAACTTTTGACATCCTTGAAGCATAACTGCTTTTGGCATCATCTGCACCCATCTGACTTAGGGTTCCTACTTTCATTCATGCTCATCCACAGAATATGTTTGACACTGTTTTAAGTCACAGTAGGACCATAATCATTTCCTATGTGCGATGATTTATTATCGAAAGACACATACATAAGTTTCTTAAGAGAAAATGAAATCCAATTGTGCATGTGCGTCATGCCCAGTATGTTGAGGGCTGGGAACTTGTGTACATCTGCGAGTGTTGAGAAGCTAAAAAGTCGATGGGCGATTGTCTCGCGTCTTCCCCGTCCCTTCCATGTGCAAGCGTCTATTGTTCCCCCTCTTCCCCCCCCCCCCGCCCCACCCCCTTCCACGCGCAAGCGTCGAACATCCGCCCGGCCTTCCCTGCGCGAGCGTTGAACTCATCTTGAACACTGAAATTCTTCCTTATTTCCTTGGTTTGTAAAATGGAAAACAATATCTCTTTTGCTTTGGGTAGAATCGGAGTGATTGATAGTAAATTCGTGAGCTTCCTGTCATCTTCATTCATATTAGTCAAGACGGTTTACTACAGTAGTACGTGGGCTAGTTCGTGGATTGTCGACTATTTCATTATTTTCAAAAACTCAATTCCATATTCATTTGTATGTGATTCTTATATTGGATGTGCGTTGAGTATGGCATTCTTCCAGAAGCCTATGGACGTTAGAAAGTTATTTCTAACCTTGGCTTCAATCCTCCATCATGCCCACTACAAACTCTCACCCAAAACGGCTCTATCATCAGTAGACTAATAGTAGTCAACACTATGTTCAGCATCATCTACAAAAAGACTGATTGCCAAGTTTCAAAAAAATCAATGTAGGCATGTTGGACAACTCACAAGTTTGAAAAAAAAGGTTTCTAGAACTTTCAACATACTAACTAAGTATTTATCAATTTTTATTTACTATTTCACAAATAATTTAGTTGATGTCAAACTGGCCCAAGTGGTATGTACAGTATATGATTATGGGTTGGTTCTTTCTTGAGCACATCATGTGCGTTCCCTAAATTCTTCAAAACTTGCATGAATTTTTTTGTCTTTGTATATAGAATTTGGAAGTAAGATAGTACCTCACATTTGTGAACCCAATGCCCCTCCTTTGGACCACATGGATTGCAGGTGTTGTTCTTCCAAAACTTCATCTTGGTGAAACTTGATCTTGAGAACTTGCTTCTCAATAATTGAGCTTGAGAATTGCCCTTTACTAACTCTGGCTTTGTATTGTGGTTGAAATATTTTTCCAAGGTGTTTAGTTCCTTCTTGCTAAAATATGACGACATATGGTGTTATAGCTTTCTTCCAGTACATTCATTGCTTGGAGCACCACAATGATGTAGAATTGGGTTTCATTTAATTTAAAATCCTGAACACCTACTACATAAAACATTAAAACATTAGTACACCTCCATCCCCAAGCTTTCAAAATCACTTATGATCATTAGCAGTTGTTTTATTTGAGCCCACAAGCTTCCTCCAGCTTTGTTCTGTCAAGTGTTGGGTCCTTCTTGTTCAGGACATAATCCTTTGAGCAGCAACTTGATGATAGGCAAATTCTCCCTTTTAGTATTTCTCATTTGAACATTGGGTCAAACTTGAATCAATGTGTGACTGACATCTGGAGTATCATGTGTGCAAATAAACTGCATATATCTAAACCAGAAGTTCTAGATTTAGTACCGGAAGCTTTTAGTATGAAATTTGAACCTGCCATTAAACCTGCCATAGCAATCAGAGTCATTTAGGGGTGCATTGCTCCTTTTCTATTGCTTTATAATTAGCATGGGCCATTTCATTTTGATAATTAACCTAATTTTTTATCAGAGCTAAGCCCACATTCTCGATATCAGTGAAGCATTAAACCCCACACTTTCAATTAAGTTAAATTAATTTTTAAAATTCTGCATAACTTTCCCTCAACAATGGCAGACAATTTTTTGGCTCACACAACCATTCACCAATTAATTTGTGATCCCAAAGCTTGCTTTTCCAACCAAAAAATAAAAAGAATGAAAACTCAGAAATATAAACCACTCCCCACATGACAGTGATGTAATTTTATTGTTCTCTACAAAAGGTCTTCCCATATAGGGGAGACCAATTGTACAATTAAACTTTCCCACAATCTAAACATTGTTCATATTTTGATGGTTTTACCATGCCACTGCATAGCTCTAATGGAGGATTTCAGATGTATCATATGCAATTGGACAAACATATTACTAGACAATAACCAGATGGAACTAATCCCATGTTGTACAGAACTACTAAATTCTTGTGCATATTAATAACATATAAATCAAAGAACAAAATAGGATCTCAAAACAATGCAGCAAGGGAGAACTACCAATGGAAAATGCAATCAATTCCAAACTTGGGAGTTTGTGATACAGCTGTGTACCAAAAGCAACAGATGGGAGAAAACTACTTACATCAGTGAAAGAAACCATGAGAGACATGACCTGCACAGCTGAAAGCACAAAGTCCAACTACCAAGCTTTCAACTAAACCCATTGGCATGTGGAATGTGAATTCTTGCACTAGACAGAAAATGAGGAAGTTCGCTTAAGTCGCACAACATCAAACTTATAATCACATAAAGAAGGAATTCAACTGTATGCAGAAGCTATCATGGACATTCATATGGTTAGCAGTTCATTAAAATGAGTTCTTGGACAGACGAGTCACCAACATTTGCCAGGGAAGGGCAATATAAAACGACTTGGAATCTGACTACTGTGTAAAGGCATGCTCCAACATGGGTACTGGTGTTGGTCTTCATTTAGTCATAATAATTCACTGCACACAAAATACAAAGCATCAGTCCACTGACCAATTACCTTGAAAACAAATGATCTAGAGCAACAGCTCTGCAGACCAGTTTACATATTGAAAGAAGCAATACTACCAATGGCAGGAACATGAGAACTGGACACAAACAAAACTTGGCTCTAAAGTTGGTTCAAATCTTATAATTTGTCTTCCATGGTTGTTCAAACCTGCCAATGTGTAGAGTGCAAGAGAAGCCAACACAACTGCAATAGGTAAAATGCTGTCATACCTCTGCTTCTTCATGCCTTGTTTCATCCTCCCCCTTTGGCTGGTCCTCTCCTGTAGTCAAAACCACTACATTACATTGAGCCTTTACTCAACATGAAACCACGACATTAGTAAGAACAAGACAAGCCTCATAACATAAGAGCTTCTGCTATGAACAGCCTTCCACAGTCAAGAACTGAAATTCAAGCTTTATTCTTGCCTCCATGAAGATGGAGACAATTTGAGCCAGGTGAACCACTGCTAAATATATTACAGCCATACTAACTGTGTTACCAAACAAGGAAACCTGAATTGAGCTTTTGAAATTCACCTGCATCATCTTGCAGGTCTGAAGTCCAAAGGGTGAGGTTGTCTCTCAGCAGCTGCATAATTAGTGTGCTGTCTTTGTAAGACTCCTCACTCAAGGTATCAAGCTCTGCAATTGCTTCATCAAATGCTTGTTTTGCCAAGTGGCAAGCTCTGCAAATACATCAACAACCCAAACCACTTGATGACAACCCTGATCAATATCTCATTAAGCTATTCACCAAAATAAAGATTTCAATATAACTTTCAACCTACAGAAATGAACCAAGGATGTGGATGCTAAGTGACTCACCGCTCAGGTGAATTGAGAATCTCATAGTAAAACACAGAGAAATTTAATGCAAGGCCCAGCCTAATAGGGTGTGTTGGTGCCAAGTCTGTGACAGCAGTGCTTGAAGCAGCCTACACAAAGTCCAGATGAGACAGCACATTAGAATTGCAAACCAATCTCTAAACCATGTGGAACCCAGACTGAAGCTCCCTCTAGTGATCAGCACACAAGAGTATATTGTGTAAGAAACGAGCAAGCACCACACTAATATCCTCCAACCATTATTGCATTTCAAGCACCCTTGAGAAAATGATATCCAAGCCCGTCACTGTCCTCACATGCTTCTACTCCAAGAGGACTACAGTGGCATGATTTACAGCAAAACAATTGGATAAATACCTCATATGCTTTAAGAGACTGATCTGCAGCTTCTTTTCTTTCATTTCCAGTCTTGAACTCCGCCAAGTATCTGTAGTAGTCTCCCTTCCTGCAGTTCCAGATTATTTCAAGATTATTTTTCAGCACAAGGTGCACAGAGGTGCACCAACTGCTATGCATCAGGTGCTGTTGAACATTCTCAGAAGTAATATGCATCACAACAGATTGATAACCCTGCTGAAGTCTTTTATATAAGTATGGTAAAAGGATACTCATCATGTGGCCCCATCCTCAGATGATCATCAACAATTATCACCAATGCAAGGGGAAAGTAAGTAATGGATAAGCAGAAGCACCCACATACATAGCATCCTACATTTGGCACTTTAAATTAAAAGTAAATTACAATAAATTCACAACACAGTGCACATGTCTGGGCACACACAGGCTTTCACACATGACTTTCTACATCCAAACCAATATTATATTGATTTAAACACACTGGAGACACTGGATCAGAAGCTTCTCTGATGGCTCATGGAAAGACAGAAATCGCAAAGCATGAGATCAACAAACAATGCACCTTATAGGAGGAACACAGTGCACAGTGTGTGGTGGACAATGAACAACAAGAAGGATTTACATATCTTCAATTTTGAACAAGACTGGAACAGATTGCAGAAAAGAAGCATGTAGACAACCAACTTCACCAACTGTAAGAATGCATACATCTTGTAGTAGAAAACAGTTGATTCCCCTGTGCTGGAGGATGGAATTAAATGTTGGTCAATGATGCTGAGAATGTCATTGCAAATCTTGGCCAGCTCCTCCTCCACCTTGTGGCGGTACTCCTTGATACGTGTCACATTTTCCTCATTGCCCTTGCTCTCCTCTTTCTGCTCAATTGAAGACAAGATCCGCCATGAGGCTCTTCGAGCACCAATGACATTCTTGTATCCAACAGAGAGCAAGTTCCGTTCTTCAACTGTGAGCTCCACGTCCAGCTTTGCAACTTTCTTCATGGCATCAACCATCTCTGAGGAGACACATTCCCCAAAAATTAAAAAACTCCCCGCACTCACACAGAGAGATTGCCGTTGATAAAAAAACATATCACTCTAACAAAGAAAGATGTGACAAGTTCTTAGATCAACCAATCGATCAAGCCTAGACCTACAATTCCAGTTGGCATCCCAAAGAACACATCACCAAACTTCTTGAAACTGCGACAGACAGAGTCACAAAGACCTGGAGCTGACGATAAGTAAGTAGTGCAAAACGTCCAAATGTTAGGCAGCACATCACATCTGCAGAATTTTTTTAAAATAACATCCTTTCTATGCTTTTCTACATGAAGAAAGCAAAAGAATGTAGACTGCCCTGGCCCTCGTGCAATAACATACAGAAACCCTAAGGAGGTCACATCTAATAAGACTTCCTGCCAGGAGTCCCCTAAGAAATCTCTACCCGGCATGAACCATCGAGTCAATTAACGATGATCACTTCCAAGTCTCTTGAAGAAGACGGCAAAGAATCGCTCACAACATCCACAATAGTGCAAAATGGCCGGAACAAAAACACATTTATGACAACTAAGGGCAAACCACTAACCATCGTAGCGCTCCGCCTGCTCTGAGAGCTTGGCCAAGTAGATATAGCGCTCCCTCTCCTTTTCCATTCCCATAACGTCTTTTCTGGTCGTTGAGATATCCCCACCGGCGCAAGAAACTCAAAGCGCAGGCAAAATGCAAAGCGATCGCGAGGAAAAAAAGAAACTTCTCCCGTCAGAGGCCACGATCCAAGGAGCAAGCGAACGAACGAAAACGTTGCGAGAGAGGAGGGGTCGACGAGAAAAGATTCAAGAAACCTATAAGAGAGATCGACGGAGGGGGGAGGCAACAATACAACGTGGCGTATTTCAGGTCCTTGGATAGTGTGATTCCACCACGAGCGATTCCAGTACTTGTAGGTTTTCTTATACTTTCCCGGTGTCTCGGAGAATATAGGGTATGTGCATTTACCCATGAGGGGGCATCTCAAGACTTAGTGTAGAGGAAAGACCTAGGACCTGTCCTAGCCCGGGTCCTAAAGCCTCGGTCCTAGGGCTTTCCCCAAGTGTAAAGATTGAGCAGTTTCCTTATTTCCTTTGTTGGCGTTGCCTACCAAGGCAAAAATATTGTGTTTAGATTCATTATAGAGTATTGTAGCTTAAGGGATTTTGGCCCCTAGGTAATAGATCTATTTCTATATGAGGATTTTTGAAAGATGATATTTTGGCTTGTGTTGAAACTTGAGATAAGTTACAGAGTTATAATATCTTGAAGGATTTTGGTTTCTTTTAGAGGATTTTTTGAATATTATATTTTTGCATGGTGAAGTAATTGAGTTTCCATAATTCTTCTTTTGCCTTAAGATACTTTTTAACATAAATGGCAAGGATACAGTGTGTCACATCCCTTGTTTAAGTTCTTTGGTCGACAAAAGATGAAAGGCCAGATGAAAGAGTAATAATGTTTTCTTATTAGTTTCTTTCTTAAGTTCTTGTATTGGTTTTTTCTTTTAGTTCATTTACTGATGAAAGGATGACCGATTGAAGGACAGTGCATAAAAGAAGGGTCTTTAGTTTCTGTAGCCAATGGAAGGATGACAAGATGAAGCATAGGGAGGAAGTGGATGCCAAGGGAATTATGAATAGGAGAAGGATCGGAAAATAGACCCTTTCAGATTTGAGATCCCGGCCCAAGGCCGATAGGGCGAGGGAATGGGTCAAAAATTGGGGAGGGCCTATTTTCAGACCCTTCACTTCTGGAAAGAATGGGGCCGGTTTTCCTGTTACCTTTCAAATGGCTTTCTGCCGTATGCATCATTTTTATAAAAGGCGGCAGAAAGGAAAAAAAGACTTAAATGAAAAAAATCAGAACTGTTCCTTCCGAAATCCCAAGCGCCCAGTTGACAGGCTGTACTGGGCGTTCTGGATTTCGAAAGGTACAATGAGAAATTGGGCCAAGGCGGATTGACGACATTGGGATCATGGTAGTAGCACCCCATAACCCATTTAAATTGCTTTTAAATATTCTAAATATTTATAAAATCATCTCCACATACTAAACCAGGGTCCCTGAGTCCAAATCTATAATTTTTGGGGCCTACTACGGCCATTTAAATGGGTTTTGGGGTTTTTACCATGATCCCAATGTGGGGGTCCATTTGCCCTGGCCGAAAAATTGGGGCTGGGGAGAGGTCAAAAACAACACTAAGAAAATCTGGCAATTCTTTACAATTTTGTAATTTTCAGTCAACTTGGTCAATTGGAGTTAAAAAGAAAAAAAAATCGCCATCAATGGGGGAGAGAAATTCTCGTTTATAAACCCGACCCTTTTAGTGAAAGAAAAGGTGGTGAAGTTTTAGCACCTCCTGATCAACAAAAATCCCCCAAGCCAATTTGAGGGCCTTGGCTTGTGTGAGCCTTATTGACATCTTCGTGTGCACTAGTTTCAATTATTTTAAGTTTTTTCATTTAGGGGTGTGCTAAATGAAAGTTATTGTGAAACTTTATTATTTTGGAGTGCATAAAGGGTAGTAACTTACACATGAAGCTTTTTAGTTTATTATGGTCAAGTTTGGTGTTATTGACACAGTTAGGAGGCAGGGGTAATGGTTTTGTCCATTTATCTATAAAGGAATGTAGTTTGTTTGTTTTGTTTGTACTTATGAGATCCACCGAATCAGGATGCTTCAGATTGTGTTCTTGGTATCTTTTGAAAGCTCCCGACGAGGAGAGGGCCATGGGCTTGGTTCCATGATGTTTTGACTTGCTGTGCAAAAGTTTTTGAATATCGAATGATTTCTTCACTGAAAATTAAATTAAATCGTAACTAAATATTTCGGAGAAATTGGAATGTGCCTTTGGTGTTGTTGGAAATATCTTGATGAGCAGGATTTAATGAAATTCATTTGGAGAAATTTGGATTCAAAATGTGAGAGATATTGATTTTTAAGTGATTTCTGCTGCTGAAACTTCAAATAAATTCCAAAAAATCAGGTTTTGGAGGGAAAAATCATTTCAGGAAGTGGTCAAACTTGAAGGCTTACCAATCAATTCAAGCATGATTTCCTTTCATAATGGGTTCACACTTGGGCCAACAGCACAGGCCACACTAGTCTATCTATGAAGGTAGGTAGTTTGTTTGTTTTGTAGGTTTGAGATCCACCGGACTAAGATGCTTCAGATCATGTTCTTGGCGTCTTTGAAAGCTCTTGACTAGGAGGGGTGCGTGGGCTTGGTTCCATGATGTTTTGACTTGCAGTGCAAAAGTTCCAGACCTTCTACCACTAAAAATCTAAACCCACTACAATGCCACTAACTACACTAAGTGGTGACCCGAGGTTGTCACCACTAGAGGATGAAAAAAAATAGTTAACTTAGTGGTTGTCACAACCTGAGGATGAAAAAAAATAGTTAACTTAGAGGTTGTCACAACCTGAGGATGAAAAAAAAATAGTTAACTATTGTAGTGGAAAAAGTCTAAAGAATTTCTACTGGCAACCCTTGCAGACCTTCTACCAGTAAAAAATTTTGGCACTAAAACGCCACTAACTACACTAAATGGTGACCCGAGGTTGTCACCACTAGAGGATGAAAAAAAATAGTTAATTTAGAGGTTGTCACAACTTGAGGATGAAAAAAAATAGTTAACTTAGAGGTTGTCACAACCTGAGGATGAAAAAAAATAGTTAACTTAGAGGTTGTCACAACCTGAGGATGAAAAAAAATAGTTAACTTAAAGGTTGTCACAACCCGAGGATGAAAAAAAATAGTTAACTTAGACGTTGTCACAACCCGAGGATGAAAAAAAATAGTTAACTTAGACGTTGTCACAACCCGAAGATGAAAAAAAATAGTTAACTTAGACATTGTCACAACCCGAATATGAAAAAAAAAAGTTAAAGTAGTTAACTTTGTAGTGGTAGAAGGTCTGAAAAATTCTTGAATATTGAATGATTTCTTCACTGAAAATTTCAGAGCCTTTGGTGTGGTTGGAAAGATCTTGATGAGCAGGATTTAATGGAATTGATTTGGTAAAATTTGGATTCAAAATGTGGGAGATCTTGATTTTTAAGTGATTTCTACCACTGAAAATTCAAATAAATTCCAAAAATTCAGAGTTTTGGAAGGAAACTCAGTTGAGGACATGCTAACACTTGGGCCAATGGCACACGCACACTAGTCCATCTATGAAGGAAGGTACTTTGTTTTGTTTTAGTTATGAGATCCACCCAACCCAGATGTCTCAGATCATGTTCTTGGTATCTTTGGAAAGCTCTCGATGAGGAGGGGTGCATGGGCTTGATTCCATGATGTTTCAACTTGTAGTGCAAAAGTTCTTGAATATTGAATGATTTTTTCATTGAAAATAAAATTAAATCATAACTAAAAAAATTGGAGGAATTGGAATGTGCCTTTGGTGTTGGAAAGATCTTGATGAGCAAAACTTAATAGAATTTACTTGGTAAGATTTGGATTCAGAATGTGGGAGATATTGATTTTTAAATAATTTATGCCGCTAAAAATTCAAATAAATTCCAAAAAACCAAGTTTTGGAAGGAAAAATCAGTTGAGGATGTGATAACATGTGGGCCAACAGCACAGGCCACACTAGTCATGGTGGTGTTAGTCTTATTTTGATGCTTTTGGCAGTCCTATAGAAATTTTGTTCTCCTATTCTATGGGTAGAGAATATTGAATTTTGATGTTGATGGCAAGATCCATTGTTCTATCAAATTTTCGACATGTTTTCAATTATGGAAGTCATTTGGTATTTGTGGAATTAGTCTTGGATGGATTAAAAGTGATAGATGATTAGTATGAGGAATGTGAAATCATCAAGAACAAACATCCTTGCAAACAATTTGCACATAGGGAAAATTGTACATAACATTCATAGCAAGTTCAATCTTTAACTTTAATATTGGTTAAAATAAATAAATGAATTGCTCAAGTAGTAGATGGAAAAATGAAAGCCACAAACTATTATAGAATCCATAAAGGAAAAAAGACTAAAACTATTGTGTTTTGTAGGTTATGTTGCAAATGATGTTCATATTTACAAGATCTCAAGGATCCGATGGAAAATGTAAGCAATAGATTTGATTCTACGATCATATGGCAACCAATCACTAGGTGGCATTAATCACTAGATTCTACAACCATTAATAATGGCCATCACCAAGGACCCAAATGCATGCAAAAAGGATATTTTCATGATGACCATATAAGATTCCAAAATCATCACTAATGGTGAGTTCGAATTTTAAGTAGATTATGAAGGTACGAATATTGGAGGATAGTAGATGGCACCATACACAAGGACATTATAATTCCAACCAAGGTCATAGTTCTTGCTTGGTCATTCTTCTTCAACATAAGGCCAATACATTTGATTCAAATCTAAAAATGACTTTGGACCAACCCACACCCCTAGGATGTTCTAGACCCCAATCATGGCAATTGACTTAAGGAGGAATACATTTCCACAATGCATGTAATCAAAGCACATAACATGAAAAGTTGTGGAAACGTTCCACAACAGAATGTGAGATTGAAAAAAATGTATGCATTTGATGCGTAATTAATATCTAAAAATTATTATATGTGTTACATGTTCACCCCCTAATTGTTGTTCCTAATCATGGCATTTTGAAATTTTCCCTGAATGTTAGACTCATCAACATTTTGTTTGTATGTTTTTACTACCACACATTGGGCTTCAATAATCTCATGCTACATGGCTTTAAAAAACCCAAATTAGGCAAAGTATCCACCACTAACCTATAACAAACATATGCGCATATGTGTCATGAAAATGTGTGATTATCAATGAATGTACTAATCATTATCATCTTCATAAATTTTATTTAGGAAAACTTAATAACTAATGTTTTGTGGATGAAAAATGTTCACAAACTTCCTAATCCACAACTTGGCAATAATAGTCTCATTATCTAAACATAAGTGTTGTACATCTATCGTATTGTTTAAACACAAATGTCATTGTGCATTGTTTAAATATAAATGTCATACATCTATTCATATTGTTTAAACACAAATGTCATGTGCATTATTTAAAGAAAAATGTTGTACATTTATTCATATTGTCTAAACATGAATGTTGTGTGCATTATTTAAACACAAATGTTGTATGTCTATTTGTGTAATTTGGACATGGATGTCATGTGCATGACATCCATGTTTAAATAGAATGAACTTATGAAAAAATAAAATTTGCACAATTACTATTGTCAAATCATGGCCCATGAAGTTTGTGTTGTATTTTTGGATAGGGCAAGTCATTCAATTGAGTCTCACAGTGGAATGATAGTCATCATGATATATTAAATGACAATTAAATTCTTTATGTTAACAAGTTTGAAAAAAAAAGGAAATTTTATCCCTTGTGAATATTTTAATTTCATGCACAAAACTAACATGTTTGCAATTATGAGATAAATGATTTCATCAACCAACCTATATAATGAATACCAACAAAGTCAAAATTTAACTAACATAGTTGTTAATAGTTGGACCCAAACATATAATTTTATCATTGTTCATACCATGGTTACATCATGTGATAAAATTAGTTTGATGTCAATGTCATTTGGAAATATCTTATCTCCTATGCAATCAAACATGTGTCTCAACCTAGCTTTGGCCAAGTACCCATCACATCCACATGACATTGTTGTCCTTATTTGTCTCACAACCACCTTGCAACACTCTCACTTGTTTCTTTTGCCAAATATTTATTAAAAACTAATTGCATAGTGCATGTGTTGTTGCCCCAAATGGAAAGTCTCCAAACTTGGGAGTGTATATAACCCCAAGAGTGTTCTAGTGATGACACCATGGGTTTTTGAAACAATTAATGGAGGAGTAAATTAAAGTTGTCCTATTCTACATATACATGGCCTTCAAAGAAAATGTTTAGAATGTTTATTTGTTATCACTTATTTGCAAAGTTCCTCGCAAAGGATTCTTTTCCAATTTTCTATTTTGCTTGCCATCGTCAAGTAACCTACGTTGACACTAGAAGATATGCTCTATCATTATGATTTATCGATAGCTTCGGTTTAGAAATTTATTTAATCCATCTTTAATGCTACATACTTTGCAAAGAGAAAATTACCATGGAAGAAAAAGATGTGTGCATGTCAAATGTCATCTTTTGTGAAGAAATGCAATCTAGTTTGTATCTTGCAAAAGTTTTATTCCCTTTCTCTTTCCAAGAATTGATGGAAGCTTGCCAAATGTCAATTGAGCAATGTGGATGTGCCCTCCATCCATGTAGATGAACATGGTTTTGGGAGTGAACAATGTTTCCAAACAAAATGTAAAAATGTAGCAAACTTGCTATGAACATGTTTAGTTTTCAACACATATTAATAGCAATGGAATGTTTACATTTTCACCAAAAATGTGCACCATAAAAAGACTTACTAATAAACATTTCTTATTTGTAATAACTAAAACAAAGTAAGAAAGCTTCCATAATATGTGATGGGACATGATGTGAAAAATAGAAACAAATTGAACATATTTGCACTTGTTTTTAAAGGGAAATCAATTTTGAGTTGGTTCAAGAAACAGGTAATTATCTTTTGAATATTCTTGTTCATTCTTGGCAAGCATTGAATTCTTCTTTTTTTTAAATGTGCCATCATCAAAACTAAACCTAAAAACTTTGCATTTCCTTCCCCCGACATGTTTCAGCCAATTGATCAACTTTGGTTTGAAAAGTTTTTTTTTCCCTTTCATAACAATGCAAATTTGCACCAAACTTTGTGCATTGGACCCTTGTTGTCTATCACCAATCAAACACAACAATGTCAAATCTATCATCAAGGGACAAACTAACAAGTGAGGATTTGGAACCAAACATACTAGCCCTATCTTGAGTAGGAGGCGAAAAAAGGAAATATATTTGAACATAATGTTCTCAAAGATTTGTAAAGAATCCATATGGCTATTGGCATACACTTGGTTCAAGCTTCAAAGTTTATAATCCTAAAAGAAAATCAATAGTAAGCACAAGTTTGCAACAAATTGGAATTTGGGAAACAGATTTCAAACTATTTGGGAAAGTAAAAATAGGAAATGAAAGGGTCGAGGTTTGATTGTCTCTAAACTTGGAGCTTGAGGTTTGAGAATTTTGAGACTTAATTGTATCTAAGGTTGAACTCCAAAGGTCAGATTTTAGAAACTTGAAAGTGACTTCAACAAAAATAATCCAAGAACCATATCTTCTACATTGATTATTTTGCGATCCATCTTATTGTGTCAATAGAAAACATTCAAGTTTTGAAACCTTTGGAATTCAAACTATTGAAAATAAATTATTTTGAAACAATGGAAAACAAACTAATTGTTCAATGTAATCCAATGGGGATTACTATTTGGTGAATGTGTGATTGAAAGCGTGAACCTGTGAGCAAAAGCTAAAAGGCATATTCCAATTATATTCCATTGATGTCAATTGGAATATTCCTTGACAAATTTTGATGACATGTCAAAATATATCCTAACAAATGTGTATTCTACCACATCAACAATAATTCACATGTCATCACTACCACATGGATTTTCCACATGGACATCCAACAACAATGTATATGTTCAATTAAAGATGAGTACAAAAATCTACCAAGGTTGGTGCCCCATGTATTGACACAAAAAGAAAATTTGGCACATTGTTAAGGCTAAAAAGTTTTCTAGGCCAATTTTGAAAAGTTGTAATTTTGTACTGAAAATCAGACTTTATCGATTTTTGATATAAACCGATTTTACACTTCTACCAATTTAAAATTAGTACCAATTTTAGGTTATTACCGGTTTTAGGTTAGAATCAATTTTAGGTTACTACTAATTTTAATATACTATTAGTTTTAAATCATTGTCAATTTTGAGAACTTGTTTATTAATAGAACCAAAAAATCAATTGTCGATTTTTACTTCAATTCTAGGTTATTAATGTAGGAGAAGGTTGGATAACTTGGAGTTTAGGAGAATTTCTAAAGGATTTTCATTTTTTTTAGGATCCCCACCATATTCTGATGGACTTGAAGTCTTTTCTTAGCAAAATTCAAGGGGTCTTTTTGGTGTATCTTTGTTTTGGACTCGATTGTAATGTATTTTGGCACTTTGGATTTTGCATGAAAAGAATAATTTTTTGTTCAAGTTTTGACTTTGCAAAGTGTGTTGAAGTTGTTTTTTCCACTTGTTATTATGACTGCAAGCTTTGGAGATGTTGCAGAATTGATTATTATTTTTTACTTGTTTTCCTCAAAAAATGATCCAACCATTTTCCCTAACCGTTTTCCACTTGTTTTTAAGTGACTATTATCACAAAAAAATAACAAATTTGAGGTGTTAAAGTTTGTATTGATTTTCAATCAAGTATCCAAAAACATCCAGAAATTCACCAAGTGAGCTTAACATTTAATGACCATTCCACAAATATAGAACCATGATTCCTAGTTTAGTAACTTTCTTATTGAGATACGTAGTAGAAGTTATTTGTCTTCACTATAAATGCAGATATTTATTTCTTACTCAAGTTTCATTTTTGGTGCAATTCGTCTCTTGTTTAAAACTGGGATTTTTTTTTATAAAATTATATATATATGTGTGTGTGTGTGTGTGTGTTATTGTACATGTAAACCACTATTGTTTGTGAAATATGAGAACTTTGTTGCAATGATAAGGTGGATATGTATTTTTTGTTGGTTAAGAAGGACAATTTCACACTATGGAGCGAGAAGGCCTTGTTACCATGCAAGTGGCAAAACAACATGAGGTTGGAATCAACATTAAAATAGGAAAACTAGAAGTACAAACTAACACTAGAATTCATTTAATGGGACAATTCGTTGTGATTATAAACACAAAACCTTCACAAGGCCTTGTTTGGACCTATACCAAAAATGATGTTTTTTAGTACCAAAAAACTATTGCACTAAGTACCTAAACCCTGGAAATTGAAAATTTTCAATTTCAAAAGACAACCAAATATCTGGTGGAGTCTTCGAGGAAGACTACTTCCAAAACTAACGGTAATGTCTGCTCATCGACAATGAATCTTTGCAAGGAGCACAATTCATGTCAGATGATTTCAATAATGCCTATTTTTATTGTTGATTTCACACCCACTAACCAAATTTGCACTTTTCGTAAAGGTCCCATACACATAGTTGAAAACTACCCTTATAGATCCAACCAAGGACCAATTTTTGTGACTGAACTGATTTTTGATACCACCCAACTTGCCATCTCAATTAGTTCCCAAATTCCAATGACTAAGGTCTTGTAGTACCTAAAGGTAGCCCTTCTTTCACAATTGCCCCAAGTTATCCCGTTACTCAGATGTTGAACGACCAATATTCGACAATGAATACTACCAAAAATAATATTTTACTTACCTACCTTGGGAACTATGGATCATCCTATGTAGGCACGACAATATTCCCAACCCATGGACAATGATTCTTAATCCATATTACCTAGGTAACCCCCCACTTATTTTTTCCAACACAACTTGCACTATGGCATACCCTTTCCCAAATACGATGTTTACCAATATTGTCACAACTAGAGGAAGTTAGGGTATCCAAACGTTTGTGATGACTCCCCCAATAACTACTCCTTCTACCAAAAATCTGGTGCCCTATTTCCAACTGCCCACACAAAACCCCTCATCAGGATTTGGTAATTTTGGGGGTGGGATACTTACGAGAGGGTGGTAATCTTCTTCATGGGAATGGAGGACCACCAAGTAGGGGAAGTAGACCTTCAAAAGGACGTGGCAAACCCCCAAGTGGAGGTGGAATCCCAAGTGGTGAAGGACCTACAAGAGGTGGTGGAGGCAGATTTATGGTTAAAGGAGGCAAAATTGTGCCTATGAATGTTCCCTAGTTAGATTCTCCTTGGAACATGTGGTATCCACCACCAGCACCCACTACCCCTATGGCTCCTTCATCAAGGAAAACATTGCCATATCTGTTTTATTTTATGGGGATAGATCCGAATGCTCATGTTCGAGTGTTTCGAAAAGTAGTTTAGACTAACATAATGAACCTAATTTGTTTCACCTTAAGAGACGCAATTTCGAAGTGGGGCAAAAGTTTTATGTAGTTTCATCCGTGTTGCACTTTTCTAGAGTTGGAAGTTATATTCTATAAATGTTATCACATTGTTCAAAATGATGAACTGGTTTATATGGCTTTTGGAATCATTAAACAGGGCAATGATGAAAAAGGTTAAGGTTTACTATGAACAAATCTTCAAACTTGCCAATTGTCTTCAACATAAGGCGAACGACATCTTGTTGACAACTTTCTTCTGAGCTAGGTTGGTCCCCTACTTGCAAATCGCGATTGCAAGAATGAAACAAGACACCTTATTTGAGCATAAGGAATCTATAGTCACCTGTGAAGAGACCATGGTAGATGTAGAGGAGTACCAAAAATTGTTAGAACCACTGAAAAAACTAAAAAAAACACCAGACAACATTCAAATAAAAAAGATGTGTGGTTTCTATAATAAACTAGGGCATCTAAAAGAGCGTTGTCATTCAAACCCAGAGAATCCTAATGATAAATTGAAGGACAAAAAAGAAGTTTGAGTAACAAAAAAATTTCCCTTGGTAGGGAAAGGAACAAGTGGAAATCACAGGAAACAAGGGAATTGAAATCAACGAAATTCCCTCATTTATCATTGCTTCATATGTAATTCACTAAAACATAAGATATATAACTACCCACATAAATCAAATGCACAAGAAATATTTTGAGACAAAGTCCCCCATGCATAATTGAAAAAGGATGAAGTCGTTGTCAACATGGTCTTAAATGTCGAAACAAGGAGCTAGAACCCAAGATTGGTGCTACAGTGGGTGAAGGAGCCACAAAAGACCCGAACTATGGATGATTGGGAAAAGGAGGAGCAATTGTTAAAGACCTTCAAATTAGTGATCCAACAAATGCAAACATTAGAATCCACAACGAAAGTAATCCCAAGGAACCAATCACAAATGCAAGAGCTATTTAGATTATTGAAAACCAAAACTGATTTTAACGACAATGGAGCAATTATTGAAAAACAAAACGTGTCCTAGAAAATTAGTTAGCAATTATTGAATAGTAAACATACTCTGACCCTTGGTCAACTTATGTAGTTGACCCCTGATTTAAAACAATATGTGGTTTCTAAAGTGGTACCAAGTAGCAAACCAACCCATCCTCAAGCTCCACCCTTTGATGTAGGGTTAGTCATTATAGATCATCACATGGCAATAATTTCAATGCATGTAGGAAAAAAAATAATGAAGGATGTTTTGTTGGATGGGGGGTTGGGTGTTAACAATATCATTGAGGATTTGAAGAAAAAAAGTAGGATTACCTATCATGAAACCTACACCTTATACCTTTAGGATGGTAAACTAGACCCTAACCAAACCCATAGGGTTAATCTGAAACCTGAAAATCCATATTCATGGTATTCGATATGTTGTCACGTTCATAGTGATGAAAAATAACATACTAAACACCAATTACTCCATGTTGTTGGGTCACCCATGGCTATGAGATGCCAAGGTCACACACGACTAGGGGAATAACCTCATAAGCATTGAGGGTAATGGAATAGTCCACACCACAACGGTAACAAAACATTTGGATAACAACACCAAATGCCCAAAAGTTTTACTCTATTACAATTGTGTTAACAAAATCATAGATGAAGAGGAAGACATGTTATTGGCAATTGAACTGGATTTGTTTACAATCGACACAATCATTTTACCAGAGCTAAAAGTCTTGACAGTGATGTCCAATACAAAAATCAATATTGACACAAAAATGGTATTGATGCAAAAATCAATCAATATCAATGCAAATACTAATATTGATGCAAAAATTGGTACTGATGCCAAAATCAGTATTGATGCCAAAATTGATATTGATATGAAAGTCGATACTAACAAATCTATTTTTGATTATCCACACACAAGGCAAAATTTTGGTAGACACTACAACAACTTGGATCAAAATGTAGGACATGAAGATCGCAAAGTGGAATCTATCACAAGAAATCCAAATTTGACCATTAAATTTGGGTACTCCGGACGAACTACAAATGGTGAAGCTGAACGTTGATTTGGGCCCTTTTATGGCAGATGCAACAACACAACTATTGAAAGAGTACAAATACATCTTTATGTGGATGTACAAAGATTAAAAAAGTATTCCACTACACTTAACACAACACCGAATTGAACTCAATACCAATATACATGTACCACATCAAACATGGTATTGGATGAATTTAAATTCTGTTACGGTCATGAAGTTGGATTTGGACAAGCTGTTAGTTGCAAATATTCATAGTCCAAGTGGAGGAGCCAACTTGGCTCTCTCGCATTGTGGTGGTACCAAAAAAGAACAGGAAGCTTCGAATATGCATGGATTTTCAAAAATTGAATGCTACCACAAAAAATGATCTTTATCCTATGCCTTTAACGAAAAAAATACTTGACATGGTGGCAAAACATGAAGTCTACTTGTTTCTGGATGGCTTTTCAAGTTATTCTCCAATAACGATCACCTTGGAAGATAGGAACAAAATTGCCTTTATCACAAATTGGGGAACATTTGTTTAGATAGTCATGCCTTTTGGATTAAAGAATGTTCCACTAACTTACCAATGAGTAGTGGGTATGGCATTTTGTGAATCCCTTGAAGTGTTCATGAATTTTTTTTTGGATGATTTCAAAGTATTCAATGACCTCAAAACACATTTTGCCAAATTTTGGTTGTGTTTTGACAAATGTTGTGAATACCATATCAATTTGAATCTTAAAAAGTGCATTTTTTGGTTTACTCAAGGGTCATACTTGGGTATATGGTCTCCAAAATGAGAAAACTACTTGATTTGAATTTTTTTTTAACAATCATGAATATGCCCACACCAAAAACACCTAAGGACATATAGGTTTTCAATGGGATGGCCTAGTTTTATCGATGTTTTGTCATGCGAAATGAGGTGACCGACTTCGTTAGGAGTACAGGGTTTGGTGTGGCGGCTAGGTTGAATTAACTGATCTTTCCTTTCGGCGTTCATCACTCCTACATGGAGAGTAGTAGTCGTCTTCTCTTTGGGATGGGTGTCTTCTAGGTCCTGGGAGAAACGGCGGCGGATGATGATTAATGGTGATGGCGCCGAACTTTTAGAAGAACGGAAAGGTGGTGAACGGTGAGGACGGAGGCTTCGATGGGAAGCTTACGGCTTTCAGAGATGTTTTTGAGGCGATTCGGGTGATGATGAAGGCAGATCTTGCTAGTCGTTTTTGGAATAAGATAGATTTTTGGTTTTAGGAAAAGATAAAGTAGATGGGCGGAGGTAGAATTGTTCGGACTAGAGGAATGGAGAGGGAAGAAGTGCTTGATGAACACTGAGTTGAAGGAGTACCTGCAATTGAACGATTTAAGTTGGTTGCCTTTCTTTTTCCGCTGCGTCTGGTCAATCAAGTTGATTCGTTGCTGCAGATGAATTTTAGGAGAGAGAGACAGCGAGCGATTTGGATCGAAGCTGTTGAAGCTCTGTGACTTGAGATCCATGGAAAGCTTGTGTTCTCGGGTGTAATTACTTTGTAAATGTTGAATGAATTTGTTTTCTGGTTGAAGTGCGTGTGTCTGTGCGCGAAACAAGAAGTCTGGACCTTCGAAGGTCGGTGTCTAGTGGTGTGTTCATATTGTGGATCTGTGGATCTTGGGTAAAATAGATAGATCAAGTCCTTTGGGGAGTCAAGTGATGTGTGTGCAGGATATCAGATCAGAATCTGGCAAAGTGGTAGCGCCAGGGGTCAGATGGTCGTGATTGTAAGTTGGACCCCTCCTTTTTGGTGACAGTTTTATCAAAAAAAAAAATTTAATCATGGCCCCCATCATGAAACTCTTATGTAAAACAAAGGTGTTTATTTGGACTATCGAATGTGAAGAAATGTGGGAGGCCATAAAACAAAGGTATCTAGATGCACCAATCTTAATAACACCCAAATGGGACATGGAGTTTCATGTCCACATAAACACATCAAAATCTAGCAATCATGGCGTGTTAGCTCAAAATCCTGCCAAAAATGTGATAAGCCAATTGCATATGCCTGCAAACTCTTAAATAATTTAGAAAAAAACTACACCACCACCAAAAGAGAAGCATTCGCCATGGTTTAATTTTATATAAATTCAAACATTATTTATTAATAAATATGTTTTTTTTTACATTGACCACATGGCATTGTTGTACCTTGTCAAGAAGCATCAATTGTCAAAATGAATTGCTAGGTGGCTATTATTATTCCTAAAATACAATTTTTCAGTGGTGTATAAACCAAAGCTTTGCATTCAGTGGCAAACACTCTCTCGCGACTCCTTGATGCTATCAAGAATCTGAGGTACCTAACAAGACTACTAATGCATCATTATTTTTACTTCAACCAAAATGGCTATAGGAAATGCATATGTACATTTCAATCGAAAATTTTCTAGAGGGATATCCCACAAAATAATGGAAGAAATTAGTGTTGAAGGTGTTGCCCTTTATTATCATCAAAGGGAAATTGTGCAAACAAGGGCAAGATCAATTTTTGTGTCGATGTTTGCATGATGACAAGATTTTGATAATTTTACGAAAGATGCACAAAGGAGTTGGTGGTAGACATTTTTTGGTAGACATCACAACTTGTAAGGTGTTGGATGCCAAGTATTAGTGGCCAACTCTACACAAGGATGCACAACAACACTATCAATCCTATTATGTTTGCCAACAAATTGGAAATCTCTTACATACCCCAATGGTGAAGTTGATCACCATGCTCCTAGCTAAACCATTCATGAAATGGGGTTTGGACTTCATTGGCCCAATTAAGCCCATGAGTCGATCACATGGCAACAAGTACATTTTGGTTACTACCAATTATGAAACCAACTGGGTGGAGGCAAAGGCATTAATAAGGACCAACACGGCTACAATCACAACTCAATTCATTTATGAATTCATTTTAACTAGGTATTGTTGCCCCTTCACTTTGGTTAACAACCAAGGTACCCATTTATCAATGAGGCCATCGAGATCCTTACCACTCATTTTTTATTTTAGCACACTAGCTTTACAACTTACTATCCTCAAATAAACAATCAAGCAAAATTTACCAATAAGGTTATTGAGTTGCTATTGGCCAAGCTAATCAACAAAAATCACACAAATTGGGACTAACATCTCCACACTATTTTGTTTGCCTATAGAACAATTTTCAAGGTGGGCACATGTCATACTCCTTTTCAGTTGGAGTATGAATTACATGCTTTAATGCCTACCAAATGTTTATTACCTATGACCAATTCTATGTTGTTTAAGGATTTTGCCATGACAAGGGTATTTAATACTTGATTGTTCAAGTTAGAAAAGTTAGAGGAATCTCAAACATTTGTAGTAAAAACCACAAGTAGGCGATAATGGAATCATGCATGGTGGGCACATAATCATTACCAAACCAAGTCCTTCTCTCTTAATGACCATGTGCTTTGGTTTCCAAAAGCACAAAAAGAACACATATGCAAGTTCAAACAACGTTGGTTTGGACCATACCGGATTTAATATTGTTTACCAAACAATATAGCACTTCCGGTGGTTGTAAACAAGTTTGTTCCCAACCCCATCCTAGTCAACATCAACAAACTAAAACCTTTTTAATTATAGGACACAACTACTTCTAGAGGATTGGAATTAACAATTGAAAGAGGGAGGGACACAATCAATACTGAAATGGGGTTCCACATTATAACCCTAGAAAGCACATAAAATAGAGGGGGAAATTTTTCATTTTTGATGGACAAAACCAAAATTCAAGAACCACGACTTGGAACCAAAAACCAAGATTTGGTAGTTGGAACCAAAATTAGAAACATGCCAACTTTAATCGAAAACGAGGAAGATCCAACTAGTACCGAAATTTAACCATAAGGTCTAGAACTAAAAATAAAGAAGACCCAATTGGTACCAAAATCTTGATGACAAGGTCAAGAATTGAAATTGAGTTGCCAACCGAAAATCTATGTTCCATCAAAATTCTTGCTATAGCCGAAATCGCGAAGTCAATGAATATTGGTCAAATTTCATATCCAGAATATCCAATAATTGATTCCCCCTCAATAAAATTGGTTGTGGATGGGAAATTGTTGGATGAAATTAGAACTCATCTTCTCAAATCCATTGGTACCTTTTGCCTTTTCATTGAAATAATATCCAATGAAGAATAAAATGAAAAGGGCATCAGTCAACCAATGCCATGTTTCGGCATCAATGCATTTTGGAATCCAACAAAGAAGTACAACACATTGCCCGAATCACTATTCAAGAGTCGATATTGCATTTCGCAAACAATGCAATTGTTTTTAGTGATAACCTGGTTGGCCCATTGAATATAAATGTGGGACCCTTTCTCCCGTTTCACCCTTTTCATTTTCTTTTTTCTCATTCTTCTTGAATAACTCCTAGAGTGCAAAAACTTGGTAGTTTGACCCGAACTTTAAGTTTTAGCAAGATGAAAGGGGAAGTGAACAAGGAGGAAGTAGAAAGAGTTGCAAATTAGGCAAGGATAGGTAGAAATCTACTATAGAATAGAAAGAGGAAGAGGCAGGAACCAAAATGGAAATTCAATTGGAAAATGAGGGGGAAATTTTGAATTTTTCTAGTGGCAATAGGTTGATATTTAGTTAGATGGATAAGTTTCAACGTTGGGTAGCTAGCAAGGATGTAGCGTGGGCAAAGACAATAGGCCTTTTTAGTTTGACACCCATTAGGCATCTAGTGGTAAAGGAATTCTTGTAGTCGATAATCTACTGGAACGTAGATGCCATAAAATTTGTGGTGTAGGGGTTTCGATAATCATTACTAAAAATCATGTTGCAGAGATGTTGTGTCTATTGCAAATCAGAATCACTAAGCCCATCGACAATGCATTTTGGAATGACATTGAATTTATGCCTACAAATGGCACCCTTAAGTGCATAAATAGGGGTGGAGTATTTCCCAACTCAAAAAAAAGTATGAAACTAGATTTTTGACGTTAATTCAAGCAATTTAACTCAAGAGGACTCATGGGATGTATGTCAACAAGAAGTTTATGCTTGTAGTGGCCTTGGTTGAACCTTAAAAACCATTAAATTGGGCTCAG
This sequence comes from Sphagnum contortum, assembly GCA_963920785.1. Classification (NCBI taxonomy): domain Eukaryota; kingdom Viridiplantae; phylum Streptophyta; class Sphagnopsida; order Sphagnales; family Sphagnaceae; genus Sphagnum; species Sphagnum contortum. The sequence goes on from OY987277.1 coordinate 15,901,913, forward strand.
GTGGTATTTAATAATTTGTGTTCCAAACTGTGGGATCTGATCGCTACATTCAAACCGAAAAAGGATGATTATGGCAAGGAGACAAAATTTAGTGGAGTGCAAATAAAGACATGATCTTTCATCATTGGTTTTCGATCAACCAGAGTTTCCAACTATCAAAATTTGAAAACGAAGACAAAGATGAAAATAATTCTTCAACAAAATCGGATCCTCATGTGAAGTGCAAAGGGCTAATACCATCCCCTTAAGGCAAGCCAATTGATCTCAACAACGCTCTTTAAATGAATCAAAAACGTGGATAGTTAAACCAATAAGTTTTTTTCGGTTTTGCCCCAGAAAAAAGATATACTACCAACAATGGGCAATTTTTATGTGGGACGCATGTGACAATGACCACCAACCCCATCACTTGGGAAATGGAAAAATGGCGAACAATCCCAATCATGGGAGCCAAGCTTGAAACGGTAGGATAGGATGAGGAATCCAAATCTAGATGTTCCACCAGAACCATCACCTATGAGGCCCGCCCTCACATTTTCTGGTACCATGCCCTTTCACACCCAATCCTTGTCCTAGAGACTACATGATAGGTTGCAAGGTGAGGGGGTGCAAATTCCTTAAGGTGTACCAAAATCTTATCACAATGTCACCATTTTTTGTCTTTTTTACCTAGTCCTTTTTAACCATGTAAAGACACATTCATGGATGATTATGATGGAATCTAAAATTGTAATAATTTAGAATATAGTCGTTTTGAAATTCTTAACAACTTTTGATTCATTATTTTCTATGGGGATCAAAATATAGGGTAAAAAAAGGATTGAAGTAAGGACTAGGCCCTTTTTGTCCAATGTGATACACTTTAAAGGATTTTTGCCTTAGGGTATTCCAATTGATGGCATACCAAAAATGGACATTCTACCGGATTTCATTCTACTGGGACCCATGCAAGGTCCCCTCCCAAGGATGTTGATGTTTCATTTTTTATACACCTCTTTCACACCCTTGGTTAAGTTGGGACTAAATTGCAACCAAAATCTCCTCCATGGTAGTCCTCTCTAAAAGACCACTTGTGTGTTTCCGATACATAAAATTCTAGTTGTTCATCTTAAATTCAAATTTAATTCATGGTGTAGGGGTGTGTTCTGTTATCTAATTCTAAAATTGATGTGAGATTTATTTCATTAAGTGGCTATTATTTTATACTCCATGGCTATGTTCCATGTTGTAGGAAAGCCAAATCTTACCATCTTGGTTTCTAATTCTTGAGTTGTACAAATGACTAAAAATGTGTTCTATGCAATGTTTGCTTTCCAACAAGGATCTATGCATATTTCTAAAAATGTTTCTTTATTGGAATGACAACATTATTTTAAGTTCTATTTACCAAGTTCTAGACGTGAACCTTGGAAGGATGTTTTAGATTGTCACCAATAGTAGGTATCGGAGTCAACAACAAAAATGTGTTTAACAATTCCTAAGATATTGTTTTCACATTGGGCATAGCTACATAATGGCCAACATTGCTAAAGAAAGTGTCTTAATGAATAAATAACCCATTGTGGTTTTTCATGACTTGAAGTTTTCTATCCCAATTGCAGAGTCATTCGTTATCAATCTTTGTGATTTTTTTGATGAAGACAACCCTTCCTTCTTGATGTTGTTGTTGTTATTTCTGTGAATTTGTGAACTGACAAAATATAGGTTCTACAAATGGAAGTGCCACTGGTGAATTTGTGAGTTGACAAAAAGTGGCCTCTACAAATGGAAGTGTCATTCATGAATTTGCGAGCTAATGAGGAACAACCTTTGGTTACTTTTTTTGATGTTGTTGATTCATCAAAAACAATGTCTCTAACTTCACATACTTGTTCTGAATTGAAATCCTTTGACTATGGGGCCATCGCAATTGAGTTTGTGAATTGTCTTCCCGTTAAAATTAATGGTGACATATTATTTGAATGTCTTCCTATTTGTCATCCATTAAAACATTATAGACAATTACAAGGTATGGACAAAAAGTTCGATGGTCATGCTTGGTGCAAGTTGTAGTTTAGTAACATCAAAAATTAATTTATATTGGGCTTCATAATGACAAAATGCCTTGGACATTTGTGTTATTAGAATGATTATTGTCATCTATTTCAATGTTCTTTTATGCACAATGAAATTTCTTGGAGTGGGGATAGTTCGTATCTTTTGATATCTAGGTAGTGTTTTGTGAAATCCCTGATTTGTACCATCAATTATAAGTTCTACAATTATTTGCCCACTTTTTTACAAAATTGTAGTTGTAGAATGTAATATGTTGTTCACAAGTTTCCAAATCTTTCAAGAATCATGATCCACTTGGGCATCCATTGTCGCATTCCTAACCTTGGGCTTGCAACCAAAGCAAAGGGGCTTACAAGGTTGTGGGCCAAGAGGAAGCCCGGGAGTCACACCGCATGCTCCTAGGAGTGTAGGAAAGTGTGAAGGAATGAACCTTCACACTCCCAAGGCAACTCCCACTTTGGGAAATGGAGTTTCAATGGACTCCCGAATTTTCAGAAGGCAATTGTAGGGGCCAAACTTAATGGATTGAGGAAATCTTTATCATTGGAAAGATTTTGGAATTTAGATGTTTAAAATGGGTTCACATGACCCATTTGGACATCTGAAACACAAGTTATGGCCAAAAGAAGGGCCAAAAGTCAAATTGGCAGTTTGATTCCCAACCATTAGAAGTCAAGATCAAACAGATAGGATTGCGTGAAAGTGGCGTGCGAGATATTGTCAGAAAGATTTTGACAAGGGCTACAACTTTGCTTCAAACCTCATTTCAATCGAAGGTCCGCACACGAAGTTATGGGGGCCCAAAAGCGCGAGAGTCCCAACTTTGGCAATTTCGAGACTCCCACTTGGAGTCTCGGGACAAAATGCCATTTGGATGTGGGCCTCGTGGAGAGGCACATAGTATACTAAAAAGGGGAAGGTGGTGGCTTCCCTCAAGTCTGGGCCATGGTGAGTTTTGTGAGTTCGAGTTGCTCGAAGTTCGTCCTAACACCATAAGTGTTCCAACTATGCACTAATTGACTTGTTGTTTGGTTTTGTGCAGATCCGTGTGAGTGATTAAGTGCTTGTCATTCTTCCTAGTCCCATCCTGGAGCTCCAGCACGCCCCTCTACCCCCAAAGTGCTGCGAGCCAAAGAGTGCACCCTAAATCCTTCTTCTTTCGTTGTTTCACTTCATATTCACATTTGAGTCTATCAAAGAGCTTGGGAGTGCATCACCCATGCCCATCTAGTTGAAGATGAAAAGTGTAGAAAATCCTTCAAGGAGATGAAGAACATGGTTGCTAATTATTACGACTTTGGCTATTGCTTTATCTATAAATAAGACATTTATTTTTTCATCACATTTGTTTAATGAGGATGGAGGTCCTGTGGAGCTTCTCAAAGGTGAATAACTAGATTAAATGTTATTAAGGTTTGTTCCTTTGTGCTCCCTTGGCATATGCAATTTGATTATTTCAATCAAACATTGTCTTGGTAACTCGAGCTCCATTGATTATATCCTAAAATGGAAAACATTGTTTGGCTACAACTATATAGGTGTTTTCCTGGTCAACATGTTGGGCAAAAGGTTTATTTGTTTAAGATGTCCGTTGATGGAGTTGCATTTGGATTTGATTTGGTCCAACAGATGCAATTGGGTGATGATTTCCAAAATGCGTGGATGATGTTTGATCACATAAAACGTGTTCAAGGATGGACGACCATGGCTTATCACATTTATGACTTGATCTATTATAAGTCGTGATGATTGTGGTCTATGACATGCAATCTAAAGACACAAAAGTTCAATGCATTCATTATGTGGAAGAAGTTGAATACAGTTACTGAGAAGAAAGGGTTGGGTACACTCGTTTTCAAGTGGTTCATGGCAAATAATGCACAAGCAAACTAGAATGTTATTGACATTATTTATGGGATTGAAGATCCTATAAACAAGATGGTTGACAAAGAGCGGATGTGTTTTTTCCATTGGACTTAATCTTTGGATATACACACCAAGTAGTTGATCACACTAAAGTTCCATGATCGACACAAAGCCCTTTGTTATGAGTCAAACACTTGTGGTTTGGTTTTGCAAAAACACATTAAAGACTATTACAAGCCAAAAATATTTCAAAATAAATAGGTCATGGTATTCCTACCTTGTGTTATGCTGGTTACTAGTCTATAATCGACATAAGTTTTGGTTTTGTCATGATGACCTTATGCATTGTGTGGGTGAGACAAGCAAGAAATATGCAGTTGTTAGGCCAGACTTGCATTTTTTATGGTTTATGCAAACAAGGACAAATTTCACTCAAATTGAGATGGTGGCATTGGAGGAGGCTAGCTTCTTGTTCTTGGAAAAGCCAAGATGTTCCCTTGTTAATCAGGTTAGAGATGACATATTTGCACTCATGAATTAGTCTTTTTGCATGTGCCTTCAAAATCTCTTTGGCGATGGTATTTTTATCCATATTTATAAGCCATTGGATCTAGATGCTTGGCCCAAATCAAGGAATGGGAAGAAAATTTGTTGTCACAACATGTTTAAACTATCCATTCTACAAGAAAACAAATGGGAGGTGGGACGAATTCTTGAAGCAACACTATTAACTCCCTCAAACATTCCTCCTCTAGGATATGGATGGATTTACCACCCCCTTTTAGGACTGCTAGAAAACCATAAACAATATGAAGTAATGAATAATGATTATTTGGATTGTAATTGAATGGATTTTTCTTCCATGATGTTTGTGTCTTTCGGCAAGTGGGGGATGTGGGTGCCATGTAAGCATTCGTATTACATTTTGCAATATGCCATTTATTTTGGGATTAGAAAACCATTCATCCACTATCCATCCTAGAATTGGAATGAGGTTCATAAATTATTAGATCGTGCCAAAGTCCTGGAGGTAAATTATGTTGCAATGTCATTAGATAGTTGTTAAATGAGACTATTATGGCTTATGTTATTTTGAAATGCATTTTGTTGTAAAAATAAAAATATTCTTCAACATCATGTGTGTAGTGCACTATTCACTAATTTCTCAAGCATTTTCCCATACCATCATTATGTGGACTTCCTACGTATGACATACTATGCAACTTAACTTAATTTACACAAGTTATTATTTCACCCTTTTGGATTGTAATGTAGGTCCAAGGGATTTAACCTTTGACACCTTTTTTGCGGATGAAGTTGGACATGAAAATTATGTGAGTCAAATAATTTCCATTTGTCATAACTATTTTGAAATTACTTTCATCCATACACTCGACTAGGTGAAAATTTCATCCAAAAAAATTGTTTACTTCCAATTATTATCCAAAAATTCATTCATGCTCCACGGTCATCCAAATATTTCATCCATTTTGTAACCTTCATTGATGTACATGTGGTTTTCATCCAACATAATTGTTTTGAAATTAATTTCATCCATACATTTCAACTTGTCAAAATGTTCATCCAAACATTTCATCTATTTACAATTATCATCCAAAAAGTTCATTGATGTTTAACTTTCATCCTAACATTTCATCCATTTTCTGACTTTCATCCATGTGGAAAAATATTTTCCATGTCATTTTTATGTGGCATAGGGATATTTAGAAAAATTCTATCCTTGTCATCAAAATATTCCAATATATTTGTTCTTGCTCACAAGTTCATGCTCATGCTCATGTGCTTGCTTCGTAGCGTCATTGGTTATGCAACCATGGAAACTTCAAGGTAAAAAAACTTCACCAAACTTTCAAAACTATAACTCTAAAGATTGATTCTTGAAACTCTATGCTTGCAAGTGCATGCCTCATATGTTAATTTGATAGGTTCGATTGTAAAGTTGGACAAGAGTAGATCAAAGCAAACATAAAATGCAAATCAAATCTAAATTCCTCACACCTCTACCTAGTACCAATGTTCAACAAAATTTATTTATTAAATATACCTTAATAATTTCTCAAAAGTCCTGCATTTTTTCCTCATAATTATTTAATGCCAAACCTGCTAGTTTACTCTATGATAACCTTCTTGCACACATTTCCTTGCTCCCACCATGCAGGGTTTGATGAGTTGCTTAATTTCAGCATGCAATTGCACAGTTGTAGCTTATATATAACCTTATGTTGATTTCTTCAACAAGGATTAACCAATTGTGAATATCAATAATAAGTATTTTTTGTGAAACAATTACTTGTGTTATTTTTGTTGCATATTACCATCTTTATAAAGGTGCATTCACACTTGGTGCGAGGGACTCTAGTTTCAAGTACCTTAACACCATGCTAGTCATTTAGGACTTAACTTATTTATCATGAAGATTTTATATCAAGCTAACCTTCACTTAACATTAAACTATCAGCCGTTTAACATTGGGTGCTACCTAGGATGCCACCTAGATTTTCATTTAACACTAACTTAACATCAACTGTGAATGCACCATAAGCTAGTTTTGCATCCAAGATAATTATTCATGTTTCAGATATTTCAATTTTATATTTCATAACATGTGATAATCTTGGTATGGGGCAGGTTGTTTAAACATTTGTGAAAGTAACATTGATTGTAATGATTGGCACTTTGAGTGCAATAGCCAAAGCTTGAGAGAGAATAAACAATAAACTTTTGTGCTCTTAAGGTTGCGTGGGGAGACCAGAGCTCTTTGTAAAGTCTGCAATTATCATCTTTCTTCTCTCACTAATTTTCTCCCAATTTCAGTATTAAACAATAACCTACCTTGCTGACCAAGCTGGTCAATACCTTGTTGTACTCATTTCCTTTCACCCATTGTTGGCAGGCATGATGGGTGATGCAAGTTCAGCAAGTAGTAAAAGATTTGTAATCCTTCATTGACTTCTTCAACACCAAGTGGAAAAGTCACTTTTAGCACCGAAAGACATGTAATAGAATACAATAACTTAAGAAACTCTGGTTCGAGTATAAGCACTAAATTTAAAGAATTAACTCTGATTTGAAAATACTGTGAACATGCTTTGCAATTGATGTGAAATCGTCCTATGTGACTTTCTGTGAAATTTCATTTCTCTCAGTTTCTTCGAAAATTTCTTTCAAATTCATTGCATGTTACTTTTGAGTACACACACTCCTGATTGTTTCAAAAAGATTCGTTTTATATGAGACAACCCAAAACTAGAAATTTTGCAAAAGATCTTTACTCCATCATATGTCCAACACAAGGTTTTCAACTACGAGATCAACCTCTGAGAATTTTCTTAATATATTTGGAGGTACACTAATGGAGTGTAAAACCAATTCGGGGCATTTCAACACTTGTGAAATCATAGGGTGGTCCATTTAAGGAGCCTACGCAAGGAGTAGGCAAGCATAGCCGGGGGCTATTTGAAGATTGCCCAAGTGTTCATTGCCCCATCAGTACCTCCCCCCTTGGTAACAATTGAGGTGACATTCATTTGTGTGACTTAGATGCATTCAAATGAATTGTTAAAGATTGTGTTACAACAAAGTTCCCTGTCCTGGAAATTACATGCATGTAGTCTCCACCCACTCTTTGGAAATTATGTGAAATCTCACGTGCACATAGGGAGGGGGGTGGGGAGTGGGAAATTGTGCTTGGGGAGGTCCACCTCCCCAAAGGACGGACTCTGCATTTTTTGACCCCGAGGTTGTGGCATGTAATAGAAATGATGCCAAGCTGCCAATGGTTATGACGATGGATTCTTTGAGATATAAACTCTGGTTCTCAAAACAAAAATCAAAGAATGTCTTTGGATATATTGTCATGGTTTTCAAAAGACCTATGAACTCGTCAAATAACCATCTACAAAACCGTTTATTCCTTTTCAGTTCTTTCTTAAAAACCACCAATTCTGCGATGCTTTACAAAGGTGATTCAATGCTTTACAACTGTGATAAACTATGTGTCTGTGTGACACAAATACATTGGACATCCACTCCAGGCCTTTTTGGGTTGGCAAATTTTCATCAAATTTTGAAACTTCAAAAATGAACTGATTTTGGAGGTTTTTCAATCATTAGAAGTGAGGGAACAAAATAGTCAAATTTCTACATTTAGTTGTTTTCAATGTGTTGCAAAAGATATAGAAGGATGTTTAAAGTTTTGTATTCATATGTGGTTTATAGTCAGATTTGGCTAAATCTTCCTGAGGATGATTGCCACTTTTTCTAGATCTTCTTATGGATGATGGCTACTTTAGCCACCAAAAAAAAACAGAGAATAACCTTTCTATTAAATTTCTACTTTAGCCACATTTAGTAGTGGCATAAATACAAGTCTGACTAGGTAGCAACTATTCTCTGAAATCTTTTCTCAAGTCTTTTGTTTTTCAAACAAACAGTTTGTTAATGAGACACTCATTTTAATGAATTTTGGGTTCAAGTGGCCAATTTTCTTTTTTCTGGCATTATTATTCACCATTAAAGTACAAGCACCCAAAATTGTAGGTGGACCTTGAACTATGCCCTGTTGCACCCTCCCATCACCATTTGAATATGCTTATGAATGTGTGATTGCAATAGCTCTCAGTTTATTTTTAAAAAAGTGGTTTGAAGATTACATTCCAACCCATTTAAAAATTATTTTCAAATCTAGCTCAATCCATGGCCTATTTTGGACACATGTGGCCTTGATTTTAAGATTTTATGTTTTTCATATTTAAAGCTATTTTTTGAGAATTTGACAAATATTTATAAAATCATAATTGATTAAAGTTTTATAAAAAAGAAACTGACTTCAACTTGGGTTAAGTTTTAAATCTTCTTGTTCTATAAGGGAAAAATAAATGTGGAGGAAAAAAAAGTCCAATTTACTCAATATGTTTATTCTCACAGTTTTGGGCGGTTCTATGTTACTTTCAGACTCACAAAATTGAAGAAAAGTCCCAGCTGACGACAATTGGTATTTCTGAAAATTTCCCAGTCTCTGCTTGTACATGTTTTATGGGCTGACTTGCATATCTCCTTTGATCTACGACTTGGGTCAGCTGTGCCTCTCCAAGGCTCATAGGCCATTCATTGTGTTGAGAAAATTAAGGTAAGATGCCATATGGCCGCAACTTTAAGCTCTGGGCCACTTGGGTGAATTCTCTCAAGAATGAAATCTTCTATCAGCAAGAGGGCCCAAAACCCAGCAATCCCGGTGTGAAATAGCTGCCAGTTTGATGGAAGACTTGGTTTGCAAAGGGCCAAGCTTGCTGGCATGAGTCCTGTGTAGCTCAGCCTCCTCATCAATCACTAGCTGATGAGGCATTGTGGCTGGGCCCAGCTAACCTCGTGTGCATATTCAAGAGATTTTAGAAGGCCAGATACGTTTAAGAATAAGAAAGGTGTTTGTGTGGCTCCAGTGGATGTTGGTGCTTTTGCCACTTGAGTGAATCCATCCAACAGTTTCAAAACGGTGGTGATAGATATAGGCTTGTGGGGTCGCTCTTTGAGCACTGTCGTGGAACCTGGTGGGCTTTTAACTTTTCAGCCGACTGGACCTCATTTAGTTCTGCCATTCAGAATGTTTTTTTCTTAATGTTCCGTAAGTTTCCATGAAAATCTGGTCTTTCACGTGGCTGGATTTTGCTCACATGCCTTTGGAAACACGGAAGCATTTTGCCATCTCTCCGAAGGCATCCGACCCCCCATTTTCACTGCACGCATCTGTTTTGATTCTTGGGAGGTCCTCTAGAAGGCACCTTCTGTGATCCAGCACCTTCACTGGTACCTTGTACCTTGACTCCTTTTTTTTAGTAATGAATCTTGTTAGAGAGCTAAGAATTACTGGAAGGAATGTTAAATTTAGAATTAGAGACCTTGATTTAGGCCCCCTTTAAGCTACTGAGAGGGCTTGTGACTATGGCCATCTCGAGAGAGCTTTCAAAACTCATCCAAAGGCTGTCCCATGGAAATTCAATAATCATTTAGGTGTGGGCTTGAGCTCTTAAAGTGAAAATAAACTTTGTTGAAGTACCTTGACATTAGAACAAAGCCAAAATAGATTAATTTTTTATTCCATGCAAATATTGTCTTCTTCTACCTTGAACATCTAAAATCTAGGTAACATTTTTTATCTAATGAGTTAAGGTTTATATATACATATGTATAATTTTTTTTTCATCACTTTTTTTCTATAATTAAAAATATAAATGTTTGTGCATTCCTCACTTTCTTCATTTCACCAAGCAAGATCACCATGGATGGATGAAAGAAAGGGAAGAGTTTTTATTGTTTTGACCATGTATTGATGTTTGCACAAGATGGTGCAACATGTGTTGAATATGCAAGCATTAGCTTTCAATGGATAATGGGAGAATGCCATGATTTTGAGCATTTGGTTTGATGCTATGAGTTCAAAAGATTGTAGAAAAATAAACTGATTTTATCAATAGATTTTTGTTGGGTTCTTTTCCAAAGAGGATGCTCAAACAAAAAGCATGTGTATCACATGCTGCATTTCGTTTTTTGTGTGAAAAATTGGGTCCAACTTACCAACGTAGAATACACATATGAAAGATAACTTTTTCTATTAAGAGTAGAGTTGTCATGTTATTGCAAAAACTTGGGGTTGGAAATATGTTCCATAGTGTTGGAGAAATATATGGGATGGTTGAATCTTCAATTTCAATCATTGTGAGGAAATTTTGCAAATTGATGAAAGTTCATTTATATGTACAATTTTGAAATGAAAGCTGATTTCAGGTTTTGGCAAACGAGTTTGAAACACTTCATAGAATTCTTGATATTATAGGTATAATTAATGTGTTGCATATTTCAATTATTGCTTTAGTAATTGGTGGATTATTGTCATAAGTCTTTTCATTCAACTTTGTTGCAAGGTATTGTTGGCACAAAATGTGTGTTTGGGGATTATGAATTTTGATGGGTAGTAGCATGCATGATTGGACTCTTTTCGAACTCACAAACTTCATTAAAAAAAAAAAAAACTACTTATCACAATTTGGGATTGCGCATATCTAATATGATGTTGGGTGTATTGCCCATTCAAGGGATTAGTTGATTGAAATTTTATCCAAAGTTCAACTCAAATGTGAATTGGATGAACTTTTGGAATTTTGAAGGACAAATAGCACATCATCATGAAGAAGGAAGATGTACCATTATGACACATGGTTGATATTGTATCCACATGTATTGTGTTGCATAACATTTGCACAACTAGGAAGGATGGATTTGATGGAAGATACATAAAAAGTTGAAGAAAGGTTACAAATGTGAGTAGACAAAGGGTAATTGAAGGAAGGGCAAGAGTTGAAAGGTGAGGCAACCATAGTTGAAATTAAAGTCAGAATTTGGCATGGAGAATATGTGACACAAGGAAAGAAATGTGATAAAAAGACTAAAGTTTTTTCATTAAGAAGAATGAGAAAAATAAATATCAAGGATGCATGAAACCATAGCCAAATCACTATGGCATTACAATTTTTTTTAAAAATCCAACATACAATTTGTGGACATGGAGAATGATACTGAATCTATGAGTGAATAACTATAAATTTTATACTACTGCAGCCATATGTGCATCCATATTATGCAATAAAAATGTGGTTGATTGGAAAATTGTAATCACATTTGTTGAATTGCGCACCAGTTGTTCTTATTTTTTTCCAATTTGTCTTGATTTTTTTTTTCCTTTTCTCATATTTTGATGGTGCAATTTGGGTTGTGGTTACGTTATCAAATTTTTCATGTGATTATGGACATGGTTGAAACCATGCATGCTTGAAATTTAAGCAAAGAATTCATGCCTTCTCCATAAACCCCCCCCCCCCCCCCCAATGCATCCTACAAACACAAATAGATAGAATGCATTTATATATGATTCATAGACAATTGGGTAATCTATAAACACTTGTTTTGGTTCAAAAATAGTTAAAAAAAATCCATATTACCACTAGAAACCAAAAACCCTAACAAGTAAAGGATACAATTTACTATAATTAAATAAAAATGCACTCATTTTTAATTTGAAACAAAAGGACTATTGGTCTAGCTCACACCTCTTCCCCCATGAGATGTTGGGTTTGAACCTAGTGAAAAGCAAAGAGCCTCGAAGTGTGATTGGGATGATGGGGCAAATCAAGCATGTATTTCTAAGTTGCCTGTTTGTATATGACCTTAGGTTTCTCCATTGGTGGCCACCCTCTTCTTTTTTTAAGTGTGTTGCTTTTAAAGTATTTGTGGTGGCCTCTCTCAACTTTGTTTCACTTGGAAAAACTTGTTCATTAATATTTTTTATTTTTTCATTAACATAGAAAAATTATGAACCATGTTGAACAAATCGGATAACATTAAATTTTTAATGCCCCAAAGAAGGCTCATTCTAAAATTGGTGTTGAAAAATTAACATTCATGGATAATTTCGATTTCATTGTTATGATTTGAAGCTTTCTCCATCTTGTGAATGATTTTTATTTGTGTAAAAAAATAAATTGTGAATTTGTTTTGATCAAAACAATGACCTTCAAGCAAACACAAAGATAAAAAAAGTTTGATAAACATTTTCAAATGGTGACAAAATGTGAGAAAAAAGATGACTGTTTTTCATGATGTGTAAGGTTTAGGGTCAATTTTTTTGAAAGGAAGTAACCAAGATTCCTTTTAATTTATTTAAAAAAAATTATTTGTATATTTTAAAATTTTAAAAAACCAAAAAAAAAACTATGACCATATTTGACTTTTTGGGTTCATGGTTTAACCAACTTTTGTTCCCACCTAAAAAAGTATTAAAATAAAATTTCAATTGATGTGGGGTTTTTGGACTCACATGATTTAACAAACTTCATGCCAAGCCCACCTCAAACTTCATGCCAAGCACATCTATTTCAAATGGGCTTTTGTGTGAAATTTGTTAAACAAAGAAACATTATCCATAAGTTGCCATCTAATATTTATTCCATCTCAAATTTTTCATCTGCCTTCACTTCTTTGGTGCCTTAGGCTTCAAACTTTGTGCAAAATGAATTTATACCTTGACAATCCTTTTCTTCCAATCATGGATTTTCTATTTCGATGGTAATGGGTTTTTAATTTCTAACATAAAAGGGGCTTTAGTCTTTGGGTGAGATATTTTTTATGTTTATAAGCAACCCAATTTTTTTTTTTGGGGTTTTGGTCATGCTAATAATGTAGGTGCAATTGGTTCACCCAAGGCACCTTTTAAGGCAAGATGCTTATAAACACTCCCATAATCAATGTTTTTACTAGTGAAATGTTGCCAAATTTTGACATGATTCTGACCTATGCAAAGAAAACCATGAAAATAATGACCCAAATTTGCTAGATTTCAAAATAAATTCCAAATTTCCAGATTTTTACGATAAGTTCCAATAGGTAGCCAAAAACATACCAAGAAGTTTTTTTCTTCTTTCATATCTAGTATGGAGCATAATACCTCTTTGGTAAGAAGGAGAAACGTATCCCAAAGGTGATAATCATCATAATTCTTTGATTGAGATTTCCATTTTTCAAATAGGAAATTAAACAAAAATGTCCTTTCAATGCCAACATTTCTTTCATGCAATTCTAACATGGTGCATTCCACCTTGTCTCACCATGTTTCACATTGCACCTACTAGGTATATTGTGCTCATTGCAAAAAAGAAAATATTAGCCTAGTCTTTTACATTGGTTAAGGCCCTTGTAGAAGGGTTGTGCAAAAATACCAAAAATGGGTTCAATTCCTGCGTTGGCATGGGTCTCTTATTTCCCCACTCAACATTTAACCTACATTAGGGCCTTGACAGAAATTGGTTTGCCTTGGCATTTCGGAGTTAAGTCATTTGGACTCTTGCCCATGGTATATGTTCCAACATGCACCTTTGACATAATCATGTTAAACATCAATCCCATGTCATAAGGGTATGTAATGAAGTTCATTACAAAAGTGTCCAACAACAATCATGAATGTTAACATGTGACATCAGCATATAACTTACAATTAAGAAAATATCTTATAAAAGGTTCACTTGCAAGGCAATCTGTCTTAATTTATTGGCAATCATGGACCACCATTTGATAAGTGTAAATGTGTAAACTTTGCAACAAAGACAAAGTCACAAAAATCTCTTGAGACAAAGAGGAAATCCACTACACAACCCTACAATTACATCCATAGCCTACATCTTGCAAAAAAACATCTTGTGCCATAACTTAGATCATGAGATAAGTCCACAAATACCCATATTACAAATACCTTAAAGGTGCAATGCCCATCTTCAATGTGCCATCCAATACACTTTACATGGTAAGGTCATAAGCAAAAGGTGGACTACACAGACCAAGTGCAAATATGCACCAGTTTACCATAAGGTTAAGGACAAAAGGTCTGTTTCACAAATGGAGGTACCTGATATACTCCTTCTGTTAAGGATAGTTCTCTATGTTAAAGGGTTACAGACCTAAAGTCAAAAGTTAAAACAACCCATTCACAAACCAATTTAAATGGGTTTTGGGGTTTTTATTTTTTACCATGATCCCAATGTGGGGGGTTTAGGGTTTTAGGGTTTAGGGTTTCACCTTGGCCAGACCTAATGTACCAAAATGTACATTCAGCTGTAAAAGGAGCTCAAAAGCCCACTTCATTAGAGGCAACAAAAGTGCACAAGTGGGGTGTTGGCAAATTTGAAAAATCCTCTGTCAAAAAGTGCATTACATATTACAGGGGAGGGTCAAGCTCCCTGCCCATTATGTTGTGGAAGGTGCCAGTCAAGCCTGTTATGTTAGGGCATGCTAGGCTATGCACCCAACATATAATGGGCAAGGGGAAGACCATTCCACAGCATTAATGTATGGGGTGGCAGATTCAAGGATTTAAAAAAAATAAAATCATGTTCAACAGACACGTGTTGGTCACTATTACAAGTGTTTGTTTGCTCATCACCAAAAGATTACGTGATGTAATGTGGTCAAGAAGATGATATAATCTGCCACCCCAGACCTCAATCAATAATGTAAGGTAGGATGAAGCGGGTGGTACCAGTGTTGGGAGGTTATTAGAAACGGCACCAAACAAGTGGTGGTTATCAATTGTGATTCTCTAAGATTTATATATATATATAACCACGGTTCTTAAAAAAATCAAAGAACTGGTTTTGATGTATGTGACTGCAGTTTTCAAAAAATCTAGGAACCAATCTTCAGAAATTGAAGAACCAGTCTAACTAATAACCTTCTTAAAACCGGCGGTTCTTTTCCAGTTGTTTGACAAAGAGCCCTGGTTCATTGAGGCCGAACTTACGAAGTTCCACGATTCCAAAATTTAAAATTAAAAAAAAAAACCTTTGAAAATTTTCTAAAAACTGGAACCAGACATTATTTGATTTTCTACATTTTGAAAAAAGAAAAAAAACTGAAACCATTTTAAAAATGAAATAACCAACTAATACTAACACTGGCAAGTAAGTAAAGTACCTCCAATGTTTGGTGGTTATCACCAAGCGGAACGCACCCTTGACGGTTATCAGGGCAGTTCCCAGGGCTCATAACCGAAGTTCTCAAAACACCAAAGGACCAATACACCGATCTCATATGTACCACGGTTCTAAACAGTTGAGAAAACAAAGAAGCGATATTAGCCTTTCATACCCATGGGGTTCTTTAACAGTTCTTTCATAGAAAACCATGGGTTCTTTGTTGAGTCTACGGAATCAGTGATGGGGCTGGCGGTGTTGTGATTCTGATGGGAGCAAAAAATGGAACCGACGGGTATTAGTCCAACGGAATTAGATACCCGCTCAACCGAAGTACCTTTCTTTTGCGGAGAGGGATTAGAAGATTGAATTAAACAGCGATTGAGGTAGTTTTGGGTTAGAAAAGAAAGTGGCCCATTGGCAGCCTTCCTTTTTTGTGTGAAATGTTTGAAATTTTTTGACACAACAAATTCAATGATTCTTTTTGATTTTTTTTGGCTTAAATTAGAAAAAGAAATTCAAAAAATCTTTTAAAATCACCAGACTGAAACTTCTACACGTTTTGTTCTAGAAGGTTGGCCCAAAAGGAAAATAAAATTTGATTTAGTTTTTTTTTTTCTTTTTTGTATTTTGATGTAGCCAAATTTGGCTATATCAGCTTATGGATGATCGTCACCTGGGCTACATAATTTCTAAAATTTTAAAAAAAAGTATAATAGAAATATATAAAAATGAATTTATTTAAAGAAAAAAAAACACACACACAGACATTGGTCGTCAAAGTTACTAGAAAAACTGGATTCTGCGGATTAAAAAATGTCAAATTCTTGGATGAACACTTTAGGTAGGTACGTGGATGAGTAGATAGTAGGTAGTGTTGCAATGGGGGAGACGGAGCGTGCCTCCGGGCGACCACTCACTAGGATACTGTTGTCGCAAAGGACGGAGGAGGCTTCCAGGCCACTGTTTGTGCGCGTCTTCTTCCATCGTCGTCACCTTGTGAAGAAGTCGTTGCTCCCCGGATCTTCGCAGTGGTTTCGGAATGGCGTTCCGTAATGGCGCTCCTCCACTATAGACAAATGCGCTAACCCCACTACTTTCTCTGTTCTTGCTCAGCTGCTTGTTGCTTGGGTTCTTCTTCGTTTTTGCAACGAGTTTGTGGCAACAATAAAAAGCATTTGCTATCTTCTTCTCGATTCACAACCAGTATGTATGTGGAACCAAAAAAATTGAATTCTGAGAGAGACCAGAGAGAGAAAGAGAGAGAGAGAGACACACACACACAATACACACACGAGAGAGAGAGAGAGAGAGAGAGAGAGAGAGAGAGAGAGAAGCATAATTTGAGGTTGTTTTGAAGTGGGCATTTGAAGAGGACCCAACAATGGATGCTAATGGAGATGATCCTGGTCGTGAGCCGCAAAGGAGAACTGGTTATGCAACCCAAGCCAATGCACTGTTTAGGAAGAATCTCGCCTTGCAGGTAGTAGCTCTTGTTTTCTTCTTCACCATCCCCAGAACATCTGAGATCTGTCTCTCTGTGACAGTTCTTGTTATGAAACATAATCCTCTTCTGTGATTGGGTTTTCGTTTCTTACACAATTCCTAAGCAGCTTTTTTTTTTGGGTGGGGTGGCCGCAAAGAAATCTTTATTTTCAAGCTCTCTTCCTATATCACAAGGGTTTTTCAAGGGGAAGGGTGTTGAGGATTCTGTGTTGACAACTTTCTTCACCAGTTCTTTGTAGGGATACAAGAAACTTTTGCAAAATATCCAAAATTTGAAATCTTATGACTTTTTTTGCCAATCACCCATGTGTACCAGAATCTTAAAGGGTTTTTTGGGAAGGAAGAATGCGACTGACTGACCTTCTTGTGTCTCCGTGTGTTCTCCATTTTTTTTCCCTTCCCCTTGCACATAATATTTATTACAGGGAGAATTCTTCCAGATTTTCAAGGGCTTTTTGTGAGATTTGCAATGGGTTATTGCAGCCACGTGCATATCACTTGCTTACCCCAAGAGGATTTCACATACAATTGTGGGTTTTGAAGCTTGTGCAACGTTTATACACTTGCAGAATGCATTGAGTCAAGATGAAAATGTTCAGTACCTGTTTTGTGATGTCTGGAAAAAACTGATATATGTTTGTTGTATGTGGTTTTTCCTTTGGGGGTGAGTTTTTGTGCAGAAACGGAATTGCAGAACCAATACTTGTCTCATAAGTTTCCCCATCATCATCTGCCTTCTGCTCTTCATCTTCCAACTTTTGATCAACAAGGTTTTCAATGGCTCGAACTTTCAGTGCGGATGCCAATGTGTGCCACAACCAGGGAGCTCAACCTGTGTGAAAACTTGTGGCATCCAATACTCCAATTCTGACCAAGTGCAGTGGTGTGGAGTGCCTGATCCAATTGAATGGCCAGCTGTACTGCAGATTCCAGCGCCTCAATACCGAGCTGTAATGCAAACAGATTATCCTGACTTGCCCAACCCTAGTTGCCGAGCAAGTGGGACTTGTGAAACAACCTTCTTGTATACTGGACAGAACAGATCTATTGCTGATAGTAAGCACAAAATGCTTGCTTGCTTTGCTTTTGTCATGTTCATGTTCCTGCATGCTCATATTCTTTGACTAGTTATGAAATTTCAAAGTTAGTCAAGCTTGTCCAATCCTTCATCTCAGCTTGCAATTCACACAAAGGCATCACCACTACTAGTTGTGCACACTTGATAGGTGAGGTAGCCTTTGTTAATGAGATGGTTATGATTGTGTGACTCTTCTGGTTTTCTGCACTAATATGCTTTCTTGGATTTTTTTCCCCCATTTTTTTTGCCAGCAATGGTGAGTCTTCTATTGAACAACACCACGCCGACAAATCTGTCTGACACTCTCGGTGTTCTGTCAACTGTAGTTCCGGTATGATATTTTCCAATCTTGGTGGACTTGATGTTTGAGTTTTGTGTTCATGCCTAAGGTTGTCTTGAGCTTTTGCTTTCAGAGGACTACTTTCTTTTATGTAGGAGTGTAAAATAGATATATCGATGTTCATTTGCTCCATGGTTGAGAATTTGATCTTTTTTTCCTCAATCCTTGGATGGGTATGGCAGGCTACGGACCAACCCACATGGGGGACACAACTGTTGGAGTCTGCATTCACTACAGAGAAACCCATCCCAATTCTGGAAACTATCACATGTGCACCAAACTCAAGCTTCACTCTGGACATAGGATTTGGGCCTCAAGGTACACTTTTGCACTTGTTTCGAGCACCTCTCTTAAAGCGTTGCACATGTTGACTCATGCTTTTGTGTGATGTAAATCCTTTGTAAGCCATTAAGACAAATATTTCATCTGCAATAGCACTTGCTCAAATTTGCCAAGGATTTGCTCAGACTGGAATCCTTTGTATGAGCATAATTTGACTTGATGTTTTTCCTCCACAAAAAAACATTAACACATATGTAACTTTCTTACGACAGCTTTTCAATGTTTGGAGAATTTGATGCTGTGGCGTGACACTCCACAAGACGTGAACTCAGAGCTTTATCAAGGGTACCGACAGGGCAACCCCACCAACATAATCAATGAAATCTCTACAGGTATTTTCTGGAATTTTTTTAATGCATAAAATCTTGTCACATTTTTATTTTTTATTTTTGTATATCCTTTCTCACCATTTCAAGGTTCTTGAATGAACTTGTTGACAAATTTATATTGTTTAAAGAAAATTCAAGGATTGGCAATATTGACCAGCAAAAGAGTCCAAAAGATGTTGGTGTCCAATTCAACATTTGCAAGTTTCTTTTGCCTTGTGCATCATCTTAGTTGATTTTTGCACATGAATCCAAGTAATCACACCACATGGCCATCTGCATTTGCATATATTACACAAATTGCATCATCAGTGAATTGCAAGAAATTCCTCCATTATTATATTGTCTTGCTTGTAATCAGCACATTTGAATTTTGCTATTTTTAATTTTTAATCTGGTATGGGGAATGCAGCCTATGACTTTGCAGACACAAGTTTCTCAAAGTTTGCTGTAAGTGTATGGTATAATTCAACCTACAACAATTATACTCTTAACCAACCGCCTGCCCTAATTCATGTTGCCCGATCCATGAATATGGTGAGTATTTCAAAGCCATGCTTAGATGTATTTCTACTTCCTAATCTGTATGGTCATCACTGGGAGATTGTTGTCACATTTTGCCAATATATAAATGGGTTTTGGAGATGGTTTTGATATACCCATCAAAGAATTTGGCTGTGGATATAACACTAGAAATAACAAGAGAATGATCAAAAATGTAATGAGGGGTTGGTGATGCAGGTAGCACAAGCATTTGTGAAGATGGTGAGTGGGTCACAAGCATCAATGCCACTTTTGTTTTTGAAAGATGTGCCGAAGCAATCAAGCAAACTACGCCTTGACTTCTCATCCCTCCTTGGCCCAGTTTTCTACATGTGGATTATCAACCTCCTTTTCCCTGTAAGAAAATCATCTTCAAGGATTTGTGTGAAGTTGTCTAACCTTTTCTCAATCCTCTGTGTTCTTCATTTCAATTTCAAGTCAAATCTGCTACACACATACTTCAGGTTCTTTTTCATGACTTGAAATTATGTATTTTTGTTTGTAGGTGATCTTAACGGCATTGGTATATGAAAAAGAACGACATTTGAGGATGATGATGAAAATGCATGGACTAGGCGATCTCCCTTATTGGGCAATTTCTTACTTCTATTTTCTTGCCATATGTTGCATCTATATGCTGGCTTTCATCATATTTGGTTCCGTTATCGGTAAGGGTTTTTTTTCTTTTGCAATTTTTGACTATCAAATTTGAGAAGTACCCATATCTTTAAATCACACATCTATATGTGAACAAGAAAATTATCATTTTTCTAACTTTGCAAATTCAAGTAATTTTTGTGGATGATAAGTAATCCTCACAGACTATAATTTGTTCAATACCTTGGTTTTTCAGTTGTCAACCTGAACTAAAAAGAAAGTGTTCTCTCTGCAGGGTTGGAATTCTTTCGGAAAAATAATTACAGCATCCAAATTGTGTTCTATTTCATTTACATAAATTTGTTGATTTCATTTTCATTTATGTGTGCCACTTTATTTACCTCTTTCAAAACAGCCACAGGTTAGTCTCTCGATCTGGTGCAAACTTGTGAATATATGTGCAACGTAATTGAAAATTGTGTTGAAATCAAATGAACCTGTATATTGTATATAAACAGTGCTATGTAAATGTGACAATTTGTGTGATTGAGACTTACTTTTGGTCAGAACAATATCCTTGGAAAATCATCTGATAGTGGATATGTTCTTTTCTGTTGGTGTGTAGTGTGTGGATATCTATATGTATTTGGGTCTGGCCTAATGGGAGTCTACTTTTTACAAGGGTTTGTCGATGATGCAAGTGCCAGTAGTAAGCAATTTGTCTCCTCCTTGACTTGCATGCTTGTTTGTGCACATTTTTTTTTACTAAGCATTAGCATGAATGGCTAGTTGGATTTTTAGTGCTAGTATTTGACTTTACATACATTGTTCTGTGCTTGCAATAAACATTTTTTTTGTTTTCTTTTGTGGTTAGTGACATTTGTGCCCATTCTACAAGCTGATATCTTCACGTCCATGCAGGTGGATTGATATTTGCATTGGAACTGATTCCGGGGTTTGCACTTTTTCGAGGCCTTTATGAATTTTCACAGTATTCCTTTAGGGGAGTCTACACAGTAAGTTGTGTCTCCTACAACTTTGTAAAACAATCCTCATATTTTGTAATAATTCAGGCTCATTTGCAACTCATTCCCATCCCAACTCCAACTTCTGTAGCTTGTTGTGTTGTGGGGGTCCTAATGTGGATGGGTTTACAACTAGTGACTGAAATCTCATCGATTTATCACTTATTATTTTGTGATATGTCTTATATGAAATTGTAAAATGCTCATATATTGTTGTGCTCCAAAGTATGAATCAAGTAATTGTTATATTGTTTTCATATGCTGGAGTTTCAACACCTAATAGGTTTCTTGGAATAGTTCATGTTAATATTTCAGCATTTGGTCTTGAATGTAGTCAAACACTTACTTTGCAACATGATTGAACTTTGACTAACTTTGCTGGGCAATTCTTTGTATTACCACTGTCAACAATTTATGTAGTTTATAGAATTTGATGTGTTGGGTATGTGTTTTTTGCAGAATACGAAGGGAATGGGATGGAAAAATCTCAATGACCCATTGAATGGAATGAAGACAGTGTTGGGGATCATGGTGGTTGAATGGCTGGTCTTCTTGATCATTGCATATTATCTTGAACAAGTTATTGCTTCCGGTAGTGGTGTGAAGAAACATCCTCTCTACTTTCTCAAGTTTCTCTACAGAGGTAACAAGGAGAAAGATGTGGAGACAAAGAACTTGTTGGTTCCAAATGAGGAGACCAACATTGAAATGGAGAGACCTGATGTTGCCCAAGAGGTTTGTGTTATGCTTCTTATTTTCTTGTGCTATAAAGAAGAATTAGCAAGACTTCTTACTATTTTTTCCTCTTCCCCTTAGTGAAAATTGGGAATTTAAATAGGTTGCAAGTCTTTCACAACTCTTGTTCTTGTGATCAATAATCTATTTATGTTCCTTGAAGTATGAAGAAAAATCTAAGCCTAGATTTAACTCTTTAATCCTTTCAAACAAATAACAAGCATGAATTCTGTATTTGGCATTCCAAGTGTGACAATGAACAATTCCAACAGAATGATTGTGTGTTGTTTAGAGGGCTGTGGTGGAGAGATTGCGGAAGTTTCCGGACAATTCGTATTCAATTGTGTGTGATAACTTGAAGAAGGTGTATCCAGCACGAGATGGAAACCCACCCAAATATGCAGTGCGTGGATTCTCCTTAGCAATTCCAAGGGGAGAGTGCTTTGGAATTTTGGGACCGAATGGAGCTGGAAAGACTTCAAGTATCAACATGGTATTTTTGACAATTTGTTTTTCTTTAGTAGATATGCTTTCTTCTATCTTGAATGCATTTGCATTACATTGAAGTGGTCATGGCATTGAATTTCAAGGGATGACCCTTTAGCAAATGGAGTTTTTGTTATAGATTCTAATCTAATCCATTTTACTCCTTTTTGGTTGGTAGATGATTGGTTTCCTAAAGCCAACCTCAGGAACAGCATTTATTCAAGGACTAAATATTCAAACCGAAATGGACCAAATTTATTCTTGCATGGGTGTTTGCCCTCAACATGAGTATGTGGTTTTCCACCTTAAACCTTATATTAATGTTGTTACTTTCTCAACTTCCCAAGTTCCTCAATTTGTGCCTCAATTCTTGTAATGTCATCACATTTGCAGACATCCAAATGAAAATTGTTGTGGTCAATTTGTTAGCTTTGTCTTTTTCATGACAAGTCTTTGCAATAGCCTAGTTTCTGGAAAGCCCAGAAGATTGCACCTCATGGGTTTGATTATTTTTATCTGTGTGCTAATGAGAACAACTTTTGGTTTGCAGCCTAATTTGGGAGCAACTAACCGGTAGGGAACATCTCCGCTTCTATGGACGATTGAAAAACTTGACAGGCACTGCTCTAAAGAATGTGAGGGTTCTCTCTAACAACTATTCTTTTTACATACCTTACCCTAGCTTGTACTTGACCTTAGGTTGATGATCCTTTGCTATATGTCACAAATAAAACCCAATTTGACATGGCATTCATCTCCCAGGTAGGATCATATTTGTGTAGTTTTTTACCATTTCTAAAGGTACACAAAATGAAGACATGACCTTATAGAAGCCAGGTACTGCTATATTTGTATCAGGAAGGAAAGAATTTGACTAAGTATAGGAGTCGGGCGGTTGTAAATTTTTTCAGGCAGTGGATGCTTCATTGAGAAGTGTGAATCTTTATGAAAATGGAGTGGGGGATAAACTAGCGGGTAAATACTCTGGAGGAATGAAACGCCGCTTAAGTGTGGCTATCTCTCTCATTGGCAATCCCCAGGTATAAACTAACCAATGCATTCTTGTTCAATTATACACTTTTTTCATCATTACCATGTCTCAAAAACTAAACAGGACTTCAACAAACTGCTGTACTCGATAGCATACCCATGTTGATCTATATGTCTATTCCATCCTGTGTGCGATCATATCCATATCAAACACAATGTTTTTGAATTGCCCCTAATCATTGTTCAATTCCTGTTTTTCCTCTTATCATACAATTTCAATACCTTTGCATTTCTGGTGATAAAATCTATTATGTTAAAAATTTGTGGTGGTCCAGGTTGTGTATATGGATGAACCAAGCACAGGATTGGATCCAGCATCACGGTATAATTTATGGAACGTGGTGAAGCAATCAAAGGAAGGTCGTGCAATCATTCTTACTAGTATGTTCACTTCTCCTGACATTGTGAACCTCATTTTATAACCAAGAGAACTCATTTTCTTTTTTTGGGATCTCACACATCACCAATTGTGAGCATGGAGACCTGATCAATGTAGTGGGGATGTAAGTGGTCCTAACTTCTAGCAAGTTTTGAGATTCCAAACATACATTCGACATCTTACAGGAAAGATTATGAGTGATGGTTGACAAATATGATGAATTCACAGCAAAGTTCTCATACAATTTTATTGTGATTTTCCACCATTGAAGCTCATTCCATGGAGGAAGCAGAAGCTCTATGCGATCGACTTGGAATCTTTGTGAATGGACAACTTCAATGTATTGGCAATGCAAAAGAGGTGATTAGTTTCACCCTTTTTTTCTGATAGGTAGTTGTATTGGATGTGTCTTCCAATCATCTTTATGTGCAATGGATAATTGGGCTGAACTCATGGACCTATCTGTTTTGCAGCTTACGGCACGGTACGGAGGATTATATGTGTTGACAGTGACAACACCACAATCAGAAGAAGATGAAGTTGTGAAGTTGGCACAAAGTTTGTCATCAAAGGCGAAGAAGGTATATGGGCTTTCAGGAACTCAAAAGTTTGAGCTACCAAAGGAGGAAGTGAGCATAGCAGATGTGTTCATTGCTGTTGCAAATGCAAAGAATCACCTCAACATTCAAGCTTGGGGTCTTGCTGACACCACCCTTGAAGATGTCTTTGTGAACATTGCAAAAGAAGCACAAGGAGCATCTCTTACACTTTCTTAATGTTGATAGTTTGTGAACAATGATGAATCTCAGTTGCTTTGCCATTGTAGCAAACCCTTAACACGGCAGCATCATACTTATAATGTTGAACCATTGCCATTTTCTAGGCTTGGTTGTAGAAAGGATGTGTTGTCTGTACCTATAAGGGTGTTAAACAACCCTCATTTATAGTGGCATATTTTTCATTTAGCTTGGAAAAATAGGAAAGAATCATATCATTTCATGTAAAAGATTCAATTTTATTTGGAATAACATGCAAAAGTCTAGAGAAAGCTTTTTTTTTTGGTCCCTGCACATTATTTTGGTGCATGTTGACAGCTAGATAACCATACTATAGAGGTACAATTGATAGTAATGCTTTTCTATGTGGAGTTTAGAGACCACATCATTACTTTCTTTCTTTTAGGGTGTCTGTGGAATGAGGTGAATTAAGCTATTATGAGCTCCTTTTGCTTTAGTCCTTGCACAGCTGATCTTGTTTACTTCAGGAACTCATTGCCAAAAATTTGGAGAGGGCTGCATGATTGCTTTGCAACCTCAAGCCTATTATCATCAGAGTGCTTGTTCATTTATAATTTTTCCCTCAATTTTCCAAAGTTTTCATGTTTACATTCTTAATTATATCCCCCCCCCCAAAATGCAGTGCTCATTGATGTTTCTAAGCATGTCCTTTTGCAATCAAGTATTCTACAATTCTCTTCCTAAAAACTTTAGACACATTTCAATAGTTTTAAATGGCATTTCACAATTCCCAAACATCCCCAACATGATTCCTTGACATTCTCAATGTCTTCAAAGGCTCTCAATTGGTACCTACTACCCTCCATGAGTTCCCACTGGTGTTCACAATTAGGGCACTTGTCCCAAGCCATCTAATATAAAATGTGTTCCATCTCAACACTTTGTATTGACACGAAATGCTTTACATCTTCATCATCATGATACAATTCTAGACATCTTTCCAGACACTTCAAAGGCAAAGAAAGGAAACATGAGGGCTGAACCTAGTTATCTATTAGTGATGAACGCTTACATGCATGCAATTGCTGGCAGGGTCTGTGGGACTTGAATGGACCATGGCTATTTGGATCATTTCAGTTTCAAGATGTCATGTGCATGAAAATTATCAAGAGCTTCCATCCATTAAAAGCTGAGTAAATGAGGGTGGCAGAGTTGAATGGGTTGGTGGATTGTGAAGCTAACCATAACAAGTTTCCCATAAGAAAGAGAGAACAAGAGAAACACAAAAATCTGTTCTTACAAAATATCTGACCTAAGAGGAAGTAATCTCTTGCAAAGTGTAAAGTTGCCAACCCATGGAGTTTAGGGGCAAATTCTATACTCTTAACCTACTCTCTTATAAAGGCACTGAATGTAAAAATCACCAAGTTTTTCTAATGGTGAGAAAAGCTTACAAAAAACGGGCTAGTATAATTCAGCATGAGATCTGAAAAAGTTAATCATACTATTATACAGATCCTCCTTTGCATGGACACTAAGCACAAAGTCTAAGTGTGCGTAATCAGGCAAGTAGACCATGGCTGCTGGTTTTGTGCGTAGTTTCTTGAGCATGTGCAAGACATCAGTTGGGTCTGACAATGCATCATTGCCTCCCCATGCAATCCACATGGGAAGTGTTGCAGGAATTAAAGAAAGGTCATATTCAGGTGGGTTCAGCCTAAGGTAATGTTGTAAGTTTCCAAGGTATCCATAATCATATTTACCAAATGTACCCCTTCGTATCATTTGGGCTAAATGAACTAAATTTTTGAGGGAGGTTGAATGAGGTTCAAATTCAAGATAGTGAGGGATCTGGGTGTCATTGAAACAACAATTTGGTCCAGTGAGAGCAGTCAAGAAATTACCACAATCAACATCTTCTTTCATACAAACCCAGTCAATGAGTTCAATTCCAAGTTCATTATGAAGGTTGAATTGACGCATACCCATTGTTTTAACCATCCGATCCACATAATGGTCAGCTGCATACTTGATGAAATCTGATGTAATATGGTCCAGATATGTGATGGGGCTCAATAGGGCTGCTGCTGCCACCATACTGTTCACTTTTGTTTGAGAAAAAGCTGCCATCCCCATAATAGTGCCCTGAAAACAAAATTAAATCACCCCATTTCAGATGTAATTTATCAGATAGCTAATTCTGCATTTAGCAATTGAGGTCATGATCAGCCGCTCAGGGCTCTGGAAAAAGAGTTTCTCTATATGGATGTTGCTAAAATCCAAAGCCTTCTACATGTATTTGCCTTGCAAAATGTTTCAAAGATCAGACAATCTCCTTCAGACAATTTACTCAATTTTCAGACATTTCTTGCAGGATTGAAAAAATATGAAAAAATTGAAGACTAATGTTAGTCAGTGGGGTAAGATAAAGTTCCATGAGTTGATAACAAAAGCTGTCACCCCTTCAATGGAACTACTATGTTGAATCATTCAGGGGCCCAAAGTGTGAATAAGGCTAATATTCAGCTTATGCGTTTACACACTCCTGCATGGTGTCCTGCAGAAATGAGGGTTTTCTGTCTTCACCTAAGACCCCAGTATGTTGAACACAATTTTTTCTTTGAATCATTGAATCTGCCACTCCAGACCTTAATGTCATGGAATGACCTCTCCCTGGCCATTCTGTAGTGGGTAAAAACTAAAAACCTCTTAGAAATTCAGTAGTGTATGTGGAGGGTGTGTTATAACACATAATATTTCTTCCACCCTGCAAGTGGGTGTTCTGATTTCACAACAGGCTTTACAAAAAACATAAAGCCACTCACTCTGATTTTTGCATTGATTTTTATACCATGTAAAGCCCATGGGTGAGGGTATTACTGAAATCAGGCTTGTACTCAGCTCTTGCCTTGTGCT
This sequence comes from Sphagnum contortum, assembly GCA_963920785.1. Taxonomy (NCBI): domain Eukaryota; kingdom Viridiplantae; phylum Streptophyta; class Sphagnopsida; order Sphagnales; family Sphagnaceae; genus Sphagnum; species Sphagnum contortum. The sequence goes on from OY987277.1 coordinate 15,929,425, forward strand.
CTTTGCCTTGTGCACCCTTATTTTGGTAACGCCCATGACAGGCTTTATGAAACACATAAAGCCCCCCACTCTGATTTTTGAATCGAATTTTACTCTGCATGAAGCCCATGGGCAAGGGCACTACCAAAATCAGGCTTGTGCTTGGCTCTCACCTTGCACACCCTTATTGTGATAATGCCCTTGCCCTGGGGTCTTACCCTACACAAAATGGCCTATCCTGAAGGTCGAAGGGTAACCCTTACCCTAGAAAAAAAGGCAGGCAAACAAAGGAAGAAAATTGGACCCAGTTTGATTTTACCTGTGAATGGGCGACATAGAAAACCTTGGATCCTGTAGTCTTGTAAACGAATTCAAGCATGGCAGGCAGATCATACATGGCAAGCTCATCCCAACTCCAATCCCAGTAATTCTTCTCCTTCTTTGTGTTCTTCTTCTGCTGTTCGTGGTTTGTGAGGGCAATATGGCCATGACTCCATCTGGTGCCACGCACATTTGCAACCCAAACATCGAATCCTTCATCTGCAAGCGTGAAGCCCAGAGACTGAGCTGGGAGATTGAGAAACCAAATGTCGCCACCTAGTACTACTCCATGTTGAAGTAGCACCGGAGTTTTGTGCTTGTTCATCAGAGGTTGGACTTTGTTTCCAAGTCCATGAGGAATGCGTTGTAGTCCGAGAAGGAATCCGTCCTCTGTTTGCACAGTGTATTCTATGCAAGGGTACCCACTTCCCTTGAGTACTTCCTCACACATGCCCTCGGCTTCTTTTGCTTTGCCTCTCGTTTGGACCTCAGATTCTTGCAAGCTATAGCAGATTGTCAGATGGACAGCCAAAGCTAGAAGCAGGACGAGGATCTGTATCGCTGCTTTCTCCATAGCTCCAGCAAACTAGGTCTATCAATGTCTGGAATTGCCTTGAAAACTAACTCGGGAGAAGAAAAAATCTGAGGAAAAAAAAGAGTGCAAATCGAGATGCTTTCACATGGCCACAACAGCTACAGAAACAGCTACAAAACCTTCAAGCCATGAATTGGTCCAACAAATGGATCCCGCAAGCTCGCATCAGGAAACCCAAAAAGTCCAAAGAATCTCAACCTTAAAAAAACACCTTCACATGGAAATCTGAACTCCAAAAAGGGGGACATCAGATTGTCAGAAATGAACTCCAATGGTCTCAAGGAAATGGGAAAAAAAAAAGGCTCTCGAAGAAATGAACCCCCATCTCATCTTTTTCCCTATTGTAAAGCTGCAAAAGACTTCCCCACACTTACCCAGTACAAGACATCTGTCCAATCCATTTGACTGTATATTAAAGAGGATGTGGGAGCTAGCTTCTTTTGGGGGTTTTTTTTGTTCGTTTTGTATGTTTTTATTCTGCATATGTCCAAGAGGATTCTATAGCTACAATCTGGATATCTGAAGCCCTTCCCTGTTTCTATAGTTGGGATGTGGCATGGAAAATTGGTCACATGCATGACTACAAGGTTGAAGACGACCTGTATATTAGATGGCAGATGGGATGTCTCTGATCCGTTCTCCAGCTTGGTGATGTGGGGAACCCACAATGAACTACCGGAGGGCTAGTATTGAGGGCATGTTTTTTGCACAGGAAGAATTATATTCAAACTTATCTGACCTCCTCTTGTGATTGTTCTAGGAGGAGATCTGATAACACAAGTAAACCAAGGTGCCTGGAAGCCAGCATTCGGGAATGATGTAAATCTTTGCATCTAATACTTTGTTTCTTAGACAACTAGATTAGCCATTTCTAGGGATTCATAACTGATTACAGAGGCATATCTTTCAAGTTACATGGAAAGACAAACAATTCTTGAGCTTCTTGCCCATTTTTCACCATCTGCTTCCAGAGGTCCACCTAAGGCAGACTTAGGAAACAGCTGAGGCATGACAATCCTGCTGCAGTGTTTCTGGGCAGTACACACAGAGAGCTAGCATGTTTTTCACCACCAATTTTCAGAAGGCACATTGATGATCCATTGTGAGCTGAGGATAAGCATGCTCCTACAACAGATCAAGATGCAAGCTGCATGGAAGCATATGAGATCACTCCAAATCGAAGAGATGAAATGATAGTCATGACAAATGACAACCCTAAAACCAATATCAGATTCTTGAAACCTGAGGCTCAGGCACAACTGCTACCTTTATTTGCAAACTGAGTGTGTTGGGGTTAGATTGCTGCTTTGGAACAAGTTACCCCACATAACCAAATTTGGCCTTGAACTTCAATCAAGCCATATCTGGCTGCATGACCTCACTTGTTGACAAGATTGAGGCCTATCTGAAACCTCAGAACTCCATGAGTCACATACACCCCAAAGTCCTCACAAGAAGAGTGCAAGAACTGATAAATGGAGGTTGTGTAATGTTATGGCCTTCACTATTTTTCTTCACAGTTCATTGCCCTACACACAGGATTCATAGAGGAACTATGGATAAGCTCTTCTCAGATAATTAGAGTTATTTCCAACCTTCATTCATGGAATTTTTTTGCAATTCTATCAATTACCCTTGGACATAACTCATGACCAAACCCTAGCACTGTTCCACAGCACAAACTGTTCTAACAAGAAGTGTTTGACCTCCCACATAAAAGGAGCCAGTCCTACTAGATGACTCCTAGCACAGAAAATACATAAAGCAAAAGAGTGCAAAAGATACTAGTGTTGTTTCAGAAACCACAGAGCATGTGCTAACAACAAGCATCTGGCCTCCCACATAAAAGGAAGCAGTCTTCGACTACATCTAGTACAGAAAACACATAAAGCAAACGAGTGCAAAAGAGAATATCCCCAGTGACCATAGAGGTGTGAGAGAAGATCAGTATAACCTCAGCAGCATTAGACTATGCAATCAGGACACAGTTAGTTGTGAAGATTCTTGGTCGTAATAGCTCATATCCATATTTTGGACAGGTTGCCAATCCAAAGCCTCATGTAGCACACTTCATTGCACGCCTGGGGTCAGTGATCAACACAATGGCATCATGCATGCTAGGAGCTTTTCACCACTAGGAATAACAACCAGGGAGATTGAGATGTGTGTGAAGTCAGGCATTTTAGGAGATCCATAACTTTTTACATGACAAACTAGGGAGGTCAAATGTCTGCAATAGACCAGAACAGAAACATGATCTGATATAGTTGAAAGCACTCTGTGTGGGTCCTAAAAGTTTGCCACAAGACTTGTAGTAACAACATAGAATCTGCAACTCTGCACTAGCCTGCAGTAGTTGCAAGTCCTGCTTGACAATGTCCAACTTACAACTAAATACTAAAAGATGTAGCTAGATGCTCAGTCTAAGGACCTGCAAACAGGATGTCCACCAGCATGTCAGGGATTGATCCTCGTGATGAATTCTGTTTCAAACTGCTTTCATGTCACAAGCCCCAAGTTGGGGTACCCCCACATTCATCTTGATGTATTAAAGGCACTTCACTGCAGACAAATGACACAGGCAAACACTATGGTATCAGCAAAATAACAAGTACAACACTCAGATTGAGAATACTGCACAAAGGTCTACAGAAGTCATGTTAAAACTCCCAACTTGACCAGCAATATCATAATCTTGCAGCCACTGCAAAAGCTTCAAGTGATACCAGTTCTATTTCCAAGATCACAAGATGCAGACATCTTTGTCTAAAGAACCTAACTGATCATACTCATGTGAAACCTCAGAACAGAAATTGCAGAAGATACTCTCCTGGAAAACTAGAAACCTGTAATGCCTAGGAATGTGATTGTGAGTGGAAACTGATGTCAACTGGTTTCTGGTCAATAGGTTCTAGGACACTGTAGCCTAGCACACTCAAACAATCTCCCATATTGAAAAGGCTTGATCAAACAAGAAATTGGAACAAGAGTGAATTTTTCCTATACCTCTGCTTCATCAACCCTTGTCGAGTCATCACCTTTTGGCTGGTCCTCACCTGGGAAACAAAACAAATACAAAAAATCAATATGAATTTGCCTAAACATTCTTGGATTTGAACTCAAGCAAAGTACAGAGGAGAGAACATGGAGAACATGGAGAAAATCCCTACCACCCAAGTGAATTTCAATGCCAAGAATGAAAGTAGATGCAGGGATCACTATGTCTTTAACTCCTGTATTCCCTTGGAGGTCAACACTAAAGGCAATAAGCATGAGAAAACACCTAAACATATCAGAATTTAGTGAACAATGTCAGGTGATCTCCACAAATACTAAGATACCTCTCTCAACATTTGGAGTCTGCAATGCAATCTTACCTCCATCTTCTTGCAGGTCTGATGTCCAGAGAGTGAGATTATCTCTAAGAAGCTGCATAATGAGAGTGCTGTCTTTGTATGACTCTTCACTCAAGGTGTCAAGCTCTGCAATTGCTTCATCAAATGCTTGTTTTGCCAAATGGCAAGCTCTGCAAATCCAGCAAGAAAGAGGTCATTTATCTCATTTCTGACAAGACTTGCCGAAGCAATACCAAAAAAACCAGATAACAAGACCCCACATACAACCCTAAAATGGTTCAAAACTTTGATGCCAATAGCATGAACTAATACCCACTCACCGCTCAGGTGAGTTGAAAATCTCATAGTAGAAGACCGAGAAATTCAATGCAAGACCCAGCCTAATTGGGTGTGTCGGTGCCAAATCTGTAATTGCTGTGTTTGAAGCAGCCTGCACAAAGTTTCAGTAAAAGAATAAGCCTATACATCATAGCCACTTTGTAGCCAACATATGATAGCCTCAATACTGAGAAAATTAAAAGAACCCTAGTCCAAAGAGCAGGCCTCATATGTAAAACTAGGTGTGTAGCTACAAATGGTATGACAAGCATTGTAATGCAAGTCTCAACCCAGAATAGAACATAGATATTTCAAGGCAAACAAACATCATTTAGAACCTTTTCTATTGGAAGTCTCCAAGTTGCCAATGAAATCAACATGCAAACACCTTCTGTCTCTTACATTCATATGTTTCTCCCCAGAAGAAAATGAGACACATATGTAGACTGGGAATATGGGCATAAGAATTCCAGGTGTACCTCATATGCTTTCAGTGAATGATCAGCAGCTTCTTTTCTTTCATTTCCTGTTTTGAACTCTGCCAAGTACCGGTAATAGTCTCCCTTCCTGCACATGCAGATATTTTTGGAAGTCAGTCCCAACACACCAACAGAGGAATCAACATGCACACAACCCAAAACACCCAGTACTCCCGGCTGTCAAACTTTTAATGGCCGTGAACTATATTCAATAGATGAACTAACTGCAAGATCATCCACATACTCTCATGACAACAACTTTCTCCACAGATTGTGGAATTCTCAAACAGACAAACTGAAGTTGTACTGTATTATCAAATCTCATAGTTATTTACCATGCCACATGCTTTTCATCTACAGAGGTAAATGATCACACTCCTTCAACAAAAAGACTAGGATCTTGGGGCATCCAATACATGAAGCAATACATAGATATAAATTAGAATAACTGCATGAAACACAAACATCTGGCATTGAGAACAGAGTCCAAGTGCATCTACATTGCATGATCTATGTAATTCTCAAGCTGGTGCAAGATTGTAAGAGACTGGACACAGAATTAAGACAACATGTGCACAACAAACTCCAACAATTCAAGAGGGCAAAGATACAGTACATCTTGTAATAAAAGACAGTAGATTCCCCTGTACTGGATGACGGAATCAAGTGCCCATCAATGATAGTGAGAATGTCACTGCAAATTTTAGCCAGTTCCTCCTCCACCTTATGCCGATAATCCTTGATACGCCTCACATTTTGCTCATTACCCTTGCTCTCCTCTTTCTGCTCTATGGAGGACATGATGCGCCATGAGGCTCTCCGAGCCCCAATAACATTCTTGTATCCAACAGAGAGCAAGTTCCTCTCTTCCACTGTAAGCTCCACATCAAGCTTTGCAACTTTCTTCATGGCCTCAACCATTTCTGTTGAGTCAAGTCATTGCTGTTAGTTAACAAATTAGCAAGTTGCAGCTGGACAAAGACATGAACAGAACAATCTTAGATCTGAGGAAAGGAAATCCCCAGCCCTCATAGGGTTTCTACAATCGCAAATGATACTTCAAAAGTACGGCAAAAAAAAAAACACCAAACTATTGGTGCAAACAGGTGTCGCAAACCAACACGATGACCATGTGTGTCTAATAATGCTGGACACCAGTGATAAATCAAGCGCTGCTATCTTCTGGTGATCTGCTTATGCATCAAGATTAAAGAATATATGCCATAGATCTGCCAGGGAGAGATCTGCAAAATGCCTATTAAGGAAATCAGGGAAAGATCTGGCAGTTGGGAAAGCTCAACGGCGGATCCAAAAGTCAGGCCGTACGGCACTGGATTCAACAAACACTCTCGTTGTATCTGAGACTCTACATGCATGCAAGGAAACAAGCGGGCGGGCCCTCCCAGAAAATGAAAAGCATGAAAAGAAACCCTTATAAATGAATTGTGCCAGTTACAAGAGACCGAAGTGTGAAGCATCTAGACCGTTTGCACAAATCACGAGAAATACTTGTAGAAACGACGCCATTCACACAACCACGAGCATTCCTCATGCTCCATGAAAGAAACCAAAGGAGTCACACCTAAGATCACCAAAAACCCCAAACATGATAATGCAATCAAGAAGACCGGCATACAGGCAGGCAGTTACCAGAGAAACCCGAATGGCAAACGAGAACTGAATCATAAACAAGTGCTACTACAGATACACACACACACACACACACATGAGAGCGGCATGCGGAAAGCACCATCGTAGCGCTCGGCTTGTTCCGAAAGCTTGGCCAAGTAGACATAGCGCTCCCTCTCCTTCTCAGTTCCCATGCCGCTCGCTTTCTCGCTTGTTGTGGAGCGTACCGGCGTGAGAAGACACACCCACACAGCAAGCAACGAGCACTTCGTATATGCTACGATGGAGAAACAGCTGCGACAACGCAAAGATGGCGCACAGCAATCGCAGGAACGCCGACAGCAGTTCTGTGCGCGCTATGTGCCTTTCTGAGCTCAACCCTACCACCTTACGTCCTCATTACCGCCTTACCACTTTACCTTCTTACTGCCTTTGACACCTGTACCGCCCTGCCACCGTCCCCACTAAGGTTCCACTTCGTCGCCTCTGCCTCTGCCTCACCGCCACGTGTCAATATCCGATTAGAGCTCAGGATCAGGTTTTCGTACGAGGCAGGTCACAAAGGAAGAAATCTAATCAATTGGAGACACATGCTGCCTTTGTGTCGTCGCGCGCCATTTTGCATTGGAACAAAATTGCAATACCCTCATGCAATACCCTAAAATTAGGGTTTCAGCAATAATTTACTGGAAAACAAATGCCAAAAATTTGGAAATTTTTCATTAGAAAGTCTCAAGTTTGAAGAATTTGTATGATTATATTGCTTGATATCGACAAAAGATTTGGTAGGAGCCAACTTAAGCTCATAAGTGAGTAGAGATGTGGATTGTAATAATGTATGTATAGTTGTTTTATACTTGCTTATATATTTTTACAAACTCCTACAACAAGTCTTCATAGCATTTTATTAACTTTGTATAATTGTTTAGGTGGAGAGCATATGGGGTAGTGGGATTTTGGCCAATGGCTTTCTTCAAATTGCTCTATCATGATGTTACAAGCCATTTGAACTTCAAATATTAAGATCTTGTAATAGTTTAGACAAGGTGCCAAATCTACCCAAGAATGAGGAAGAGTTCAAATTCATTATTTTGATAAAAGCTACAAAATTTTGGAAGATTTCTTTATGAAGTTGATGGTGGGAAATATTGTAAATTGACATGCGATGGGATTGAATTGTCTCCCATGTGTCTGCATCAAAGTCAGATTTCTTTCAAAGGTTAGGGGATGTGAATCCTACAATCATGCTTGGACTCACATCTACCATGGGGTTAAATCACATCTTGCATTACCTCCATTTGTCTTTTTACGTCATTGTGTAAACCAAAAAAGGGGAATGCAAAAATAACAATCTCAATGTAACAATGCTAATCAATGTCTTTGGTCTTTGAAAATTGCACATCACATTTCTTGAAGTTGATCTTACCTCTTTATATGTGGCATCTCGAGTCCAACAATATCATGCATTAATTTGCAAAGTTCAGCCAACACCAATAGTTTAAAATGAAAAAGGCTAAAAATTAAACTTTCACTTGCACCATTTTGGCCCTCAATATTGATGTCCAACCTTTACTTATAAATTAAATTGAACATTAGTGATCACCAACACAAAAAGTTCAAATTAACTTCACATAAACATCCCCAACTTAAAAACACTACAAAACAACACCTATAGCCACATATTTCCTTAATTATGAAATAAGATTGTTTGATTTGAACAATTGAAATAGACATTCCAAACCCTTTTTTTTTTCATCCACTGACATTGACATGACATAATATTGTTTATATTTTCCAACCAAACATTTTTAGGTGCCAACCCAACACAATCCCATATTAGTTACTCAACAACCTATCCTAACCACTTTATTCCTCAACTCATCAAGAAGTTATACATTTTCACATCAATGAATATACCAAATCAACACACCAATTGAAAGCAAATCCCCAAAGTGATCAATTCTTAATTCAACAAGATAAAATCTATTAACACCCGCAAGTAAACAAAAGAATTCTAATTCTTATGCAAACCTTCAAAGTCATTTACAGATGCTTAGTCACAGGTTTATGCGACATATTCAATTCTTTCTTTTGTAAAATTGTTATTATTTTTTAAACATTGAATGTTGATGATTTTACAAACTTCCCATGATTTAATTTCCAAACAATGCCATTCACTTTGAAAATACATGTACACAAAATGTTTTACACCCCAATTTTCTCACAAAAGCCATAGCAATTCTTTGTCATCATCTTTCAACCATCCTCCTATTCTAACTCCATTAGCACCAACACACACATTTATCTTCTCACCATTGTTCACCTTCCATCAAGATGTTTAATAGCTCACTAATAATTATATGCAAGACAAAACACAATTACAACCAAATTTAAAACATACATATCATCTACAAGATCTTTGTATTCGACAACACCACAAGCCATAGCCATAAACTCAAAAACAACAAATTGACAACCCAACACACATAACTCCCATTGCTTGCCACAAAATTGGGAACACACAATGGTCAAAGATTTTCAATTTCTCTAAGAAAAAATAACCATTCTCTATAAACTTCACATGTTCCACCATTCATGAATTACATTAACAATATGACATTGATGATTGGGCTATCTTCATGACCAACTTGTTCAATTGTAATCAACCAAGTTCTTAGTAATCTTTTTTTTCCAAAAACACTAATGTTCTTTAACTATTATTTTCCTTGCATCCTTAAAAGTAATTTGTTCACAAAAACCAACTTGTGCTAATGACCAACCACAATTGCATTGTAATGTGTAATTTGGGTTTCTTATCAAATCAAAATTGTTTAATCCCAATACCATGAAACCCACCCTCAAGCTTGTCAAATGATATTAATAATAATTGTCAGTTCCATGATAATTAAAAAATTTAACTTTAGGTGTGCTCCTTAACTATCCACAATGGGATAAAAGAGTAAATCTTTTAAGATAATTACAATGGTTGATTTGTTCCACAAACAATTTTCCCTCAATACAATTGCACGAAACATAAAAAAGAACATTGATTCATACAAATAGAACATGAAGAACAACAAATTGGGTTGCGAAACATGTTGCCCAAGTTGAAGTTTCTTAGAACATTGCATTTAGGTCTATTTTTTTCAATAAAATGGATGAATTGTTAATTTTGGGTTTAAATGTTTTTCCAAAAAATTAAAACTCATCAACAAAAACTAGGTCCAAGTTTTTTAACTTGCAATATAAACATTTTTGGTAGGAATTTTTTTTCAAATTCTTGATTATCTTTAAGAAAACACATAATTTCATCCTTTGTGGTCTCATTGTCCTTTATATTAATTTCTTTTAATAAATGAGTTCATCTTTAATTTTCATGGTGAACTGTGAAACACAGAAAAAGTAGGATGTGAAAATAAATCGTAGTAAGTGAGTGAGAAATGAAGGGAAAAGAAAAACAAAATCATAGGGTAAGAATCTTCATGGTAAAATCCACCAAAAAATGGAAATGATTAAAATAAAAAACAAAGTCCCAAGAGGGAGTGCAAAGTGGCAAGAAAAATAGCAAAATCTTAGGAAAAGAGTGGATGGTGATAATAATAAAATTCATACAAATCCCTTTATGATTTTTTCGCCATTAAGTTTTTGTCCATTTTATCATTCCAAACACCAAGTGTGAAAATGACTAAGATAACGTTAAGTGTTAAACATGTTTCCTAACCTTTGGTATTATACTACAACTACTCATATAACTATTAAAAGTTCATCATGAAAATTCTTATGTTAATCTCCCATTATTTAATATAACCACAATTATTATTATAAGTATGACTTTTTTGATTGCCTCTTATTTTGCAGGTAATATTCACATCTTTCAATTACTTCATCACTTTCAATGGACACACATTTGGTCACATCGACACACACATATCTTCTAAAAATGAATTAATCAATTATAATAGGTGAATTTCAATCATGTCTAGAAAGAGTTTGTTTCATCACAAATCATTTTTGCATACTTTCCATTCTACATACAATGATAATTACTCCAATTAATAGTAAATTCAAGAAATAATGTTTCAATAATACATAGTTTAGTAGCACGTTCATCAATCTACTAATTTTAATTGACTAATGGTTGGCTAGTACTTTCTACTTTTATTGATTATTTGTAACATCAATTAATACTCATGCCAACTATTAACCTATTCAACAAATATTATTGTTGATTATTAATTATTTTCTACAAACAACATTATTTCTTAACATTATCCCCTTTATAAGATTATAATGTCCCCACATGGTCCTTGTTTCTTCTAATTCTTAATTAATCAACTTTGTGAAACATTAATTGGAGTCAAGAAGTCATTAACTTCATCTTCAAAATTCATATATGACTAAGAGCCTTAAAAACATTATGCTAGAAGACCTTTTTCTTCCAACATCCATTGGTATATCCTTTTAGGTCTAATGTTTAGCAAATGCAAAAAATACAAGTTGTAATGCCATAATGTCAAAATCTTTTGGCACCTTTTAGAGATGTGTTGTGAGTCATCTCACACAAAAGATCATAACCTATAAAATAAAAAATGTTGACCCTTGTTGCCTTGCCTTGTGGTTCCTCCAATAACATACTAGCAACATATTTTAGCTCCACAAACTTACTATTCACAAGCCAATGGGCAAGTTGAATAAGTTAACAAAGTCATTGAAATTTTAATGACCAAATTCAGAAACAAAAAGTGAAATGACTTGGATAAACATTTACATATTGTCTTTTATCCCTATCAAACAATTTTCAAGGTACCAACAAGCCGTACCTTTCTAAGTAGTCTATGGAATTTACTCACATATGTTTACCCAATATACATTGCTTAGTCATTTGTCAATTAATGAATTTTCTACCCAACCAAATAGAGCCCTTATGTTTAGAATCACCAAATCATAAGCCATTTGTGGATTTGGTGAAATCGCACTATTGCAATGCATAATTTATAGATTTGAATAAATATTTAGTGATGTTTTAACACAAAAATCTATTTTTTGCAAGGGTTAAACACAACAAAGTTAATAATATAAGCCCCATAAATATTCATGTGCAAACTGTAGATTTGAAGTTGTTTTACTAAGATAAAACAATTCAAAGAAAAGGTGGTAAAACTTGTTGTTCATATTCATCAATTAAGGAAGAAAAGGATAATGGTGTATTAAATGTATTCCACTCCATATATGGGTGGATATTAAGATGTACATGTGTATACAATGGGTTATGTATAATGGTTGTATTTTTAAAAATAAATTTGTATTACAATTGGTTTTTAAAAACATTATAGTAATTATAATAAAATTCATTATTAAAATGAATGTCAAATTATTGTAAAATCATTATAATAGTTATACATTCATTGTAATAAACAATATATTATAGTCAAAGTTAATATTGTATTCATGATTTCTGATTTTTCTTTTAAATTAATATTAAAATATCATAGTAGTGACATACGAAATACGAATATTTTTCGAAGGTGCTCAAAAAGAAGTATTTTCAACTATTTTAAAAAAAACATTATAATGATACAAAGGCTTGAAAATTGGCCTTTGTATCAAGTATTTTCAAGTATTTTTTAAAAAGCCCAAAAAAACGTATAATATGCGTATGTTTGAATCGAATTGAGAGTATGTCACTACTATGTAAAATATTCATAATAATTTATTGTAATTACATTCTTTGATGTAGTTTTTATAATTACAAGATTTTAATTACACTAAATAATTTTATTTGTTAATTATAATAATTTATTTTTAAAATAATAATTATTACAAAGTATTTTTAAATATTATTATTATAAAATTATTATAATTAACACTCTAAAATCGGGTGCAATCATGACCCAACGAGCCAAAAAAAATGATAGATATCAAAGAAAAATAATCAAAATTTGATAAATATTGATGTTTTGCCATTTAAAGCCATGACAATAATGGCAAGTTGTTTTTTCCATTCATATGAATGTTAAAGAATTCAAACCAAAAATTCATTTGATGAAATTTTAAGTTTAAGTTTTGATTTAAGTCCTTTCAAAGTGAACACCTATGGTGTCAAATAAAAGTCAATTTTGCATAGGACTATCAAAAAGACTCATACAATAAAGCACATTTTATAAGGAAAAAATTAGGAAGATAAAAACTTATTAGCCACATTGAAAAAACACTCATACACTATGTGAAATTCTAAAATTTAAAAATTCAATGAACTTTCCAAAATTGATCTAAAATTTTATGCAGTAAGAAAAGTTGTAGTTTATCATAAAAGAAAACATAAAAATGTATAACATGAATTTTTGGTTATGATTTGAAATTCTTATCATTTTACTTACACAACATTCAATTTATAAGGAATCAAAACATTTTCAAAAGTTCATATTTATTCAAAAATGATTTAAAAAATTGTCATGTACTAGGACAATTATATACATTTATTATAACAAATTGAAAAAAAACTTGCTCCAAAATTCATTCATATGAAAAAAAAAATTGGGAAAAAATACATGCAATGTTTTTATGAAGTAATCATGTTGGCTCATTTAATTTTTTTTGCACCAATCATCATAATTACTTTATTCATACATTAATTATGCACGTGCCATAATTTAAAATTAAATTAAATTATAAAAAACTAAAATTTATTAATTTTATTTTATAAAATGTGTTTAATATTATTTTAACACAAATAAAATAATTAATGTAATTGCTATAATTTCCAGGATTATATTACAGTAAATTAAAGTTTACATTTATATTTAAGAATTGTGTATATTTAAGATATTCAAAATAATATACTATGATTAAAATAAATTATAATATGTATAACCAATAAAATATTATTTGAAAAAACTAATGTTATTATAACATAAAACTTCAACCATATTTAATAATTGAGTAATTAAAAGTAATTATTTTACTAGGAAACATTATGTATCAACTATAAAAATTACAAATAATTTATAATTTAACTTGGTATTTATATTTTAGAACATATAACTTATAATTAAAATATTTTTACCTACAAATAATAATAATTAAAAATTTTGATGTTATTATTCTACTCAGCAGAATTTAAAATTGTTTTTACTACATGGATCTTTGCATTGATAATTAATAATTTTACCATTATAAAAATTAGTGAATATATTTAATTTCTACTTATTGTAAAATAATTGTAATTCTTTAATTATATCATTAATTGTAATAGTCTCATAGTTTATGATTGAACTTAATTATTCATGATTTAGAGTTTTCAAATTAAATTTTGATGCAATTTAAAAGTTTTTATAGTAATTTGAATATAATTAAAGTAATTAGATTAACTAATGTATGTCTGGGATTACAGTACAGTAAATTAAAATAATCGGTTCTTGTACTCACTTTCTTACAATAAATAATTATTATGACATCATAAAAAATTTGAATAGTTTAATTTTAACTAAAAAAATAAACAGAATCTCTATAGATTACTACATTTATTAGTTATAATTATTTATTTATTGCTAATAATTACTATTAAATATTTTTTAACCAAATTTTTATATTTTTACATAATAAAAAAATAAATTTATAGGAATTTAAATAATAATAATAATATATTTAATATATAATTTCTTGAATCTTTTTTTTGTATGAAATATTTACGATAGTAGTTGTAAAATAAATTGAATCAAACAAACAAATAATGTGAATAACAATAAAATAGTTAATATAGGCTAGTTTTTAGTTACATAAACATAAATATAAGTATTATTAAATATTATTATTCTTTTTTTATTTCTCATAATAAAATTTTCAATAAAAATCTATATAATCATTTAAAATATCATTTATTAATATTTTAAATTATTTTCTTAGATAATAGATTACTTTAATTTGTATTAAAGTATTGAAACATCATATATATATATATATTGATTGGTTAATCATATAAATATCTAACTAATTTTTTTTGATGAATTAATATTATATATATTTAATTATTATTTAGTTTCCTCATTAGGTAATTTGTTGGTTAATTAATTAGTCACTTACCTAGTTAGTAATGTAATTTACAAAAATAAAAATGAGGATAAAATGTATAGAATAAACTTTTTAGTTGTAAGTAGGTTAAAATTAAATGTTTGCAACATATATTGTAGTTAAGTTTCAAGTTCAAAATTTATCCAATAAATTTTGTTTTCCATTGTCATTTTGAAAAGTATATAGGGAAGGTTAGTTGTTTTACATTTCATGTTCAAAACCATGGCCCATATGGGATGAACAAATTAAAAAAGTTTAATTTAATTTTTTTTTAAAATTACATAACTATACTTTTCAGCTACCCTACTTCCCTAATCAACCTATCTACCTATCTACCTATCTACCTACCTAACTAGATACTTAACCTAGGTAGGTAAGTAGGTAGGTGTCTAGTTTAAGCAAATAGGTAGGTAGATCTTTCCTACCTACTTATTTAGTTTAACGTGTTTATATACTTACTTATCTAAATTGATTTTGGACAAATTTAATTAATATGCCATATGGCCAGGGGTGAGTAATAGTGGCATTCGGGCAAAAAATGCCACCCAGTGCCACTATCAGTGCTCGGCAGCGTGCCACTATTAAAAGGGTCCGTGGCGTTGTGACCGAACAATAGGTAGCCGGATAAAGATCTCATGAGCGCACTGTTTGTGTGAACACAAACGTCTTGATCTAGGTAATCTAACCGCCGCACTTGATTAGTGGCGACGGATGCCTCCTTGATTAGGAGGTGAGGATGACTTGATTTGCATGGAATGCATGGGAGATGACGGCGCGTTTGATGAATGGAAGCGGCGCCTCATTGATTGGGGCTGGGTGAGAAATGCGAGGAAGGAAGCTTAGGAAGGAAGCTTAGGAGAGAAGAGGAGAGGTCGATCGAGCTGAAAAGGGGGAGAGAAAGAAGCCTAGAGGAAGCTAGTTGCTTCTGTTTTCCGTTGCGTTTTAGTAACCAGAGATACCTCAGACTATTGGATCGAAGGAGACTAAGTGGTAGATACAAGCACAATGCGACTGGGTTAGGAACTGTTGTAGCAATCTTAGTGGCAGGAATGTCTGTATTGTGACAGAAATAGATTATGAGTAAAGTAGTCACCGAGTTTTGTTTCTGAAGCCTCTTTCTTTTGAGATGAGTTGGTATTCTGGACTGCAACTACATTGTAGGTCTATCCAGTCTGGACCAAACGATTGCTCAGGGTTCTGATTGTGAGCTGTGTTGTCTCTGTTTTTTTTGTGAGACCTCCTTTTTTGGTTACAGCGCAACTCCATGAAGTGCGCCGGGAGAGTGTCGTGCCGTCCGTGCACCATTTCTACCTCGATTGATTGTCTCCTGTGTTGGACGATGTCGGCTATTGTATGTCCACTTTAGATTCCAAGGGAAGGTTGTTTAGATAAGATCTAAAGTGGACAACATAGGTTGTTTAGATTTCTCCAGATTGAGGCGCGAGAAGGATATTTTCAAGCAGAACCTTTCTGATTTTGGGCTCGAGTGTGTCTTTCATGCCCAGTAGCACAAACGGCTGCTCCAACTCACTGCCAAGAAGTAATAGTGTTGCTCTATATGGAGTTTGTCTACACTCTAGTACTAGTGCCACTTTGGTGCCACTAATAAAAATCTGGACATGCCACTATTAGCGTAATATTGGTAATAGTGGCAAATGCCACTATTACTCACCCCTGCATATGGCACATTTTTTACTATACCATATGTCACAAGTTAAAACCATCTAAACATATAAATTGGACCTTTTAGATTAGTTCATAATCATATTTAAAGTATTTGAAATAATTAAAAGATAGGACACATGGCAACACATCATTTGTTGTTATTGTGCACCTTAACATAATTACATTTTAGTTGCAAATGACAATATGTATATGATTAGTTAAAGGATGAAGGTGCATTTTTTTTTTTTTTTTCATCCAAAGTTCATTGTTGTTTGCAACTAATGTCGTGTGCGACTTGTTCAACATAATTCATGGGGTTTTAATTGTTAATATTGTTTGCAACTAAAACTAATTGCAAAGACCAATCATAAATTGCCACTTTTCTTCTAATGCCATGGTTAGTAAAACAATTGGCCAACATGTTTTGCCAAATCTTACATCTGCAATAATAGTCTTTACTAGTTTTGATCTTTAGACGTCTCGTGGTAGTGTTGACATTTTTGTTTTGGTTATCAAAATTTTGAGTGGAACTTAGGTGCCCATGCATATTATTGTGTGGTTATTTGAAGGGAATGAAACAATCAAGTAGTCCATGGTTGTAAAATTTTGACCTTTGTTGGAAAGGTTTGGTTTGTTCCATTGAATATTTGTATTTGTTATGGATGAGGGAATTTAATGTGATAACTATGGTAATTGATTACAAATCTTTGAAGATTCATAGGGTTTATGAGGGTACATGGTTTAGGCATGTGATGTTTACAACCTATTAATATGCTACAAATGATGACAAAGTTTTTACTGGGTGATTATAAATGTGAGTGTGAAAGAAGATTAGGTTGGTTTAATTATGGGTAACCATTACTTGGACAAAAAAGTCTAAGAAAAGGAGGCAAGAATGGGAACATTTTTAATATACAAGTGGGATGCAACATCTAAAATTAAAAAATCTTGTGAAGAACAAATTACCAGTAAAATCATTATGTTTAAAGATATTTTTGAGTTTGAGAATGCCATAATTATTTGTTGTGGTAGGTAGAAATCCATGGCTTTACAATAAAAGTACGTAAAGCCCAAGTGTAGGCTATTGTTGAAGCAATCAATCACATTTACTTTAAATCCTATTAAATTGGCATATGTGATGAATTAAGCTAATGGCCATTGACTGTTGAACATGGAAGCTAAGCTATTATTTATTTTTAATGGGCTTGAAATTTCTAACACTTTTGAGTTTGAAATCCTTCTTCTACACAAATATGCAACTAGAGGTTATAAAGGTCATAAAACGTTTTTTGGAGTTTTTTAGATCTTTTGATACAAGTAGGTTCATAACATGATGGTATCATTTTGGATCCATAATCCAAGGCTTTATGCATTTTGGAAAACTTGGTGGGATGCAAGAATACAATTTCATTGCCATTCCTTTTTTGATGGAGTGTTTTGATTAGTTAAACCCTATTGGCAATGCATTTATTATAACAACAATTGATGTTGTGGGATTAGATTTTGAAAAAGATTTGTTTAGTGCAAGGGCTTCAATTGAAGATTTTTTTTTAGCACTAGTCATATTTTTTTTAATTTTTTTGTTTAGGAAGCTTTTTATTCCATCATTTGCATGTGCATATCCACTAGCTTAGTGGCACAATTGTGAGGGTCAATTTTTGAATGTGGGTTCCCTTGCAAAACTGATTCTTGGATTCCCAAGTTTGTAAATAGAAATTGAGCAAGAGTTTAATCTTGTTGGGGTGTTGACAACTTTAAAGCATTTCTATTTGAAGGCGGAAAAGATTGATTGGATTATTACAGTGGTGAAGAATTGGTTTGATGACCTATTTACTAATTGTAAGTTAATTTAGATTTGAAATAATTTACTTGAAAATAATAGAACTTTTGGCATAGGAAAACTATGACTAGATTGTAGAACATACCTTTTTTGAATAATTGCAAGTTGATGATGATTAATTTTGTGGGGTTTGGATGGAGTGTGGTTGGCAAAGAACTTGTGTCAAAATTGGATAAACTTCTTCATAAAATTGGGGTTCAATACCCCCACAAATTATTTTGTTTATGATTTTGTTCATCTTAATTTTGTTTTAGGAGGTTAAATTGTACTCTTATAAATATTTTTTTTGTAAGCAATGGAATTGGAAATTTGGTATGAATGTCCATCATGTTTTGAAAATTGAAAACTAGCATATTCATAACCAATAAAATAATTTTGTAAAAATGAATGTGGAACTAGTTGGTGTAATAAATTGATTTTTTTTGGAATACATATCTTTCCTTGTAAAAAAATGGAATATGTTTTTATTGATCCATAACATCGGTTTAAAAGTCGATAACCGACCAACAAGTAATGTAAACCTACAATGCAAGAGTAATTCAATTTTATTTTCATCATTGAAAATTCAATCATTATTACAATTCATGGTTTTTTAAAGTTGTCCAAGTTGATTGCTTTGTTCACTTTGATTAATGGACATGTGCCTTTTGACTAAAGGCTTGTGGTTTGAATGACACATGTATTTTTTGATTAGTGAAATTGATTGGAAAATTTGATTTGATCATTTATCAAATTGAACATCTAGTCAAGTTGAACAAAATATTGACAACTTAAATCAAAATGGCCAAAAGGTTTTAATTAAGTGGGACATCTAATCAAGTTGGACAAAACAAAATGACATGTTTGGTCTAAATGACCAATGGTTTTTTAGTCAAATTAGACTTCCTATGCTAATCATTAGGCCAAACTAACTAGCTAATACCTAGGTTAGGTTTAGGGTAGCCAAGTGTACCTACCAACCTATGTACTGAAACCTATCTACTTAACTACTACCTAGGTTAAGTAAGTAGCCAAGGCCTACGTACTTATTTAACTATTAGATAGGCTGGGTAAATAGCCTAGGTTTACTTATCTACCTACCCGTTTAATTACTACTTAGGCTAAGTAGGTAAACTTAAATAAATAGGTAGTTTGGGCCTATTTACTTACCTATGCTTGCCTACCTACCTACCTACCTACCTATTTATTTAGCTATTACATAGGTTAGATAAGTGGTTTAAGTCTACATACCTACCTATTTAATAATTATCTAATCTAAGTAGGTAGATTTAAGTAAGTAGGTGGCTTGGGCTTATTTATCTATCTATGCCTACCTATTTATTGAATTCCTACTTGTACCTACTTTTTACTTCCTCTACTTACTTATTGTATTGCAACATACTTATCAACCTACCTATTAATCATGTAATTTTCTAAATAATGATGTGAAATAAGAAAATAAAACAAAAATTGTCACTTTTAAAAAGTGTTGTCCATTGGTAAGGATTTGGCTTATCATTGTGCAAATGAGGGGTTTAATCTCTTATATTTTTAACCTATGTGCATGCTTAAGGGATTAAGTAGGTAGGTTAGATTAAGGTAACCAAGTAGATTAGGTTAGGTTTATCACCTATCTATTTACATACCTTTTTAGGACTCACCTAAATTTATTTACTTATATTATTTTTTCATATTGTATTGGTCACTCATAAATAACACTTCAAAACATGGGGCCATGCATATGATTTGCTTTTTGTAATAATAGTAGAAAGTGCAAGTCCCAAGATGAAACTTCACACATTTGGTGACTCTCAGCATCTAGTAGTCTTGGCCCCTAACTATGAGGCACCGATTATTGGATCTCATTGGCCGCCCACATAGCACTAATGGGTGATGAATTCCACATACAGTTTTGGTTGAGAGACATACATAATAGGCCACTGCAAACCAGCACCCACCAGCACAACATGCAAAGCATGCAAGATGGATGGTGTGTGGACATGAATTTCTTTCCTATGAATTTTTGTCCCATAGTGATCAGTAACCTTTTGCATTTTATACCCAACTAGTATAGCCTGTGATGTTGGCCCAAGTGTGAACACATTCAAGGATCAGCTGATATTTCCTTCTAAACCCAATTTCTGCAATTTGTTTGAATTTCCAGCAACAAAATTCGTTCAAAAATCAATATCTTTCACACCTTAGCTGTGAAAATTGTGAAATAACTCCATTAAAATCTGATTCGCCAAAGTGCTTTCCAACAACACCAAGAGCACCTCGAAATTCCAATACAATTTTCAGTTTTGATTTTATTTAGTTTTCATTGAGAAAATGGTTCAATAATCAATAGCTTTCACGATGTAACTCCAAATAGTCCCAAACCAAGTCAAGGCACCCCTATTCATCAAAAGCTTACTAAGAATACCCAAAGTGCAGCTTGAAGCACCATGGTTTGGGAGATCTCAGCATGACAAATAAAACAAACTACCTTGCTTCATAGATAGATTACTTACAATCTATCCTATTACATAGGTGGTGGACTAGTAGGGGAAGTGGCAATAGGAGGTAGGACATCCATTCAAGGGTGCAAAGATTTGGAGTTAGGGATCCCTAATAGCTAGACCCCTAACTCTAGCTCGCAACTCACAAATCTCATGGGGGAAGGACCAAAAAGTAACCAACCCTACCTATAAATATAACAGATATATATATGCAAGGAGTTTAATTCACCCCCAATTGAATTAAGATTTAAGCCCTATTGTCCTACAAAGGGGCTCTATGCTTTTGTAACTCATGGAAAAATGTTTACTAGACCTTATAAAACCCAAGGGCAACAATTCAATCAATTTTTTGTTTTTGTTTTGAAGGCTTTTAAAAAATGGTTCCTTTTAAATTTTAATAGTTAAATTACATAGTTTAATAGTTGGTGTGAATAGGGTCAACTTAAATTTCCCTCCACCTAACAAATTCTCTTTTGTGATTAGTTTTTTTCCAAGGCAATTCACCCCCAATTGTCTGAAACTTGAAGAATTATTGTCCTTAAAGGAGGGCCTAAACTCTAAACTTTCCAACCGATGAAAACATGTTTATTAATTGTTCCAAAACCTAAAGGAAATATCCAATCAACTTTTGGTTCAAAAGTTATTTGAAAAAGAATTCGTTCAATATTTTAATAATTATAATATAAATATTTACCTGTTTCATATATAAAAGTTCGAATTTGGCCAAAAGATATAGGTTAAAATGTGGTGTGATTGGGAACACATGGGAACACTTTGAAACATGGTGGGAACATCAATATTTTTTTTCCAAAGCCCTTCTCCCTCCTAAGGAAAAAAAGAAGAGCCTTTTTTGGTGCATATTGTTCAACTATGTAATTGGTGATGTGAAAATTCTGATTCTATAAGTGTTTGACACCATTTTTGGCTTGGGCTAAACCCCCCTTCTTAAGTTTGCATGGGTACCTATCGTATACACAAGCCAAATCCAATAATTGCACAAACCTCAAATGATGTACCAAATTACCCCTTGAATTGTTAACCCCTTACTAAAGTAATTTGCAATGATAGGAAAACTCAAGGGTAGAATCCTTGGTTTCCCTAAAATTGAAGACTACAATCATGTAGGATGGGACTTTGCCAAAAGAATATAATCTAGAAAGAAACTCAAATTTCTTCCTTAGATGAAGATGAGATTTTGCCAAAAGAATATGGTACAAAAGAATATAATAGAGGAGGAAACTCAAATTTCTTTTCTAGCCCAAGGTGATTTGAGTTCTATTTGTCTCTTTTTATTGGCCTAAATATGTGTGTTTACTTAAGGGCTTATTTATGTTATGGATTACATGAAATCTTCCTTAGTCTATGTAGGGAATTAGTTTATTTTGTTTTAAGGTTAGGGGAATAAGGTCTGAGTTATTTAAGGGGTAAAACATAGGAGCTATTGAAAGAGTATTTAGTGAGACACCTTAAGGTCTACTTAGGTGATGGGATATTTCAGGATTATTTAAAAGATTATTTAATTTCTAGCTAGGGAATCCAAGGCCACACTTAAAAGACCTATCTAGGCAATGAAATAGTTAAGGATTAATTAAGAGGTTAGATTGAGCGTATCTAATGGGCTACATAGGGTTTATCAAAAAACCCTACATTAAAGTTACATAAGCATTACCTAGGGACAACTTAAAAGACACCTAAGATTGATTCATAGTTAAGATGTTACATAGGCCCTACATAAGGGGGTTACCTTGGGGTTACTAAAAATTAATTCATAGCTTCTATGTAATCCTTGTGTAGTTCCTTAAGTGGGTCTTTAAGTAGCCCTTATGTATTCCTTCACTTAGGTAACCCCCTATGTCAATTTGGATAACTTTTATCTTACAGAACCCATAATGTTGGTGGGCCCTTAGGTGGTTTTTAATAGTTCTTAAATACCACCCCTAACATTATTTAGGCAGCCTCCCTAAATAACCTTTGAATGTCCCCTAACCTAGGAAATATTTTTATCCCTTAGTTAGGCTTTATATAACATGTAAGTATTTCCTAACTTGGATAGACTCCCATGTAAGCTTTTCATCATCCCTATCTTACATAGCTAGATGGGTAGAAAGGCCCAGACTTCGTTATTTTTTGTTTAAATAATCTTCTAATTCTAATTCTATAACCTAGATAAACAATAGTCTGGTTAAAAAAGGAACTATGATGGTCATTTTTGGTAGTTCATGTTTAGTTTTGAATCTCAATTTGATGGACTTTGTGGATAACTCAAAAGGGAGGTTGAGTGAATTTAATGATGGCTAAAATTAGGCCCAAAAATAAAGATAAATTTAAATTTATACATAAGCTATAAAAATAGATGTCAACCTTCAAATGATATCACAAACTACCTTTCAAAATTAGTTGTTAATTTGATATTCATGATTTTAAAATTGTATTTTATTTTTCAGGCCTAAATCAACTAAATGTAAAATTTCAAACTAATTAATTTTTTTTTTTGATATGTACATCTAATTTAGATTCCTTTTATGTCCATCATAACATGCAAACACCCAATATAAAAACAAGGCACAAGTTGGTGACCTTCAAACAAGTCACAAATTACCTCCCAACAAACTCTAATCCTAATTGAATTCAAGATTTTTTGCTTTTCTACACCAACATTCATATTTCTAGTTTTAGTAAGCAAGGCTACCCCGACCAATGTTAGACATATTACCATCATGAATAGTGCTAGAGTAGATATCAAGATCGTTCCATGTTGTGACAAAGTGTAATTTGGGAACATGAATTCCTTTCCTATGTGTGATCCTCTTCTTTTGAAGGAAATTCATGTGTGTATATATATAAAGACAACAATTATAATTGGAATCAATTGAAAACAAATTTAGTTAAATTAAAATCAAATTTACAAACTTACTTTTATGGAACCACATTATGTAGCTAATCTTTGAGTACCCTTTGTCAAGGTGAAGAACACTTATAAGGTTCTTTGTGATTGCCATTGTTGTAAATGGCAATTCTACTAAGGCCTTCATTAGATTCATATCTAAATTTTCATATTTTTCAATACATTTTGGAAAGTGTGGAAAAATGAACCTATTTAGTTCATATTCAAAATTAATAGCAAAAGCCTTTACTTCCATCAATGTTAGTGGTTTTTCTATAATCATATGAAGAACTAGTTCAAAATAAAATGAGTGTAGCAATGTCAAATTCAACATAAAAAATCGAGTTACACCTTGATATTTATGAAGGAGCAACTATGACTTGAAAACAAGTAAACACACATTACCTTTTAAACTCATTTGCCCATCTTTAATTGAAAATAGCCATTGGAGTGGAATCCTTGCATTTCTATAGGGCTATCACCTTATTTGGCAATATTTTTCTTCTTTATGTTCTTAGACCAATGTGGCTAGGTGCTTGCATGATCATATTTTTCGCAAATTATTTTCTAGGCATATCCATTGTTTTGGACTCGTCATGAATGTTTACCTCCAAAAGGAGTTCTTTTCTCCTTTAATATGTCTCTATGGCATGTGTTGCCTAAAATGCCATTCAAATCCATAACAACACTAAATTGAAAAGCTCCAAACTCTCACTCAATTCCTCATCTTGATTTTCATATATGGATCTACAGTAACTGGTGGGAGCTGATGAAGTCAATTGGCAGTCATGGCAGCTAATCACTGCTATTCATGATGAAGATGATGGTCTGACACTCAGAAGGTTATGACTGCAGTTCTTCTGTTTTTTGGTTGTTGGAACTGACACAAGGGTTTCCTTCAAAGTGTGTTATTGTGGAGTTTCCTCTGCAATCTCATACATAATCTCTTCAATTAGTAGTCTTCTTGAGTTGAACAAACAAGAATGTGAAATTGCTTTTGCAGTTATTGACTGACATTGTAGTGTGTAACATTTGCAAGACACATTGTGTCTTGAAAAAATGCATATTGGGTTTGTCATGCATGGTTGT
Source organism: Sphagnum contortum (assembly GCA_963920785.1). NCBI lineage: Eukaryota > Viridiplantae > Streptophyta > Sphagnopsida > Sphagnales > Sphagnaceae > Sphagnum > Sphagnum contortum. The sequence goes on from OY987277.1 coordinate 15,954,127, forward strand.
GATTCTCCTAACAGTTATCACTGTGCATGGTACACTAAGATTTCGTGTACCTACATCCCAGTCTCTAAAGATGCAGGATGAAGCTAGTCTTTTTGTTTTTATTTAGTTTTATCTTTTGCCTTTTGTGTTCTTCTTTCTTCTTGGTTTTTTAGGATCTTCTCCTTCTCTTTTTATTATTTTTTGAGGTAGCAGCATCATTGCTGAGCTTTTTAGTTACTGCTGGTCTCTTGTTAGAAATTTAGTTTGTTTCTTACTGTTTGACATTAAATTCTCCCTCCACTCGCTGCCAGAGCTCATGAAGTCAATGGGATGCTATGGTAGCGGGTCAATACCATACTTGTATTGCTGTTCAAGGTCTCTGAACATGTGTACAATTGTTCCTGTTGTTCGAAACTGTGCCTCAGTGTTTTTCTTTTTCTTTTGTTTTCTCTATTCCTGTGGTTGGGGTTTTCCTCATTTTCATGCTAGCTAGTAGGTTTCTGTTTTGGGGTTTCATCTCTCAATGGGAGTAAAAGTCTATACTGCAGAGGTAGTTCACTGATCAAGCACTTTTGTGCTGAAGACAAATGGGACCAAGCGATCTGTCCCTTGTTGAAACTTGGTTTTATCTCCATATGCTTGAAATGCGCTCAGATAATGTGACCTTTTGAGTTGAAGTTTAAAGTGTAAGTACAGAAAAGTTCTCAGTAGAGTTCCTAAACTAACTGAGAACTTTTCTCCATTAGTTTAGGAATGTGCTATTGTGAAGTCTTGTATCATGTTGGTATACAGAGAAGGCATCGGTGTTTATTCTACTGCTCTAGGGTTCTTGTGCAGCCTTGTCTGGTGGTTTGGTTGCACTGGGCAGTGGTGGTGGTGGTCCAGTGATGGTATGCTCTGCGTAATTTTATGGATGGTGGTTGGGTGAGTGTGGCAAATGCATGATGGAGGATATGATCAAATGTTAAATGGAATAGTTTTTGTAGCGGCAACAAAATCCACATAATTGGGATAGAAAACATTGGGTACAATGAATGGGGTGATGGCCATGGCCTCACAACAAATGGAGGTCTACACTGCAGATGGAAGTCAGAGAAGTGAACTAGTTCCCATTATGGTGCCATGCACTCTGGCAGTGGATTCCAGGACTTCAATGGTGGAAGTAGTGGGGATTCTTCCAGCAATGACCATGAATAGCTGGCACGAGAGGGACACGAAGAATGGCATTGATAGCAAGGGTTGAATCTCCTCTTGACTGCTGAGGATGCATGCATTGCTATGGAACGTGCAAAATATTAAAGCTTTTCATAGTTTAAAAACCTGAGCTAAAGCCACCCTTCAAACTTAAGAATTAAGTTCAACCCAATAAACACAAATCCATGTAAGATGTTAAATATTTTTTTGATGAACTTTGTTTGACACATTTTCAAGCTCGTCTTTTTGCACCCTGCATGCTTTATTGTGCTGAACTACATTGTGTGGGTTTTCATTTTCTACATGTTTTACAAAAAAAAATTCATTACTTAAGTTGTTATGGGTTTAGGGATGGTTTAGGGGTTTAAATAACAAGGTGGTGGTTAAGATAGGGTTAAACCCAAAAGAATAATAGTTGTTATTTTTGTCACCAATCTGAGCTGAAGAAGCAAAACCCTTGCAAAAGCTAGTTCTTACCTACTCACTTAACTTTAATTACCAACAATTTGCCTATTTATTTTATAAGAGCTTCCAAATCTTACTCTGCCCAAATCATCATTCTACTCATTGCTCTACCATCTCCATTCATGGCTAATTGCTTCCTGTTCTTGCTTTAACTAGTTGAGTTCATCCCAACTAGTTAAGCTAATCTTTTAACCAATTGAACTATTGAGTTGAACCACTACATATCAAAGTATCAACCAACAACATAGATTCAAACATTGAAACACAACAATCTTTTTAAAAATTTAACATATGAATAAGGTCAGAATAGTCAAACCTTGTGACAGAACTAGGCACCAAGGATTGAACATAGGATTGCACAACTTTTTGCACTAGACAATGCTCATCAGGGGGGTGTTTAAGGTCTTTCAAACTTAATGAGCTTTAGGCAAGTTCACAAGGTTGGACCAAGTATGGTATTTGAAAGCACATTCCAATATAAAATCAGCCATGAATAAGAATGACGGGCCAAGGTGAACCAACACCCACCAGCCCACCATGCAAAAAAGGATGGTGTGTGGATGAGAAACACTTTCTCATTATATTACTCTAGTCATTTCATCCTCTGGCAACTTGGTTGGAGGCCATTACCCATGTGTGCTTCTTCTTCAGGTTCAATGCACCATGTCTAGAGATTTCCATCATGGGTCCCCAATTCAACAGTTCTTCAAGGTGACCGTCGTGTGATTTCACATGTTTCTTGGTTTTGATTTGGTTCAGGAAAGATGGCTGTGTTCAAACCCTAATTGAAAGCTCTTCGTGAAAAGGATCTTGTAACCGGGTGGAAGCACCCATGTCAGAAAAAGAAAAACTCATGGCACCCATGAAGTTCCTATATCTCACGAGTGTCTCTCGTGTAGCCTAGCCACTGTGCTTGGACCTAAACCCTAAAACCTGTGCTTCACTTGTTCAATTTACAGTCAGCAGGCGGTTAGTGCTTGGATTGACTAGGGTTCTGTTCCACCAATGTTCCTCTGCCTCTAGATTCTGGTTATTTCAAAAACTTCCAAGAATTGTCAGTTTTCATGGAAGAATCAGTATAGAACTACTGGTTTAAAAGATAGTTACCTTAGCCTAGGATCAGATTTATCACTGTAAAACTTCTTCTTTTTTCCCTTTCCAAACACATTTCGTTTTTGCATAATAAAATTATTTAAGTTTTTATTTATGCAAACTTTGAATTTTCTTGAAATTTTTCATATGTTGGATACATGTGTTTCTTTTTTTTTTTTCCAATTTTGTGATGTAGTTGAAGTGGCAATCATCCGTAAGAGGCTTTAGCCAAATTTGGCTTTCACACAAGATATGAAAGTAGAAAAAAACCTAGAATCTTTCTATATGTTTGGTGACCTGGCAAAACTTATCATAAAATCTAGTGATTTGGAAATTCTTCTTTCCAAACTCCGTCAAAATTGGGCCATTTTTTTCATTAAAAATCCTTTGTATAGGTTGAAATCCTATCCTTCTATATTTTTGGCTACCTATTGGAACTTATCATAAAAGTTTGGCAATTGGAAATTTTTTCCTTCAAAATCTAACAAATTTTGGTCATTTTTTTTCATTAAAATCCTTTGTATATGTCAAAATCATATTTTGCAAGTCACATTCATGTCTCTTGTTCATGCCTTTCTAGTCGAGGGATGTTCCATTTATTTCTCATTAAACACACATATGTAGTCCAAGTTATTCATCAAACAAGAAGAATAAACACCTATCATAATGTTGATCATGTAGAGGACCAAGGATGACATCAAAATAATCCCAAAGGGAATCGATGTCACTCATAAGAAAGGCAAAAGGTGTCAAATGGATTGCTTGGAGAGGGTAACTATTTATACAAATGCCTATATTGTATTTTGTGTTCATAAGTTTTGTCATGAGAGTTGAAATAATCAACATTTTCATCACCTTCATGTGAACATTTTGAAAAAAAATTCCTTTTCTCATCATCTGAATTATTTAATGATGATACTGACCATCATTAAGAATCACCTTGGTAACAAGCAATGGTCTATTCCTATTTAAATAATTGCCCAACATTGGCCACTTCCCTTTCAACACATGAGTGTGATTTCACTTGTGTAAAGTAACAAGTGAATGTCCTAAAGTTACCCTAGCTTCTTGTCAAATTTACTAGAACTAATCACCAAATTTGGGAAAAGAAAATTCTTAGAAATTTCATGAGAATTTGATGAACTATATAGAAATTTGTAATCCATATTGATGAATATTCTAAAAGTTTCAAACTAGAGCAATGGAAATGTGAAATTTGGTCCATGTTGCCTAATGTGAACTATGATTAACATTTCAAAGGAGTAGAAAAAAATCTTTGTAACTAAAAAGTACTGGAAACAAAATTTAGTCCAAACTTAGTATTTTAAAATTCTTGAATGATAATTTCAAAATATCTTATGGAACATCATTATGATGGAAAATTAACGAACAAAGTAGATATATAGAAAACTAAAGTTGATATATTTGAAAACCCCATGTGTCGAACTTTAAAACTTTTAATTTCAAGCATCAAAATGGCATTGTAGCCTAAAACCAATTGATTTCAACACTTATCCCATGTGGTAAATACATTTCTCACAATGTTGCAACATTGTTTGAGAGATCTTCTTGATTGTAATTGGTGGGTTTGAAATCAATATACAATTACATGAACTCTATTGGCCATTGTAAATTGACTTGCACAATATGTTTTGAATGAAATACAATTATCTTATGGCAAAATCAATTGATAACATCAATAAATGTGCACATGATCCAATGTTTATAAAAGGCATTAAACATTAAAATGATTGACATTGATTGGTTGGTTATAATGAATGGCCTCTATGTTTTCATTTAAATTATCTTTAACCGTATGTTGTCATATTTTCGATGTTTATTGGTGGGGATTGCCAAACAGTTAGCACATTATGTTGAATGAGATAAACATTGCTAAAGGTCCAACTAAGGGTTATGGGTCACAACATAGTGTATTCCTTGCCCAGCCCCTTGAACTTCAAAACATCAATGTGGTTTGTGCAACCCTATTCATTTCTACATAGTTCTTTTGCACATTTTATTTTGGAGAACACATGTCATGTTTTGCAAATTTAAAAATAAATAAATTCATGTTTTATTGCTAGTTGTCAAATTTGAACTTGGTATTATACAAGAACAATTAGTATCATCCACGTAATTTTAGCCATTGTACTACCACATGGTGTTTATTTTATTTCACTAAAAGCTTTGTCAACATCTATTCAACCCTAGGATACAGGCATGTGGGCATCATGTAGGGCATTATTTTAATCTTGTGAAGTTCAATGGGGATGTTTATTGTGTCACATGTGAGTGGAACTCCTCTTACAACGCATAATAGTGTTTATCTCCTTGAATTTGGAAGGTTAATCTACCCAATATAATTGATTGGAACATTAATTTATTGTTTTGGGTATGTCTTATTTAGTTTGGAATGGATCACACACAACATGCATATGATGAACATATATGTAAGTGGGCCTACATTTAGCACAATCATTTGGCCATCTTCATGTCATTTGTGAAGCCACTCCATCACCAAAATATCAAACATTCAAGTTCAAAAGTATCATAAAAAGGGAATGAAGCTTGCCACTGACTCTCAAAGAAGCATGAAGATGTGTTGTTTTTTTTTTTTGGAAAAAAATATCAAATATTTAAGCTTTTCGCTTTCAGCTTTGGAACAATTTAAAAAAATAATTAAGACCATTTTGTTGTTGATGGCTAGGTTGAACCTTCACCTACATTAATACCTTCACCTTCTTGATTGAGTCCTCTTGTAAGATATAAGATTTGGGGAATGTTAAATTTGGAGGCAAAAACATTGATTTAGTTTAAAAGGTGTGTCATAATTTTGATGTTTGGAAACAACCAAGATGTTTTTTGGGTTTTTACTAGTTAATGATGATTTTTGCCTTTTTCAATATTTGGTGTGAGGTTATACATGAAATTAGAAAAAAATCTTACACATCAATCAATTTTGACCATGTTTTCATATTTTGATTTTAGCTTTGAGCTCACAACCAAGGTTGGGGCATGAGAGAGAATGTGAGCTAAGGGATTGTCTTATGATTCAAGCACACTCCTCATAAGTGTGGAGAGTGTAAGGAAGAGAGTTCAAAACAAATCCAACTAAAAAACATCTTGAGATTTAGTCCCACATGAGTTCTAAATTTTTAAAATAAAAATGTAGGTAGTAAATGTAGTCCATTTGGGCCTTTGATATAACATTGGGAAGGTCTTGAAACATAAATGTTGAAAATGGGCTTGAATTGTCTATTTGGAGTTGAAAGCTAAAAGGTAAGGGTGTAATCATCATAAAAGGGGCCAAAAAAATTTATTGATTATAGTGAAGACCATATTTACATTATTTTCAAAAATAATCAATTATCTTGTTTAGTGAAATAATTATCCATCTTTTGAAATTGTGTTTGTTTATTTTTGAAATTGAAATCCTATCAATTTGAATTCATTTCATTATGTTATTGGAGTTTTAAATATTACACAGAAAATACTTATTGACTTAGTGTCTTTCAACACCTTTAAACTTGAATGTGTTTTTTATGACTCAAACCCACACCAATGTTCTCAAATTTATTGTGGGCTTTAACATTTTTCATAAGAAAGGCTATGTGTGTTGATCCTTTTAGGTGGTGCACATGTATAAAATCATTTTAAGTGCATGTACACATATTTTAATTCTAATTTTAAACTTAAAAAATTAAGGGTTCTTTGTTTTGATTAAAATATATAATGAAAAAAATACTAAATTTTTTTGGGTCCTATCTTTGAAAATATTGACATTCATTTTTATTTGGGTTAAAACATAGTTGTTTTTTCAAAAGTTCATAGCATATTAGAAATAAGGTGGTTCATGTTGAGACTTTGCACACATGCCTTACTTTATGACCTCTACATGTGTTCATATTTTAATGGAATAAAAATTTAAAACAAGTAATTCTGGTATCCATAGCATTATGTCACATTGTGACCCAATGTAAAAACATCATCAAAATGGAATTGAAAGGGTCTTTTTTCTTGTCATTTTTTGGGTCACCCTAATTCACATACACCCATAATGTAGGGTTCAATGAAAAGATTTTAAATTTTTATCATAATATGGGTCATATTTGGTCTCAATATCAATAAATAGTCAAAAAATATATATTATAAAACACACACACACACACACACACACACACATATATAATTTTCATATTTAATAAACCAATAAATGAAAGCACGTGTACACAATAGTCTTTGGTAAGAATTATGACCTTGTCATTAATGGTTCATTTATTATGATTACACCATTAAATGGCCAAAAGAGTGGTTGGGAATCAAATTGGTAACTTGATTCCCAACTATTAAAACTTGGGGAACACAAGCAAAATGACCTTAATTTGAACATGTGATATGGCATTAATAAGGTATCTTCAAGGCCTACACCACTTCCTCAGAATTTTAAAAAATAAAAGTTCATATGTGAAAGTCATGAGCTTGCAAAGTCGTGAGATTCAATTTGATAAAATTGAATTTTTAAAAATTTTCGTGATCCCAAGAGTCCTTGGAGTTTTTATCATGTTGATGTAACCCTTGTTGTTTGTTACAAAATGTACTATAGAAAAGGAGGCGGTGGTTTATTTTTAAGGTTGGGCCATTGTGTGTCTTATGAGTTTGATTCACATCTGATTCATTTGTGCATTGTTTTGGTTCCAAATTGTAGTAATTGCCTTTTTTTTGGTTTGAGTAAGTTGATCTCACTTTAATTCTTGCTTGTGATTTTATTTTAATTTCATCCCAAACCTCCCATTCCCATTTTCATATTGGGAACTAAGGAGCACAACTTGTGTTTACATTTTGTTACCGACTTAGGAATTGACAAGTTTTTTACTTATATTACCACTTGACAAATCATGCATCAATTTAATTTCCAATGTATCAACTTACCGAAAATTATCAACATGTTGGGATCTATTTGGTATCAATTTGTTAATTTGGCCACACAATTTATTTACTAGTTAGTTTGATGGTTTGTTTCATAATATCTACATGGTGTACATAAGGGTTGATTTTTGCAATAACCTTTTTGAGAATCATCCGATATAGTTTTTTTTATATAAATTGTACAAAATTTATTTTATTATTATAATTTTCATTCCATGTGAATTATCTTTTGTTTTTTAACATTGAAAAATGTGATTGAAAATAAAACACTTCTTTTTACTGAACTTTCAATTCATATACATATTCATTCCAATGATGATTTTTTTGGGAGTTGGTATAAGGAAGATTTTGCATAATCCTTTGTATTGTTGTCCATTGCCAATTCCAACTAATTGGAATCCAAAGCATCATAGGAAAACTTAATTATCTCACTCATTGTTTTACTAACTTTTTCTCTCCTTTCCAAATAACTACTTCATTCATCTTTTTTACCCACCAACATGGATAGAAAAAAGCAAATTAACATGTTTTTTTTTATTATTTCATAATATTTAAATGTTGAAAACCATATAACAACATAAGAAGGGAAAAAAAAAAGAATATTGATTGTGATTGGTGATAATGCAGAGCCTAAGTTTTAATAGGATTTTATGTTAGGTAATGCCTTTGGAGTTAGGTGAGCACTTATTTCAGGAATGCTTCACTTCAAGGGTGCTACTTTACACAAATTTTGACATGCCTATGTAGTGGGAGGCACATTATTCCTTCTCTCCCACCATTTTGATCAATGTCCCATTCGTATCATTCATTTGCCCTCACCCTTTTAATATACCAATTGTTTCTCTCAACCTCCATTAGAGTTTTTTTTTGGGAGTGAAGGCAACATGAGATAAAGGTCTATCAACTTTAGGATTCTCAATTTTGCTATTTGTTGAAATACATGCATTGGAATTTGGGAGGGGCTCAAAACATGCAAGGTGCCTCAAAATTGTCTCAAAATGTTGCTTTAAAAGAAAAATTGTGTGTTGATGTCCACTAGATGTGCATCTTTGACCATTTGCTTTGTTTCTCCCTCATCCCAAGTCCAAATGGAGCAATTTTTTTCTCACTAATCTCATATGGATGCCTTTTATATACCTTAGAATTTTACTATCAATGAAGCACAATGGCTCAGTCAATGTTTTTAAAAGGTGAAAAGTTGAAGCTTGCCCTCAACTAGTAGAGTTGCACTTCCTAACAGTGGGCATTTTCCATTTCACCACCAAATTCTAATTTTTTTCAAGCAAAATTTTTCGCTTGAAGTCTAGGTAGTTGGATTTTTAAAATTCTGATATTTTACATGACTATTGGGAGGTTATGGGTTGTGACTCCCTCCTCCCACTTGGGAGTGTTTTGGTCAGATGTCAATGAAGGGTTGAGGTACTGCATAGACGATAAGCATCTTCTTCAGTAAAAAGCAAACTCAGTTGGAGTGTAGTCAATTTGAAACTGAGTTTGTGAGATGATGTAAATGATCACTCAACAAACCAAAATATTATGTTTGGCAACAGCATCAAAGGTTCACCTGGTCAAACATTTTCAGTGATTCGGGTTGTCCATTTCAAGACATCTCATTTTCCTGTTTTGGTACTAGCCCTTGTGGAGAGCCAGTTCACTCAAGAATATCCTGATAATAGGGCGGGGCAGGATTGAATCTGACTTTCATTCAGATGATTCGCATATTGTCCATGTGCTTCCCTGATTACTACTATACAATTGGGTTTTCCTCCATGATACATCTAATGTCGAAATACATTTGTGATCCAACGATAAACACAACATGTATTCTACTTTGATTTGGAGCAAACCACAAAGTTTATCTCATGCATGTTGGTGTGTGTTTTACATACATTTTTTACATAGCTTTGTGGATTGATCTTGCTTGCTTTAGTGGTGTCTCACCTCATGAGCAATGTTTTTCAATTTTAATTTCTTCCTTTTTTTTTTTCAATTTTGTGATGTAGCTGAAGTGGGAATCATCCATATGACGATTTAGCTAGATTTGGTGCTAAAAAATATGGAAATAAATTCCTTTTAGCATCCTTCTATATTTTTGGCTACTGACGGCAACTTAGAATACAATCTGGATATTTTTAAAACACTTAATTTCTTTTTTGAAATCTGGCAATTAAATAAGCCCAGAAAGCACAAATTTTTTGCCATAGTGAAACCAAAGAAAAAAAAAACACTGCCCATGAGTTTGAAAATTTGTGCTCTGCTATCTAAAGCAGTAGAAATGTTACAGAATGTTATGTGATTCTATGCCAATCCATAAGCGTATCTAGTTTCGGATTACAGATTGTTTACACTCAGAGTTAGTAGCCTAATGCAGCCCATCAAACCACACTTTCTCTCTTGAAAGCTTATTGTAATACGACCTTCATATTCAAGCAAAATTATATCAAGAGCAGAACCAGCTTCTAAGAGTGCATCCATCAGTTTTTCAATAGGGGAAGTGAATATGCCTGATTGGAATTTCCAATAGTTTTGTGTTGTAAATTTCCAATTTTAAAAAATGAAATGAGGATGTAGGTTGAAAGTTGAAACCCAAGCCACTTGGGCAAAAGCCTAGCCACACATGTCTAGCGTGTTTCATCATTAACAAACTTCCTTTCAAGTCTATTGAAACTTTCTGGATTAGTATTATTGTAACTCATATTGGGGCATTGGAACTAATCCACATATTGTGCATATTAGATCAATGTGTATGGGGAACATATAAGTAGTGTTGAAGTATGAATGACCAAAATTTACTTGCATGTATTTTAAAAAATTCAACATACACATGCAAGATATGTCATCTTGTGTTGATACTCGTTTTGTGTTGTACATTGCCTAAGAGCATCCTCACTCATGTTGGGTATCTAGGCTTACATTGATATTTTTCACATTCATTACTACGTATTTACATATCTCAAGCTCTACCCATAAGCTTGCAAAAGGAACTTTAAAAAGTGGGAGATCACTAATAGCAAAGCAAGTGAATCGATCATATAATCTAGTCAATCAACAAAAGTGAGAAATTATGTCATGAAAACCAATGAAACAATCTAACCAATCCATAGTAGGATTCAGATTGTATAGTAACTTTTGCATCTTGTGCAAATATGTCATACCAAAACCTTTTTTTTCAATCTGATCAACAAGCTAACACTACATCCAAAACATACTCTTATAATTGTGTGTGGGTGAGGACTAAGATGGCAAAAGTAAATGTTTGCCATACATAGAATTAGGTGAAGACTTACCATGGATTATGAACTGTATGGGCCAACACTTCACATATTTGCATGAGTTCCAATTCAACGTTATGAACCCATTTAGTGACTGGAGTAAGATCACCCAGTTAATGACTGGAATGCTTTTTACAAGTGTAGGTGCAAAGAATGGGAGAAATCTTACACCTACATAGGCGTAAGATCCTTCTCACTCTTCAGGAGTAGGCATTAAATCTCTCCTTGAAAATACTCACGGTTATAAGGTACCCTGCAAAATACATTAGGAATTTTCTAATAGCAATAGATTGGAGACCAAAGGAACCACTTTACAAAGTGCAATGCCATTGAGGTGAGGTGCCAAGTGCCAACTCCACAAGTAACAAATTTGGGCCAATTCTTTTAGGGAGCCAGTGGCAGCCAATGCTCTACTGGACTCTCTCTTTTGGGATCGGGCTTTATTACAAATAAAACAAATTCATGATCAGACTTTACCAAAACAATAGGATCTACAATCATATTAGCTACAACCTTGGATCAACCAGCACCTACACTGGTGCCATGGTCAATTTAAATCCCCAAGTTTATTGGGGCTGCTTGTTATCAACCTGTGTTTATTGGCCTGGATGATTTTTAAACACATACAAAGGATTTTTGTGAAAAAAAAAGAGTACCCTAAGCTTGTCCAACTCCAAATTTAGCATTTCCTTGGTCAAATATAAGCCTCCTAGATCATGCCTCAGCCAAGAAGGAACCTCCCAGTGTAGTAGATGCTGGTTTTTTCCATGGTCCTGTGCTACAGACAAGCTGTACTCAAAGTGGAAAAGAAAACAACAAAACCAGATGGTAGCTAGCTAAGTAACCCAGAATTCTCCCACAAAGGAAACTGAATGAAAAAACAAGCATTCTACTTTTAAGAAGTATCTTTATACCTACAACAACAAGAGAGCATTAAATTTTCCATGTAAGTTGGGTTCGGCCTCTTTGGGGACGGATTCCCAGTGCCCTTTTTGCTCCTCCGCCCAAATGGGCAAAAAAACCCATGCGGTTAGACCGCACCAGCCGCCGAGCCCAGCCTGCACTTGGAGAGCCCGGGGACTCTCGTGCATGCGCGCGGCTTCGAATGCAGCTTTAAGTACTCTCGTCTGTTGCAGTACTAGTCCTACTACATCCCGCGAATTATAAGTAGCTGCTACCTTCTTCAAGTAGCTCCGTGACCTTTGCAGCTCAGTAAATTGCAATTATCAAAAAGCTTGCTTTGAAGCTCCTCTGAAGCAATTAGCTTTTGAAACAAATTTCGGAAGAGTCTCTAGTGATCTTGAGGGAAATTCTTTTCTCTTTTTGTGGGGGTGGGATTTTGAGAAATATCTGTAAGTCAAATAAGATATTCAAGATTTTGAGCAAAGTGATAAACTGATCAGACAATTAGAAAATAGTCCGAGTCGATGCAAGTTATACGTCTGGTACTGTGATCATCATCTCCTGCATTCAAGTCTTTGAGCTAGCAGTGTGGGAATTTCACATGACCCAATAGAGCTGTTATAGAAGGGGGGCCAGGGAGGGGAGGGGGGTATTAGCAGGTAGCTCGCGGCATTTGAAAGTCGTGTGCACCAGCTGCACTGATGCGACGTTGCAGAATCGGGTGCAGCATGATCACGAGGACTACTTCCACAAGGGTGCAGATCATCACGCGTGCTCAAGTAGCGTCTGTACTTGGGATTCTGCTGATCATGGCTACGTCTCAAGAAGGGCTGTTCCTAATTTCTTGTTCTGCTAGTTTTCAACAGAGCGACTGGCTGACGGCATGGCCAAACCATGGAGGTGGTCTCTTGAATCAGCGGTACGCCTCCTTGGAGACCAAGATTAGCCCCAAAAGCGTTCGACAGCTTCAGTTGAAGTGGACTGTTCAGACCGGATCAGATGTAACAGCGACCCCTTGTGTAGTCAACAATGTCGTGTATGTTCCCAGCTGGAACGGGTTCGTGTACGCTGCATCTGCATCGACTGGCACCGTGTTGTCGCAAACGAACCTGACCAAAGTCGCAGGCAGCTTGCACAACATTCCAACAGTTGTATGCAGGACAACACCCACTGTTGCAGGCAACTACTTGTTGATCGGAATTTACACTGGCGGCTACGTGCTTGCACTGGATCGGAGAACCGGAGCTTTTGTTTGGTCGACTCAATTGGACGCCAACCCTTACGCAGGAGTTACTATGTCTGGAACTGTTTACGGAGGGTACGAACCAATACCCATCTTTTGTTTGTCCTATTTTGCTGCATTGCAAAATTCTTTTCTCAATTCTAGCAAGGGATTTTTTTAATAATAAAAATTGAACCATATTATTTTCATAAGTCCTTAGAGATATTGTTTTTTCTTGGTTTTCGGATTTTCTTTTCTCACAAGTGCATATTTTTGGAAATCTCTACTCTAGCACTTGCTAATATGTTTGTCTGTCCGGCTCTGTTGTTGTTGCACAGTGCCTACTTTGTTGGAACTACTTCGACCGAGGAGACCCAGCTTGTGGGTTGCTGTAACTTTCAAGGAGCTTTCTTCAAAATTGATGTTGCCAAAGGGAAGATCATTTGGCGCACAGGAATGATACCACCCAACGGTGGTAATGCAGGAGCATACGCAGGAGCTGCAATTTGGGGTAGCAGTCCTTCCATCGATCCTGTTCGAAATCTTGTGTACATTGCCACAGGAAATCTCTACAGCACTCCGCCGTCCATTACAGCATGCCAACTAGGGCAACAAAACCTGAGCGTCCCGGACACGCCTGACCCATGCATTCTACCTGATGACCATTCCGAATCCGTGCTTGCTCTAGATCTAGATACCGGCTCCATCCACTGGGCTCAGCATCTCGGAAGCTACGACACTTGGGTGTTGGCATGCGTTTTCAATGGGAACCCAAATTGTCCTCCAATTCCAGGCCCTGACGCCGACTTTGCGGAGGCACCCATGCTGATACCATCCGTGCAATTCAAGAATAGTTCTACTGGGAGACAATGGCGCCAGGGTGTATTGGTTGTCGCGCAAAAAAGTGGGTTCGTCTACGGCCTTAATCCTCAAGACGGCTCTAGACTTTGGACTCAGGTAATGTACGGACCAAGTTCCAGCTTGCAGATGTGCAGTTGGGTTGTGAATTTCATGATGAATTAAAATTCCGATTCGAGTTCAGATTGTGGGTGGATTTTTTATTTTTCCCCATCACATGCTGCTGCAGGTAGCGGGACCAGGGGGATCAAGCGGAGGAGCGATGTGGGGATCGGCAACAGACGGGCAAGTGGTGTTCACCAACATCGTCAACAGCGGAAACCAGGTGTTCACGCTTCTTCCGTCGAGACAAAGCACGACGGGAGGAGGCTGGGTGGCACTGGACGCAGGAAGCGGCGAGATCTTGTGGTCCACGCCGACGCCGGACTTATCAGGACCTGTAGGCCCGGTGACAGTAGCAAACGGAGTTTTGTTCACTACGTCGCATAGCACACACGGCAAGTACTACGCACTGGACAGCAAGAGCGGAGCAATCCTTTGGAACTTCACACCCAACGGAAGCGTCATGGGCGGCTTCTCCGTTGCTAACGGCTGCGCGTTTGTTGGCGAAGGCAACACATTGTTGGGCGGCGCAACACCAGGCAGAGCTTTCTATGGCTTCTGCTTGTGAATCGCCAATTTCATCGCCAATCTGTTTCCGCTTGTCACCAGCAACAACTACCCAATATACTGTCATCTACATACTACCCAGTATACTGTCTATAAAAAATGCGAAGAGCTCCACGAAGTAGCAACAACCCAAATCATACATTGTGGGAATATATTGTTACCCAGGTAGACTAGCCAGTTCAGTATGTAGTTGAATTTAGTAGTTCCACCAATGTGTTCCACAGAGACCACCCCTGATGTAGGAATTAGGAATCATGTCCACTTTTAACACACAATCCACTGCCTTCATCCTATATAGCCTACTAGCTCTAGTTTTAGGCATTTGTGCAATGTAGAAAATGTAATAATATTATATGCTCTCTTAACAACAGTTTTGTAATGTAATGCTGTTCCATGACCAATTTTGGGTTTTGTTGTCTTATTCAGGTACCCTTTTTTAAGCTGTTTTCTTAGGTGGTCATCTGTTGATTCCAATTTTGGGTTATGCCAATTTCACTTGTTCTGGGAATCTATGGTGGCCAATTGGGAACAACACAGTAGTTATGGGATCCAAATGAATGGGGAACACTGGTTACAATCTGGACAGACTCTCATAGAACCTCTACAACCCTCGTATAGGGGCAGCTTCAACACATGTCTGTTAAATAATCAACTTGGTCTTCATGTTACTCCACACTACCAGTGATGATCAACCAATCCATTGATGGAAAAGAATTGGTTTTTTGGAAATTAAGTTTCATTTGAATGAAAATATTTAATAGTGTTGTTTGCATCTTGATTTTAATTCAACTAAATTCAATTCAAGATTGGATTAAAAATTAAATTCAAATTCAAATTGGATTGAAAAAGAAATAGGATGCAAAGTGATAGAGAAGGTATTGAAAATCTGCTCACGAATATGGTGTTGAAAGAAAAACAATTTAAACATGTGGAATGAGTAGTGTTATTCTAGCAATGGGAACAATCAACACAAGATCACAATGAGGCATTGTGGTTCAATAAACATGTTTATTGCATAAAGGGATGAAAGCATGATAAACTAGACACAAATATTGAGTGTTGTATTGTAAAATAAAGGACTTTGAAAGAATCTCTTTATGAAGGAATGTAATTTGTTTGTTTTTTTTTTTCCCACATTAAAATCTCCCAAGTCACAACACCTTTTGTCACACTCTTGGCTTAGTTGAGAAGCCTTGAATGAGTATGGATGCACTCAGTTGGTTTCATAATATTTCAACCTAGGTGTGTTCCCAAATCAAGAAATAAAACTTAATGCAATGTTTTAACATTTGGATTTTACATTTGGATTTTGAAAGTAAAAGCCATGATAAATTTCAATATAATTACAAAACAAAAAAGTGAATTACATTGAATAATGGTATTCATGTTGAACATGTGTAATCAATTTCATTTTGAAATTACCTAGTTATGTATAAGGCTATAATGTGCAATATTTAGAAAATATGTATGTTAATATATTTTGTGATAACAATTTTGTATTACCACATGAGGTGATGGTTGGATGGTAAAGGCCTTGGGTTGTGGGCAAAGAGGTGATGGCTTGAATCTCATTTTGGACTTGTCATTATCATCATGATAATTTGTTGCAAGTTTGACAAACTGTCAACAATCAACCCCCAAAAGATGAAGCCAAGAGTTGGAGTCATAGGTGTAATATGACTTTGTTTTGGACTTCTTCATATTGTAGGTGTTTGTGGTGATTTTTGGCAATTTATAGGAATTTTTTTCCATTATTAAGCAGTTTTTTTTTAAACAAGGAATTTACAACAATTTTTTTTATTTTCTTTACATAAAATGGTGAAAATTTGCTAAAACAAATCACTAATGAGATCTTATAAGAAAGACATAAGGTTGATGAATTTAGAAATCAATGGTGATATTTAAATTTTTTCCCCTTTCAAAGCAAAGATCCAAGGTTAATAGTCATGTAGAATCTCATTTCTATCTATTATTATTCAAAAACAATCAAAGTAAATTAAATGTTTAACTTGTTATGTTTTCACCCAAAAGTTATGCCCTTACATTTTCAAGCAACATCATGAGAGATGAAAAAACTATCTAGGAACATCTCCAACAATGTTTTGTATTTGATATCACAATAGCAATTAATTTAATAGAGGCTCCAAGGGGGAAATAAAAGCCCCACTAATTGCCTTGTACTTGTATAGCTTCCAATGACCTTGTCACAATCATTTGGGCCTTAAACATTTGAAGAAATACTTTCATGTTTCAACAATGGGCAAAAAGTGTATGACAATTTGGGGGAATATTGATGCACTAGTTAAATTTGTGTAGACCAACATGGGGAGGGGCACAACTAAAATGATGTGGCCAAGTTTAATGGGTGTTTTGTGGGGTTGATTGTCGTAACCCTAGTTTTGGGCTCACGACCAAGGCAAGTGTTTGCAAAGGTACAGGCCAAAATTGAGCCCAGGAATCACATCTCATGCTACCGGGAGTTCAAAAGAGTGTGAGGGAATGAACCCTCACACTCCCAAATGGATTCCCAAATCTTCAAAGGCCGATTGAAGGGGCCAAAACTCATTGGATTTAAGCGTTCCTTATATCACTGAAAAGCTCTTAAAATGCAGATGTCTGAAATGGGATCACATGACCCATTTGAACATCTAAAACACAAGTTATGGCCAAAAGAAAGGTCGGGAATCAAATTGGCAGTTTGACTCCCGACCACTCAAAGTCAAGAATTGCCCCGATTTCCTTGCGTGCAGGTAGTGTGCAACATACCATTAGAAAGCTCTAAACGAGAGTTACAACTTTGCTTTAGACTTCATCTCAATCGAAGGTTTATAGACAAAGTTATGGGCCCCCGAAGTCACGGGAGCTACAACTTTAGGAATTTCGGGACTTCCACTTGGGAATCCTAGGAAAAATGCCATTTGGATGCTGGTCCCATGGCCAACCATAGCATATACTATAAGGGGGAAGGTGATGGCTTCCCTCAAGTCCGGGCTATGGTGAATCTTATGAGTTAGAGTTTGCCAGTGGCTTGTAATAGCACCAAAAGTGCTCAAACTATGCATTAACCAACTTGTTGTTTGGTTTGAGTAAGTCTGTGTGAACAATTGATGCTTGTCACTTTTCCTAATCCCCATCTCAGAGCTCTAGCACTCCCCTTTACCCCCAAAGTGCTGCAAGCCAAGGAACACACCCCAACTCCTTACTATTTTGTTGTTTTCACCTTAGATTCACATCTGAATCTATAAAAAAATTTGGAGCATGTCATTGATGGCTATGTTGCATTGTCATTTATAATATTCTAGAATAATATATATATATATATATATATATTTGATCACTTCCATTCAATAATACCAATTTCATGCATTCGCCCAAATATTTTAATTCATTATCTAATAGATGTAAATTAGGTTAGATGATCCATGTCAATTTTGTATTGCCTATTTTCACAAAATCCAACAAAATTTAAACAAAAGAGAATTTTGGACATAAATTTTGCTTTGCATACTTGTATCATGTTGGATATCCATTCCAAGTTCAAACATTTTTATGGTGGCCACAAGGTTGCCAAAAGGCATGTCCTTTACTTAGGGAACATCCCCAAAGGCCCTATTACATCTCTATTGGGTGAAAACAAGATATAATGAACTAACATGATTACTAAACAAACCATAAATAAATCCAAACGATCTTCTCATAGACGTCTACCACCAATTAGATTGGGTGAAATAATTGATTATAAAAATATAAATTTGTTTTGTAGATTTATTAATGAACAGGAGAAGCTTTTACTTATTACAGAGATGGTGCAGTTTGATTTTTAAACCCCAAAATGAATGAATGTGGAATAAAACACGATAATACTTAACTTATTACGTGAAATTTACACCCAGTGAAAATAAGTTTCTAACAAGAGAAAATAATTCCTTCTGTCGTGTACCTTCGATTGATGTAACCTCAGATATTTTTCTCTTTTATGAATTAAGGTATTAAGCAAGAGGTTTAAGTTATAAGAAACTCTTTCTTTGTTCTAGTCCTTTCTATAAGCATACAAAATGGGAAAAGCCCCACGTGTAGCATTTAAAAACACAAAAACTTTGTCAGATTTCAATTTTAAAAGCATCATGCCCTAGTAATCGCTAATAATAAATATATGGTTAGGACGACAAATTAAAAGAGGATTGCATGTTTTTTCAAACATTTTTTCATATGAATGAATTTTAAAACTTCTTTTTATGCAATTTGTTATAATAAATGCTTACAGTTGTCTTAGTACATGGCATGTTTTCTTGTTTATCATTTTTTAATAAATATGAATTTTTGAAAGTGTCATGATTCCTTATAATCTTAATGTTTTGTTTATAAAAATGATAACAATTTCAAATCATAACAAAAAATTCATGTTCAACATTTTAATGTTTTTTTATAACAAGCTACAACTTTTTATAATACATCATGTAGATTATACCTCATTTATATGTGGTAAAGGACTTTCAAAGTTCAAAAATTCTAGATCACTTTTGAAAAGTTCTTTGATTTTTTAAAGTTTTGGAATTATACATATTTTAAGGTATGAGTTTTTTTTTTGATGTGACTAATAGATTTTTGTCCTCTTAACTTTTTTGCCCATCAAATGTGTTTTATTGTATGAATCCTTTTAATGGTCCTTTGCAAATTTAATTCTTGTCTAATGCCATATGTGTTCACTTTTGAAGGTCCTAAATCAAAACTTAAAATTTCATCAAGTGAATTTTTATTTAAATTCCTTGACATTCATATGAATGAAAAAACAACTTGCCATGATTGTCGTGACTTTAAATAGCAATACATAAATATTTATCCAATTTTGATTCTTTTTCTTTGCAATCTGATGCCCTTTCCAGCTTGTTGGATTGTGATTACACCCGTACCATTAAATAATTAATAAATAAGTTATTTCCACACAAAAATTGGTTTAGGCTAAGGTTTGGATTTATCTTTTCTTGGTGTGTTTGGCATATTTCTTGCCACACTCAATGTCCTAATTCCTAATGTGCCTTGACATCTTTTTTGGTGCCCTCTTCATGTTTCTTGTTGTCCCATGTCATTCTTCCATTGTTTTGTCATTGTTTTCTTATCCCTTGTCATCCTCTTGTTGTTAAATTTCCATCCTTCTCATTCCCCTTGTCATCATGTCATCAATTTCCCATCCCTTATCGATCTATTTTTGTCCACCCATCATTTTCTTGTTTTTTTCTTGTTCTCCTTCATCCTCCCATCATCTTATCAATTGAAAGTAATGGGGGATGCATAACTGATATATAATTAAAAAATTAACAAGTATTGCAAGTGAGAGAATTTTTGTTGCACCCATTGAATCTATATTATGATATGGACATGTTCATCTTGTGAGTGATCTACTTCCTCCATGTTATGAGAAAAGGTTCACAAGGATGACATGGCAAGAATGAAGGGAAAAAATAGTGCACCAATAATCAAACAAGAAGATTTGAAGTTGTGAATAGTTCATTGTGAAAAATGCATTATAGTGATTCAATTATATACACTTGTGAAGTTCCTTATTAATGTAAAACATACACACTAATAAAATATTCACAATTGATTTATAGCCAATTTTCACCTAATGTTTCCTAATTTAAGCTAATTGGTTTGACTAAATGAATTCTCCACATAACACTACATAATTTTTTCCTATTGATCTAGTTACATTACCAACTTAATAATCTTTTAAAAGTTATAATAACTATTTATAAATTGTAATTTATTTTATGTAGCAAGTTATTGATGATTTGTTACCATTTTTTCTCTAACATTCCCCTTTGGTATCAAACCTTAAGTCTTTTAATACCTAAATTTTACATCCATGTGTAGTGTTTTTGTTTTGAAATTCCCACAAGAAAAAATCTTGTCGTTTTCCACTACCCAAATTCACTAAGTGTTTTAATGAAATAAGACAAAATTGACTAATATACAACTTGTATGGTTTTGGTCAAAAAAGACTAATTTATTAACACATTTTTAATGAAATATTTTTTAGTTATTTTGGATAGTCGCATGCTACACTAGATAATTTTTAATTAAAATATTATGATATGGATATACGAGGTCCCAAGTTAATATGATGTGGAATAATGCACCACATCATCATAGCACCTTTTTTTTTTTCCTCAAATCATGGAGTCATAGGTTACATTTTTGTCATGGAATGCCATGACAAATTTACATACTGTGCAAAAAAAAAAATTAATTTTTTTTTTAAAGATTTTGTTGACAAAACTTTTTGACACCATTAAAGCATGATATGTATGTTTATGTGTTCACTGTGCTTTATATGTTTGTAGATTGCATTTGTAAAAGATACATTAAAGCATGCATCCATCAAGGATTGACCACCAAAACCTCATGGTAACACATTAAGGTCATAACCACCAAACCACTTCAACACTCTATTAATAAAAATAGAAAAGTTTACGTTCATTATGTTTAGCATGAAATTGTTTAAGAAATTCAAACTTTAACATACTTTTTATTTTGCAAAAGTTATTCAAATGATACAAATGAAAAGATGATCTTGAAGCTTATTCACTAATGTATTCAAATACATTGTTGTAATTTATAAAAATTACATTTACAATGTTAAAAAGAACAACATAAAATAACATTTCATGTATAAATCAACAAATATCTTATTGTTTAAGTTAACCTAAAATCTTTGTAAACTCAATGCAAATTCAAATGTGCACTTATAAAATTTATTTATTTATTTTTATGATGTTAAAATGATAATCATCCATAAGAAGATTGTCATATTTAATTATAGACAAGTTGTGTAGTTGGAAACTTGTTTAAATCTTTTAACATTATGGTTATTTACAATATTTTATTGTAAAACATTAACAAAAAAAAATTGGCCCAAAATAATTTTCTTTCAAAAAAATGTTTTTTTAATCTTGTTGCCCTCTAAAATTGGCAGAAATTAGTCATAAGGAGAAACATTAATTAAGTAGTAAATATAGTCATTTAATTATCAAAACCATATTTTTTAAGCAAGATTAATCATACATTAATACCAATGATTAATCACACAACTTTGAAAAAAAATGACAACATCTGTATTTTTAATGATGTAATAATATATTTTATATTTTTTTCTTTTGTAATAGGAAACACAATTTAATTTGGTGAAATTTTGGAGTTTAAATAGTTGGATTTGCACCCCCCCCGGCCCCCAAACCAACATGTTTTTTTGGTTCCAAATTTTCTTAACTTGGAAATTCTTGTTGAGAAAAAAATGGGAAAAAATAGAGAAAATTCAAGAAAAAATGTGAAAACAAAAAACTTGCCAAAAATTTGAGTTCAGAAATTTGAAAAAAAAATAATAATCTTATTGAGTAAAAATTTTAAATTATTATAATAATTCCAACCTCACATAGACCATTCCATCATCAAATTCATTTGAAAACATTTTAAGTTCAATCTTTGAAAATCATCATAAACCTACCCATTTAATTGTCAAAACCATATTTGTTTAGCAACATGAATCACACAATAATATAAATAATTAGTAACTAAACTTTGAAAAACAATTGCAACATACATATATTTATTTAATTGATGTAAAAATATATTATACATTTTTTTTCTTTAAAATTTTTTAAAAAAAATTGTTTCGTGAAATTTTTAGTTTAAATAGTTGGATCCCCCCCCCCCCGCCCAAAACATCATTTTTTTGGTTTTGAATTTTCCTAACTTGGCAATTCTTGTTGGAAAAAACTGGAAAAAATAGTAAAAATTCAAGAAAAAATGCAAAATACAAAAAACAAATTGCCAAAAAGTTAGATCACAAATTTCTAAGAAAAAACGTTACTCCTAATGAATAAAAAAAATTTAATAATTTTAATAATTCCAATATTAAACACATAAACAATTCCAACAACAAATTGATTTGAAAACTTTTAAGTATGATTTTTGAAATCATTATAAACCTTATCCAAGTTTTTTGAAAATTAATGAAGTAATTGAGTTTTTGTTTTTTGTGATGAATTTCCACCATTTTTCAAACATAAAAAAAGGCCATCAACATCAATAAATTTTATTTTTTATTTTTTACATTGTTTTTTTAAATGATATAATGTTACAATGGGTTTTAGGACTTGTAGCCAAAATATATAATATTTTAACAGATTTGTACCTCCATATATGGCTAATGGCCAAAACATGGTTAAAATTTCTTATGGATGATCTTCAAAAAAATTACAAATTTGATAAAATGAAAGGATTAAAAAAATCATTGATGTCATTATTATTATCACCATTTTTAATTCATCTCTAAACATTTAAACATAAACCTGTAATAAAAGAAGTTTTAAAAAATGAACCATGTTTTAAATAATAAATAATAAATATTGATAATTTTTCATTATTATTATTATTATTAATCCATTATTTTTAACATGGTTTTTTTCATACACTAATTTTAAAAAATGGGGAAAAATCAAAAGATTATTTTTGAGGTTTTTTTTAGTGTGGCATCATAACATTCATAATAATAAACTTGTCCATGATGCCTAAAACAAACTAAAGGAAAAACATACAATCTAATTGACATAAATGTACAAGAATTTATTCTATGAAAAAATTATAATTTAGAGGTTTGCATCCTTGACTTTGCATGCATGAACATACTTTACCTAATCACTAACCCATTCAATTATAAATATGAGACAAGTTTTTATACATCCATTTCAAAAAATTGTGATGAATGCAAAATGCAACTCATGAATAGTGAATTTAACAACATTCAAAATGAATGATTTAACTCATGTGCAAATGTTAATAGTTCAAGGGATGCAAAAAAATTCATTGACCCATTCAAATATAAATGTGAAACATTAAATTGTTATTTGCATTTCAATATATATTAGTAAATGCAATATGCAACATTTGAATAGTGGGTTTAATAAGCTCAAAGTGGATGATCGACTCATGTAAAAATGTTGATAGTTCAAAAAAAGTGGAAAAAATAATGACTAAACCATTCAAACATAATTGCAAAATATTGAGTTGTATGTGTTTTAGTAAATTATTATAATAAGTGCAAAATGTAATTTGTGAATTACGGTTTGAATGGTTCAACTGTAATAATTGAAAAGGTGTTGAGAAAATCATTTATTCATTCCGATATAAATGTGGGGTTTCAAATTTGTACATGTGTTTTAATCAATTATGGTAAGTGTAAAATGCAACTTTTAAGTAATGGTTTCAACATGTTAGAAGTTGATAGTTCAACTCATGTACCATGTTGGTAGTTAATGAATTGTCAAAAAAATCATTAACCCACTATAATGCATTCTGTAAATAAAGTAAAGGCTACCTCAATTTCCATGTTAACAGTTTGAAATTATTAAATAATTAAATAAAGTCCAAATTATACTCATAAATGAACAACATAGTGAACATAACAACTACAAATAATATTGACCAATAATTATTGCAACAAACCACTTGCAAAGTTAATCATTTTGTTAGTACTACAATACATGAACATGACTTTTCTTGCGCATGCTAACTTTCTAATGGTAAATGTCAATGAACTTTGATGTGTTATGATGAATTGGATTTTTTATGGAAAAAAAAATTCCTTAGTAGTTAATGAGGATTGTGATTACCTTCCTCCAAGGTTGTCACTGCATCTATGCATTTGTCACAACATGACGGACGCATTTAGATGTGGATGCAATCCTACATCATGTCAATTTAGGGTCAACCTAAGTCAAAACAAGGTCAAGTTATCCAAAAAAAAGTTATAGGCAACCATAAATAACATGGTTTTGAAGTCAAACCACGTGCTTTAGTCATGTAATTGTTGGCCTCATGGCATGAGATAGTCATGTTATTATAAACATGACTAAAAACATGATTACATGACTAAAATTTAATCATATTCACAAAATTGAATAATGGATGTTGCCTATTGGTATAATGATTTAAATTTTGATGTGGACAATGAATGCATAATGGAAAAGAAATCTCTTAAAGGGTTCATTTGGTCAAAAACACAATTTTGCATTTTTTTCATTTTCCCCTTAGCCTTTAATTTGTAAAGGGTAGTTGCAAATTAGGATGGATGTTTTTTTGTGGCAAAATAGACTATCTACATAATGTATTTTTATTCAAATGCCTCAAATATATGGTTAAATCATTAATGTGACAATTTTTTCTATGGATTCAGGTTGCCAACTTGAATATAAATAAATAAATAACAATGAAATTCAATAAAAATACACCAAAAATACAAATTTTGAAATGAAAAATATGGCTTATATGGTCTTGAATCTATATTTGCATTCAAATGCACTTTTCAAATCATCATTTCCATCTCAAGATGCCTTATAGGGATTTAATATATGATGATTAAAAAATAGCTAACATGGATTCCAAAAAATTATGATAAAAACTTTAATCAACAAATAGCTATGGATTTTTTAATGGCCAAATTTGGATTTTATTTTCAAAAAAAATTATCTTGGTCATTTATTATGGATTGATGTTTCGTTTTCTTAAAATGTATGTCAAAGACTTATCTAGATGAAAACTTTAATAGTTCATTAATCATCACATAATTTTTCATTTAACATTATTTTTAAAAAAATTGTCATTTTACTATTAAAATATGAATTATTTTGGAGTGTTGTATGTATTCAAAATGAGCCACCCTAACTTGTAACCACTCTAGAAATACTTAAAATGCCCTTCAATTTTATTTTCCAAATATGTATATGTTTGGGGTAATTCATGACTATTGAATTACCAATGTTTAAAGGCCAAGAATAGGAAGTCATGAAATGCCATTGATGGCAAGAACACAAACAATAATATTCTCTCCTTTTATTGTTTCAATGACCAATTTAGGTCATTCCCCTTTACATGTACTTCAAATAAACAAGGATTCTTTTTTATGTGTATGTAGGCACAAGAACAATTCAAGAGTTAGGAATGAGGTCAAAAATCAAATTTCCTAAATATCTAATACATAGTATATGTATCTAAGTGTTTATCATTTTTCATGTGTGTGCATAGGTGAAGAAGACATAGCTCACATGGTGCAAGCCAATAGGCAAATACATAAGTAAAATACATAGGTAGAATGATTATAAGGTTCCTAATATTTTGTCCTACCAAATTCTAACCCAAAATATATTTAGCCCATTTCTAAATAAAGAGGCATGAATCTATGTCTTTCTAAAGTTTTTTTTTAAACACCATATTCACAAGCATATTTTCAATACATTCTCCACCAATTTGCATCCCATTTCATTTCATTTTAGTTTCAATCATTTTGTTGAATTGAATTTAGTTGAATTGAAATTCTATTCAATTCAAGGCAAGATGCATGCAATGTCATTCAACATTTTCATTCAAATGGAACTTAGTTTTCTCAAAATCAATTTTTTTTTTCATCAATTGATTGTCACTGATAGTGCTCAATAATCTCAAGCCGAAGTTAATTTTGAGTAGATGAAGTTAACTTGGAGAGTTGAGAATGTAACACTGGTGACACAGAGTGACAATTTGGTGCTATGGAGTTGGTGATATGACAATGGTCTTGGCAATATGAGAACCCTATCAAAGTCAAATGGACACAGAGGTAAGGTGCATGTAGTCTTAAAATCGTCTCACCCCAGCACCCTAGAAAGAAAAGAACAGGGAATTCTTGAATGCATATGCTATTGGATCTTTAGAGTTCTATTCCTAATTATGTTGAGCCCAGCTTTTTGGGAAGGTGAAACAATGTTGCTGGGCACTGGTACTTTCGTTTGGTGTGAAAATAAAATATTATTTGAAATTTGAGGAATGAGTAAATTGAAAAATAAAATACCTTCTTTAAGCGGAATGGAAATTATCTTGAACAAGCAACCCTAAGGACCAAATGAAAACTTCATAGGTCAGTTGTCATGCGAAATGAGGTGACCAACTTCGTTAGGAGTACAGGGTTTGGTGTGGCGGCTAGGTTGAATTAACTGATCTTTCCTTTCGGCATTCATCACTCCTGCATGGAGAGTAGTAGTCGTTTTCTCTTTGGGAAGGGTGTGTTCTAGGTCCTGGGAGAAACGGCGGCGGATGATGATTAATGGTGATGGCGCCAAACTTCTAGAAGAACGAAAAGGTGGTGAATGGTGAGGACGGAGGCTTCAGTGGGAAGCTTACGGCTTCCGGAGATGTTTTTGAGGCGATTCGGGTGACGATGGAGGCAGATCTTGCTGGTCGTTTTTGGAAGAAGATAGATTTTTGGTTTTAGGAAAAGAGGAAGTAGATAGGTAGAGGTAGAATTGTTCGGACTAGAGGAATGGAGAGGGAAAAAGTGCTTGATGAACACTGAGTTGAAGGAGTACCTGCAGTTGAACGATTTAGGTTGGTTGCCTTTCTTTTTCCGTTGCGTCTGGTCAATCAAGTTGATTCGTTGCTGCAGATGAATTTTAGGAGAGAGAGACAGCGAGTGATTTGGATCGGAGCTGTTGAAGCTTTGTGACTTGAGATCCATGGAGAGCTTGTGCTCTCGGGTGTAATTACTTTGTAAATGTTGGATGAATTTGTTTTCTGGTTGAAGTGTGTGTGTCTGTGCGCGAAACAAGAAGTCTGGACCTTCGAAGGCCGGTGTCTGGTGGTGTGTTCATACTGTGGATCTGTGGATCTTGGGTACAATAGATAGATCAGGTCCTTTGGGGAGTCAAGTGATGTGTGTGCAGGATATCAGATTAGAATCTGGCAAAGTGGTAGCGCCAGGGGTCAGATGGTCGTGATTGTAAGTTGGACCCCTCCTTTTTTGGTGACACAGTAGTCTCTACATGGGTACACTTTGTATAGGGTAAAGCCCTAGGGTGGGGGTATTCTCAAAATAAGGGGCTTAAGACAAGGCCATAGCTGAGTCCAGCCCCACACCAATGGGCTTTACCTATTGTAAAGCATGAGGCAAAATTTATCATGAACCAAACCTACTTAGATCAACAAGCATATGGATGGGAGGGTACTTATGCCTACTCCTCAGTAGTGGGAGGGTTCCTACACGTACAAGTAGGCATGATTTCCCTCGCATCCTTGAGGAGTAGGCATAATATGCCTCCCAATTTCTAGGAGGGAAATTGATGGATATAAGCCTTAAGGTGTCCTCCACATACACTACAAATTTTCTCTGAGTGCTTTACGAGAGTGCAAAATAGTGTTCAAATTTTAGGAACCTTGCAAAAGTGGAAGGTCGTTTAAGATGACATTCTGCCGAGAGAAGTAACTGAGAATGGATGGAGAAAAGTTGATTGAGGGTGGTGTGAATATGAATTTGGTGCTAAGGAAGGAAGGAAGGAAGGCAATGGTGACATGCAGCGTTCCGTCGTGTGCACCCCCTTACGACTACTGTCACGCCCTTTCGCGTCTTTCTTCTCCCTTCCTTGCAATCATCAAATCGCATGGACATGCGCTACTTACCCAGTATATTCTTCCACCGTCCGTCCGTTCGCTGCACAACTCTGCTGCATCCAGGAAGAGCCTCCACATAAAGGACTAGCCTAGCACACCCATAGACGTGAATCTTCAATTCGTCAAGCTCGGACTGATGTTGGGTAGTTGAGATTGCCGCCCTTCTCCTTGTGATTTTGTGGATTTCCAGCTGCCCGCCTGCGAGTGTCATTCATTGCCTGCAACACGCGACAATCCTGCAATAAAACCCAGCCAGTCAAATTTGAAGTGCCAGGGTCCCCATCCTCATGGCCGCGTCCAAGTACGACGAGGGCGACAGGGCGTACCTCAAGGAACCTATCAGCCGTATCGGTACCGTGGAAGATGGTGCAATGCAAGCCACTGAGGCAGGCGATCATGAGCGAGCCCTGTTCCTCCGAATGCAGGTCTGAATTCGATTCCTTTTTTTCGAAGTCCCGAAAGTTTCACATACATTTTCTTTGAAAAATCTGTGTCTCAATTTCCACAATGGCATCAGGTCCTTGGCATCAAAAGCAGCAGCAGTGATGATCCAAATGTGAGAAATTGGGAGAAGAGTGGGCCAACTGCATCATTGCCTCAAATGTAGTGTTTTATGTAACAGAGTCATAACCCATTTTGGACTTGCAGTGACATTGTTGGATTGCTTCTATGGGTATTTTGGACGACATCTTGTGTGCACTTGCTACAGAAAATGCAGCATTTCTGACACAAAATCTTGCCACACGTTTCCTAGCCCCAAATTCACAAATCTTGTGAAACATGTCTTGGCCTCAATTATAGCATTTTGAAAGTGTGGAAGTCAAGCACAGACTCCCTGACTGAATATGTTTAACTTAGGGTTTCACTTCTTCACAAACCTTGAGTTTGCTGAGGTTTGGTTTTGGTGCCTGTATCTCTGTTTGGAAGTGGAGGAATTTTTCCCTGTCCAAAGGTAATATATCACAGTTCACTTGTGGCTAAAACAAAGCCTTACAGAACAAACTCTTTGTGTGTTGGCAAATTTGAAAGTCTTTCCTACAAGTATCTTTTTAGCTTCTTGTTACAAATCATGAACTACAAAAGAGAAGAGACTTCATAGTAGTGATGATGTGGAATCTTGATGGAAATTTGGGTCCTTTGTGGACAGGCTTTGGCTCTTGCAAAACTGATACATGAAGATCCTAGTGTTCAAGACAGGGACATGATATTGATGAAGGCTCACATGAAGCTGGCTGATACCTATATGGAAATGGTTGGCTGCTTCATCATCTGCTTGGATTCCTGCATATTGTTAAAACCTTAGAATCGGATATTGAGAGAGTTGTGCAATAATAATATACAGGACAAATTGACAAAGCTTGTACATGTCACATCTATGTCATATGAATTATATCAGCTCTGTACTGGAAATAAACTTGTGCCATTTGTCATAACACTGGGGTCACTGTTGTAACTTGGGATTGATATGGCAGCCAAGTTATAATCTGTTCTTGGATCCTCATGGTGTTCTCTGCAGGGCCTTGGAGAACAGGCATATTACCATGGACAAAAGGTGCCAACAGCTTCCTGTGCTTTAGGATTTCCTTCTTGTTCTTATGACCAAGAAGGATTGACATTGAGGTCAGATCAGTTGTAATTTGTTACGAGTTTTAACAGCAATGTTTCAAATGCTCCATGTTCTTCACCTGTATAATTGTGTTGCCCCACCCTACAATATTTTGTCCCTTTGTGTGCCTGTTTTGTGTTTCGTTTGATGCAATCAGTAAGGGGGAAGATGAATGTCAAAGAATATATTGTAGGGTTTCAAACATCTGACTTATTACATATGTGTACAAGAAGGAATTCATAGTGCTGCAAAATACAGGAAACAAATGGTATTCCTCTTAAAAGTCTAGAGTCCTGTGTTGAAGGCAATGGATCGGCTTGACCCAAAAAAACCTGGAGAAGGGGGAAACACAGACTTCACTGTTACTACCCTAACAGCAGTTGCCCAATCCATGATCAAACGTGAGTCATCATCTACTTGCCTCTCCTTCCTCTGTCTTCATGGAGCTTCAATCTCTTCATCAAGAATTGCATCCTGCTCTGGTGTTCAAAAGTTATGTGACAGATTCTTAGTATAGGGCCTCAGTTACACTTGATGATGCAGTCAATTCTGGCAGTGAAATCTATGCATTTGAAAGATCAAGGATAATCCCAAAATCTCTTGACATGTCTCTGGAAGGGTCAGGCACTAAAAGTAGTTATATCATCATGAGCATCTCTCAACCACAATTTAATGGGAGAAATCATTTACCCACAATTTAGCCAGAAGTTTTGACTGACCATGGCTACGGCACTAATGAGTGGCTTCTTGGGCAATGGAGTCCCATGGAACAGAGGGCGACAACAAGAGCTGGAACTATTTGAGCAGAGCAATCTTGATTAACCATGACCTCCATAGTCCAGATGTAAACCTCTATCCCTATCATTTTGACATAATGTACAACTTCCTGGCATGGGCAGTTTTTGAAGGATGCTCAAAAGCAAAGACTGTACATAGTGGAAGAAAATATGATCTGTAAGGCAGGACATGGCAGATGGATGGATAAAATAGGCATAAAGCAACACCATGTATAGTGCTGTGACCAAAGAATAGTATGGTGACTGCCTGATATTGAGAAGGCAGCTGCATGAATGGTGAATGCAGGATATTACCAACTATCCCATTCATGAAGCATTCGGTGATATGCATATGGGCCATGGTGATGCCAAAGCCATGCTGGAGGTGGAAGAGCTTAAAGGTGGTCATCACAAGAAATCTGGAAGCCACGGGGATGGTGAGGATACAAAAGACATGGATTACGAGAAAGCCCTCGATGAGTATGGCAAGGTTGGCCCATCTTTCCCTTCAGTGTTGTACTTGTCCAACCCTACTTCCTCATCAGGTCTGTTCATGTGTCGCATACTTGCCTTTTCTCACAACAGTTCTGATTGATGGTGATTGACGGGCCATAGGCATGGGAGCTGATTGCTGGAAAGGAAAAAAGGAAGATGCTGAGAATGCTGGCACCAAAGGATGAGAGGATGGCATCTATTTACAGCAAGATGGCCAAGGCAAGAGAGCTCCACAAAATGTATCTCAGATGCAAAGTGTTAAACTACATTATCATGACAAATCTAGTATCTTAACCTGACCTTGGCTGAGAAGGCAGTGCAAAATGATTGTGTC
Organism: Sphagnum contortum; assembly: GCA_963920785.1. Taxonomy (NCBI): domain Eukaryota; kingdom Viridiplantae; phylum Streptophyta; class Sphagnopsida; order Sphagnales; family Sphagnaceae; genus Sphagnum; species Sphagnum contortum. Next base: position 15,985,388 of record OY987277.1, read on the forward strand.
AGTGTTCCATTCATTGCACATCCTTTGTAATCAGGGCTCAAAGTCTCAATTGCACTTCCAACTTGTTTTCTCTTTGTCTACCATGCCTTCCTTCGTTGTATACACAGTCCAAGCTACAGAAATTTTCACAGTTGCATGTACATTTTTATTTTGCTTTGTAGACTAGAACAAGAGGTTGTAGTTTCACACAAGACAGATATTCTCACAACACAATGGCAATGGGCATGGGTGATTATGACAGTGTCCTAAAAATATGTAGGGAATGTCAACAGATCCGGGGAATCCAAGGAAACGATGAGGAGTCAATACAACTTTATGAGAAGAGTCTAGCATGCCATGAGAAGGCTGACAAACCAAATGTTGCTGCCATAGCAAAAACAGAATACGAGCTTGGTGTCATTTATCACAAGCATAAGGTCAGCTATTCCCTTGAGATTGCAACCATCATTTGCCATGAAGAGGATGACAGCATCTCCAGTGTTCATTTTGTCACTTGAACAAAGTGAAGCAGAAAAAGGTTTGCAAGAGCTATGCACAAGCTTGATTTCACCACTCACATGCTAACACAGGGTATGACAACATAGAATTAGACAGTCACTCCACCCAGTGGTGCCTAATAGCAAGTGCCAAGGCATCCATTTCCATCATCTTGCATGCAGTTTACTGGTTACCCATGGAATATCCATATTTCCTGAGGTGCTCACCTATGTCATGCACAGTTTGTTGAAGGTCATTTAAGCCTCTCTTGACTTTCCCCATGAAGGACTGAAAGGCTCAAAGGACTGCATGTTCTGAAAGATGCCAAAAGTTGTCCTTTCAAATCATGATGTGAGGGACTGCCATACTGCTATGTTTCACATAATTGTGTTCTATTTGAAGTTTGGACCCCCCATTTGAAACCCTGGTCCCTCATGGATGAGCTTTGAGCTATGTTCTATCTCCTCTGTCTGCATTTTCCATGATTGACTTCTTTATTATTGGCCTCTACAGAAGTACAGTGATTCACTTGATGTGTTGGACAAAGCAGTGAAGAAATGTGAAGGGAAGCAGGAGTTAGGCAACCAACCCCTCTTATTGCTGGTGAAGAAGCAGCAAGCCATCACACTATATGATGGGAATCAGGTTGAAGCTGCCAAGGAAAAATTTGATGAGTTAATGTCCCTCCAACGAATGGAGTATGGGGGCAGCAGTGTGATTGTGGCAGAGGTATATATTAATCCTGCTCTTATGTTAGTACTCTAGTGTTGAGCCACAACAGTCAGTGAGAAAGTGTTCCCATCAGCTCATTAAGGGCCAAAGAGCATCAAATTGCTCAAGTCCCCAGTAATCTGTTCATTATTGTTCTTCTCAACTTTCCAACATCTCCAACAAAGGGTAGCTATCTGGTGAACTCACAGATACAGCATGCTTCACCACAATCAAAAACAACAGCAATGGGTGTTAGTGCAACATCCTGTTCTTAAACAATTGACCTGAAAACACCAGCCTAACACTTTTGCAGGACTAGCGACTGGTTGCAAGCTTTGGAACCTCTCTATTTTATTGGCAGTCAAAGTAGACCAATTTAGGGTTCCAAATCTTTTGTTGTGTAGGAAGACTAGCATGACATGTGTTCCTGATATTCTACTTGTCTACATCCTGTGCTTATTCAGACCCTCAAGTACTTGGGAGATGTCCATGTTGCACTTGAGAAGCGACCAATTGCACAGAAGTATTACAATCGTGCTTTACGAATTCTAAGAAGACGACTTGGTTGCAAAGATGAAACTGTGAGACAACTGGAACATTATGTGCGTCAACTTAACTTTTTTATGTAGAAATCCAAGATAGATCCAATCTTTAACAGTGCATAGTGTGAATGGAAGTAAAAATTTTGGAAGGAAGGCTAGTTTTCATTGACTGAATGCCCTAACTAATTACATACTGTTGAACTCCTTGGCATGGCTTGTTTAGCAAGTGTATAGTATTATTACAGTTCTATGGCACTGATTTTGCATCAGTAGCTTTGTGAACATTGTCTTGTAACCCAATTGGGCAAACAGGAAGGAGTATTGTCAAGCTACAGTCCTTAACTACAACTTGCACTTTAGGATGAGTTTCTTGTTTTGCATACCAAGAGGAAGATGAAAGGAAGGCCTTTGTTGCAATGGTTGAGCTTGATCAAATATCATAATGTAGCTGTTTTCACCTTGTTTATTGCTTTGATTCTGCATTCGGTCAAAAGCTTGCACAGACATTACTGAATGTGTACACCTAAATGAGATGCCACCTTGTTTACATATGATGATCAGAGAGAAAACAATTATGGCTTGCAAGATGTAAAGACAGTGATGTGGTAGCCTTCTGAGAATTCTCATAGAGACTGTGCAGAGCACAGAAGGTGCACCCTTGGGATACTCCAACCAAGCAATTTTTGAGGTCATCAAGGAGCCTCCAGCAAGCAATTAATTCAGCTCAAAAATAACCTTCTCATTCACATAGCATCCAACCCCAGGCCCCTTGGCCAAGTTTTGAAACTTTTGGAAAATCATATATGACCAGGCTAAACCCGCATGGACTCTTCAAAAGAGTTCACCATTCTCTCCTCCTTTATTGCCCACGACACAAAACAGGGATGGTCAGTGCAATTAGCCTGAGCTTCCCTCAAAAGTCACAAACACTGCAAGTAACTATCATGTTCAGGGAAAAAAAAAAACCAAGTAGTTATATAACTCAGCTGCAAGAATCATAGCCTCGCAGTCCAAAGAGTCAGGATCTTCATACATGCCACAAACCCACCAAGATATAGATGAGGGCTTTCTCTCTGATAACTCTCCACTTGAGCCATGAATTCTTAGCTGGAATACCACTGACCTCTTTTCAGAAGAACAACTACTCAATAACACAGATAACAAAAGTCATGACAAGGGTCATGCCACTCTGGTCCAGCCCTCAATCTCAGATAGCTTCTGCCCAAAAGAAAACATAATTGACATCAGTAAGAAATATCACCTACCCATGCGCCAGTAGTCAGTTGCAGGTGATTCATGTCAAAGACAAGATTCACTAGCCCAAGGTCTTTGAACTTCAAGCACAATGGAAACTTATCTGCTTCCCAATAAGAATTTGTGGCCTACACTCAGAAGAAAGTTTTTCAAGAAGGCACCCTCCAACTAATGGCACATTTCCAAGTGCAAAGAGCCAAGCTTCCGAACATGATTCATCTAGATAATCCAGGAGCCTAGTAATCCAAATCCACAGCAACTTCAGGACTTGAAACATTGTCAATGACATCAACAAGGGAGGTGCATGGGATACCCCCTACTGAAAAGTATTCAGCAGGTGTATACCACTCAGGCACTGCATCAGCACTTGCAAAATCAAGTAGTGTTAAGAAATCCTCATCTGTGCATCCCCCCACCGGTATTTCTGCAGGAATATCCTCCACTCTTGGCCCTGCAACTTGTGAAGCTGAGAGAGATAGTACCTCACCAGATAACAAGTGACACTGGGTGCCTGGCTCTTTCAAGCTCCCAGGACAACAATTTTGTGACATACCCTCCCCATAAACAGAAGCATGGGCTTCCACAGTTGCTGTAGGATTCATATTCTCCCCACACCTGGTTTTATCTGTGCCCACAAGGAGTGCTGCCACATCTGGTGACATGTTACCAGATGTGAGAGCCAGTAGCTGGTCAATCAGATCTGTACGCACCTGGTCAAATCCTTCTGTTGGGTGTGCCTCCTGCAAGCCAAATGCATTGCAGCCTTTGTCATCACCCACCAAAGGTATGCAAGGCAGACACTAGCCAGAGGAACATCTTAGTGTTTGCAACTCAGAAAAAAGCTCTATACCACAAGTTTCAAGATTCCTGCCTGGTGCAAGCTCTGTGCGACAGACTTACAGCAAGTTATCTCTAGAATGGCATTTCAACAACACATGAATGCAGCTCATACCTTCATCAGTGCATCCAGAAAGTCGCTGGCATTAGAGCCAAAACTGTCGTCCTCTGACAGCAGCTGACTTGAACGAGATAGTGACATAAGAGGACTCGTTATTGCAGATCGAGGCGTGCCTGCACTGTCCGCAGACTCTGCTGATTGGCTTAAAGGGAGCTCCAGTTTTGAACTGGCATTGGGTGTAAATGAACCAAAGGGCATGCTTATGAACCCACATGTCCCATCATAAGGCACTGTGTAGGGATCAAGCCCATCTGCAAACACAGACATCATTGGCCTCCTTGTAGAATTGTGTGTGCAGGTTCGACTGGCTTCTGTGCACAATTCTGGCTGAAAGGTCTTGCTACTTCCATCAGACAGCTGGGAAAAAGATACTGAACCACGACTACCATCAGTTCCTCCATATGGGCTATTATGCTGGACTCGCTTGATATGAGGCAAGGAGGGATTTACAATTCCCTTCCCAACTCCAGCAGATCCCTGATTTGCAACTACTGAGGTCAGAGGGAGGTCGGTGATGGACATGATGGAGTAAAAGCTTCTGGCTTGGTGCCCTCCATGAAGACTGCTCAACTGGTGGCTTTGGTGGTCACCTGCAGCCAAGACAGTAAATACAACAGCATACCACATTTTGCTGACCACAGCTAGTTCTAAGAATGCCCCACAAACCACGCCATGCCAACCAAAAAGCTGGCAATGTGCAAAAAACCTACAAGTCTTGCAAAAGGATTTCCACAACACTTCCAATTCCCAAAATTGTTGCCAAAAGTGGTGGATATGGCATGTTAAAAATTGCTCTAATATTGATGAAACATACACAACCCTGATCTTCATAGCAGCAAGGCAAACAGACCCAACACTGGCTAAACATACAGAAGCACACTGGAAGACAGAATGCAGCTGTAAAAAAATACTGACCTAATAATGTAACAACACTTGAAGCAAATTCACTCTCTGAATCTGCTCTAGTGGCCATTTTCCTGCCATCATCTTCTTGCTTGAAATAAAACTGGGATAGAGAAGCAGCAGACTTTGGAATGTCCATTGGGTAAACTGGCAAACCTGCTCGCATCCTTCGCTTGATGCGAGTGTTCCAGTAATTCTTGATCTCGTTGTCTGTGCGCCCAGGCAACTATTACATACATGGCAGTTACCAAACAAATGAACTTCACATGAGTTTTGAGGATTAGTCTGATCCAAAAATTGTGACAAGAGAAGATGCTCTAAATGCTCTGGGGAAATGATGGATAGTGTAGACCTGAGCATGGGTTTCCTTAGGAAACTGCAAAAATAAACTGATGGGTGGGTGCCCAGAGAGTTGGAGAAGAGAGTAGAAGGACATGCAGCACCTGGGCAGCCATGCGGGCCCACTTGTTGCCAAGCTTGGAGTGGAGCTCAACGATTGTGCGCTCCTCATCTGGGGTGAAGGCCCCTTTCTTGAGGTTTGGACGTAAATGGTTAGCCCATCGCAGACGGCAGCTTTTGCCACAACGATAGAGACCCGAGTGCTTCTGCACGGAGTTCCAGTTGCCCTCTCCGTGTTTGTTCACATAGGACACCAAGATGGCATCCTCGGTCGACGTCCAAGGACCCTTCTTCAAATTCCCCGCATCAGCGAAAATCTCTTGTGGCAAATCCATGATCCCCAGTACCCACGACCACCAACAACAACAACAACAACAACAAGGCTCTGTCCCGTTTTTGTCCGTCTGCGAGAGTTTCAATGTGTGTCCTCCTTTTGTGCACTGCGCTACTACAGCTGCAGTCGATTACGGTCAATAACACCACTCATCCCATGCTCTCTTTCATGCGAAATGAAGCAGAGCAACGCCGAACTCCTACTACTACGCACATAAGTTTGAGAACTGAGAACTACTACTCTTTCTCCAATACACAATGCCCTACAAACCCAAACAAAACTAGTTGAAAACCCCCGTGCCGATGAGCTCCCGACTGATATGCGTTTCCATCTCCTCCGTGCTGGCCATCCTCCATACTGTCAACCTCAGAGCTCCTCTCTCTCTCTCTCTCTCTCTCTCTCTCTCTCTCTCTCTCTCTCTCAAAGCTCCTCCTCTTTTCCCCTTCCTCGGCTTCTTCCTGGCACAAGCAGTGTCCCCTCTTTCTTGAACCCGAGAGCAGCCCACTCCAAGAAGCTATATCTCTCTCTGCAAACCCCCTCCCGATTTCACCCAACGTTGTAGATACAGAGCTGAGAGTTGGGTGCTGAAAACCTTGGAAGAAGAATAAGAATCGGCAAGCAGGAGCAACAGGAGGAGCAGGAGAACAAGAAGTACCGTTTTTATCTGTCCACAAAACTCTGTGTTTCTCTGCAATCTCTCACTAGGGCTACTTACAAACCAAACATCCCTTGCTACTACTTACTACCAGTGCATCATCATCCTTGAAAGTGTTTTCCTGCTGCTACTGATCTCCTGGCTGCTGCTTGATGGATGGGTACGCTTCTCTGGGGCATAGCTGAGAGTCAAATGAGTGATGGAATAAGCGACGGGAAGAAAGTACATAAATGATGTTTGCAGTGTTATGGATTTGCGAATGCGAGAGGACAAGGACGGAGGGAGGTGGTGCACACCCGCGTGGCTGCCTGCCTGCAGCAGCACCCCGCACTGCAGGAATGGGATGCACGGTTGCGGAGCCCGGGTGGCGGGAGCGGGAGGAGCGGCGGGTTGGCGACGATAGGTAGGCGGCTACGGCCGGATGCGCTCCTCCCAAGCCGTAGGCAGTCAGGGAGGCAGCAGACGGCGGCGGCTTCTCTTACCGCCTTCGTCCACATGCCGCCACGGTCGGTCCCAGAATAGGAAAACTCCAAACCGACTGTTGTTGTGCACAAAACCCATTCTCTGTGTGAGGTGTTGTTGTTATTATTTTTTCCTGTTTTGTTTTTGTTTTTAACACAGACAATTCTAAAGTAAAAATTGAATGTAACCCTGCAAAACAACTTTACTCATAGACACGCCGTAGGCTTGGAAAACGTTCGAAGACATAAGGGGAAAAAAAGAGGAAAATTTATAGAGCTCAAACTAGATGTCAAAATTTCTCCATGTCCAAAGCCAACTGTCTGTCGTAGCAGGTTGGCCATATTCTCAATATCAAAAATCGATCGTTTGCAATAGGTCAGCCATGGCGATGGGAGGTGTGTTCTAAAAAGGTAAAAGTTAAGAAGTAACTAGGGCTACCAAGATGGGAGGTGTGTTCTAGAAAAGTAAAAGTTGAGAAGTAACTAGGGCTACAGCTATCGCCCAATTTAAGATGCAGGATAGTTACATCCTTTGCAAAGTAAACTTTCATTCTAAAGTTCATTCCAAGGGCAGAAAGTAGGTACAATAGGGACTTGCAAAAAAGAACTGGACCTTTGACTGTCACTAAACAAGGTCATTTTGCTGCCATTCTTTCTGATGTCAATCAAGGCTACTCATCAAGGGGGTTACATCTAAGATATACTCACCTTAATTGTATGAGATGGTAAATAAAACCCATTGTATTCCCTTTGCAACATTCTATTTCTTTAAATTTTTATATTTTCAATAAATAAAATTTATCTATTTCTAAAGTAATATGTCTTTTTATATAAGTGCTCTTCACATTGAAGGATTGGAAAAATAGTTGCCTTTCTCATCTGAAGGGCCCCACAATTTTTTTGTCTTTGAAGGGGAGGGCTAGTTGCTATTCAAAAGCATTGAAAGGCTTCAAATTTAAGACCTAGGTAGGCAGAATATCCGTCCCACTCTTGACAAAGTAGGAAGGCATCACATCCCTCCCACTCAGTGTGTTTTTTTTGGGGGGGAAATTTCACCAAATTTCAACCTGAAAAATATGATTTCAACTTATGTTGAAGATTTTTCGTGAAAAAAATGTTTACAAATTCACCAGATTTTGAAGGAAAAAAACTCCAAATCGCCAGATTTTTATGCTAAGTTCCAGGTAGGTAGCCAATAATATAGAAGGACTCTCATTTTTTCACTTTCACATCTAGTATGTAACCAAATCTGGCTAAATCATCCTATGGACGATTGTCACTTCACCTACAATCCCACTCTTAGGGGATACAATGAGATGCCTTCTCTTTTCTAGGATAGATCTTCTTGGATACTAGGTGCCTTTTTCTCATAGTGCATTACGGTTGCACGCTTCCTATATGCAAAGGGGTGGGTACCAACATGGAGCATAAAATAGGGAGCCTTACCCCAGTGTTTATTTTACTGGCGAATTTTCACCAAATTTCAACCTGAAAAATTGATTTCAATGTATATTTCAAAAGTGTGATTTCAGGTCTAAGGGCAAGTTGCAAGACTTGTAATTTAAGGTGCCAACTAGTAATTGTGATGGAGTGGTTTTCATCCAACAAGGCACCTGCATGTGTGTGCCCCCCATATGGCTACTCCCTCTAAGGAATAGGTAGTCACATGAAGTAAGTCTTCACCATGCAGGGTTGTTGCATCCATTTTGAAGGTAGTCTCCTTCCAACCACAATAAATGTTGAGCACAAACACTTATGCGCAACATTTCCTCAAGGTTACGAAAGGTTGCTAAAGGTTGGTTACTATTTTGAGTTGTAACCTTATTTACCTTGCGGGAATGTTGCACAACCTTTAGTAACCAAAGTAACCTTTTGTTGGTTACAATACAACCTTTACTTTGGCCAAGTTGACTATTGTAAAGCTAAAATGTATAGAATGGCCAAGGGAGAAATTGAAATAAAATCGACGACAAGGCAGCCAAAATTGCTCAATGACTTTGGCTTTGGTTATGGGGGGGTACTTCAACAATTTAGGCATAAATTTTAAAATTTTTCATTTTTTCAAATTTTTCAAATTTTATTTATTACTTGTGTCTAATTTTTTATAAAGGTATGAGCCTGCAAGATTGTCTAACTATTAGGTTTGAATCGCAGACGTTAAAGTTCAAGAACTTAAAACTGAGACAGTGTAAACACACAGGCCTGCCCCCCATGAACTTGAAAAGAATGTGTTCATTATTTTTTATGATCATTACCATCAGAAAAAATCTTACCATTAGAAAGGAATTTTTGTGAGCTTGCAAACTGACCATTGGGGCAGTTTGCTTAAAAATTTCAGAATCAAAGAACCATTAGTTCCAATTGTTTCAAATCCCTTAAAGAACCAACGGTAGATTTGATTTTGCATTGAGATTGTTTTCCGAACCAATCGTTTGAACAAAACAATAGGTAATATTTTGAACTAGACATCTTTGTAATGAAATCTGCAAATTGCTCTTAAAATAGCCTTTTGTCATGCAATTTTTCTTCGACCCACAAATTGATGTCATGAGCCAATTGTATCTGATGATCAATAATGTATCTAGTCCATAACACATGCGCACCCCAATCCTTCAAGTCCAACATGATATCTTTTGAATTTGATTGGAAACCATGCAACTTGTAGTAGAAAAATTTTAAAAACTAGAAAGCTCTTGGAGGTGTGACATGTAATTAACTCAATGAACTCTAACCCAAATGTGACTTGGTTTGGTCATTATAGCTAATGTATATCATAACCCCTATTTGCATCAAATCAATATCCAAGTTTTTGCAAGAATTTGTGGGTTCAACTCTCCATTCCGTTATACTAGATTTGATTTATTGTATTGAAACTAGGAAATTTTTCGCTTAAAATCAACAAGCATATTTAAGGGTTAGATAATCTTAAAAGATGGTTCAAGTGAGATTCGGCAACCTAACATCAAGTAAGAAATCATCAACTTTAAGGTGGAATAATATTTTTTATGGTGTGAAAGTCATTTAATTTTGTGTAGGGTAAAGCCCTAGGGTGGGGCATTCTCAAAATAAGGAGCCTAGGACAAGGCAATAGCCGGGTCCTTCCCCACATTTTGGGAATGTCCTCCACCCATGGGCTTTACCTGTTGTGAAGTCACAACAGACAAAATTTTATCATGAACCAAACCTAAGTTGATGATGAGACGAATGAATGGGAGGATTTTTATGCCTACTCCTCAACAGTGTGAGGATTTTTACACCAATAAATAAGCATAATGCTCTCCCACCATTGAGGAGTAGGCATAATATCCCTCCTAATTTCTAGACAGACTTTTATGGATATAAGGTGCCTTCCACATACACTAAGAAATTTCTCCTAGTGCTTTACATTTACAAAATAGTGTATCCTTTCCTACCCTTTGCATGAAAACACATATGTTTTACACGACTTTTCAATTCTTTTTTTCATAATTTTTTTTAAATCCTTTTGAATTATTATCTTTTAATCATGTAATAGAAAATTTAACTCAAAAATATAACAAGACAATTCCTTCACCTTTAAGTTATTCAGACTAAGTTATGCATGTATTTAGTTTTGATTATTATTTGCATGTTTTGAAATGGTCTAAATTAATTAAATGATGTTGTTAGAATGCTTTGATGGACAAAATGAGACAAAAAAAGTAGACTAATGATATTTTCCAAGTCAAGATCCATCTACTCTTAAGTTCTATGATGTAATAGGCCATCACCAAAATTCCAGCATACACAAGAAAGTGACAAGTCTGCAATAATACCAAAAATTTATATCACTCCTCAAAATGTAAATTTGCATTCTCTTCCACAAAGTTCTCTATTTTCTTCTATCATTGCCTTCTATTAGTGTAGCCTGGGCACATGACCCAAGTGTAGGCTGGTTACCAACTAATTTTTCCTTCCAAAACCATTTTTGTAATTTAATTTAATTTAATTTCTAATGACAAAAATTACTCAATATTCCATGCCTATGACACCTTAGGTCAAAAAACGTTCAAATTGCTTACATTAAATCTTACTCGCTGAGGACTTCCCAGCAATACCAAGGCGCCCAAATTCATTTATAATTTTTAGTGTTTATTTAAATGAATTTTCAGTGAAAATATTCTTCAATATTTGATAACTTCTTCATCCTAGGTCAAAACATTATGAAACCAACTCGGTGCTCCCCTTATTCATCAAGGGCTTTCCAGTTGGACCAAGAACATGACAAGAGGAACTATGGTTTGGTAGATCTCAATGGAACAAACAACAAAACAAAACAAATTGCCTTCCTTCATATATAGATTCCATCATTTTGAAATAGATAGCCTAAAAAAACCTATAATTGGATGGTTGCATCAAGCCTAGGAAGTGGGGGAATATGTCAAGATGTCAAGACTAGTCAATTGGAATTTTTTTAATCCAATATTTTTTATGCCCAAAAAAAAAGACAGACGTCAAAAAGACTCCTACATTTACATATATTTTGACACACATATTTCAAGTTATTGTTGGGAGACCCCAAGAAAATACAGGTGACAAAAAAAGTTGTGGGAATCAAATTCTTCGTGGTTGAATTGCCTAATCATGTTACAAGTCCACCATTACTCATAAATTGCATTTGAACTTGCAACAAAGGACAAGGCAATTATGCAATGACTTGCTTGTTTGTTCTCCCTTCTTTGGGCAAACCTTAACACTTGTTCATTTTGGAGACAAGAATGATCAGAAGAAAAGGTTAATGATAATGGGAGGGAGTCACCTTGACATAAGAACACTAAATTCATCAAAACCTTCACACAATCTCATGAGTGTAGTAACCAGCATATAATGAGGCATCAAAGTGAGTAGAATTGTATTTCTTGATTGCCACCAGTGTGTAACTACTCTGAAAGAATTCCATCTGGTAAAGAATCCTCCCAAGTATACTTGCGAATTTCTGCTAGGTCTTGAGGTAGTTTGTTTTGTGGAAGATGTAAAGGATGCTCCCCTGGTGCTATGGTACTATACCATAGTAAAAATTAAACCGTGGGAAACACCTAGTGTGATTCATATTAATAATTAGTTCATAGGTGCACTCACATTTTTATTTTTATTTTTATTTTTATTTGGAAGGAGCCGTATTGATTGGCACATCACCAATTTTTTTGGAACATTGGGTGCTCTCCCCCAATAGAAGCACCTCCTCTTTGGACCCCAAGTCTCAAAATAGAAACAAATGTGCTTTCCTATGGCCCACCTTTTTCAGTTTATACACAATGGGAGTTGAACTTTTGACATCTTCTAGTTTTTGTGCCAACTTGATTGACCGTCCTTTAAATTCTCCCTTGTTTTTAATACTTTTTGTACATTTTTCCAATCTGTGGTGTGTTTTATAAATAAAGTTTTGCAGGGTTATGATTATATGGGATAAAATTGAGTTACAATTGGGAATGTCTTGGGGGAACAACTTGGGAACTTGAGGAACCCTATGAGAACATGATGGGAACACATTGAGAACAAGGGGAAAAAAAAACCCAAAAAAAACCAAAAAAAAAAAATCCTTCTCCCCCTCCGTCTGACCCCAAAGAATAAAACTGCACCCCTCCTGAATTTTGGCCCTTGAGTTTGCTTGGGAATTTTTAAGCAGATGGATGAATCGCGGAGGAGAGTACAGTCCAATTAATAATCACAAGTGGCCAAACATATCTTCCAAATGAACAAAAGAAGACTTTCAATTCCCTGAAACAATAGTGTCAGTTCCCTTTGGCCCACACTTCCTTTACTTCAAAAATTTCACCCCAAAAAACAGATATTCAAAACTTAGAAACGCCAAAAAAAATTAAAATGAAGTAATTTTTTGTGATATTATTCAATAGCCAGATAAATGCCAAAGAAAATTTTAGAAAAGTTGCCAGATTTTTACACGTTGTTCAAATAGGTAGCCAAAAAATATATATATAGAATGATTTTCTATCTCTCATTCATGTATAGCCAAACTTGCTAAATCCTGCTATGTATGGTCACCACTTTGGTTGCATCACAAAATTGACCTCAAAAAATAGCACTCCTTTCACCGTGCCTTTCCCCCCTTACAGAGGTGCAAACCAGTGTTGGGCGGTTCTTTGAATTTTTAACAAATTGTCATTGATTCCAAAAAAATATCAAGAATTGAAAATCAAAGAACCTCCAGTTCCCGTTTTTTTGAAAAAATTTCAAAGCCAAAGAACTTGCCAGTTTTCAAATTTTTTTAAAAAATTTTGGACCTCCCTGGTTCCTAACTGGATCAATCTCAGGGCCAAAGAATAGATTGTTATGCACCACGGTTCTCTAGTCCAAAGAACCTGACCACATGACAGACCTTAAACAGGTTCTTTGATGGTTATGAACAGGTTCTTTAGGTGTTGACAATTCATTAGATCCTTTGTGTCATTGGCTTTTATTGGGTGATGCAGTTCACAAGGTTATCTTCAATGTCAAAATGGCAACCAAACATCTTTTGCATCTCCTCTACATTAATCACTTTTATCTCCATTGCAACTTTAATGTACTCCCTAACTCAATTCGGCAACAAACTACTGAAAAATTAATTAAATTTTAAGTCTTAACTTTATCACTAGGTTTTTTTATTCTAAATTTTTCAGCACGTAATGAGTATAATAATAATGAACACATTCTTGTTATTTTATGGGATAGTTTAGTGTTTAGATTGTCTCAATCTTAAGTTTATGAACTTAAAGGTCTATAGTTCAAACCCAATAGCCAAAAACTTGCATATTCTTAATTATATTTTTTAAAATTTGGCACAAGTAATAAATATTTTTTCAAAAATTCAACAAAACAAAAAAAATTATGTCGAAACCATTTATGTACTACGATACTTTGCCTTCTTTTTTTTTTTTGTTGCATCAAGAAAATTCTACCAATTCTTAAAGCAAAGTTCAAAACTAACAACAATTAAAATAAGGGAATGTTTCATCTTGTTCCCCAAAAGAGATGAAGTTTTAATTTTACATCAACACTTGGTCAACATTTCAAAACAATATAAATATTGGTAGTCAGTGTTGAATATGACAAGGCATTGTTACTTGTTACAACAATATTGGATGAACATTCCTCAAAATGTGGGACCACATGAAATTTACAATCTACAATATTCATCAAGTTTTAAATTTTGAAATTTTTTTCCTTAATAAGCAAGTCAACAAAGCCGACAAAATTAACCATCCAAATCATAAAATGTGCATGGAGAATTTTTTTCCAAATGCACAACAAGGATTTTCAAGAACTCCAAAAGCACCCCAATTCACCTAGTTACAAACAACTTCATGTAACTATTCTTACTACTATAACACAAATGTTTTTTATGCAACACAAAAGTTTTCCATCAAAAGTTGCATAAGTTTTCCATTAGAAGCTATAAGTTGGTTACATATAACTTCATGTTATTACTCTTACTATTGCATCACAAAAGTTCTACATCAAAAGCTACAATTGAGTTATAAACAACTTCATCTTATTGTTGTTAATACAACAACACAAAACCTTGCAATCCTACTATCTTGTTGTTGTATTTACTACATGAGTAAGAAGAAAAAGAAGAAATGCACCTTGATATATTAGTAAGCCCAAATACCAAATACTACCTTCCTTGTATATAAGTATCATCAATCCCTACCTAGACATTTTTGTTGTTATAGTGGATTTTTTTTCAAACACATCTTCCAACATTGTGATTATGATACATTAAATACAAATAGCCCCAAATGACATTGTTTTAAATTAGATCTTGAATGTTCCTCATTAATCATACTTATCCAAAATTTGAGCTACAAAACTATCAACCCTTCTACAAGCAAAAGCTCAACAAGTAAATGATAAATAGACTTTTCAAAATTAATAGCTCTTTGATATGAAGTGCCTAAGCTCAAAACTCAAATGATTTTGCCACTTTTAAAAGTAATTTATAGATGTTAAAGAAGAAATGAAACACAAAGATATCAACACACAAGCATTTCATCACAATGGCCACAAACACATCATTAACGTTGAACATCAATCCATGTGTGACATTGATGGGATTGAAAACAAGATTATACATACATTATCATTCATGTAGATTTAAAACCTCTTCATGTTCATAGATGCTTTCAAATTCCTTTTCCAATTATTTCATCAAGTTTGCTTCAACTTCAAATGCCTTTTCCATGTTCTTGAAGTCTTGTAACCATATCTTAAAATTTTTGGTCAATTTTTATTCACAAAAATTGGTCCTTCAAGATTATCAGTTTGTAACTTACATTGGCACAAATTTATGAGTATACCTACAAAAGAAAATATATATTTTATTTCAATTTGAGACCTAACAATTCCTAGAATCTACTACACCAACAACCCCATTATAGGAAATATGGTGTTTTTTCTACCATTACAAAAGGTAGTTTATGTTTTTTATGACAATTTGAAATTTTCCTAAATGAAAATAGCTTTTAATTTGCACATTCCTTTGCAAGTTCAATAGTGCATGATGCCATCTCAAAAATGTTTTAAAAATTGTTGGCATTTCTTTTTGTTGAACAACTTGGGTATCACATGCAACATCTAAAACACAATGGAGTTGTTTATAATGTTTAAGCAACTTTGGACATAATATTTTCTAGTCATATCCATTTATAACATGAATGCCATCCTCCTTGCCAATAATTGAAAAGATGAGGTGCAAATTTTTGTATCAAGGGTCTAACATTAGCCACAACATATTATGAACATTTTTTGGATCAAACTTTTGCAAAAAAAAAGATCCAATACAAATATCACCTATTTTGTATATTTGCAAAAAGCTTAAACACCTCAATGTCATACCCATGTCATCATCCAACATGTTACCTAATATAACATGGTTCATTATGTCTCCCTAAAATTTCAAAGTCATATGGATTTTCAAATTCAATGCATTGTTCAACAACCAATGTTTATGGTATTAGTTAAACACACATGCAACGACAATGAGAGAAAGGTTATCAACCACAATTTGAGCCACATTTCATGTTAATAATACACGCATTCAACCAATAACCTGAGGTTCTGTTTATCAATTCTAGCATAATACAATGGTTTTCCAATAAAAGAGTGCATCTTGGATGTGACAACTTTACTTATAAACTTGCACATAGAGAACAATTAGGTTTTACTTCACATTCAAAAATTTAAAAACATAACATAAACTACTTTGGAAAAGCCAATGAATTAATCGATTCAAGTGCTTTCTTCTTTGAAATTAAAAGATTAAACAACATTGTACGAGGGACAAAACACAAAGTACATAAAGTTGTTGCCCTAAATACTTCCACCAAAACCTTGGGAAAGCCCATTTATGCACGACTACAAACACTTGTATCCAAAGTTGGTCTCCAATTGTTTAGAAGACCAACGTATTATGATTTCATTTAATTATATGTAACAATGACTAGCAATGGCAATGATTTATGTACCAACGACCAACAATGACCAATAATAACACCTCATGTTTTCATACTTCAAAATTCATGATTAGAGTTGGGACTTTTTTTTATTTGCATATAAAACCAATTATAACTAATCTCTTCATATGAAAAGTTCAAATCTCTTGTAGACCTATGTCCATCCTCATTGTGTTTTTCTTGACACATTATGCACAATAATGGCATTTTTCAATGTTATTCAACTTGAATGTAATAGACATAATAAGTAATTTATTTAAATAAAATCATAATAATCAACCTAACATTTGAATACTTGTCTCCAAGACAATGAAATAAAAAATAATCCAATTATTTCATTTATTATGTAACTAACACATATGGGAGAAGGTGAGAAACAACTTTCCACCATCTTTTAATGGGCTTCAACCTTAACCCCATGTGGCAAATGGTTCACCTTGGGAAGGCAAATTATTACTAGACTCTTATGGGGCAATCTATATTTGCACCCATCCTCATAAAATGGGGAAACACATAAACCAAAACCAAACCAATCATCTCAAAAAGGAATTTTCCCATGTATGTTGGTCATTGTTGTATGTGAAAAAACGTAATTGATGCAAATCTATATCCAAATTACGTCGTCAATTCATTAAAAAACTAACATTTCAATTTAAATGACAAAATGAAAATTATAAATCTCAAGCATCTTCACATGACACTCCCAGCTAAACTAGGAATCTAGTAATTGATACACACAAAAGACAAAATTGGTTGTAGATATCAAAACTTACAATCAAATTACTGATTGTTCATTTTTAAACAATTTGATATGAACTCCAACAAAAGAATTATTTTTGTATATGTTTGATTAAAGTTTCTATGAACATCCTAAACCAACCAAAATGTGTGAAAACAAAGACAAATTTATAAACAAGAAGGTCTAATGTCTATTTATATGTGAGTAGTTCAAATACCTGGTAATTCAATATGTACCAAGTTCAAAACTTAACAAACAATGACCTTCAAATTATATTTAGAAGGTCGCATACATTTTAATATTTCATTGATATTCAAATGGAAAATGTAAAAAAATAACTCAAACTTTTATTAAAAAAGTTGCTTACATTTTGGCTTTTCATTAAACATGAAATGACACTATTAAAACATATTAAATCTAAACAAGTTACCCATTCTAAAACCTTTTAAAAAAATATATTTTGAGTGAAATTAACAAAGCCTGCCATCCAATTAATATCCATCACACTTGAAATCTAGTAAAAAACAAGGACCCAACAATTTGCAAAATCACAAATATTTCCTACTACAACAAAGACACCTACAACTCGCAAAACACAAGAAAATGTGAAAATCATGTCAACAAATTCATTCGTGAAAATTGATAGAATTTGACCTTGCTTTGATACGAATGCTTAGTTTCTAAGGTGGCAAAACAACATCAATAAACATTCTCATCCACTCTTGATGTCCTTTCTTGGATTTTTTTACCATGTTATGAACTTTTGAAAATTAAAGGTGCATTCATACTTGGTGTTAGGAACTCTTACTTGGGCAAATTTGATGGCAATGACATGCATCCCTATACAACCTTTGTCACTTTTTGTACCATATTGGCACACCTTTGACATGGCATGCCTAAAATATATACATTGAAAAGGCTCTTTTAATATGAATCTTTCACAATTCATAACAACCTTCAATCCCATCATTGTTGCTCCCAAGCTTGCACCTTCATTTTTTACATAGGAAAACATTTATTTATTCAATCCAAATTTGTCAAGCAATGCTTGAAACTTTAGTGCCTTGGCTTGGCCACTTCTGTCAATTGCTTCAAACATCCCTTATTGTAATTGTGTAGGCTACCAATTTTTAGAAATAAAACTAACAAGAAGTGCAAAGGTGTCATGGGCACCCATTGATGTCCAAAAATCAAAAGTTGTCACTGCTAACAAACTTTTTTCAAAGGCAAATAAGACATATAAATATTTTTCCTTTTTTGCCAATTTTTGTGACTACCTTCCTTGCAAGGAAAACCATTCATGGACACAACCACAATGCCAATGTTGTAGCTAAGCATTTTCAAATGTTTGGAATGGTAAACAAAATTTGGTGATGAAAAGCTTAATATTGTTCATCATCCTTCTTAAATGGACCCATGGAACCACAAAAGTCTAATATGGAACTACATCCAATTATAGAGCTATTTGTAACAAGTCATTAGACATCCAATGGGCAAGTTTCTATGTTGTTCATTTCTTCAACAAACTTATGAGCAAAATTAAAGTGTTCAACCTTTACGTGTTTTCTTATACTATAATGCCATTCATTTCAAAGTAGGTGATAAGCCCCTTTTGAGACCTTGTTCATCAAACAAGGATTGTAGTATTGGTTAGTTTGTTGTAACAAACAATGCAATGCATTAATTAAACATTGATCAAATCAACAAGCCTACCATCATTTATGTATTAGAAAACCCATGCAAAAAAGCGGGGCTCCAAGGTTTCCAAACTTAGCTTGTGCATGTAGAGTTTTTAGAATTTCTATTGTGGTAGACACATTAAGTTCTTCAACTCCACTTCCATGCAACAATGACAATAGTGTTTTGTGTGCATTAAAAATTCAATCACAATTCTCACCTTCGTGCACACCAAAAAGCTCATACTCACTATTTTCACCACACTCTCAAACATATTTGAAGGCCTAGTAAATAAATTGATGGTTTTTCTCTCTAGACCATCTCAAGCACACTTTCAAGCCCTACAAGCATGTTATCAAACAACCTTGAGATTGGGCATCTTGCAAGCACATCAAAGTTCATTTTGATAAAATTTGATCTATGGCCCTTTGTCCTCACAATGAGAAATGCAACTTTTGCAACCAACAATTTCTATGTAACAAACAAATCATAGAACATGAACTAGAAAGGCAACATGGTTCTTCTTTGCATGTCGAGGTCCTCTAAACCCATCACTTCTTGATTCTTTGAATATCTAGTACCCATTGGTTCAATCTACATATAGATACAAAATTGAGAAATAATTATCCTTGTTTCTAAAAATCACCCAACATTGGTGCAAATTGAAACCCAACGTTGTACCAATATATAGGGTGCAACTTGAATATGAAGTATTAGTATGAATATTTATATTAAAAACCTACCAATTGGGTATGACTTGACAAAATACCAACTTATACCATGGGGGGGAGCTTTGTATTTGTTATTCCCAATGTGTTTCCATCAAGTTCCCAAGGGGTTCCCCAAGATGTTGCCAATAACACCTCAATTTTATCCCATATTGTTTGACCACAACTCAACTTTCATGTATATAAAACATTTGCAAAGGAAAGCATATTTATATTTTTGTTTGGGGGGGGAGGGGGGAGGCAATGTTCCAAAAACAATTGGTGATGGGCCAATCAATTATGGTTGCATAAACCTAACTATTAGTTTTTCCTTCTTCTTAAAACTATTAGTTGGTTATAAATACATTTTTATCACATGTACAATAATGCATTCATCACATTAAAGCAATTCAAACCATGTACAAGAAAATTCAATTTAAAAAAAAAACTACTACTAACAATTGGTTATAAGTACCTTTTAATCATATGTATAAAATCACATTCACCACATTGAAGCAATTCAAACCATGTACAAGAAAATTCAAACAATTTTTTAAAATTATTAACGGCTGGTTATAAATACCTTTTAATCACATGTATAATATCACATTCACCACATTGAAGCAATTCAAACCATGTACAAGAAAATTCAAACAATTTTTAAAATTTACTAACAACTAGTTATAAATACCTTTTAATCACATGTATAATATCACATTCACCACATTGAAGCAATTCAAACCATGTACAAGAAAATTCAAACAATTAAAAAAAATTATTGGTTATAAATACCTTTTAAGCACATGTATAATATCACATTCACCACATTGAAACAATTCAAACCATGTACAAGAAAATTCAAACAATTGTTAAACACATTATTTATCAACTGTAAGACACAAAATGAAGGTAAACCAACAAGGCAAAATAGGTTCAAATTGATAATCATCAACCATTTCCTCATGTTCAAAAGCCACTTCAAACTCTTATTCCAATTCTTCTACCAATTATGCTTCAAGTTTTGTCATATCCACCATTTTTTTGAAGCATTGTAACTCGACCTAAAATAGTCATGCCAATTTTTGTGAACAACAATTAAACATTCAAAATTGTCAAATTGCAAACCACATCAACACAAATTAGTCAATTTATACCATAAAGGGAGAGAAATGCACTTCATTTTATGTGATGTGGTAGTTCCCAAAACTTTTCACACAAACGAATGCACAATTTAGAGAATGTGCATTATGAAAAAATTGGGGGTTTTGCAAATAGGCTTGTAGCTAGATTTTAAAGATACATTGGTCATTTGCAACTCAAGGTATTTCTACAAAATTAATGTTATTAGTTGAGTTGCAACATTTGCACATCAAAACTATACATGTAAACATGTATTATGAAAAATGTTTTGCAACTAGTTATCCACATCATTTTCACATGAAAATGCTTATACATTAAAATAAAATAAAAACATTATTGCATGACTTTCCATTCATCCATTGACAAACAAAATTTGTGCAAGTCCTTTATAATGAACTTACAACTACTTTACAACTTTTTGTCCCCATCAAATTTCACACAAATGCTTATGGACAAATGTCATATTTGTGTGACTTTTCATTCATTTGTCAACAAATGGTATTTATTGATGTTCATTGCAATTAACTTACAACTAATGCATTATCAAATTATTGTTTGCAACTATTAGATTTTCTCAATAGTATTATGCTACAACTTGAATTCAATTAGTGCAATTTTCAAATGCAACATACCAAATTGTTGATGAAACTATTTTATGAAGCATTGGGATCAATGACCTTGAATCGTAGTCCCGCACAAATTCAATCCCCTTTTGAAAACTCATGAAAATGACAAGGTGAAGGTTTTTGTATCATAAATCTAGCAAAAGACAAAACATGTTGTAAATTTTTATGGGTTCAAACATTTCTAAAAATGACAAAAAAGGAACAAAAAGAAAATCATTAAAAAAAAATGTTCACACCCAATAGTCACACGTCATCATTTAATATGTTATCTAACAACCCAAGTGGCAATGTCTATTCAAAACTTTGAAACCATTGTAATTGTTACATGAAAAAATCACTCAATAACCAATGTTTACATGCTTGGTTTAATACACATAAAAATACAATAAGAAAGATGTTTTCTACACCCATTTGCATAGTTCCTACCATATTAATGGTGAAGGAACATGATGAATAACATGAGGCCTTGTCTACAACATAAAACAATTGCCTTTCAATAAAATAATGCATCTTGAAACATTACAACTTTATTGACAAACTTGCAACAACCAATCTTTTTTTTCCCTACCAAATCTTGAACCACAAAGAGGAATTAGGGTTTCAATTGGAATTTCCAAATTACAAAAAAAGAACTTGATTCCCATGTTGGTAAGCAACCTAGCTTTACAAAAACCATCTCTTGTGGATAAATTAAACAACTAAAACCTAATAAAAGAAGTGGAAGGCATATTTAAGAGATAAGAAAAAACCTAAGATGAAACCTTGAATGATTCAATTCGAATTGAGATTTTTGACATTACAATTTTGGATCATTGTCCATAAATCTAGAACACATTGCACATTGAAACATTGGCACTCAATATGTTGAAAAGTTTGAAGAACTCTTTGTCAAAAATTATGTATTTCAAAAACCACTAGGAGTTTGCATGATGCATTATACATGTGTGGCATGTAACTTGACTAGGGATAATCCTATTGTCTATGGAGATGGGTCTACAAAGGTATTTTGTTCTATGGTTGTAGAAACAAGTACTAACAAGATTCTTGAGGTGGAGAAATATGGTTCCAATAACTTTAGTGAAAGAATTCCAACCTATAACCCATCAATACAATAATAACAATCAAAGCCAAACAATGCAAAGAAAAAAATCCTTATTTGGCATTGATTGCAATGATGACAAATGACATGAGAGAAAAAATAAGTTTGAAACTTCAAACCTTGATATAAAAAAAACAACATATGTTTCTTGGAACACAAGTGCTCAAATTGATTATCAAGATTGATGATGTTATCAAGCTTATGTTGTAAATTAACCATTCTTCTACTTTTAAAACCACTAAATTGTTCAAAGCTATCTGGAAACAATGTTTCACCAAAAATCCAACAAGTGTCATAACCATGTGCAGTAACCAATGTTGTTAAGAATGATGCAAGTGCAAAGGATGTTATATTATACACAATGTTGAGGACTAGGTGGAGCAAAGTTTATTTGTTTCAAGTTGCAACTTTCTAGAACCATTTTCTAAATTTTGTGAAATTTCCAAAAATTGGAGACTACATGTTCACTGAGAATCAAGGACGAAAAAACAAAAAAATATCACAAAACAAAAAGACTAGAAACAACCACAAATAGAGAGGTGGGGGAAAATTCCTAAAGCATAAACTTTAATCACAACTCACATAAAATTTGAATGGAAAAAAATGACCCAACAAGAGTGCAACATAAACTTGGTCTTAATGGGAGTTGACAATTTTGGTGTTCACAAATCTGCATTGATACATGCTTTGGCATACATCCTTGGCCCACTCTTGATGCCTTTTCTTGGATTTTTTGGGCCAAAAGATGCATTTTTTGAAATTGCTTTGGGCAAACTTGATCAACATTTCATGCAAATTAGAAAACACCTCTGACTCATATGTTGTTCCACATTGGCATGCCTTTGACATGGCATGCTTAAAATATGTGCCTTGGAATGCATTTGCTAGCCTCAAACTTTCATAATTAACCACTGATTTTTAAGGTAGTTGTCATTGTTCCCAAAGTAAAGCTTTCATCCTTTCAATGCCATGGCCTACCCAATTGTGATGTGTTTGGGCTACCAATTTGCACTCAAAAATTGGCCACGATGCAAAGACATCGTAGGCACCCATTGACAACCACAAATCAATGGGTTTCCTCATGCCAATGATGTCATCAACCTTGAAATACATAATCAACCCCTTTCAAAACTTATTTGTTGGAGATCTTTCAGAGAAGAAGGGGGGGGTGGGGAGGGACCCATCATAGTACTGGGCAATCACATGGGTTCATCACATGGACATAATGGGCCAAAGGCTAGTTGTTCGTATAAAGGCCCCCAAAATTCAGGAGGGTGTCACTAAAATAGTGGGTGTATGGCCATTTAAAAAATGGAGATGGACGCTTTTGTACCGGTCTTTTTTTGAGTGAAGATGTTGGTTTATAGGTAAAATTTGTAGGGAACTTCTGTGGGCCATCTAAGGCCCTTGGATTCCTCCCTCTTCTCCTTGTCCCAGGCTGATCATTTTGGGAATGACTCCTCTCCTCTCCTCTCCTCTCCTCCCTCCTCACGCCTTTCCCTACACATCTCCTCCTCAGTAACTAACTGACCTGGGTTTCAGGGCTGATATCATCAGGCCAGATTTGTCCTTTCCAGAGCAAATCTTGTGAGTCCCCCAAAAGGAGCTGGGAGGGACCCAATCTGTCTTTGGCACCAAAATAAAGCTATGATGGACAAGCATGCACATTCAACAGAGTAAGTTAGAGTACTCCCCAAAAAAATACCCTTCCATGATTTACAACCTCCAAGTTGAGCCAGTGATTTTATTTTATTTTATTTCTCAATTTTGTGACGTAGGTGAAGTCGTGATCATCCATAACATGGTCTATAGCCCAGATGGGCTATAAAGAAAATGAAAGTAAAAACATTTAAGCATCCCTATAACCTAGGTAACTAGTAGCATCATCTAATTCTAAGACCACTACAAGAGAAAAAGAAAAAAAGGAAAAAAGCCACGTTGGGAATCAAAACTCAACGAGAAACAAAACTCCTTAGCCTTTTTGGGAGTCTTGTTAATCAATTTGAGCATTCAACTCCGCTCAATCTTAATATAATCCCAGCCATACCTTGCCAAATCAAATATCTAACCTAAGGTCTCCAAGCTTCTTATGTTCAAAGACTTTATTGTTATGATCCATCCAGATTGTGTAAAGCATGAAACCCCTCGAGCATCACCCTACATTTATAAACTGTTTTATGGTCCTCATATCACAAGGCCCTTGTTATTAGCACATGGAGGGGTAAGGCTAATCAACTCATTGATATAGCATGTCATTGCTATGACTTATGTGCAGAAAAAATCTTTTCCACACATATTTTTTGAATGTAATCAAGCAAGATATACATGGGTTTCAGGCTCTAACCATCATGAGTAGATTTAGATGCAATCCATTTTCTTTTGGTCCTTGGATGGGATTGCTTAGAGGTCAATACCTCTTTGGTGATTGTTCATCAAACAACCCAAGCCTTTTTTCAACTCTGCACATATAATCTCCTCGTCTGAAAATCACACCCCATTTGTCTTCCAATTAACGCCAAGTTGTATATGTTCCATCAAGCCACAATACAATTCAAAGTATTGCTCTTGAACAAACCTCTTGGATTACTTTGA
This sequence comes from Sphagnum contortum, assembly GCA_963920785.1. Classification (NCBI taxonomy): domain Eukaryota; kingdom Viridiplantae; phylum Streptophyta; class Sphagnopsida; order Sphagnales; family Sphagnaceae; genus Sphagnum; species Sphagnum contortum. The sequence continues at coordinate 16,010,135 of OY987277.1, forward strand.
CAATTTGGATTGGTTGTTTATGCCTTCCAAAAATTAAGGTTTGAAGGTCTATGTTAATCACCGTAGCAAGCCTCCCTAGATGGTTTCCAACTGCAAAAAGTGAGATGTTTGGTGGATCAAATATTTGGTGGATCCAACACATCATTATGAAAACATGGAATTGGTTAGCTCAGATGTTTAGAATAGTACATCTTCTTATGCCAAAATTGTAGCCATTGATTACTAGGTAGTGTTCTCAACGAACACTGGTGGGTTCCCATTGAGAATCAAAGCCAATGTAGTAGAACTAGTTCTCAAGTTAAGTACTTATCTGCCTTGAGCCTGTTTGAGGTGGTTGAAGAAGGTACAAACACATATATGCATTTGATGGCCTCCCCCACACATGTACTACTTACTCTATGTACTATGTACCCAGGAGATTCTGATCAAATTCAGAAGTGTTGGTCTGAAGCAGGCAAGTGTCTAAACTCTAAACTATGTAAGGTCAGTCATATCTACTACAACTACTTTTGTTGAATCTCATTTGGAATACTTTGGATTCAGTTCCTTTCTTCATGTCCTTCTTTGTTGTTGTTTCACTTGTAATAAAAAGTCTGCAAGGTTTTTTTTGTTTGTCATCCTTTGCAAACCTTCAAGATGAAGCACTGAAACTGAAAGTATTGATCAACTGCAGTATTTGGCAGGGGCAAAAGCACAGCACACTGGTGTTAAACACTTAAATTTACTCATGGGCAAACTCTTTTCTTTTCTTTTTATTTCTCCTAGCCAAATTCATGAAGTTAACAACGATGTCCATTCAACCAGATGCTTTACATCATTTTTTTTTCATGGGTTAAATGGAAAATTTAACTCCCAGTTGATGAAGAACCGATAAGCATGTTATCCAGCCACCATGAACAATGAAGTGTAGGGTAAAGCCCTCACCTGCAGGCTTTACCAGAATTGGGCTCACACTCGAGCTTGTGCTGACCCAATTATTTTTTAAAAATAAAATCATATATCACGAACTCGTCCTCTCCATGTATTTATGTTTTTAAAATATTTTAATAATGAATGTGTTCAAAATTAAATGTTGATTAAGTGCTAATAAATTATTGACATAATATTAAAGTTATCTGTAAAGTCAGGCAAAGGCGGCACCGGACCCCTGTTTGGTCACATAGGGGACGAGATTTCAGAAAACAGAGGAAAAATAAATAAATACACTGGGTTTCAAGGGGGCATGAAACTGAGTTTGGTGCTAAACCGAGTTTGCCCTGTCCTTTCTTTTCATGAACGCTTTCAACCCATCACTGGTGCTGCTATGTGTGTACTGTAGCTATAAATGTCCTCGAGCCTGGTACATTTAATCCTGAGTCTCAGTATTTCATACCCATATTTAATAAAATTTCATGACTTTGCGCACAACAGCCAGGAAGGAAGGAAGGAAGGAAGGAAGGGATGAAGCATCAAATGAGGGGTTGAAACTCAGGCCCAATAGGGCATGACTTTTAACTCTGTTGTAATATGATGTTTTGATCATCACAATGTGTTACAATGTAATCACAACATCATACCAATGATTATTTCAACACTTAATTCACTTAATTTTGAACACATTGTTCAAATATTGCAAAAGCACTAAAACTTGTGAAAGACAAGCTTGTGATGATCATAGCGTTTCAAAAAATGAAATGCCTGGTTTTGTGGGTACTCTGTCTTTTGCAAAGGCAGGACAAAATTCCTCAGCTGAGGTGCCTTCTGATTACACCAAAATGAAAAGATCAGGGCAGGTCTTTACTCTTTACATCAGGAGAATGTAACAAACCCCACCAGAAATGTTTTTATGGGGGGAGAAAAACGAAGACAGAAAAACCAACCCCTTTCACTAAGTAGTTAGCTTTGGAATGCAAAGAGTGGGGGGAACATCTAGAGAACAATAGTAATAAGACTCTGCCAGCACAAAAAATATCAGCGTCTATCTCCTTGCCATTGGCCATCCAATAGCTGCTTAAGTAGTAGGTACATGGTAGGTCATAGTGTCCAAACAAATAAGGGTACCACACACCCAGATTGGTGGCTAAGAGGTTAAATCAGCAAGGGGTCCTTATTGCAGGCAGTACAAAAGTAGTGTCTTCTTTTTCTCTTCCCTGGCTGACCAATATGCCTCTGCGGGTACCCAGACAAACTTAGGGCCCCTGAAATGCACAACTTGGGCTTGTAACTAGTGTCCATTACAGGCCCAAAACATGCATAACAAGGGACCGATATGTGTCTAGAGCTTGTGTCAAATGTATACATACATGTCCGTGTGTCTTGGCATTGTTGACCTTTTTGAAAGATGATAGGGATCGGGCTAAGGGCAGACAAGGAAAAAAGAAGCAGGCAGTACTTTTGTCCAGGCAACCTGCAATAAGGACCCTTTGCTGACTTACTGACTTCCAACTGGTGGTGGAGCAGAAGTCATGATCCATATGGGATTACCAATTCTAACTCTAAGGCAACTTTTGGTTTATACTTACATTCAGATCTGTCAGACCTGCCACAATACATCCACAATCAACTAATAAATTGTCCACATTCAACTATATATGTTATCAGTTCGCCAACAGCTGGTTGATGTGATGACACAATTCTGTTACCTGTCTGTTCAAAATGAAGCAGTTATAGCAGAAGGATTAAAATGACGTTCAGAGCATCTCCACACACAGCACAAAATTGACCTTTACACACTATTTTGGATGAAAGTATAGCAATCAAATAGTGCGAAACTCAGTTCAGGCCTGCAATGGCAGCTTCATTGGTGATGAGTATGTGACCCTGCAAAAAAAATGACCAAAAAAGTCAAAACATGCCGGTTTGGTTCAGCACATGGTTTTGGCCCTGTATTTTTGGACAAGATGCTAAGGCTGATAAAAATACATGGCTGCTACAGGCACTGCAAATGTCAAAACCTGCTGTTGTTGGTTGGCAAGATAGTTTGATAGGACCAGGTGGGTTGCCATTTGTAGTCTCACACCTATTTGCAGTTCCAGATTTAGTTTTATGGGTGGGGTTGGAAAAAAGTACATAAACTAAACTTTGAAGTGAGAAATATTTTTGCAAGGTCACATACTGAGCACCACTCAAGATGCATAAAGATGCCCGGGAAACAAATGCCCTCCAAGAGAGCAACTTTAAAAGGAAACTACAGTTTGTTTTTGTGCCCAACCAATAATGATCGATCCAGGTGACATTTTATATTGTCTACATTTTCATGATTATGGGTGGGCATGCGGAAATAATTAACACTCTATCCTGGCTTTGGTGAACACTGGTAGAGGCTCAAAGATTTTGTGTATGTAGAGATTCTCTAAGTCATACAGCAATTATATGAATCATTCCATCCTCTAGCTTATGTGAGAAGCAAATAACTTTGATAGTCTGTGCCTGTGTAACTAGACACCGCAAATGTGACAAGGGGAATGGGCAAGGGTTGTAAGGCCCTTCAGATTGAAGTACAAGGGACCAAAAGGAAGAACAAAGACTCCAGCCAAAACATCTACTTACCATGAGGGAGTTGAGTTGAGATGGTCTGCTAATTTTGAAGCTTTGTCTAGCCTGCAAGAGTATGTCACACTACACATGATTACATAGTGGGGAATGATGTAAAGCCTGCCAAGCTTTATTGCTATAAACACACTACAACAAGGACGCAATGAGAGCAAAAATGGAAGGCTGTTATATGCCCAATCAAAACTATGCCCTGCCATATGCAAAAGGTCTAGTTCTGCTACCAAGATTGGTAACACAAGTAATCAACTACTAACAATGAGTTGCGGATCAGAAGTGAAACTGGGAGCAAGTTCCACAACAGGTGGAAGGTGAGATGTGATTAACCTTTTTTGACTCATAGTTAGTGATGCTTGTGTCATTTGAAAGACCATGGAGATTTGTTGTCTAAAGAGATCACTGAAAGTGATCGTGATTGAAGAGGAGACCTTTCAATCCTTTGGCATTCCAAGCTCTATTCACAAAGCATGAAACAAAATCATTGGCTTGTTTAAGCAATCTATTGAGATCTTTATTGCTAATGAGAGGAATCAATTATCTTTGCACATGATCTTTGCACATGTTACTATTGAAGCTACAAAATTATGGGTGGAAAGTGAGTAAGTAGGAGGTTATAAAATAAATAAAAAATGGTGCATATGTAATAACAATAGTTGCAAAGGTCCAAATGTCATTGGAAAGGATGATGTTGAGATGTTGACAAAAGGCTTAGAGGGGGAATGAAAATACCATATGCAGTTGTTCATAAACCAAATAGACTTTGCAAGTCATAGAAACAAGGTCATCATGCGCAGTATCATGTGTTTCTTAATACACTATCATTGGTGGGTAAAATATGGGGATAACTATTGAGTTGTTGCATTAAGTATAAACATGATGAAGAAGGTCAAGTGTCAATGGATGGTGAAACCTTAACATGATCCAAGGGGCAACTAAAAGAAGGTTAATGAATATAAAAACATGAAGATGATTAATTGTGCTATTAGCCAAACTCCTTCCCTTAAACCCAACCAAGGAAGGATTTGAGCTCAATAGGCATTGGACAATTCATCAAAATGAATATGGGATAGGGTGTGAGTGGTGCAATTGTTTTAAAATTATGTCCTTAAAGCCAATTGACCTTTTACACAAATTGTTTAAACAAGAGAACAACATGAACTAGAGGTGGCAAAATTTTGCATGTTGTTTCCATTTTTTATTGAAAAGAAATGCAAAAGTTGGGCCTTGCACAACATAACAATTAAGATTCCATGTTGAAGGTGATTTGCTTTTATCTCATTCTAAGCAATAAATTTGAATGTTGATACATCTTGAAGCAAAAACTCATTGATGAAAGATGATATTAATGAATGAAAATCAATTGAGACACCAAATTTGGTATATCATCAAAGGAGTGATAAACATGGCTAGGGGAACAATGTTAACTAGTAAGCTTGATAAAAATCATGCAACACATTTGCGAAATTATATAAGGGAAACAAATAATTATTTTTTAAGTAGCTAGGTATTTAAATGTTAAAGAGACCAAGGCATTCGACTTTTGAAATTTTGTCATCAACAATAGATGAAAATAAACAAAAAGGGAAATTGGAGACTAAAAATCAAAAGGCTTTGAAATGAATCAAACTGTCACTTTGATGTGTACCCATGGTTGATAGAATGACAATAATACATTCGAGTTCCAATTATGATGATTATAACATATCAAAATTATTATTACATAAAACAAAGGATAAGTTGAACGATGTCACTTCATGCAACACGCAATCCTTGAAACAAATGCCCCTCAACATCAAGTTGATTATGCTTGGCCCATTTGCAAAATGGCCTAAACATGAAGAAAATCAAATTTGCATGAGATGCCACAGACAACTATTTCACAACCATTTGTTCAAGGAAAAATTCAAATGGGTGAAGGCAAAATTACATTAAAAAGGAATCACAAAGTTGATCAATGGATAAATTTAACAAATATCCTATGATGATTGTGAAATAAGCCTCCAAAAGGTTAAGCACGATGAAACCATGGGTTCTTCCAAATACGTGCATAACACAATGGGCATTATATCCTTATGCAATGTGAAACCAAAGCTAAAATACTCGTCACTAGAAACAACTCAAAAAAATTCAAGGTAAAACATTCATGCAAATGTTGAAAAACCACATTTTGAAAACCACAAACTAATCAATGAAACATTTGATTGAATTCCCCTTTAAACAATCTAAAAGGACTTAAAACTATTTTTGAAGAGTGGGTATGCCTATCAATAGGCATAGTCTCCTTCCTATTGGTAATACCTCTTTTTTTTCTAGGAAGGTTATTGATTGATGTAAGGTGCCCTTTAAAGACATTCTTGAATTTTTTTGATGTTTTATAGAATGGTCAATACCCATGCTTTGAAAAGGTTAGTGGTTATTTTTTCTTGATTTTAAAAAATCAAACTTTGGAAATTTTGTTGTAATTGATATATCAAAATTTAAGAGGATGTATATCAAGATATTTAAGGAAAAGGTATGACTTGTCAAGTTTTTTATTGAAAGCAAGATGAAACTATGTTCACAAATAACACTTGGTGAAATGGTATGAATGTATAGACATTGTTTTGAAATTTTATAAATCTAACATGCATCCAATCATTTAGGTGCTAATTTTAAAAACATATTAAATTAGATTATTATGTTTCAAATGTGCTTCTTGGAAGTAAATTGGATTTTATTACTTTTGATATATTAAAAAATGTTTTTATGTATAAATTAAAACATTAAAAACTTTATAATGTAAGATAACAATAAATGTCCCTACATCAAATTAGTAAGTGTAATGATGTTGTTTAATGATCTTCTTAATATTCATAATAATTAAAATAGTACGCATTCAACTTTGATGACATGACCTTAAATCTAGAAGTGATTTTGGTATGTGTTATATTATATTCACAACAAAATAATGAAGTTAAATGTCTCAGAAAATAGTTGAGGGCGCTATTCATACATGAAATCAATAAAATCACAATTTATTAAAACCAATATGGAGTGTTCATGACAAAGGGACTTTTTTGTTAGACCATATAATGGGTAGCATCATGATTATTTTCATTGTAATTGCATTAAAATTAGCTCAAACCTAATTCTCTTATAAGGTCACCAAGTTTAATATTGTTTTGATTGAAGTGGGTGTCATCTTAGAATTATTATAGTAAAATCATTTTTCAAAATTTAACTAATTTTCATGGAAAAATATTGTATAAATGCAATAAGTTTTGCTCTATTGGTATGAAAACTGTTAAACAAGGACATTGCCTTATTGAAAGTTTTTTGGTCATACCAAAAGCATAGCATAGGGCCCATGATTTAAGAGGGTTAGTTTATGGTGTGATCACGAACAAACAAAAGCCTTTTGTGATATATGAATGGATCTCACAATTTTGTGAAGTTGCATTTCCAAAACTTTGCATAGGAAGAGGCATTGGTAAATGTGAGTTGCCACTTACTAGGCATTCAATCTATAATATGTAGATAGTGTTTCAAATGTCATTCAAATGATGGGTAAGGTTGAAAACATAACTGTGCAATCATTGACATTCAAAACTTAATTAAAAAATACATTAAAATAAACTCACCTTATTTGTGAGGGTGTTAAGACACATTGAAGATTATATTCAATCTTTTGGTTAGGTTAAATTGTCCACAAAGGTTCATGGAAAACACATGTAGATCATGAGAAAATGAATGGATAGGTCACTATCAAAAAAATTGAAACAACAATGAAGTGAGGTTGGTACAATGGTGGATTTGCAAAAAAAGAACAAATTTCCTATTGCCCCCTTTGTACATCATGCTTCTAAATGTGAAGAAACAACTCAAATCACTTCAATTATGAAAGGTGATATTGTATTTGAATTTTTTTGAAACTTCTTTTGCAAAAAAAATCTTGTTGTCTTGTGAATGTCATAATGACATCAAACTTGATTTAAATATGTGAAAATGTATTTCAGAGTTGTCATGACCTTAACTTTGACTTTTTGATGACTCTTAGAAATGATAATGAAAATTCCTTTGTTGGAATGAAAGGAAGGTAAAGTGATAATATAAGGAATTGGGTTGAGTGAAAATCCTAAACATGGCAAGGGCCAAGGAAAGTGAAACATTCATCTAAACAAATAGCAAATGTTGAAGGTCAAAAGGACGCATTTCCAACATGAATTGGATTATTTTGTGGATTGAGGTTCCTTGGGATTCATTAATTTTTTTTTTTAATTGATGATTCAAATACCAACCAAATGGGAAAACATTTTTTAAATTTAAAATAACTCAAAGAGTTACAAGAAACTTTTATTTCATTTCCAAAAAAAATTGTTTCCTTTCCAATATAATCATTTGAATATTTGGGATAAAAAATGTCCCAATTTGTTTCATGCATTCATGTATTGCAATTTTGAAGGGACAAATGCCAAATTAAAGAACATGACATGGCCTTGGAAAGAGTTTGACATGAGTTACAAGAAAATGGCTTCAAATGTATTTTGTTGCATTCTTAGGAGTTCAATGAACCCCCAATGTCATGGGACACTTTGGCTTCTTGATTTTGACAAAAGATTTTGGGAATTTTGTCATTTTGATAACATGTCACCACTAGGACATGCAAATTATAAATTAAAAAATAATAACACCAAACCATGGTTGAATTTGTGTGAACTTGTCATGGGTTGACCAATTTTGGCCCTAATTACAGTGAAGGGCCTCTTTGTTTATTTTGTGTAAGTTGACATGAATAAGATATCCATGAAGTGCACAACATTGTCTTAATCGTCCCAAAGTTCTCATTTCCTTATCTTGGTTATGAAAAACTAAAGAATGCACTTTAGATTTTTTAATTTAACATTGAAGTTTATAGTTTAAAACAACCTGAGGTTACATAGTTAAAAATAACCTACGATTAAATAACTTTGAATAGTTTGGAATAACATAGAATAACAAAAAATAACATAGAATGGAATAGTCTATAATAGTTTTAAATACCTAAGCTAGCATAACATATAATACCCTAAAGTGAAATAACCTATAATAACAAAAAAATAACTTAAGTTATAACAACTTTGAATAGTTTAAAGTGAAATAGTTTTAAATATCCAAAAATAATTTATGGTGGAATAATTTATAATAATGTAGGGTATAATAACTTAGAATAACCAAGTGTGAAATAGTTTTAAATAATTTAATTTAGCTTACATTAACTTAAGAATAACCTATATTGTAACCTACATTAGCTTAAAAATAGCTTAGGATTATTTAGGGATCTAACATATGATAATATGCACATAAGTTAAGAAAAGAATGTGCACAATAATATATGATGAGAAATCATTTCACTTATTTAACTAGTGGTTCAATGTTTAAAACTTGTTCCTTAAGCATGGAGATGAAGGGAGGTGAGGGGTTCAAACCTTCACATTTTCACCTTAAGTTGAGAAGTTAAATTAATTTAGGTTTGGAAGTGCTTAGTTTAGCCTAAATGGCTAGGTGTTTAGTTAACTCAGCTATTAACTATGAGGTTAATCTAATGAATTAATTGTCGATGAATTTGATTAAGTAACTTTTTAAATTAATTATTAATGAATTCAATTAGAATTAATGAATTTGCTTGTTCATAACAACTAATCCATGTTCATTAAAGATTTGGCTACTTTTGCCATAATACTAAATTTGTCCAATTTCACTTAATATCTATTGGAATACAGAGTGAATGAAGACACATTGGTGTAGTGCCCCTTGGTACCTTTTTAATTTAATCCATTATACTCATATGTTCATCAATTTCCCAATCTTTATAACAATTACATTCAACTTCCCAAACATTAAAATGTATATCCCTCTTTTGCTTGCCTTTCCTCGTTATTGGAATATCCCATGGCAACTTTTGTAAACCACCTTTTGCCACTACCCACAACTAATGACTTAATTGAAATAATCTTTCACTTCAAAATTTATATTTTTGAAACATTAAAATGTCTATGCTAAAAAGTTGGTCCTTGTAATATAGCCATAGTTTTAAAATAACTACAAGGTCATTCAACCTTCATACATTGTGTATGCATGGACAAGGTATGCATACCATGAAGGACAAGTGTATGCATACCATGAACTAGTTGTTTTAAACAATTGTTAAACCCTAGAAACAAAGCTTTTATAAATTCTTAGGTCTATAGTCTCACCAATTCTTGATGTATCAAGACCAACCATTTGGGTTTCGTGAATCGTGAGGAAGTCTCCCTTTACTTGTGATGTCCTTTTATTCTCTTGAATTTCTAGAATTTCATCCAAAGCTACCTTATACTTTTTGTTGAAGATTTAACTACTAACATCCCATTATTATTATTCCCCCTTTGCACCAGATTTTGGCACAAAATAGTGGGATTAGAGAGTGGGATTCTTAAGCAATCACCTCCCTTCCTCCTCATTTACTAACTACCTATCTACTCTCCTTTTCATCCTTCCTCTTCTTATGTAAAGAGCTCCAAGTATCACTCTATAAGCTACCATTGCACTTTTGTTTATCTATATCCTAGAATCCCCATCAACTAGCTTACTTGTTCCTTGATAACTTTACTTTCATGGCCCTTGTTTAAACTATATGCAATGCATTACAATTTTGTTATAACTTTTCCACTAGGGTCTTGTCCTTGTTTGTAAGGTAGTTTTCTTGCCCCAACTTTCCACTTTTCATGTGGATGCCTCTTGACAACCTTAAAAATTTGGATGTTAGTTCCCATATATGTTAGTTGCAACCTACTCGTCTTTGATATAATCTATTTCTTATTCACCATCTTGGTGAAACATTTTTTGTCTATCATTTTGTGCCCTTCTATCTTTCCTTTTTCTACCTTATTGATTGGCTACCTAATGTCATTCACATTCCCCTTGAGGTAGAGTCTCGCAATTGTTTCCCTTCTTCAAGTATCATTTCTTCCCTTTATGTGGTTTAATGTTTTTATCCATGTGATGACCTATTCATCTTCTAGCTCTTGACTTATTCATGTTCCCTTTCCCATTGATTTTCATTGCCCTTCATTTTGCTTCAACTACAAAGGGGCAATATTTCATTTGATGAAAGCTTCAAAACAAAACCTACATTTAATTAGCAATTAGTCATAATCAATTAACACAAATGGCAATTTCTCTAGTAGCTTCATTCTTCACTTCTAAGGGAATTCCCCATTCGTCCCCACTACCATTGCAACACAAAATTGTTGCTTAAATGAATGATTAAAACTTGGTCAAAACCTAATTAGCTCCCAAGGTTGGAAATAATCTCCCACTCAACTACCATGAACTTTGTTGGGAGTTTTTAGAAAGTGATCCAAGTTGGGATATTTATCTTTTAAATTGGTTTGTCTACATTAAAGCCAAGGACCATCCTTGAAGGATGCATAGTTCCCAACTTATCTTGAAAGGAAAGGGGTCATGATCAACATCAAAACCTTCTACATGGTGGTTTAACCATCCATCTTCAACAAAAGATTGCCCATTCTTAATGAACAATAAAAAATATATATGTTCCTTCCTTTGATCTTTTGGTTTGGATGGGCTTATCAAGAGTTGGAAAGCTTAAGGGGATGACTTATCCACCACAAAAGTTGCAATGAACGAATGATTCTACTAGTATTCCATTTATGTTTTGACAACATTTTGATTAGCTGTAACAAACCTTTTGGTTTTTTTAAACATAAAACTAATGTAGTTACAAGAGAACCCTAGTGACAAAATCTCAACTAATGATGCTTTGGTGGTTTTGAGAAAAAGCTTCCCTCCTTGCTTTTCCAAGAACTCCCATAGTCCACGATTCCAACCAATATAGTAAAAGCCCTGGATTGCAAGCATTGCGTCAACAAAATTCTTGTTTTGATTCAACTACGCATAATCCACAAATGAATGCCCCTCAAACTAATAGTGAACCATTCACCTTAGCCACACTTTGTTTCTCATATTTATTTTCTTCAACTCGAACATGACTGACATCACTTCATGCTAACATAAACGTATTCCCATTTTTTTCACCCTTCAATTTTCCAACAATCCTAACACAAATCCTAAGCATCTCCACTTCTCCCACACAAAAAAATGATCTTTAGTGAATGAAAAAGACACTTGTAAAATATTTACAAGGTTCAATCACACAAAATAACCCTCAAAGATATATGGTTAAACCTTCATTCAATGTTGAAACCAATTGTTTATATAAACATGGTATCTCCCCTTAAATCCATATACTATCCATGAAATTCACTTTTAGGCATTAATGTAAGCCTCCCTTCTCAATTGTGACAAGTAGGTGATATATGTTTTCAATTGCATTCCATGTGTTGTGGCCCCATAAGCCCTAACTATGGAGCCAAGAACCCTTGTGCTTCCTCTTTTTCCCTCCAATTGTATTTTTCCTTTGTTTTGGTTCATCATCTCCTTCCTTATTCTCATGTTTGTTATGATTTATGTGTTGAATTTTGTTCTTCTAGTTGCAATGCACCCACATGGTTATGCACCCACAAATTTTTAAGGTTTTGCACTTGTTTAGTGTACATTTGTGTACCTTACATTTTCATCAAATTGACATGTTGAAAACATCAAAGTAACTAATGAATTGTGTCACATTTTGAAGTCATCAAAGCCTTCTTACTATGAATGGAAACAAGCTCAAAAAATTTCAAGTGAAATGAGCCATAGGATTAGTACTTGCCCTAACTATTTTTAACTAAAGGAAAAGTGGAGTAATTTTGATGATTGTCCTCTTCCTAAGGCTAGTTGCAATTGGTGATGGATGGGAATGAAGGATCTAGGGAATTACAATAGATTCTTGGAGGGGTGTGTGCCTTGCATTTTTGTTTTGAATAGTCTTATGTTTTTACATAGGTTTTGGAAGGAGTTTAGTTTTGGAAAAGAAGGCATGTGAAGTTTTGTTGAGATGTGTAACATGTTAGTGGTGATTATTTGCAAGTATGTGGTGTGGAGCAAAAGAGTTCATAAATAAGATGCAATGTTGTTATTATCAATGACATTCAAATTTCATTGGAGTTTTATGTGAATTAGGAATGGAATTTGGATTTTTAATGGTGTATAAATGTGTTAATAGGAATTGAGACTTTAATTTCATTACACAAGTTTCCTTGCATTATGTAAACCCATGTAAATAAAATTAAATTAGGGAAAAAAAAAAGGTGAAATTGCGGATTAACAAAAAATTATAGGTTGTGAGGATGAGTATGAAATCAAAGTTGAATCTTTCTGAAGAAATGGGAGCATTTTACTATCTTCCTAAGATATTTGAAAAGAGGGTTTGATTTTGGGAAATGGGAAATATCTTAGTGTTTGAAACTTCATATGTTATTAGTTACTAAAAACATTATTAAAGGAGCTTGTTCTTGTGGCAAATTTGTTTAACAATTTATCAAAGAAGTCAAAATTGGGATTGTGATTTTGAAGGTTAATGGGCAATGAATAGAAATCTATGTGGGATTTATCATGGGTGGATGCATGAACGAAACCTATAAAAGTGAACACTAAAAATACTCATCCATTTTCTTCTTCTCATACATTATAGTTGTTGCATACATGATAATGATAGAAGAGCTTTCTACAAACAAGAAGAAGAAGGGATTATCAATTACCTTAGGTATTTGTGATAATGTGCATTCTTAATTTCTTCAAAATGAAGATATTGAATTAATGTAAATAACAGAAGTGATAACTTTGTTTCATTGTGTGGAACTGAGGAGTATGTTTGGTGGATTGATCTTGGCCCAAAAGTTGTTGATCTATGATGTTGTCCATCTTGTATCCAATCCCTTAGGTTTCTATTACTACTAATTTTTTAATACAATTCATTTTATTCACATTTGAGAGGTCTTCATGCCTATGCCAAAATGTATGGCATAACTCCAATGTTCATTGTTTGATACATGATTGAAGTTTTCATATTGAACTAATTACCACTATTAATTATTTTATTTTATTTTTGTAGAAGATGGTTTTAAGATAAAGAAGATACATTGTGAATCCAAAGGTGTCAAATCAAGGGTGCCAAGTTGAAGGAAGTAAAGATTGAAGGTGTCAAGGTGGAGGGTACCAAAATAGAAGGTGTCAAGCCAATAGTCTATAACAAGTTGGTATGTTTAACGATTAGAAAGTTAACTATGCCATGGAGTTGAGGAATTACATAACACAAATGTAGAACTATCAAATAGTTGTAGTTGTTTTTAAATATGAAAGAAAATCTTTATGTTATTAGGGGATTTGCAAATAAATGGTATTTTAAAAGCTTACAACCTTAAGTGGAGTTCATTGATGTTGCGATCAACATTTAGAAATGTGTGTGTAGAAAAGATGAAGGTCTCAAGGAGGGAGCTTTTCAAATTATGTTACTAGTTTTCATTGTGATACATGGGACCATTGGATGGGCTTGGCTTCATTCCAATTTCAACAATCATTGATGATTAGTTGTTATTAAAATTGGCAAAATGCTTTTGACAATGGTAATTGAGTGCTTTGAACTTACTTGATTAACCAAAAAAACCCATGCCCATCTTAAATTAACCTTGAAACAAGTACGCAATATTAAGCGTAACATTTGATGCATGTGCTAAGGATTGGTTCTTCCCCATTTGAGATGATAGACATGTGGATGTAGTTTAATGGAAAGGAAAAATATTTGAATTAAAGTTAAAGTTTCATATGTGAACACATGATTTCATCACTCCTTTTCATCCTTGTTATAACACTAAGTTCAAAATTTATGAAGTTACAAAGTAGTATATTTATGACAACATATATGACTATGTATTGTGTGATCATATGTGACACAATGATTACATGACTTCATACTTAATTCAAACACATTTGGCATTTATGACTATCTCCATATGGATGGAAATTGTCATGACTATGATAAAAATATAGATTGTGGTTTAATTATACTTTTATTCATTCATTCATTATTCTCTTTTTTTTCCCCCCAAAATTGGGTTGCTTTATTAAATAAAAAATTGTAAATTAAAAATTGTAGGTTAATTTATTTTTTACATGTAAATTTACAAATTTTAAATGTAATTTCTTTAATTTCACATGCAATAGGATTATTTAATTTTCATAAATGAAGTTACTTCACATATGTAATTATTCCATTAAAAATCAATTATGTTATATCAAAAAAATTTAAACACCATGGGCAATCTTTTAATTTCATGTCATTTTTCCTTTAAAAAATGAAACTTGGTTTGTAACACGATGAACCCTTTGGTCATGGGTAAAATAGTCCACTTGAAAACATTTTTAAAAATAAGCCCTTTATTATGACATACATTCCAATATTCGTTAGATTTTCATGCAAGCGCTACAATTAACACCCAAATTGAAACTTAGTAATTGCTCAAACAAAGGGTCAATAATATGACACAACAGCAAGCTAATAGAGCTTGAACATGTACCCTAATCATGTAATCTCAATGATTATGGAGGTAATTGTTTATGCATAACCACATCACATAGTTGTGCATACTTATCTATTTCACATGCATCAAGTTTATTATTATTGTCCATTTTTCATAAATTATCAATAAAGTTTGTCAATCATTGTCCAACTTTCATCCATCATGGATATTTTCAAAATCACTTAGAAAGGTTTTATGGACAATGAGCTTCAAGTATGATTCCATTGGACATTTGTTGGCCTAGCCTTTTAAATAAATAAAAATGCATTAGTGCAACATGTTTTTTGTTTAATGAACATATGAGGAATGACTTTGCAACATCGCCATATTCACCTTGTATCATATCATGTTAAAATATTTTCATATTATTAAAAAAAAAAGTGTGCATGCTCATTACTTCATGTTCATGTATATGTATTTATGAATGGTTGGAAATGTGTTTGAAAGCTTGTTATGTTATAAATTTGTCAGAAACTTACCAAGCTTCATAACTACGACATATAATTTTTTTTGCAATATCCAATTTTCATAGGTTCATAAAAAAATCACATGAATTTCAAGCTATGGTTAATATGAATGATGTTTTTACATATTTGATATCTTAAATATTAAAACAGATGAAACATTGTTTTTGAATGACACATGTAAATGTTCATGCTTAATATACAAAGATTGCATAATTTAATGCAAAATTATGTTTTGATAATTGCACATATTTAGTTAAAATGTAAATCGTAAATATTTCACATCAAAATATCATAAGTAGAAAATAGACAACATTTGTATAGAAGTAGTTTTTTGTTCGTGCCATTTTTACACTTTGAAAATCATATTTTTGCACACACATATTGTTTTACAATTTTTACACAATTTTTATTAAAATTTTGTGAGATTAGAAGTTTGTGATGTTGTAATTAATGTTGGTTAGTTCTTCCTTTTTAAGAACACCTTTGATCTTGGTATTAACACCTTTTTTTTTGGGTAGGCTTTTAAAGTGTATGTTTGAGCCTATTTCTTCGAAGTTTTGAACCCATGGTTTGAGTTGGGCACATTTTTTCAAGTTCAAGAACCTTTGGGTTAACTACTTGGTTCCTTCTGAGACATAGAGTGGAGGTAGGCCTAACGCCCAATTTTATGATGGGTATTCATATTTTTCCCCTTTCAATGGTTGGGACATCTTTTTCTTTTTCTTTTTCTACCAAGGAAATTGGATGTGCAATGCATGGTCATAACCAAGAAGGAACAAAACAAAATTTTGTTTCAAAACCCTTTTAAGTTGATGTTCAATAAATATAACAAAAAATGCAAAGTGGGTAAAGTGCATCTCAATTCATATTTTTATAAAAAATAAAAATTCTATAGATTCTAAAAACAATGTGTATTTTAATATTGTGGTTGGTTTTGGAAAGTTAAACACCAAAATCCAATTAACATTCATTGGAATTTGGATTGCTTATTATTGATTTGAGTAATTTGATGTGGGTACATCTTATATTAATTCTTTTAAAAATCTAAACTTTGAAACAATCATGAGCAAATAAAAGTTCAAATGAATTTTTAAAATATCTATAGACATGAAAGAAGGTTGTTTGTTTATTTTGTTCAAATGGTTCATGAAACCAAGGTCATAACGACACAAGGAAAGCTATTAAATTTGAAATTTTGTATTCTTAGAATATTAAAAATGGCGAATAGTTGTAGAAGGGCACAAGTTGTCAACATGAAAGGCATGTAGTTAGAATACACGATAAATTTGCATAATATTATATTACCTTGATGCCAATTTTTGTAAAAACATTTCGTACTAAATGCTAACATATTAGATTCTAGTTGTGTATGTATCAATTATCAAAATGTTTTTACTAAATCATATATATGTCTTAACAAAAAATGTAATTAACTCTCAATATTTATTAAAAATTTCATATGTTAAAGATGTAAACTAAAAAAGTAAGTATAACATTTGGTGTATATGTGGTATGTTTGTAAGAAGTGACATATTTAAAAATTTTAAATATAAATCAACCTAGGATTTGAACCTAAAAAAATATGCCCAATTTGCGCATTGAACGGAAAGGAGATTGGTAAAACTAATCAAAAGAATTGCACATAGTGCATACTAGATTTCAATGATACATGTGTTAGTATTTCAATTTACAACAATGTTCACATTTTCTAAAAACCATGGCAACATAGGTTGTATGTCCGAGGGTTGAAGATTGTTAACAATTTTCAAAAAAATTCGACTTGTGACTTTAGATAACATTACATTAATCCTTGTGCAAAAAATTCATGAATATGTATCATCACTTTGGATGATATCATTGCACCTTGGGGTTTGTGCCCTGTAATTGCATAACCTAACATTAGAGGAAATGATGTTTTGTAAATATGTCTTTGAGAATCATACTTGTTTTGAATTGATTTTTTCTAAACTATTTGCATGTACCCTAATGGATTGAGTGTAACGGAATGCTACAAACATTATCTTTTGAATTGACCTCTAACTTTGTTATGATTCCAATGGTTCCATTTGCAACACAACTTCTAAATCAATGTTTTAGTCAACATAACCAATGCTCCCAATGCAACATGTTGCATGTGATTGAATCTTTTATTGTTCACCCAAGATTGAATGTGTTCAACATTCCTTGCATTTGTCTCCAATTGAATAACATAAATTTGGTCAATTGGAAATTTCTTGTGAAAAATCAAATCATTGTAATAATCAACATCCTCCTAATGTGTGCAAAGTATTGTTGTTTTGTCATCAATGTATTGTTTTACTAGTTCTTCATCAAAATAACAATTGTTCAAAACGGATGAAATTTCTTCTTCCATTGGTGTTCGACAATGGATTGTGTTAAAAAAAACAATACTCTAGATCTTCAACATGTCGTATTAAAGTTTCCAAAGTATGATACGTTCCAAAAATACAATCAATCGCATCATAAACATAATGTTTTTGGCAATAAAATTTTGTGTCAAATAGATGGCAATGACATATTGTTGGAAGTTGTGCATGATCACCCACCAAAATCACTAATTTAAAATGATATGGTTAATTTGTATCATTTTCAATTTTTTGTAGTCTAGTTTCAATTAAAATATCCTCGTCATCATTAACATTTCATCAATAATGATGATGTCAACTTCTTTGAAAATTTGAAATTCAACACTTAATTCTTGTAATGGTCGAACACATCCTTTGCATTGTATATGAAAAGTGTTATGGACGGTTGAAGCTTTTGAACTATGCCTTGATGTTACACATCATGTTGTTGCAATTAGGATAACCTTGTTTTTCAATAACATATAGTATTTGGTCAAATATCGAATGAAAAATGTCTTTCCACTACCATGAGTTCTTAACATAAAACATGTTCACAAATAATGAATATGCATAGATATAAAAATAATTAACTATAAAATATAGTAAATATGCATAATAATTTGTATATTTTAAATATATAATATATAATATTAATATTAATATTAATTGCCATAATATATCTTTCATACATGCAATAGAAATATGCATAACTTCTAGGTGGTAGTTACTTTTAAATTTAAAATGAAATAAGTTATGCACCTGAAATGTTATGCAAACCATTTGTTTTGAAACAAATGATGTTGAATATATGCATTTGTTCATGTGACAAAATTTTATTTTCCAAAGAATCACCAACATCATGTATCCAATAATTTGGATCAATTAGACCAATTTGTGATCCAACACATGTAACATCAATATTGATATTGATTAATAAATTTTGTGAATTCTCAAAAGATGTTTTTCCAAAAGCTTGTTGTATATCTAATTTTTCTTTTCATTGTCATGTAAGGCTTTTTTCCCATATTTAGATATGAGGTCTTGCAAACAATTAAAAGTCTTCACAATACCACGAACAAAACATCCATGATCATGCTAGATTTGATGGAGATATCAATTCGTGTTATTAAGAAAAAAACAACATTGTTTAACAATATGTTGAAAAAAATGGTTCAACATGTTTGTCAGGATTGAAGTTTGTGAACCACACTAAGTGGTCACTTTTATATAAGAAAATCCTAATTTGTTTTTGCCCAAACATGTCTTCTTCTTCAATTCTTGTTATTGTGGAGAAAATTGTTTCCAATACTTTGTAAATGTGTATTGGGCCATGTTAAAAGGTTGTGCCCAATATATATCAATGGGATGAAATCCAAGTCTTTGGGATTTAGTCACCATTTTTGTATGCAAGTTTGGCAGTTTTGAATCAACATACCTTGCATTAACACTTTTTGATATGATTGGGATTTGTAAACATGAGAGGGTTGCTTCAGCTGAAGATGCAGGTTTAGTTGTTATTATTCCTAAAATCAATTGAAGTTGCAAAGGGGTTGCATCAACTAATCCCAAACTTTTTGCACAAACGTCATCCAATTTAATAGTGCCTTGTGGTTCACATTTCATAACATATTCAAAAGGTAATATGACCAATATGAAAATGTGATTTGTTGAATGTTCATGTGTGCACCCCACAATATCAATGTAGTACAATGATAAGGCACCACATTTTAATCTTCAAAAATGGATGATAGTATTGCCACATGGTTCATAAGTAGTTCAAACAAGTCAAAAACCATGTGAATATTTCAAAAAATGATTAAAATTTGATACTTAAATATCCACTAAAATGTGAATATCATGTTTATAATGGAAAAATATGTTAAATGAAAAAATTGATTGCCATGGAATAGATATTAAAAGTTCATATTAAAGTTCACATTTTAAAAAACTTCAAAACATTTTTGAATAATCAAGTGTTCAAAATAAGAAGAATTTTGCAAATATAAGATTAGGGACTCTCTTAATAGTAAATATTGTTGATTGCACAAATATAAAAATGGTAATAAATGAATAATTAACTCAAAAATCACACACTTGATTTGAATTTTTTTGACCCACCTTTGCATGATTGGATGTTGAACCACACGTTGTTCGGCAAATATAATAGTGGGAAATCCGTATTTGCAAGTTCCAATATGTTTATTTGTTTTGCATTATGAACCACATTGATGCATTTGTTTTCGTTCCACTAACTTGAACAATGTCAAATCATGTTCATTGTCTTGCAATATGAATTTTCCAAAATGTTCATCAATAATAGTAGGTACTATTGCAACTATTTCATTTGTGATGCGAACAACATCAATGTCATTTATCCATAATATGATGTGTGCATGTACAAAACCTAGGCGAAAGTACAATACAAATTTAGATAGTTTTGGATTATTGTTAGCATAAATGGAATGTACCATAAAATGAACATATATTTAATAAAATTAAAAAGCATAATTATTTCAATGAAAAATATGATTATATTATTTGACTTATGGTTGATTATTATTATACAAATGTTTTCCAACAAGTTATACAATATTAAACTTGTTATAAATTCAATGCAATATGTAAGTGTGTTTTGATAGTAAAATTTGACAAAGTTTCAAGCTCTATGTTGTTGGATTTAAGTGTTTAATACATGATTATATCAAAATGTACTTGTTTACTATTTTGTTTATGTTAGATTAATTATGTTTTCACCCACCTCGATGTTGCAACCCTAATCATGTTATATGATGTTCAACAATGCCAAGAATGTTTTCACCACCAAGAACATAGGTTGACATGAAAGCTTGCAACCTTGTGCAAAATAATGTCACACATTTAACTAGGCAATCCTTCCAAGAAAATGTGTTATTGAAAAACATAACAAGATTTTCAATGTCTTCAATTTCTTTCCATCTCAAATTTGATGTTTCATTAGAAGTCAAAATGAGGAAAATATGAGGCATTCCAAAATTCTCCACCATCACCAATAACTCTTTGAATTGGATATGATGCCATTGTGGTATTAGTGGAATAGAGGATGGTAACTTGGACTTTATAATATTTTTGAAAACATCAATTTTTGACCATTAAGGATGTTGACGTTTGAATCTTTGTACATCCCTTCTCCAAACATAAATGTTTTGTAGCATTCAATAGTTGAATTGCTTGTTGCACTTAGTACATCAAGAGTAAATATAGTGGATATAATAAAAAATAAAAAATAATGTAAATAATTTATGTTTCAAATAAGACAATAAACCACCAATTCCATCATATGCCCCACATCCATGTGGAAATAAGAATGGGAATAATGCGTTTTCAAGTGACATGTTCAATGTTGGAGTAGTGCACATGCCATCTTCTCGAACTAATAACCTTTTAATCTTCAAAGGGTTGTCATTGTTGCACATAGTTAATTATCCAATTTCAAAAACATCGTCAAAATTGTGAGGAATTCTGGGACACATGTCAAAAAGTAATGACAAATTTTGAATCAAAGGTTCCACATCCATACTTGAAAAAGGCCTTTCACCAGTACTAGTTTTTGCAAGTATTTCTTATACAATTGAAGAAAATAAAACACATATTCCATGAGTTGGATTTGGTTTCTCAATATTGGTGATGTATTTTTGTATAAGTGGATTTGAAGACAAATTTTGGTGCAAAAGATCTTTGAGGGCTATATTAACATCTTTTTATGTACTAATTGGTTGAAATTTGGAATTTCAATAGAATAAAGGATTTTCAAGTAACCCAAATGGTTGTATTTGGTCATGCATGAATCCATAATTCCATTGACATGTCAATAAGTGAAAGAAGTTGAAGCCACAATGGATTGTTAGTAAGGATTTATTTCATATAATCCATGCTTTCAAATATAACATATTTGATCCATTTTGGTTGTTCATAAATTTTAATTCATGCATTGCATACATGCATGTGCAAACCATCATTAGTGGTTGTGTATGTAAACATAATAATGTTTGAACAACCATATGGGTTGCACCAACAACAATTCCGAATGTATTCAAAAAAACAATAAAATGTGTTCCTTGAAGGTGTAATTTTGTGAATCCACAAAATCCATAACATTTCATATCCTTGATGAATGAAGATGTACATTTATTCCAATTTGAATGATGCTTCAATTTCAATCCATGACCTATCAAGAGGTTTGAAAACCTTTTATCATTTACTTATATAGTTTTGTCATTGACATCTTCGTTTCTTTTGTTATTTCATTTTTTATTTATGAAAATGACTTGGATCACATTATATATGATGATACCACCAACTGCATAGTCCAAATAAATAACATGTTAAATTAGAGTCCTAAAACTATTTCAAGCAAATAATAAGACAATGCGAAAATAAAAGTATTTGGAATTGGGCATACTTATATTTTATGAATAATCATAATCCATAATCACTAAAATATCCAGATTCCATACAAGTGGTTTTTTAATGATATGTATAATTATAGGCTATATAATTACTTGGAAATTATGAATTAATCCATATTAAATAGGATTAATCATTTTTGTTGAATTTAAATTTATTTATTTATTTTTTCATTTAAGAAGTTTTTATGAAATATTACATATAACATTTATTATAAATCAATTGATTTTTTTACTAATATCAATTGCCACACATGCTTCAATTGTAATTATAATTATTACCCATGACACCTTTTTCCAAAAAAATTTAAATTTCATCAAAATCAAAATATATGTTTTGCATGTAATCATTCAATATGATTCCTTTCATCTTTTTTTGATGTGATATATAATACTTTGAAAATTATAGATTTATTTTTTTGAAGTCAATTCCAAAATTTTTACTTCACATTCGAAATTATTTAAAATTTATTTTAAAATGCTCATTCAATTGTTTTATATTTTTATTGAAATATGCATATACCATGATTATTAAACCATAATACAACATTAACATTATTTTATTAATCATCAATTTTTATTTAACATGTGAAATTATTTGAAAATTATACTAAAATATTTTATTTTACTGTTGATGTTTATGTTTCATTTGCATATTCAATTTTGTACGATTCTTTTGATTTTATAAAAAGACTCAATGTTATAAGATTTTTAAAAACCTTATTTTCAAATGTCAATTGTAATTGTATTATTTTCAACCTTTATTTTTTTGGGTATATTAAAATAAATTAGTTAGTATCAATTACCACATGACATTCTTTAATCTATTACAACTATAATGATTTTCCATAACACATTTTGCCAAATACTTTCAAATTTCATCAAGCCTAAATATATATTTTTCATGTATTTATTCAATATAATTATTTTCATGTTTTTGTGGTATGATATTTAATGCTTTGAAAATCATAGATTGTTGTTTGGTCATTAGCTACAAATTCTTTATTTCAGATTTGAAAAAGTTTCAAATTCATGTCCATACTAAAACAATCATTCCATTGTTTTATAGTGTTACTGAGATTATGCATATTTCAAAAATATGAAACCAACAAAGCACATTACATCATTCTATCAACTATCAATTAGTTTTATTAAATATGCGAAATTATTTGAAAATTACATAACCTTTTATTGTGGTCATTAATTTTCCTCATTTTTGAAAAAGGTCAATTCTATTATCATCTTTTATAAATTTCATGTGTAAGGTTTTAAAATATTCACATAGAGTGGAAAGGAGATTGATGATACAATAAATATAAATTGCACATAGTGCTTATTAATTTCCATGTTACATTTTAGAATTTTCAAACTTGCACATTTACTTTGAAGATATATATATATATATATAACACCTTATGATGTTTTATCAATTGATTTTATGTTCAAAGTTTAAACACATGTGCAACAATTTAAGAATATATATAAACCCTAAATAATAACTTGTGTTAAAATGAAGATGCCATAAATTGTGAAATACAAATTCCAAGTACATATGTGAAATTTTTGTTCATGCAATTGAATAAAGAGTGTTATGAAATAATTATTATCCCAAAAAATTAATAATAATACTTTAATATATTTTAAGACGAAATTATTTGAAAATTACACTCAAATATGCATTTTACTATTGATGTTTATGTTTCGCTTGCATATTCAATTTTGTAAGATTATTTCGATTTTATTAAAAAAATCAATGTTGTGAAAATTTTAAAAACTTTATTTTCAAATGCCAATTGTAAGTTTACTATTTTCAACCCTTTTTGGGGGGTATATTTAAATATATTAGTTAGTATCTACAAGGAAGGGTGTAGCAAGCAACGAAATGCTTCAAATATTTAGATAAACCAAGTGAACATTCAAACATTTGCCCTACATTCATTCGTGAAGGTACACCCAATTTTCTCATCTATGAAAAAATGAATCTTTCTTTGTTTCTTTAATGTAAATGACTACCATCCAATCAATCAAAATTTTATTTTAAAAAAATATTTATTCCACTGCATATTGTGTAACTAGTTTTAGTAATATTTAGTACTGCAAAACAAAAAAAACAAAAATTATATATGTGTTTGTTCCTTGGAAGCTCAAATAATGTGATTATTAAGGTGCTATTATTGGCATTCCTAATTTGAGAAATTCTATCTATTTGTAATGAATCAAACTCAACTATGGGGGGCATTCCTCATTGGATGAATGGTAGAAAAAAATATTGAGGAAGGGAAAAAAGAAATAAAAAGATAATTTCATTTAATAAAAAGAAGATGGAACTATCTCGGATATTCAAAAAGAGACACATGACAATCTTTAATATATTATATTATAATGATTTTCCATAACACCTTTTGCTATATAATTTAAAACTTCATCAAAGCCTAAATATATATTTTTCATGTATTCATTAAATATAACTACTTTCTTGTTTTTGTGCTATGATATTTAATGTTTTGAAAATCATAGATTTTTTTGGTCATTAGTTACAAATTATTTACTTCACATTTGAAAATGTTTAAAATTCATGTCCATACTAAAAGAATAATTCCATAGTTTTATATTGTTATTGAAATTATGCACATTTCAAGATTATTAAACCAACATAAAAAAATTAGCATCATACTATCAATTATTGGTTAACTTTTTGAAATGTGTGAAATTATTTGAAAATTACATAGCCTTATATTGTGGTCGTTTATTTTCATCACTTTTCAAAAAGATAAATTCAATTATCATATTTTATAAATTTCATTTGCAAGGTTGAAAAATATTAAAACTCATTTTGAGTTTATTACATTGAAATTATATCATATTGATTTGTTTTCATACATTATTTTTGTAAAGCAATTTTTAAAACCTTTTTTTTGGATTTACAAAAGTGGTTATTTATTTAAAATATATTGTGTAATGGATGAGATGAATGTATCATTTATTATAACTAATAATAAATGACCATTTACCAGATTTCTACAAATTAAATTCTAGGGTAAAAATCAAAGGAGGAATTGTTTTATTATTTGGAACATCTTGGGACATTTGAATCTTGGGAACATATTTGGATTTCATAAATACTAGGAGTACATAACATATTGGAACTTGGTGTGATCACATAACATGGAATAACTTCATGTGAACTTAGTGGAAAGATATTTAAAACATCAAATTCTAATTTTAATTGCATTTTTGATAAATGGAGACACAACATATTTTTATGTACTAAACATATTTTTTTGAGTTAATATGAACTTAAATTAGTCATTTAATGAGCATTCAATTTATCAAATTTTTTGTTGTAACTAGGAAAATTATAATATTGTCATTTAACAACAACATGTATGCCATTTGGCAAAAAAATTGATTGCTAGGTATTGTTATAATTCATATGCTTGCATTTTGATATTTCGTGACATATGAATGTAGAAGACTATGAATTGGATAACTAATTTTTTTGTTATTAAATGTCAAGATGCACGTATTTATACCCAATTATAGATATGAAATTGATACTTTGATGTAATTTATATTAGATTTGTTGAACATTGAAGTCATAGACTTAACCTTAAAAAATGACTTACAATATTTGTGCATATTTATATTTAAATGTATATGGTACATGTATTTGGTATATTTGCATAATTATATATTTCTAAATTGCCAAAAGAATAGAACTCAACTTGGGATTTAAACCCATAAAAAATGCACCCAATTTGCACATTGAGTGGAATGGAGATTGGTGATACCAATCATATGAATTACAGATAGTGCATATTAGTTTCAATGTTACATTCTAGTATTTTCAAACTTGCACACTAAATTTGAAGAGAGATATATAGAACCTTATGATGTTTTATCAATTGATTTTTTCATTATCTATTTTGATGCATATATTTTTATTTCCACTGATTTTATGTTCAAAGTTCAAACACATGTGCAACAATTTGAGAATATATGTGAACCTTAAAGAACAACTTGTTTTATATTAATGATGACAATGCCATAAATTATACAATGCAAATTCCAAGTACATGTAGGAAATTTATGTTCATGCAATTCAATAAAAAACGTTATAATTCAAACTTGCACATTTAATTTGAATATATATATATATATTACAATGTTTTATCAATTGATTTTTTCATTTTCTATTTTGATGTTTATATTTTTATTTCTATTGATTTTATGTTCAAAGCTCAAAAACATGTGCAAAAATTTGAAAATATATGTAAAACTTCAATAATAACTTTTGTTATATTGAAAATGATGATGCCATAAATTGTACAATCAAATTCCAAGTATATATGGAAAATTTGTGTTCACGCAATTCAATAAAAAAATCACAATTAATTTGAAAAATAAATAAATTATCTATATATATATACTTTATGATGTTTTATCAATCGATTTTGTCATTTTCTATTTTGATGCTTATATTTTTATTTCCATTGATTTTATGTTCACAGTTCAAACACATGTGCTACAATTTGAAAATACATGTAAACCCTAAAAACTTACTTGTGTTATATTGAAAATGACAATGCCATAAATTATACAATGCAAATTTCAAATACATATTGGAAAATTGTGTTCACACAATTCAATAAAGAGTGTTATAATATTATTATTTTCCAACAAATTATTGATAATACTTTAATATATTTGAAGATGTATAATGATGATGCATATTAGGTTTCATACATGTAAATTTTTTCTTCTATCAATTTGAATTATTTAATTATTCAAATTTGTGATATATTTATGTTATAGTTGTACAAATTCTTAGATTTGGAATGTAAAATATTTTTTAAATGACAAAAAAAATCATTTTTATCAATTTCACATTTTTATTGTACATGTCTGAAATAATCAAAATTCATCCCAAAAGTATACATATAATTTACATCAATTTTTGAATTATTATATTAAGGTCTATAATGTCTATTTCTTGCATTCATTCCTTTTCATTCAATATTATTATATATTTTTAATGAATTTTTAAATTTAATTATTTAAAATTGTGTTATATTTGTATTTTATTTCTGAAATTTCTTGGATTTGACATGTAAAACGCTTTTTAAATGACATTTGTTTTTGTTATTATCAATTTCACGTCTTTATTATACATGTCTGAAATAATCAAAATTTGTCCCAAAAATATACATATAATTTACATCATTTTTAATTTATTATGTTAAATTGTATAATATCTATTTCTTGTATTTATTCCTTGTCATTCAATGTTGTAATATATATATATATATATATATATATATATATATATATATAAAATTTATGAAGTTTATCTCCAAAGGTTCAATATGAAATTATTATTTTAGCTACAAATGTATTGAAAATATAAATGTTCAACATAATGATATTGCATTTTGGTATAATAATTAGATTTTTTTTCAAACCTTTTGAAAGCCAACAATTTTTTATTTCTTTTTCATCAAGCATATAATTTTTTGTAAAAAACTTTTGCATGATTTTCTTTTTTGGTTTTTTTTCTTGTTCTTTTTCAAGTATGGTGTTATGGAAAATCTGGTAGAATTTTATTAAAAATTTAAAAAATTAGTTACATTTTTACCATTAAAAAAACAGAATACAAAAGGGATTTTTAGTGAGCACCAATGAAACTTACCCATGAAAAGGAAACCCATTCATCCAAATGTTGTGTATCTTTTCTATAAGGGTTCGGAGTTCTTAGTAGCAACACTAGAAAGAAGAAGGCAAAGGACATATGCATTAAACATCCAACAGTAAGTTGTTGTATGCTAATCTATTTTATGGCAATGGCTCATAAAAGGATTTGCAACACCATACAAATGTGGAAACAATTTGCAAAATTTAAGGAATAATTCCTTTGATATATGTGGTCATGTTCTACCTTCTATTTTGAGTCCAAACAAGCAATTAAGTTAAGAAGCTCTTCTTGTGGAAGATAAGGTGCCACCACCACCACCACCATTTGGTTTCCCCTTGAGAGGAGGCCTATTTCAATGGATGATAGACCCAAATAGACCAACAAAAAAAATGCAATCAATACTTCCACCCACCAATAAAATAGTCTCAAATGTGGTCCAAACATGTTCATGAATTCACTCTATGGTTTGCAAAATTTGCTCTTGGATGATAGGCTTCCTTTCAAGGGGCAAATGTTTGATATGTTGTTATATCCAAGTGATCATGCTTGCATAAGAATTTTGAGGATCTTATGCTTTTGAATGATTACCATGGCATGGAATTTAAGGAAGCATCTAGATGTGTAGCTACCATTGCAGCTATTGTAGCTACCATCTACTTCAAAGATGAGTATTCCAAGATTTTTCCAATGGTTCCTTCGAATTTCCTAATGGCATATTGTTTGGAAATAAGTAGACACAACCTAATCACTAGAGTGAGTTGGATAAGACTGCTAGCAACTTTCAACCGATCAAAGGACTTGAATCGAATCTTGGACTTGTTCAAAAGATTGAAAGTGACTCACAAACCCACAAGATTTGATAAATGGTAATGAAAACATGCAAAAGTAAAACACTTGAAAAAATATATAGGAAAAAGGAGAACGGAAGACAAGACAAATGGGTAGGGTTTTATCACAAGTGTCACATTAAAAAAATGACCATATGTATTGTGTTCATATATAGATTCTTAAACCTTTTGGACTTCCAATATTTTTAGTAGATTCAAAACACCATAAGACATATAACCATTTTTAGATGTAACACCTTGAAAAGTTGAAGGTTTCTTGTGAATAATATGGAACACCAAAGGGGTTTGTTTATTTAAGAATATGAAGAGAACAAGACACCTTATGGCTTTCCAATATCCGTGTTTTCAACTTCCATTTCAATGTGTATAAAATAATGAAATAACATGACAAATAATTAACTTAGATTTTGATTTTTGTAATCATGGCTTCAAGTTCTTTAAATAGATTAGATTATGTGCTTCAAAATCTTATAACAAAATCTGTAGTTCAATTCCCTTTGTTGGCATCAAACAAAGCATCACTATCACCAACAAAAAAACAATGGTGTGCTACGGGCCAAGAAATAATTTTGGACAACTCTGGATGTTAGGAATTTCAAACCAAACAATCATTTCAAAGCTATACTATGTTGCCATGGTTTTTAGAAAATGTGAAAATTGTTGTAAATTGAAATACTAACACATGTATCATTGAAATCTAGTATGCATTATGTGCAATTCTTTTGATTGGTTTTACTAATCTCCTTTTCACTCAATGTGCAATTTGGGCGTATTTTTTTAGGTTCAAATCCTAGGTTGACTTATGATTTAAAATTTTTAAAGATGTCATTTCTTACGAAAATACCACATATATACCAAATGTTATACTTACATTTTTAGTTTACATCTTTAATATATGAAATGTTTAATAAATATTTAGAGTTAATTACATTTTTTGTTAAGACATATTTGTGATTTGGTAAAAACATTTTGATAATTGATACGTACACATCTATAATTTAATATGTTAGCATTTAGTACGAAATGTTTTTACAAAATTGGCATCGATGTAAGATAATATTATGCAAATTTATCATGTATTCTAACTACATGCCTTTCATGTTGACAACTTGTGCCCTTCTACAACTATTCGTCATTTTTAATATTCTAAGAATACAAAATTTCAAATTTAATAGCTTTCCTCGTGTCGTTGTGACCTTGGTTTCATGAACCATTCAAACAAAACAAATAAATAACCTTCCTTCGTGTATATAGATATTTTAAAAATTCATTTGAACTTTTATTTTCTCATGATTGTTTCAAAGTTTAGATTTTAAAAAAATTAATATACGATGTACTCACGTCAAATTAATAAAATCAATAATAAGCAATCCAAATTCCAATGAGTGTTAATTGGATTTTGGTGTTTCACTTTCCAAAACCAAACACAATATTAAAACACACATTGCTTTTATAATCATTACACACCTTATAGAAAATTTATTTTTTATAAAAATATGAATTGATATGCAGTTTACCCACTTTGCATTTTTTATTATATTTATTGAACATCAACTTAAAAGTGTTTTGAAACAAAATTTTGTTTTGTTCCTTCTTGGCTATGACCATGCATTGCACATCCAATTTCCTTGATAGGAAAAGAAAAATAATAAGATGTCCCAACCATTGAAAGGGGAAAAATATGAATACCCATCATAAAATTGGGCGTTAGGCCTACCTCCACTCTAGGTTCCATAAGGAACCAAGTAGTTAACCCAAAGGTTCTTGAACTTGAAAAAATGTGCCCAACTCAAACCATGGGTTCAATTTGTTATCTCTCCTCAAAAGGTGGAATCTTTTTCAAAAAACTCAATGATCAACCAACTAGTTTCATTGGCAAGTCAAGTGTTCAAAAATCCAAAATCTAACAATGCCCAACATGTTCAAGAAATAGTTGAACTTGATGATTTTGACACTAAAGAAATGAAGGTTGCAAAAAGAGACCTTTGAAACATTTAAAGACAACATCACTTTCGCTTGAAGCATTTAAAAAAGAGAACAAACAAGCTAGTCCCATTGAAATTCATGAAGAGGACAACCCAACCAGTTTAAAGAAAAATTGTGGTCGACTTCTTGGATCAAAGAACAACAAGAAAAATCCAATTGCAAATAATGTTGTGCACAAATGCAATGTACCTACAAAAAAAGGAGCAAATCCTTGAACAACATACAAGAACATTTTGTAACATTATATGTGAGAACAATAACAAAATAAACATTGGGCAGAGTATTGATCCATACAAACAGTTCAAATAACATATGCGTAGACCACCCAAGAAAATGAAACATGGCATTAATACGAGCAAAACAATCAATCTAACATTTAAGTTGGTTATTTTGTATTCAAATATGCATAAGTACAAGGTTGATAAAATGGAAAACCATTACATTCAATATTTTGATAGTACCTCTAATACATGTTATAATAACATTAAAGGAAAACCTACATCATGCAAAAAAGATTGGTATTTGAAAAGGAACAACATGATATGTAAATGTTGAAATCGTATGTTGTGATTTTTAGACCACGAAAGAAAAAGTCTTGCCTTCGTTGCATCCTTTGCATTATTCTTCACACAATCATCAATTAACCAAATGTCCAGCACCTATGGATCCAACCATTCACACATACCATCCATGTTTAGATCCTTGGTGATAGACATGTGTTCATGCCCACCACATAATGACTGTTAACCCAATATAGGTTGAGCATAGTGAAAGCCACACATTTTTTCAACCTATTATATTTTGCCAAATTATTTTCATTTGATTTCAACATTTAGAGCATTGAGATGTATCCATATTATGAGGGTATCAAATTTTTCACTACCTTCTAGAAATTGAAAATTTCAACATTCTAACACCTAGTTATGACTATCCATTAACCTCATGTCCTCGTGTCTTTCTTATTAATAGATATCCATCACTGGCAAATGTAGGGAGAATGGCATTGTTAGATGTACCCTTTTGCATGAGCATGGCTTGAGGAAAAGGATAATAGAGGGAAAACCTTGATATTATTTCACACAATATGTTTTAGCTTGTGATAATGTGCAAAAATTGATACCATGCCATATAGGTGTATATTGTGTTTTCCTTGAAAAGCAAGCACCCACATTTGTCCTTCCTATTGCTAAATATAACAACCCACACTAAATCAACATCTCATTTTCTTGATGGCTTTGCTTGTTTATGAAAAATTACCATTTACATCAATAAACTATGAATTATCTAAAGTTAAGCCACCAAGGTTGCTCAACTACAAGTAATTATATGTAGTTCTAGCATTATGACAATGTAGTACCATTTGGGAAGGAGTCCACTAGAATGAAGTAATGTGTGCACATCTCCATATGGCTTTGTTTAAACAACAAAAGTAATATAAGCTCTAGTTGATTATCTTAGTGTCACATCTTTAATGAAATTCTTCTTAATAAGGTTTATTCCTAATTATGTGAATGTCACAAATATTTCAATTGTATATAAGATGTAACAAAATTTTGGTGAAGCAAAATATACCCACCAATAGCTGATCCCATTTTGTTGCATAACAACACTTGCAATTGAACAGCTATTTGGACAAGTGCAACTTCATCTTGTGATTGTGCCTTATAAACTAGTGCCCCATTTGCACTACACCAACCCATCCCATGTCGAATAAGAAAAAAAGAACAAAATGAAAAGAAAAGCTTTGTTAACTTGGCCTCGCCCCAAATTTGTAAAACTATTTGACATATTAGTTGCATTTTTTATTCGACATCTATTACTACATCTGACCAGATTGGACTAGGAGATGAAGCAATAATATACAATACTGAAATTATCCCATACTCATCTAAGTTAAGTAAGAAAACTCCATATTGTTGAATTTTTATTTCGACTTGCCTTACTTCTACAACATGAATTGCTCCCACAGATCAATATTGTTAACATGTGCCTTCATTGTCTTTTCTTCCCCAGTTGATGGTTCTTGTTTTTGGAATATCATTGACTCAAAACTATGGCAAATAAATGTAAGAAAAAAGATTTGACATGATCAATCAAAACATGTAGATATAATTGATTTGGTTGGATGTTCCAAGAAACTTATATCTTTGTTGCCACTATTTTCACCCTTGAATCTTTCAACTTGAATATCCTGATCTTTGATCAAAAGATAGGACTCTACAAGCCCTTTCAATTTTTATGGAACCTCACGAGTGGTTGTTTCAAAGTCCACCTTCAAAACCTAAAAACAAACACATTCATCAAGTCTCTCTACCAAAAACCCACTAAAAAGTCTTTGGAAGTGTTGAAAAGATGTTTTTTTTATTCTTTCAATACATGTGAGTAGAGACTTGACAGTAACCATAGCTCCGGATTCAATAGGTTTATCAAATACTAAAAGTATCACCTG
Organism: Sphagnum contortum; assembly: GCA_963920785.1. Classification (NCBI taxonomy): domain Eukaryota; kingdom Viridiplantae; phylum Streptophyta; class Sphagnopsida; order Sphagnales; family Sphagnaceae; genus Sphagnum; species Sphagnum contortum. The sequence continues at coordinate 16,043,393 of OY987277.1, forward strand.
CTCCACATTCTCCAAAATTTCAATTGGTCGGCCTTGATTCAATGGAGAAGATTCATTTTTCATGCTCACAATTTCTTTCTCATCCTTTTCATTTGTCATTTGATTAAGTAGGACTTGGTCAGAAAAGTCCTTCATGTCATTTGCACTAGTTGTTTCCTCCATTGTTGCCAAAAACTTGTTTATTTCATGGTCTTTTGTCATACTTTCCTTAGAGCTCACCTTGAGTTTGTCAACAGCTCTTTCAGAAGAAGATTCAACATCTATCATTCCATTTTCTACTATACTTGTAGTCTTTAACATCATTTCTTCACTTACATGTGAAGCAACAAATTTATCAACCACAACTTGTAATTTCTGCAAGAAAAGAAAAGAAAATAAAAGAAAAACCTACACGTACCAAAATGCATAAACCCTTTCCCTTTTTTTCCCCATCCCACTAGGTCAAAATGTCAAGACTTTGACCTATTTTCCTGCCTCCAACTAATATTAATAAGTAAGCTAAAATCCATTGTGTTATTAAAACATTTAGATTCTTTGCGAGTTTTTGAGTTGAAAGTTTTGTAATGACATACCAATTTGGGTTGCTTGCAATGTGTTGTTGTACTTCCTTTGCCACTTGTTTTGGCACTTCAATCGAAACTATTGCTACTACTGACTATTATATCCATCGTGCAATCATGGAATCAAACATCACATAAATAAGTTATGAACATTACATTGTAGATGTAGATAATCATGTATAAAATCAAAGGTTTTTTTTTTTTTTAATGTTATTTTAACCTAGATTTTACTTCCGAAAGTTTTTGTCATCTATTTAATGAACACAATAAGAGCTATTGGAATTTGTTGCAATCCTCTTATAAGCCTTTGGACAAGCTACTTGTACAACAAGTAAGCAAGTTCTAGAATGTTGAAATCTCATCCTTTGTCAAAAAACTATTGTTCCTCTTCATCACTGCATTGCGAATGAAAACAAGAATAAATCCCACCACATACTATATTTATGGCAACAAGAAAAAATGGACCCAAACCTTCCCTTATCATAATTATGGCAACAAGAAAAAACAAACCCACCCCCACCACCTACTGTACTTATGACAACACAAAAAAACGAATAGCTATTGAATTCCTTTTATTGTCAATGTAATTAATGACTATCACAATAATTCAAAGGATGTGAAAGGAAGGTAGCAAGAAAAAAATTATTGTGAAGGTGCTTGTGGCCATGTGGTGTTCTAAAATTTTAGATTGGGTTTGAGCCCTCAAGCCTACCTCCACTAATGAGTTTGAGAATTGGGTCCAATTCGATGTACATGACACATTCCTCAAGGCTAGATAATGACTACTCTTGATTGACCAAGGTAGTTACTTTCATTATTCCATTTCTCATGTTTATTGATTGGGATTGATTAATAATTAATACATGTTGGATTTTATAAACATTTTTAGAGGCCCAAATATATAGGGAGTATAAATGGAACTACTTTAAAGAATTTTGCACCTATGTTCAAGCATTATTTTTCATAGTTCTAGTTTTGGTTAAAGTTCTAACAAAAAACTAGTTCCATGTATGACCCAATTCTTGTGCTAAATTCCACAAAAAGGGTGTTGGTTTGAACCATGTCACAATAACTTGAATTTGAACCATTCAAGTTTAAAACTACAAATTTTGGAACTTGCTAACACTAATTGTAACCTTTGTTCTTATAGGGTTTAATTCTTAAATGTTTGTGATGGGTTTGTGGTTTTGATCATTACTTGATTATAAACTCCATGACATCGACAAGTAATATTAGTGATATCTTGCTCCTTGGATGTGAATGGCCGTGCATTTATTGTCACCCATGACTTGGATAGTTCATGATACCCCAAATAAAATCTTATGTGTAGAAATCTTTATAAACATCCAATTATTGCTAATTTTTTGTACTTGTAATCAAAATCCATTTTCTTTATATAATTAGTTGGTACGTCCATTTCATCCATATGGTATGAAAAATCAGAATAAACCTATTAAAACATTCTAAAATTCAATTGTTTAATTTCACATAAATATTGTTTGACCATATATTTGTCTAATTACCAACCTACCTAGTCATTGATACAATACTTGTCCATTAGCACATTGTATAATCATTAGACATTATATAAAAATTTATTAATTTCATGTTTGTTATTAAATGGTGTGCATGTTCACCAAACATACATTTGCTCACTTACACACCCTTATGTTCAAAAGGTGTACATTTTATCAAGTCATTTGTTCTCTAAGGAAATAGTCACCAACTAATGTTTTTGCTACCAATTGATAAAAAATCATGATATTAAGTTTTTTATTGATGTAATCAATAAACATTCTTTAAAAAACAAGTTAGAAACCCCTATGTATGAAAAAAGACATGTCATCCAAATTATGGATGATGGACATAATAAAAATGATAGTTCCAAGAATACTACAAAAAATTTCCCTAAAGTGGAAATTACATTGATTTCAACTAATAAGTTAGGATGTGTACATTCAAAACTAAAAGGAGCAAATGGTGCACCTTTTAAAATCCTTTTAGGGAGTCTTTTTTTTGTTTTAAAAGGCCAATGTAGTTTGAGATTGGCTAAACAATGTTTAAATTATGTTTATGTAGTGCTAAAACTATGTTTTTAAGCACTAAATATAATGTTATATATATATATATATATATATATATAAAATTTATCCAAATGGTATATTGATCTATTATAAAAATTCTTTTATGAATTCATTGAGCATTCACAAAGCTTGAAAATTATAAATGATTTTAATCAAATGAACCTAAGTAGTGGTTACATGTCCCATGGGTCCTTTTAGCTTGAATTTACTCAAAATTGCTAATGATCCACAACTTGCAATAACAATTATTTAAGAAAAAATGGCATGTAAATTATGAAAATATGATGATTTGTGCAAGAGATTCAACTTTGGAAAATATCATGAATCTCTTCATAGACAAATAACCTTATATTTCTCATGTTTGGATGTCTAGAGCCTTAAAAAACCAAGTGTGTCATAAATTAAGAGTTAAAGCTATGTTGTTATTGTAGGACTAACAAATTGAGGTCAAACTTATCTAATTCAAACTATAAATATTTTTCAAAACACAATTAAGTATCCTACAAAGAACTTGTATGATATGATAGACATGATAAAATTCACAAGAATACAAATTATAGGATCAAAATGTATTGTATTAGAATAAGGAACTTACATGTTCTTGAAGAATGTTAAGCCCTTAAACTTTTGGGAATTTAATTGTTTTAACCGTATATGGAACACGTTAAAAGGAGTGCAATAGTGCAAAATAACAAGTGTCCAATATAGCCAAGGTTGATTTAGTAATGTTCAAACATATTCAACAACAAACTATTGAATAATTGATTAAATTTCAAATCTTAACTTCAATAATTGGTTTTTTAATTCAAATTGTTTTTGGTAGGTAATGTTTATAAATCATGACAATTTTTTGTTATCTTTGTGGGATAGTCTAACTATGTTTGGACTTCTTCAAGGATTGGTTGGTCTAAAGTTCAAATCCTAACAATCAAATATTTCAAAATTCAATTTTATAAGAACTATTAAAATTTCCACACAAGTAATAAATATTTTTTCAAAAATTTGGAAAAATAATTTATGCTGAAATCATTTCTGTGTTACAATACTAAGTGCATTTGCTATCAATTGATTTTTGTTAAGTAAATGGCAATAACAAACTTGTACGTCCCTGCTTCACTTGGCAATGAGGATGCACATGGATGAGCTTGTGATTACCTTTAATTATCCAAAATTTTCAACAAAAAGACATTTGAAAAAATGTCAAAGCCAAACTCTAAACACCAAGTGAACAATTCCAAAGGCTAAAGAAGACTTATTGAAACTAAAACATTGAAAAAATTAGGGTTACAAGACCCAAATAATAACTTAGAAATTTCAAATTGCATTTCATTTAATCTAGACCATGACTTTTTACTAAAATAAGAAACACCAAAAAAATCCAAACATTTGAAAAAACAAAACATCTTGAATAAATGAAAAGGGTGTTTTTTAGAAAATGTAAAACATTGATCTGGTTGAAATAAAATCACATGCATATTATAACATTTTAAAATAGTCATGAATCCATGAACTTCAAACTTACTTCAACTTTTTGTAGAGGTGTTTATCATATTGTCCACACAATCATTGAATGTGAAAAAATGGTTTTGGATAAGAAGGGTGGAACAAGATAATCTAAGTTCCTTTAATGTTTTTCTAGCTTGGGATCCAATAATTAGCCTATTAAAGGGTAGTAGGATGTTTATCCAAAACTACAAGGTTTGTCCCACAAATAATGTTTGGAAAAACAAGGTGTAAATTTACAAGTAGCCATGAAAATATTTTAATGTATTGAAAGTAGGAAATTCATTTTGTACAATAATTAACATGATGATAATGTTTCATTTAAAATTTGAAATGTTGAAAAACCCCATCTTGAAAGTAGATTTAAGTAAGATTTTTTCTAATGCATCTACTTGCACAAGATGTTCGATCTTACAAAATGGGCTACATATGGATGAAATATTAATTAAAAAAAAATTAAAGTTAGTGGGGCCCTATAAGATATTTATGTATTGTCAAATTATGCATGCTATAATCAAAATATATCAAATTTTTGATATGAAGTAGGTTTGAACACTATATTGACCCAATCATTTTCAAATGTATTTTCATCCTAATTTTATAATACTAAATTTGTTCAAATTTTGTAATTCAAAGTCTCATAAACTAAATGTATTGACTTATTTTCTATATATTTCTTTTTCAAAATATTTTGAATCTACTTTATTGTGTCCATTTTTTAAAAATCATTTAAAAATCAATTTTTGGGTTAACTACTTTTTTTGGTCTACTTTACCTTGTCAACACCCAAGATTATTTGGTAGTTTAAATGTGAAATGGGTTCATGACTTGTTTGATAGGAATGTGTTGGTGCATTTATCCATACGTGATCAATTTGTGTGTTACACATAGTTATAGTTTTGGAAAATGTGATATCAAAATGATAATCAAGTTCATAAAACCTTGTAATGTGTTTCATTCAATTGTTGTGGTTAACATGTTATATTAAATATCACCAATTATCATTATTAGAAAATTTAAAAGCATATTTCATAAATTTATAGTCGAAACATTAAATAAAAATGTTCTTTCAAACAAACTCTAGACCTAATGACGTGTATGTTAAAATCATATTTGTCACACCCATGTTGGATCCAATACTAAATGATCAAAGAATTAAAACTTGTGCATGATGTATTATACATGCAACAACTAATTGTACATGAAATTGAATTCTTGTAAGAATATGTAAAGGATTATTATTGGTCGGTATTTCAACAATTTATTTTTCAATTGATGTCCAATTCTTGTTAAACATAAGGAACACTTCATATGTGTGTGAATTTTTTGTCCATGTATTATATTCAACTCTTTTTTAAATGAATTCATATTAACAATTTTGATTATGTTTTTGTATAATCTTGACAAGTTCCATTTTCATCATTAATAAGTCCATTTGATGTTACATAATTACTTGTACACATTATTCACATGTTATGTTTAAATGATAGTGCAATATGAAGACTATCTATTTGAGTTTGGATGGTTTTAGTTTGAAATGAAATGAAATTTTTACATATAATTCAATATATGTAAAATTATTTCCATTCCAATAAAAATTTCAAGAATATTAAGATCATAATCTTTATATGTAAGAATCTATGATAAATTCCAAACCAGACGTGTTTGATACAATTCACATATCACAATGATTTCAAGACCACCCATAAATCAATTATGAGTTTGTTTCATTACTTGTAATCTACAATCAATGAAATCAACAATATTTCATATACAATTAATAAAAATAAATTAATATGTTTTAAAAAAAACCATATTCTTTCTTCATTTAATCCTTTAAGTTTATTTCAAATTTGTTTAACAAAATTGTGAAAAGTTGAATGTATTGTAATCCCATTAATATTAAAATTTGTTTTTCCTATGTATTCAAGTTTCATAGTCTTTCGTTTCAAAGGGTTAGCATTCATAGTTTTTCATATATAATATTGTTTAGCATGGTTTGGATAATACACATAAATCTAAACATTTTGCTTATACCCTCATAGTGCACCTTTTATTAAGAAAATATGCTAATCTTTTGTTGGATTTTTATTTTTTCTATATAATATATTATTAATGTAATAGGTCATTTGCTCATCATTTAATTGTTTCATTTGAGAAGAGAAATCATCATATAATATGCACTCCTTTGCTTGTTTACAAATCTCATTGATTAATGAGTTATCTTTCTTATCTTAGTTTTTCCATTATGCATGTTTTTAATATGCTAAATCATATTGTTTGCTTCGTTCAATATTTGTACACAAGTTATTTTAGATTATTTGGATTCGTGGTTGTTTCAAATGTTAAAAGATCGTTCCCACTCCCATCCATTTCTCTCATAAATTTCCATATATTCTCGAACCTAGAATTGTAAATTATCCCATTCATCATCATACTTATTAGTATTGTTTATATTGGATATTTAAATATTTGAATATTTTCAATCAACCATTCTTTTCTTCCACGGAGGCATCTTTCTAAAGATTGTGTTCATTTAAAAAATATCTCTCTCTCTCTCTCTCTCTCTCTCTCGCGATATATATATATATATGGAACACTTTGAATAAACATAATAATTACCTATAATAATTTTCTGAATCTTTATGAAGATTAAATTAGACCCCATGAATATATCTTTTCTATTTCATCATTTTTACAAACTTTTTATATTGTAATTGGCTACATATTTTACTAAGCATAAATTTTCCAATGTTTTCGTGTCACTTTTTGTCTCTTGGAAGAAGGGTGTGAGGTATCAACAACATCATGGCCACATGTGAGGGAGAATGTGTACAAAGATGCCAATGCACAAAGCTGAGAGGTTGGTAACTGTTGGACCAGATTATTCCTTGCCATGCATGCAGGAGGTGAAGCATTGACACAGCTTCTACTGCTTTACATGCCCAATTTGATAACATAACAACACAAATCTCAAGCAGAAATAGATCTGCTATTTTGTGTTTCTTCAGGCTTGATTGAGCTCACCATGGATCCTCATCATTTTGTGAGGCTGATGGTGTTCTTGTTGTTGACAAACCATTAGCAAGATAAGAACACCACTGTGACCAGTTCTAGCAGTAGTTTAATTCATATCCAATTTACCTATATGATGTGGAGCACATGAGTTTCACTTCTGGCAAGCACTCCTGTAATGGAAAGCCAAAAACAATGTTTCATCTCCAGGTATGTCCAGTAGATACTTCATGCTTTCAATGAGTAATCATACTTGTATTGACTTTCAAAGACTTAGGCCCACTTGGGCTTTTAGAGAGACTCCACCATGCACTCTACAACAAATTTTGGGTACAGAAGAGTCAAAAGATGCTGGTTTGGCTCAGCAAAATGGTTTTGACCCAGCATAAATGCACAGCAAAGCTCAATATGTGCCACTGATTGCTGTTGATTGGCTAGATGCATGGTTTGATTGGTCTAAGTGGGTTGCTATTTATAGTCTCTCACCTTTTGCAGTTCCAGTTTCAGTTGTATGGGTGAGGTTGGGAAAAACTAAATAACTAATCTTGGATATAGAAATGCTGTTGCAAGGCCACATACTGCGCATGGGTGGAGCTGCTCTTACAGTAAAATTGTTTTGAGATCACATTTAGCATAACATGCTTGCAGCAGGTCTCTTGTATTTAACACAAACAGACATCTGCTCTTGCATTAAAAACAAGAGCGAGACTATCTCAGGCTCACTATAGATGACTGAAACACATTTTGTAGGGAATGATCATTATAACACTCAAGTCTGCATACACTTACAAGTGCAATTTGCATGTGAAAAATTCCACTGTTGAGTGAATTTTTGTTCTGAGAGATGTCGAATGAAATAAGTGGATAAATTATCCCTATGAGTGCTGTCTGCAATGAGTTTTCCAGGGACTAAACTGATGGTATCAAAATCTGGACAGTCCCCTTCAGCCAGACTGAACTGTTCTTGCAAGGCAGAATATGTTACAGGTGTCTGTTTCACTGAGTGTCTGGTACAATTTCTGCATGATGCAACATATTCTGCCTTGCAAGCACAGATCAGTCTGGCTGAAGGGGACTGTCCAGATTTTGATACCATGGTCAGTTTAGTCCCTGGAAAACTCATTGCAGCCATTTATCCGCCTATTTCATTCGACATCTCTCAGAACAAAAAATCACTCAACAGCGGAATTTTTCACATGCAAATTGCACTTGTAAGTGTATGCAGACTTGAGTGTTATAATGATCATTCCCTACAAAATGTGTTTCAGTCATCTGTAGTGAGCCTGAGATGGTCTCGCTCTTGTTTTTCATGCAAGAACAGATGTCTGTGTTAAATACATCATGAAAGGTTTGAGATACAAGTTGATCTCACAACTTCAACTTTCCCAATGCAATAGCAGCTGAGGCAAATGTGCCTGATTGATTATTGGAAGTATGTGCAACCTTGTCCTTGTGGTAGCTAGAGAAGCAGGGTACCTTCCTATCCATGTCACACATTAATCTGAGACCACAAGCTTTAATGTTTTGCAACTCAAGCAGTAGGGACTTTTGTGGCTTCTCATTCCTTTTGAAAGGATGTTATGGTCTTGAAGAGATTCACTACAGTCAAGGGTGTTTGGATATGCAGTTTATTGTACAGAATCTGGGATGTTTGAAGACCCATCTTTTGGAGGCAATGAGGGAAACTCTGTGTAAACTCAGGAGACTACTAGTCTGAGTTACATTGTATTTATTGAGACTGGTTGAATATGCCCATCTGAACATGAACCAGCTCAACAATGAGTCAAACTGGAAGTCCCTGACTTTCGACCCACCTTTTGCAAAATACATCTTTTGTAAAATCAAACCTCCCCTCCTGTGTGTCTGCTAGTTATCTCATTGAAGACCGCCTTTTTACGCTTTGTGGACTTAAGATAGATTTCCACATCAGAAAGTTCAAGGGGACTTTTCTGTATGGGATGTGGTTTCAGGCATCATTATACTACTTGGTTGCTCTCTTTTGTCCTCTAAAGTATGGTTTCACCTATCAATCATACACTTCAAGACACAGCAAGTTCACATTTGACTATGAAGGACATGGGCACGATGGTAGCCAAACTTTGTGCAACTACCACCACACTTTGTGCAACTTCTAAAGGTAAGCCTTCCCACAGAGAGCAGTGCCAAAGTTAAACTTTTCATCTTCAAATGGGACCACCACCTTGAGGCCTGAAGTGGAATGTACAAAATCTGCTTTTTGTACAGTAATGGATCAAACTAAGGACCAGAATTCTCTTTTTAAGTCCTCCTGAGGACTTTTGGTACCGAACCAAAAAAGAGAAGAAGCTCTATCCAAGAAGAACCATGCACTGGAATTTGTTGCATTATCGGGTGAGCCACCACCTTTAAAATATTCAAAAGAAAAGAGAAAAAGTATTGCCTGCTAGAGAAGTTTGAGATTTTGTCACTGTTGAACATTAGACCAGTAAGTAAAAAGCATTGATTTTCATTCTGTATTCCAGACAGAACCAATTGAATAATATTAACTTAGCTCGAATTGTAAAGCTGCAAAACTAAGTTCTTATTCCTTGATGTGCAACAGGTGTAGGCACCAGTGAGATATTTGAAACTAGTTTTTTATACTAGCATGGGTCATTTGTTAGTTGTCATTTCAAACTACTTGCATGAACATACAGGAAAAACGTCAATCATGCAGCAAGAAACACAAATTCCTGCAATGGACATCAATCTGTGAAAAACCTACACTGTCAAGGATGCTTACAGATAGATGAACCCAGATTTAAATTTAAATTTCAAGTAGGCAATAGGTTGGAATTGTGCAAGTGTAAAAATCACCTGCATGGGAAGCCTCTGTACAAATGAAAGAGAGAACAAGTACTTCATGATTGTTTGTTATGAGCAAAGTGACAGGCACAACCTCCAAGAGCAAACCACACCTCAGGAGTTTTCTAGTTTACAAAATGTCTGCTGCCAGCTCTCTCAGCCCCACCAGGAAGAATATGTCCTTGTGGCCAGCTTGACAAGTGGGATGTCAATCTGGAGATGGCTGGCTCATCCCTCCAATTGTCTCAGGAAAGGCACAAGCTCAGATGGGCCCCGAAGGTGAACTGTGATGCAAGGGTGCGCCTTGTGATGCAGAGGGCGCTCAAAAATTGGATCACTGTTTTCCAGAACTGGTTATCCTCAATCTGCAACTCTGGATACGAGAGCACCGTGATGATGGGGTGGCAGTCCCTCAATGGTACAAACCCTATCTGGAAGGGAAGAGGGAGGCTGCTAAAGCTTTACTTGCATGCCATAAAGGGGAAGACAGCAGAGCTTACCCAATCCCACTCAAAGCTGGCATTCATCTGCATCCTGCAAGCCCAACAGGAAGCTCAATAAATAAATTGGTGGTCAATTAGTCACACCGTAGCGAATCGCATGATCTCTCCGGAAATCTGCATGTTCCAAAGACCCACAAATATCCCTCTTACTCAAAACTTGTCAACACTTTGTCCCTTTCGGCACACTAAGTTCAAAGGACACAATATCACAAGGTTAAGCCAACAGAGAGAGAATTATATGGCTTCCATGCACACTGAATAACCTCATTAATTTGCAGGGACAACTTCATTCTCTGAAGAAGAAACCACTAGATGGATGTGCATGCAACCTGCCCTACACTTCTTGTAACTGCAGGGTATGTTTTGGGGCAAGATGAGACCAAGTGGGATGCAATTGGGTCTTTGGAATAAAGCAAGCTAAACTTGCTACATCAGGTAGCCCTGTTGGTTGTTGCCACCTGTGATCATTTTATTGCCTAGGTCTGCAGTTGCTTGTGTACTACAACCTCTCTTATCCCTTGAGCCATGGAAAGACCAGGAAGTATGAGAGACAGAGAATGTGCCTGCAGGAGGGCTGCTAGAGTGTTGTGCTGAGAGGGCAGCCGATGATGGAGCAGTGATAGGAATTGAGATTGAGAGCTGTGTATTGTTAGGTGCATGGGTGAGGTTGTCAGAGTTGCTGCGTTCTGAGTCATCAACACCTGACCCCCAGGTCATTGCACTTTGGTCACGTGAACGAGGCCAATCATCAAAGAAATGCCGCAATGGCTGTCCCTCAGATTCACGCCCCACACTCACGGATTCTGCTCCCCCCCCATAGGCATTGTTCACATAGGCCTGTTGCTGCTGTTGGGATGCAGACTGCATGCCAGATACATCCACCTGGCTAGTTTCTGGTAACAATCCAAAATCCTGCCCCAGAAGACCCCTCATTTGTGGCGAGTGGTAATGCAAAAGGTTGCTATTGACCTTGGGTTCTGGAGCAGGGCGAATCTTGGTTGACATAGAATTATGCCAGTTGAGTGATGGCAGCCTTGACAAGTTGCTCATCATCTGTGAATCTTGACCTGGCCCTCCTCCTGTACTTCCTGATGTTTCAGATGACAGTATCTGCTGTTCAGATCCAATGCCCTGCTCTGACTTAATCATTGAACCCAAATACCTGTAAAATTCATCCCCACATTGCAATGTGAATTACAGCTCCTTGCACCTCACTAATCACAAGCTTCTCTGCAGATGGCATTTGCATTTAAAGTACTCATTAAATTAGGCACTAGTGCATCACATTGACTCCACGTTACTCCTCAAAGTTCAAAGAGAAAGTACCCACTCATGTGGGTACAGAACACTGCAGTTGTTTCTACAAATACACACTTGGAAAATGCCAGAATTCAAAGGGTAGTGCTTTGCTGCTTCCACACACTTGCAAGAAACTAAAGAAAGGGTGATAACATGTAAAACATATGAGAGAACAGGAGCAGAGCCATGGTGACGATCGTCACCAGTAGGCTACATTATCAATCCTTGAAGAATGTAGACAACTACTTCAAAGCTCCAGGTGATTTTGTGTGTGGTGGAAGTGATAGTATATCAACCTGGAGCTTACATGCTTTTGCCTTCTAGACTTTGTAACTGGAATGCATGACAATGGGTGTAATGCCATGAGACCCATCAAGAGTACCTGTAGTCTTTGTTGGAGAGGTTTGAAGCTCCAGAAGGACTGGAAGTGAGATTTGGGAGCTGGCCAAACTGTGAGGAGGCAGCAGGCGAGGATCCTCCTCCAGATCCAGGACTCCCTGAATGTGAGCTGGAGAAGCTCTTCACGGATAAGTTGGAAGGCCGCAAGCTACTGAGGGAGAAGGAGGAGGCAGACGTGGGCGCTGAGCCGGTGCTTCGTATGGGCCCCACGTTTGTGATTCCTGACACAGCAGCAGCTCCCCCCGATGATGATGTTGCCGACCCAGGCCCCGGCGGCCCCCCCGTAGCGCCTGCCTGTCCATCTGCGTGCCTTCGAGGACGGTGACGGCCCCGGTGCATGTGCCTCTCGCAGTACTTCTGGTCAGGTACCACATCCCGTCCGCATCTCCATTTCTTCCCATCCGTTCTCCGGCAACGTCCTGGCTCAGGGTCTGCGTTGCTCGGCACTCCTCGGTGTATGGGTCCCCACCTCACTAGACCACCACGAAAGATAGAAAGACACAAAGAGAGAGAGAGAGAGAGAAAGAGAAGGTCAAGAATCAGAGCTGGAGATCAAAAGGCCATACGATGCACATCAAAGAATCACAATGTCTATGAGCTGCATTGTTCGCAAGAACATGCAAGCAGATGTTATCTACAGGAGCAGATGCAGATCAGATGGGCATGTCGAAGCTCACGGTTTGCAGCGTGGTGGGAGGCAGTCATGCCGCTGATGAGGTCAGCTACGCTCCTGCGGATGGGAATCAGCAGATCCTGCGGTACATTCACGCCGGCCATCATGTACTTGAAGATGAGGGCTTGGTGCTCCAATTCAGCCCACTGGCCAGAAGTGAATGGAGCGCGACCCCCACTCATGGAGCTGTGCAGAGACTGCGTCCCCATCTCGTTCATCCCCTCCGCTCCCCCACACAGTGATGCACCTGCAACCACCAAACAGTTAGTCACAAGAGCCTTTTATAAGCACAGCCAGCCTTGTTCTCCTCTTATACGATTTTCCTCTAACGATTAAAAAAAAAAGCTTGAGCATCGGCAGCTACATTGAGCTGCTTGCCGCTCCCCACCCATCAGTCTCCAAAAGATCATTGACTGTTAAACTGAGTATGTACTAGCTACAAAGACTGGCTTCAGATCGGGCGAGTCCCCAGGTTAGACCAAGCGCCAGTGCTGAAAACAGTTCTCAAAACCACCAGCCACAGACTTACAGCTGCTGGAACCACCCACATTGCCACAAAACACAAACCACAATGGTCACTCGCCTTCTTTCTAAGATGCCGGAAAAAGAAAACCACCCAAATCCGGCGAAATCCGGGAGCTCCCACACTTTGCTGCAACAGAGCAGCTAGAAAACCCCCCAAAAAACAGAAATCCCGCTCCACACACTGGGCGTTCTTCCGCCAAGCAGCAAGCAGTTCACCACTGGAACTAGTGATGACGTAGTCTGAAACTAGCGCTCGTCTATGTCGTTCCTAGGAAAAAATAAAAGAGAGAGAGAAAAAAAAAGTAGCAAGAGAGGTTTGGCTAGCAGCAAGAAGTTTAACATCAATCGCCCAAAAAAAAAAAGAAGACCAGCTGCCTCTACAATTATTACTAGTGCGTTCCTCAAGAGCAAGCGAGCTAGCTAGCTAGCTAGTAGGCGTGGTTGTACTGTTACTATGGACTGATATCAAGCAGCCCGGCAACAACAACACCACGTCAGGCAAGGCAGTGCAAGTTAGGCACGTAATGTGCGGGCCTGGGAGCATTTAAGAAGCGACTGATTCCTGGTACGATTCACCAATTACCGCGCTCACGAGCCCTCCAGTCCACACAAGCTGCGACATGATTCTGCAATAATGGGAAGATGGGCTAATGCTGGCTGCTGCTGGCTGCTCCTTGCTACTAACTTACTTACTGCTTGCTAGCTAAAATGGCTGCTACTACTGCTGCTGCTCGCTGCTGCAGCGACATGCTCCTTCGACGTCGGACGTTGCAACTAAGTTACTTGGTTTTAGCTACCACCCCCCAGCTCCCCACCCCATCACTTTATAGCTACAAGCTCTTTCTCATTTAGATACCCACCGGTGGGCTTGTAGTGATGGTAAGCAGCGCTTTGATGATTGTAGGCTGACGACGAGAGTGGTCCGCTCTCTCCCCTTATGAGCAACCTGGTATCACACAACCCTGGGCCGCCATGTTCGCTCCCCATACTACTCGCTTACTGAGAATGGAGTTGTTCCGCTGTGCTTGCTGCTACTCTACGACTATTACTCCTGAGTCCTAAGTCCTCACCCTTTTCTCTCTCTCTCTCTCTCTCTCTCTCTCTCTCTCTTCTCTCTCTCCGCGTCTATTCTTGCACGTCGTCCTCGTCGTCGTCTTCTTCTTCTCTTGCTTTCGTTCGTTCGTTCCTCGCCGTGACTTCCTATCTCACCCCCTCATTCCTCCGCGCCCCCCTCCTCTCCCCTCCCCCCACCACCTCTCCCCGACGTCGCGCTTACGAGAGATTTAGTAGGGCCACGCACTCGGAGCAGAATAACAGCGAAGGACGCAACGGAACAGCGCAACAGAAGACAACAGCAGACCACAAACAACACAGGGGTAGAAGAAGGCGGCCGGCCGGGCAGTCGAAGCAGACGGCAGAGGCGGCTTTTGGGGATGCCCGGGTTTTTAGGGTTTTTTTCCCACCTCCTTTTTTCCCTGGGTTTGGCCAAGTTAGCTTGAAATGCGTTATAGTGGGTAGTAGTAGTGTTCCCCCTGGGACTTGTTTTGTGTTGCAAGTAAAAAGTATGGTGAGAAAGGGGGAAAAAAACACAACCCCTGCAAAATGGAACCAACAGATGCAAAAGAAAGAAAGAAAGAAACAGGCAGGCTTGCTTGCTTGCTCGCTGGCTGGCTGGCTGGTTGGCTGGGTCCCCACCATGTAATCAACAGATCCTCTTGGTAAGATTTGGCTTGTGAGTATTATTCCAGTGTAAGAACAAGGTGGTCAGGTTTGGGAGGTAAGAGGAAGGGGGTACCATGGTAAAACGTAACTAATCCCTGGCTGGTAAACCATGGTAGAGAGTGCCAAAAACAATTGGGTTTATTCTAGTTGTTATAAATATTGGTCCCAGGACTAAATCATGGTCTCCCAGTTCAAATTTAGCATTTCCTGGGTTAAATATAGCTCCTAAGAAGGCCTCCATTAATAAAATGTGGGCATGGGTGTAAGGATCCCCCCCCCCCTTTAAAGGATTGTATGTATGTGCTATCCGAGAGGCCAGTTGAAAGATCAATTTGGTGACTTTATTTTTCTTCATCTTGTTGGCTTCTTCCACCTAAGACCTAGCTTTGAGATTGTTGACCTTAATTGACCTTGGTATGTGGTTTGCAATGTAAACCAGTTACCACATCACACAAACAACAATAGGGACAAAAGTTGCACCAAAGTTGCAAAAGTCGTATTATATATATATATATATTGTATATGTATACATATAGCCAGCAAACAAGCAACATTAATTGTTTGATTCCAAAGGTCACCCCTTGCATGCACACATTATGTGCACATGTTTAATTTGCCAAAAATAACACCCAAAATAGCCCACTGAGTTTCCTTGTCCCAATTCATCTACGACCCCACCTCCATAGGTGATAATACAAAAAAGTTGTTACACTCTAGTAGAACAACTCCTTTTTATATGAGCTGAAACAATCATATAATATTGTGTTTCTTTCTTTCCACTTCCAATAACAGATATGAAAAATACTCCAACCATCCAAAGATCAGTTGAAGTATTTTGAAATCTGCCATTGGTCAAGTAGACCATTATTCTTTCAATTGAAGAACTGGGTATTTCTGTGCACCCCCTTAACCCAAAATAATAATAATAGAGTGTGACTAGGGAGGTGTACCATGGTGTGTTCAAAATTTCATCACAAGAAACAAAGATGATGACTCTTTTACCATCCCACTAACCCTACCCTTTTGATCAGTCAACTGACCCAACCAAGTGTGATCAAGTAGTTGTGGGTCTTTGATGAATAAACGCCTCTCTCCTCCAATCTCCTCCTTGTGTTCCTTGTCATTGAAGGTAGATAATTCCTAGCCGTCGTGAGAATGTGAGGCAAATTGAAGTGCAAGTTTCTCCTTCACTGTGTTACCACAATTTTAATTATCTGTTTCATCAATGTAGAAGCAAATAAGTTAGGTCAGATCAGCTGCTGTATATTGTAGAGGAAAGAGGCTAAAAGACACTCTAGCTTTGGCTAATGTTCGTTAAATGTGATGTGCGTGTGTTTGTTAAGTTCACATCTCATTCATACTATTTACTATTATCACATGTTTGTTATTTGTGATAGATTTGATACTCCATGTTCTTTGAATAGCTAACTTGGAGTTGAGCCAACGTTGACACTGTTTGCACCTCTTCCTCCAGTGGTATATATTGTTTTTTAAAGTATTTTAAAGGTGGGAGGAATGAGTCACTTGTCGAATGGCCCAAAGAAAAATACAAGCAATAAAAGCTAGAACTACAAGTTTAGTTTAAGTTCTTGGTTTTGAATTGTGTTTCAACTTCCATCTGGATAATAAGTTCTTTCAAACACTTAGCAACAAAGGGATGATTCCATGCGGTTCCTACAATTTGGAAAGATAACCCTCACAACTACTTACAAGTAAACCCATGGCCAAAAGTCTTTCCATGACCAATCAACAGGTAAGTTTGGATGATACAAAGAGCAAAAGTATTTAAAGGAGTCATCTTCACACTCATACAAGAATCATCCATTTGCAAGGGCATGTTTGACATATAGTTTTTTTTCAATTTGAAAGAAAATTAAAATACCCTTCTTCCTTCATTTCCATAGGAGGAGGTAGCCACCAATGTTGTTCAATTCTTGATGTTGACAACAACCTTCAGTTCCAGGTTTTGGGGTTTTTTCTTCTTCTTTTTGGGTTTGATTGCACCTTACTTGTAATTCTAAGAATGGACTTTTGCCTTTATAAAAACTCATATTTCAAATATTTCTCAAAAAATTGGAACCTAGCCCAATTTAAAATCAAGTTTGGTTCCATCTACATTGCACTCAACTAATGTTTTTGGTAGTATTACCTTGTCCAACTAATGAAAAATGTAGAAAATAAAAAATTATGTGTTAATTGTTATGTGCAACCAATCAAAATTAGTAAGTTGCCTAGAACTAGGCTTGGTTGCTACACATCCTAAAAACTTGTACCCATATGCCTAGAGGATATGAACATTTTCAAAAGGGAACATGAATAACTCGGTCTAGGTTTGGATTTTAATTTTTGCAAAATGTAGTGTCATGGTTTAAATCCAAATTTGATTTTAGTGAAATTTTGAACCTTTAGTATGGATATCCCAAAACCTAGCCTAGACCTAAACTTGCTTAATACCTTAGACCTTCCAACATTGGTAACCACTAAACAACATTGGACTTTAAAGACTGTACTTCCATTTGGTAGAAGCTTTCATGACAATGTTAGGTTGGGTTAAGTAAATGGAGGAAAGACAATTGGACAAAGCACAACCCTAATTGCTCACATTCACTATTCTAAGTCTCCACTCGTGATTTGGGACTTCTAATTTTGATTTAGGTTTGAACACACTAATAAGGGCCACACCTACCCATTTAGGTGACTATTAAAAAATATTGTGTTTGTTTGTCATAATGATGTGGTAATTATGATTGGTTAGAAATAAGGTAAATTAGAAATTCATGATTTTTATAATCACCAAAAAACTTCATGACAAAAAAAGTGTGACATTATATTAGTATGTAAAGGTGTGGATAATTATTATTCATGATTATATAATTTATTATACATTCCAAGTCATTGAAAACAAATTCAAAAATCATTGGTTATAACGTTTTAAAAATTTTAAATGTTTTCTTGTCATTTATTATATTCATGTCAAATCGTTCTATATGTTTTCATAATATATTAAAAGCATTGTCATGTAAACATATTAAAAACTGGCAACATTAATATAGTTTTTGATATTAAAACATGATACTTTAATTTAGTATGAAAGTATCTCATTGCGCATGATGTTCATTTGAAAAGGTTTGGAATTAACATTTTGCATAGGATGATAGCCTTGTGATATTAGGAAAGGCAACATTTGCATGGGATGCTAATATGAATGCATTTTTAGTTAGTTCTTTTCAAACACATGCCTATGTAAGACTTTAACACTTGAGTCCAAACCCAAAAAATGTTGAGTAATTTCATGTGGACAATTTTATATGTTTTCATGCATGAATTTTCCTATATGTGTGACTAACATTCAAAGCTACAAATGGAAGCTCAATGAACACAACAATTTAACCAAATGGTAATACAATGTGTATATTATATATATATCCTTTTCTCTACAACCCTACAATAAGAAAGTTGTAGTTTTCAAAATCTTCATATGTTTTATGATCTAATCAAATTCATCTAATGAACATTGCTAAATAAATATTTATTCATTTTTTATTCATGAAACAAATTTGAAATACATTACTTAAATATGTTCTTTTTTATTTAAATTTTTTTTGAGACAAGTTAAATAGTTCTTTTGAAAAATTCATATGATATGTATTTAATATCCATGTTCTATTATTAGATGTGTTTATAAATATTTCATTATTTTAATTGTCTAGGCACATAACAATTCACATTATAATTTTGATGTAATAAATATTGTAAAAATCCAAAGTGGGTTAGTCATTCTTTTGTTATATAATCCTTTTGTGAATTCAAATAAAAAAGAAATCCATTTCTTATTTGATAGTAGGGCAAAGCCCATGGGTGGATAATAAAAGTTTGTAACAACTTGTGTGATGTTAAGGTTGGGTGGAGAGTTTTTAATAAATCTATGATATTTTTCATCTCTATATATTTTTAATTGTTTTGTTCTAAGATTTTTCTTCTTCAACCAAAAAGCACATGTGTTGGGCTTGGGCAAGGAATAAATGATTTTGTATGGTTTTCCATTATGTACCAAAAATTGACAAGTGGAATTTCACCTCATTTCGTTTGGAGGTTGGATTCCCCTAGTATGTCATTTTTGTTTCTCACATATGAATGATTGGAATTGAAATTGGGCCATAGTCCATACACAATATATGTTTTAAGACACCAACACATGGTATTGATCTAATTTTATTGCCCATGTGTGCCTTTGGTTGAAAATGAATGGCACCCCATAATCACAATCATCATATTTTCAATTGTGCATGAACTACCCAATAGTGATGCATGATAGAAGAAAAGGTTTGAGATGCATTTTATAGTTGTTAACTTTAAAAGTTTAGGTTTTTGTTTTTTCTAGCCTTGTTTTAACTGTGGTCACCATTTAACATGTGATAGATTGATATAAGGTTAATGGAAATAATAATTTTCTTACTTGGAAGAAGAAGATTGAGTTTTTTTGCATGGGAATTTTTTAAATGAAATCACTTGAGGTCAATTATTGTCATAAGAGCTGAATTTGGAAAAATTATTCCTAAAGGATTGCTTGTTCATGAAGAAGGACAAAGTTTGCTCATGGTACAAACTTGTAAACATTTTTTTTGTTACATTGTGCAATAATGCCCCAATAATGCAAAGAATGTAAAGGACACTTGGGACAACTTCTTCACAATATTTGAGAAATCAAACATGTTGATAATTGATTATAACTACATCAAAAGTCTTAAATTCCTAAATGGAGCTATGCATTTTCATGCAAGTTCACATCAATGAGTTTCAAATGAAAGAATCAATTAGAAAACATTGATTTTCCAATGAAGTTTTGACAATTACATTTATAAGGATTTTACCATCTTCTTTCCATACCCTAGTTATTTCATTTGGTATTCATACTAATGAATTATCCATGGAGGTAATATGTGGACAATTGTTGTAAGTAGAATAAAGTGATTTAGGTGATAAGAGTTTAACTATGGTACAAAACCAAAAAACCTACATGTTAAAGGTGCAAACATGATATTAAAACCCAACCCCACCTCCTTTTTGCTTTGCTTAACAAGCACTAGGTTGTCTAGTCAAAATAATGTGCAATAAAATTAAATTAGTTATTCATGAATATATTCTTAGATTCGTTATTTACAAGTTGACATAGCATTCTTATCACCCAAAAAAAGTCAAATAATACTATTATGTACATGTGTATAGAAAATGAAAACATTGTATTCAAAAACACTTTTTTAAAAATGGATTAAGTAATGAAAACATTCTTTACATTCATATAAAAGTGTTTTTCAATATTGCATATTCATTATTATTTTTCAAAATTATAAAAAAAAATTCATAATATATTTGAAACTTATCGTAAAAGTACATCAAACAATTCCAACATTAACTTAACTTACCATTTAAAACAAGAAAAATTAAATAGGTGTTATACCTTTGACGAATCTTAATTTTTGGTTCAAGGACCTGTAAGGATGATATTAATTTTTTTTTAAAAAGGCATGTAGGTTAGATGAACCCATGGATTAAGAAGCCAAAGAAGCGAATTTGCTATTATTGTTGCAATTTTTAACATCAGCTTGTAAAATGACATTTCAAGAAAAAATATTAGAATAACAAGTTCAAAGGTTCTTCACAAAGGGGTATAGTAGGCAAGGTTGTACTTCTTGAAACTACTTACAATTCTTTTATAATTTGTAAAGGCATTTGATTTCCATGTAACTTCATAATATCTCACTTCTAAGGTTCCAAAAACAAGTATTTTCAATTTTTAGGAATTGTTTTTGGGTCACAAAGATATCTCGGAAACAACAATATTTTTTATGTGTGTGGGAAGTGCATTATTGTTTCAAACAATCAACTAGGATTTCCAATTGCATTGGAAATCAAAGTAGACAATTAATTGATTACTCAATTAGCATAACAAGGCTAAAAGTGGAATTTGAAAACCATTAAACGTTGGTTGAAATGTTTTGATTCAAATAAAATGATTATTGGGGTTGTTGAAGAAGGGAATTTAGACAAGTGGGTTGGAGTTTCTCAATCCTTGGTTCTAGAATGATCATTGTAATGTCAAACTTAAAAAGAATATCATAATGCATAAGTGTGTCTTTCGTGATTACATTTATATTACTTAATGGTGAAATATGACACACTATTTAAGACATATATAGTTGTATAGGGCATATTTTATTTGAAGTAACTTGTTCTATTGGATTTTGTAGTCACAAAATACACATTTTGACATAATTAATGTTTTATGGAGGCTTGAACATGTTTTTACGCAACGCCTAACACCATGCCCAAAAATGACCTTGTCGAGGACATGGATATCAATGGAGATCATTACTTTTTTGTGTGATGGATGTGTTTACCATCATATGCCATTTCCTTTGAGTGAGAGTTTTTGAGCAAAAACGATTATTGAACTTGTGCACATATATTTATGTGATCCCATGGTAACAACATTTGAGAGAGAGGCGAAATATGTAATGACCTTCTTGGATGATTATTCTTAGAATAATTTCTAGGATTATAATGAAACAATTTCTTGTTATTTGAAAGGGACAATTGATTTTGGTTTATGTTTCAAAGGAGGTATTGAAGATATTATAACAAGCCAAGTGCATTTTTAATAGGTTGTCTACCATAGCCAAGATTCCAAAATGAACATTATGGGTAGAAGTCTTTTGAACGATTTGTTTACCATATCCAAAGAATTGATCAAAACATTATGGGCTTGTTGCATTCCAAAAGGGTCGTTCACCAAAGCCATTGTTCTAATGGGAACTAATGTATTATTTATAAAAATACACAAATGAATATGTTTATTGTGAAATAGATTACATTGGTAATCTTGATAATTATTGATGCAAATTAAGTTATGTTTCATATTAGGAAATGGAGCTATTACTTGAAGTAGCATGAAATAAATTATTTTTGTTATGTTGTTAACAAATGTTTAATATATGGTAATTTCTTAAGCACCAAGGTAGGTAATTGATTTCCATCATTTTTTGGGATATTGGTCAATCATAAAATTAAAAATTGTTATATAATATGATGATAATCAAAATTATATATCTCTACCAACAAAACCCAACTTCTTGAGATTCAATATCATGTTGTGACCCTAACCTTGAGCTTGTGATCAAGGCTCGCCCACATTGAAAAAATGGGTCCATGAACAATGCTAAGACCCAAAATGAAAGAAGAGTAAAAACACATTAATGTGTATTTGTTTTAGTAGAATCTCGCATTTTTTTAAAAATAATCATATTACAATTTTATGGAAACATTTAAAATCATTCCATCCCAATCTACAGGTCAAAATGTAAAAAAATGGTCAAGATGTAAAATGATTTATAGCTACTTTCATTTTGATCGAATGATCAAGATGTAAATTTTTTATATATACATGATATATCATATATAATTAGAGTTGTTTTGTGACACCAAGACACTTGTCTTATGGTTCCATGCCATGTTCATATTAAACAAAAGTTTAATGGAATAAAAAGATAATGCCTCTTTCGTATTTGTGTTATTTTTTCACCTTTTCAAATCTTTTTTAAATTATAAATAAAACGATATTGCATTTATGGCTTATAGACAAAAAAATGTATGATGAGTGATGTACATTAGGTAAATTTGAGGAAGCTATTAATATCAACGGAATTTTGTAGTTTGCTTCAATATTGTTTACCACCTAAAGTTTCATGCAAAAATACCACCTAAAACCCCACTTTCGAAATACATATTTAAAAGTTTCATACTTCATGACATATTTTTTTGTGATGAATATATTTAGAGATTTCAAAATCTCCATCATTTAATATTTAAAAAAAAGGTTTCTTCAAGTTCCAAGCTAATCAAATCTCCTCAAAATTTAGAAGAATACTTCCATTTGTGAAAGTGCATTTAAAAAACAATTATCAAATCTTGCAAAATACTTTTGTAATTATAATTTTGGGGACCCTAATGTGCCTCTACTTGGAAAAATACTTTCAGATAAGGTGAAAGGTTTTTAAGAATCAATAGGGGGCATTTCAATGATTCTCAAGATGAACTCCACTTTGAAAGTTGGGATTTCCCAATAGTCTAAAACATTTATATGGAGATATGGAGAATCAAATCATCTTCAAATAATGAGATCTTTAGATCATTGACAAGATTTAAAATAAAACTATATGATAATGGGGTTACACTCAAAACAATTTTTTTTGAAAAACATATGATGTTCGAAGGACTTGAAACATAATGTGTCCCAAGTCATTTTGAAATTCTTGAATTTTTTTGTCATTTCAATGTAGCCTTTACAAACAACTCCAAATATGCTATAGGGAGTTCCTCCCAAATCTAAGTCATGTGAATTTAATGTGAATATAAAGAAAATTCATAAATCATTGTGGTTCCATTTACATCAACTATCTACATTGTTTTCTTTCTGCAAGTGAATTGACCATAAGGTGTTCATGAATGTCATTTTGTGCTCATGTGTACCTATTGTGTGGAGCCATACGAAATTTGCTTTAAATTCTTCTTTCTTTTCATCATTGTCGTTTCACAAAATTATCATTAACACCTTGGGACAAGCTTATGGACAAGATCTCTAAACTTGCAAAACAAAATTGAAACAAGCTTCATTAAGTTGGTGTTTTGTAGCATATAGAATATGGTTCTAGACATATTGATTAACAAACCTTTTGTAGATAAGTATGAACATTTCCAACACTTTATGGATATGGTAAAAGGTGTAAGTTGATAATTCATGGAATGAGGTTGTTGTTTGATATCACCATCCTCCAAGTTATTTACCAAGGTACTTTATAAAAAAACTATTTGTGCTTCATGCATTCGATTAGATTGGAACTATGGATTAGTTTAATTAAATATAGTTAAAATTATTTCATATCATGTGACATTCCCCAAGGGTTGTGAGGTAACATTTATGCATGGGATGTTTACGGCTTGTTTAAGAAGAGTGAAAGCTTGGGGTGAGTTGGGAAAGAATGTAATGACATGTGTTGGGTGGAGAGCACATAGTAATGTCCAAATTTTCTCATCTCTATTCTCTTGGTTGTTCAGTTGTCAATTTCAAACATTTCAAGAACAAAGGAAAATGATTTGATGAAAGTAAGTAATTTGGCATTCAAAACAACATCCAACAATAAGTTTTGAAATTGATTTTGAAGTGATGTATGAAAGTGGGAACAAACTTTTGACTCACTCACCTGTAGGACAAACATACATCTCATCCATATGATCACTGGACAATGTATTATTAATCTTGGCTTCAAAGTCCAGCTTATGGAAACTCTGATCACAGTGCAGGCAAATGTAATGTCATTTATTAATTTGTCACTGTCTATAATATAAGTGTAACTTTATGATCAAGTATGTTGAACTTTGAAGACACCTAAACACACACATGACACATAGAACACATTAATCAAGAGCACTGACACTTTTTGTTGCCCATACTCTTGAACTCTAGACAGGCATGGCTGAATGGCAAGTTTAAGAGAAAAAAGCAAGGGCCAATAAGACACAACAGGGTCATGGTTTCAAAGCCCCCTGGCTCCTTGTTGCCCTAAACTCTCTGGCTCAGCACCAGGTTTCTGAAATAGGGTCCTGGGAGGGAGGGAGGGAGGGAGGGAAGGTGAGGCTCAGCTTCTGATGGAAAAGCCTAGTAGTTATGAAGGTTCTTGGGCTAGAGAATGAATAAAGATATGCCATTTTAGGTCATGTGTAAGAAACATTAAATTGTTTTTTTTGCACCTACTGAGTTGAATCTGATCAATTGACACATTCTGTGCTCAAAACTTTGCTCTTTTCTCCTTTTCCCTTTGATCAGGGTTGTCCCCTAGACACATTGATTTCTCTTGAGTCACAAGCTGGGCCAGAATATTAGAACTTCACCATAGTTTTATTGGGTTTGATTTACCAATAAACCATGGATATAATCGTCACCCACTTGTGTGGGAGCTGGGATCTAATTAGCTTGGGTCTTTTGCATTGAGTCACCCATCCCCTTACTACTACTAACTTGCCCATTCTAAACACTTGTTTCAGCCTAAGGGTTTTCGCTGGAATACATCACTAAGAACCGGCTTGGATACCTGACAACTTCACCCCAAAATCAAGATAAGCAGAACCAAATGGAATCCGATCTTTGATTGTGTTCTGCAATAATAAGTCACCTGGAAATTGGAACCCCAAGACACTTTTGGAACTTGGGTTTGCCACACAACTCACAAATTTTCACTCTTTCATTCAATACAATTACTATGGTAACTATCATCATACACCTGTAGGTGGTGCACAGACTGGGTGTGAGACATGCAGTTTGATGGTTCTGAAAGCATTTGGATCTTTGTTGCTGTAAAACCATCTGGATTTACAGCATAAGAGGGCCGAAGGCAAGATCTTCGAATCAGAGGCTTACATGTTGCGAGAGAACCACCTACTATACTTACTTGCTGAGAGCCAATTAAGCAATGATACATGGTTTCAGACTCCTTCATAAAGAAGATGCCATCTCCATAAGAAACATAGAGGATTTGGATTGGTTACAAACCTGATGAGTAACGGGCATTTGCTGGTCAAGCTGCTGGAAACTTGATGGCTGTCAAGGAATGAACAAGTGAGACATCTGAGGGGCAGATCCCCATTGATAACCATGTTTTCATGACAGTGAGAAGGCATGATTAATTTCATTCTTCTTCCATTTTTTGACTGGTGAAAATAATTGAGGCTCCTCTGCAGGACATTGTGCAGGTGACATCTTTTCATCAGTCCAAAATACTTCTAATTAGTACATATTGTATACAGTGTACACGATACAGAATTTTTATTGATGATTAGATCAGATGGGTATGCACATTAAGAGATGGAAAAGATCAGCTAGACTCTACAATGTTGTTGTAGGGATTTTACCGAAGTGTACTGATCAATTTTTAAAAGGAGCTGCTGGAAAACCAAAGTAAAAAAGCTTTTTTTAAAACAGGCCTCCAAACTTCTGTCATCAACCCTTGGATCAATGAAAACCAGACATTGATACGAGTGCGGTCCAGTAGTACTATGACTCAATGTGAAGCATGTCGTGCAAAAATTTGGTGAAGGCATGTTAGCTCTCACAGACATGAGATACTCTACTCCCATGGTCAGAGGTCATCTGGCACAATCATAATAATAATAATAATAATAATCAGGTTCACCTTCCTTCAATCTTGACACATATTCATGTCAAATATGCCATATTTTACAAAGCCATGCATGATTCATGACACATAAACGAGATAAAATTTGTGATTTTGTCCACTTTTATGTAAAGCATATGTGTTGTTTACCATAAATTTGACATATTTAGTGGAATGTGTGACATAGATCTAATGTATGCAATACCACATTCAAGTGTCAAAGACCATATTCTGTTGTAGGCTGGGCTCATCATTAGATCAGTCCATAGGCCATACCTTCTAGAGGGATGCATCCTTGGACTTCATGTTGCCAAGACTCCGTCCATGCTATGGAATTTGCAAATCAAACCTATATGTGGAGCTCTTGAGGAGCTCTGGTCCCAAGTCCCAACCAGTGTTTGTTTATTCTGACAAATTGGGGTCAATTTCCTACCAAAATATGTGGGGAAATGTGGAAAATTCTGTTTATCTAAAGTAGAGTCAACAAATTTTGCTTTTTTTTTTAGTGAATTTTTTTCCAAACGCCCCATTTTGCAAAATTGAAAAATAAAAATAAATCCCTGGTCCCACAGAACATTGCAGATGTTCGTTGGAGTACTGAATTTAGTGTTCTCATAGTTGAGACCAGTGTTAGGCAGTTCTTGGAATGAGGGACAGATACCCTCTGGTTACTATCAACCTGGGTATATTCCCGCTTACACACCGGATCTCAAAATTTTCAAAGGAACCCATCTTTTGTATATAACCGCAGTTTCCAAAAAAATAAAAATAAAATGAAGAATCAACCAAAAAAGAACTAACCAAAGAACCAACCAAATTAAGAACCATTGGTTCATTGGTTCTTTGCTGATTCTTTCATGAAAACTGCAGATTCTTTCAAGCTTTTGAAATAACTAAAATCAGCGGTTCTCTGATTCTGATTAGTTTTTCAAAGAACCAGAACTAAGAACCTGCCCCCGCACTGATAGGGACTAGGGACCTGGTGGTTGTTCTAGTCTTGAATACAAAAGAGTCATCCTCTCTCTCATCAGCTTGTCCAGAACTATTGGGCAGGGTGAACCAGCAGCCATGTTGGTACCTTCACCTTTTTGAGTGAGGCCTGTTCATGGCCATATTGAGCCCAAAAATTGTTAGATTTGAACTCAGAGACCCTGATGATCTAGTCTAAGCATACGATATTTATAATTAATTTAAATGGATTCTGGGGTTTTTTAGTTTTTACCATGGTACCAATGTGGGTGCTATATAGTTCACCCAAGGCCAGCAAATATGTGCTCAAATCTTTTGATCTTGAAGTTGAAGGTAGTGGAATTACCATAGTTGATCACATAGGTGTCACATGGAAATGTATGATATTCATTGATCACTGTCCATGGAACATGGTTTTTTTTTTTTTGATACCCGAAATATGGTGAAAAGGTAGCAAAATAAATCGAATTTATATCAGAAAAAAACATAATTTCTCCCAAAAAATCCCAATTGTTTTGTCCCAAAAAAAAAAAAAAAAAAAACGACAAAATTTGTAGACAAAAGAAATCACTGCCGATCACCAACTACATCTGGGAAGTGGCATCAAATGAAACTATGCAGCTGACAGACACTTGGCTTTGGACTCCAAAGAAGTGATTTATTAAGCCCCTGTCATGTAGCACTAATAACTCAAAAGTGGTCAGAACAGTACTGAACTGTCCTGATCTCCTCATCGATTCTCAACTGCATGCTATGAAAAGAATGAAACCCCCCGCCTCCCTTTGTCAGTAAACCCAGACTCCTCCTGTTGGGATGGACTTGTTTATTATTATTATTACACCGCCCTTGAGACTGTAGAAAGAGTCATACACTTATCTATCTCAAGGCCCTCCCTCAATTGCAAGTTCTCATGATGGTTTTTTTTCTTTCTTAAAGGTTTTGTTTTTTGGGTTGTCATTTTCTAGAAAATAACATTGCGGGTTTACAACCCCAGTAATGTTACTAATATTTTTTTTTAAAGTAAGAAATTACCATATGGGTGAACTCCAATATCAAGCTAATAAACTTGGCTGGGAACAAGATGTAAACCCTATATTAAGAAATTCATGTTTGGGGAAGGGGAAAAAATCCTTGTATTGCCAATGTGCAGAGTTGCAGACTATGGGTGTTGTTGTGTCCTATATATTACTGACCAAAGTCTGATCTGCTCAACTCTCAATTGTGTCCCCAATTTTTTGGCAGTTGTGGCAGCAGCGCAAAACATGGAAGCAAATGTTTGGGAGTTGAAAACCTTACTTAAACAGGATCGGCAAAAAGCCAGAGTTTGTGAAGCTTGGGGGTTCTTGGACTATCTACTTCATAAATGAATGAATGATCAGGCTATAAAATTATATGGGTTTCCTGAAATTTTCTTGATGGCTAGATCTGCCCTATCTGGAGAACTTGATCAATGTTTTTTATACAAAAAAAATTTAAACCTCCCTTTAGAAGAAGATCAACCTCGGTGTTCCCAATAGAGTCCTCTGAAACACCATAGCTGAGGAGTTTTGTACAAAATGAAGTTGAAGGTGATCATCTCTGAGAGCCTTCACACTGCTGCACAGTGTTCCCATGCCTAGTTCTCTCAACAGTCTCTGACGTGATCTTACTAGTCCTTCAGAATTAACACCTCAAATCAGAAACGCTATTCATTTTTACTGTTTTTGCCAGTTCTTTCTTTCTCTCCAGCACTGACATGTTTATTAGGGGGATGGATGGGTGGGAGCAGAAGGATCCTTTGTTGCCCAACATCAATTTTACCGTTTGTTCCACTGTTGGCTTCGAATGAAAAAAGGAAGGGGAAAAAAATAAGGGAGGTGGGGATGTACGCTTGCAAGAGCAACATGGCTGGCTGCTGATCGATCAATCATGTGTCGGGCAAAGAGGAAAGGCAAAGGGTGGAGGTTGCATTCTCTTCACTGTTGGAAACCTGATATCATGTCATGGGACAACATTCCAAGTGTGGTCAGTAAGTAAGTGCCCCTTGTTGCTGACCATTTTCCAGTGGATTTCACTCTTGACTGTTAGTGCCAACAGCCACTGGGAACAGGCAAAAAATTCCCAATCAAAAATCATGTGAATGCAATGAGTATATTCTATAGGTCCATCGTCAACTACGCACATTTGACCTGAATTCAAGGACAAATTGTGCTGTATTGCCTTGTAGTATGTACAGTACTTCACTTACCCTTCAAAGTTCTAACTATGGAAGGTTTTTATTGTTCTGCACCCACAGTATCACACCATTTAATGATAATATTATGTTGCTGGGCAGGGTAGGGATTCAATGCTCCTCATGCATTTTGTAAATCACTCCAAAGTGTTTTTCTTTGTATTTGAAAGCACCTTGCTTTAATTGTCGCCTTTCAATTCATGCGAGTCTTTCTCCATTCAACTGCAAAGATTTTACACCAGGGAAGGCCTGCTCCCCATGACCTCCCTCAACCTTGTGGGCCTACACTTTCTAAGTCTATATTATGTTCTCAACCCCACCCTCAACCTCTGTTCTGTTGTCTCGCTTCCTTTGGGACTCAAGTGTTTCATGCTCTCACGTCACCCAAGCTTGCACTTCACCTTTCAAACCAATTGTGATATGATCTTTTTTGTTCTTACATTTTTCTCTTATCATTCGTTTTGGTTTGTGCATGGGCTTGGGTACCAATTGTGAATTGCTTTTGTTTGGGTTGTTGGAGCTTTGTGCTTTAGTTTTTATATATCACTTTGCTATGTGTTTCAACTTGGACACCAATTGTGAATGTTTGTATTGTCAGAATTTCATGCTTAGATTTTAGATTTTGGCTTTTGTGTTTCTTTGTGTGATGCGTGATGTTGTTTGGTGTATGAATATGGAAGCTTGGAGACAAATGTTGTTTCGCATATTGACTATTAAATTGGGTGATGATGAAGGTGAAGTGGACTTTTGTGCAACTATTGCTTGATACTAATGCTAACCTAAAAGCTATGATGCGTTGCCATGATGGTAGTAAACCTATGCACAAAGCCAATTTGCAATAAGAAAGGGCGTTCAAGTCCTCACTAATGGATTACTATAATTTCATAAGCTGTTAACTTTTGTCAACTTTTTTTTGGACATCTTACAATATTATATATTGTAACTTATGTAAGTAGATAATATAATTAAAAGATAATTAAATATGTAACTTAATAGGTAGGAAGTGTATTGACCTTCGAACTATTTACCAACATAACCTACTATGGCACTTAAGTACTTACCTACTAAATACCTAGACAAGTAACTATGATGGTGCCTATATACATAAAATATGATAACATTTTTGTTTGTCCAACTTGACTAGATATTTTATTTGACTAAAAATCAAATAATCACTTTAACCAAAGATGTTTTCCTTGTTTGTTCAACTTAACTAAATGTCGCATTTGATTAGAACCTATCGGCCACCTTGATCAAAAATGTTTTTTTTGTTTGATTTGACTACATGTCCCATTTGATAGGTAGTCAAATGTGTCATTAGTAATCAAATTAATTAGTTAAAAATTACAAAGACCATTTAGAATGAACATTTCATCAATAAACAAAGATCAATTAATCAACTTGAATGGCTTGAAAAACCATGTTTTTTTGTTAGTGTTAAACTAAAGGTTTTTAAGGATGTTTGCACCCTTGGATTGCATGCATTATTGTTAGAAGAATTGTCTAAGGCATGGGCAAGGGCAATTTTATGACAAAAATAATCACAACTCAATCATTCTTGAAACTATGGTTAACCAAAGTTTTTGGATAAGGCATTAACATTTTGGATTGCCTAGCAAGAACAATGACATGAATGTCCTTTATAAAAGTTTGTTGGTTTTTTATTTGTTGTGTGGGCTTGGTGTTGATTTGAAATTCAATGTGTGTTCAAGGTATTATTTGCTTGTGGATGGCATGCACTTGAGATTGGCTTGTTTTGTGCAAACCATCCATGAACCATTTGGAGGAAAACAATGGAATCATTTTTCTCAAACTTAGGAACTTATTGCAAAGGATGTTGAAAATTGTTTTGGTATGTTGCAAAGTTGGTATGTCATAGTGCAAAAATCAACAATGACCAAAAAAATTGCATTTAATATTCTTGTTTTTCATGTTATCCTACACAATACAACTATGGAGGATGAATCTACCTTGGATTTGGAGCCATGTTTGAAGCATGTGATAGAAATGGGTTGTGGATGCACATTTCAACAATTCATATACAACATAAAAGATATTGAAAATCAATAGACACATTATGTTTTGAAGATGATCCCATTGAGCATATGTGAGCTTGAAAAGGCAATGCATGAATACAATGAAATTATTTTTTTGAAAACTTTTTGCCTTATTGTCAAATTTCCATGTCTACTTTCTATTAATTAACACACTAAATTGATGTCTTCATGCTCTCCTTTCGGCAAGTCAATCACACAAAGGTACTTCTTCTCTTCGATGAAAATTTTCCCCGTTTAGAATTTTGGTGGAACCAATTGAATGTCTACTCCCACAAGTGCAATCATAAAGTCCTATGTGTTGCCATTATTGCTATATAATGACATCAACCAAACTACTTGTAAATATCCAATGAGAGCTTGTATCTTGTTACAAACTAAAGACCAAATTATTATTTTTTTGAGCTAGGGCCTATTTTTAAAACTAGGTTGAACCAATATTGAAATGTGGATTTTAGACAACATTGTGCTTGACCCTCAATGTTGTTCTTGCAAGCATATTTCCTACCAATGGTGGAGATGCTTTAACTTCATAAAATTTGAGTGGGTCCCTACATATAACCTTGTAATGTAAAACTCAATTGTGATGAAATGAGAGTGAACATTCACAAACCTTAACATTGCTCTTGAACCATAAAAGGCTTGTGTTTCCCTCCCTTTTTAAAAAAATAGGAAAAACAAATTTGGGGCTCCAAATACATCCCACTCAACACATTGATGTTCATCACACCAACATGCATAGGCATGGCAAGAAATGATGATATGGTAGGAACTCAAGTAAAGGAGTGGAAGAGCAATAGTGTTTTTTTTTTTGACAAAGAACATGTCAATTCTACTATTAATTTTTACAAGAAATAGCATGCGAGAAATGCTTCCTATTCCATTTGCTATCAGTCAATATTGGAAGACATTCCATGATGGGGGGGTTTATTGTAATAATACAACAACAAGAAGGTTGCAATGCCCATGAAACACAAGGAATGAGCTTTATAGTTTCTACAAGTGACATAATTGAAGTATATGTCTTGGAGGTCAAGGCAACAAGTGAAGCAATTTTGCTTAAACACTTAGTGGGGCAAAGCAGGACCAAAACAAAAAAAAGACCCATGAGCTTGTATTGATGGTGCAACCCAAGGCAAAAATCAACATGGCTATTGATACCTTCATAATAGTATAACGCCTTGGCAACCAATGCACCCTTCACAATGCCCCTAACTACAATAGATATTGGGGATGCATGTGAATACCTATTTCTAGGTTGTTGAAATGAGCTTTAAAACTATACATGCACCTATTGTTGGGCACAGATCTAAATGTGAAATAGAGCCAACATAGGCACCAAACAATTCACATTCACACACCTAACATATTCATACTTCCACTATTGTGCCGACCAAGCGCTCTACTGTAGTGCTAAAAACAAAAACATGGTGAGGTGCCTAGCCTCAATATGATGATGATCAAGCCCTATTGCCATTGCTCCATCAAACTTCGAATTGACAATTCTCATCTTTTATTTGAGCTCACATTCTTTACGTCAATGGGAACATTACATTTCAATAAAAGTTTTAGAGTTGCTTACAAATTTGCCTAGTTTTCAAACTCATATGGGTTTCAAAATGGGTTTCCTAGCTTTCAAGCTCATCTATGCTTTGCAACAACACATGAAATGCTCTAATCATGTTGTCTGCAATTACACAATTCAAATCGTGAATTATTGTTAATCTAAAATGCATTAGGTTTTCACACCATTATGAGCATCAAAGAAGTACGATGATACTAGAGGCAACATCAACCTTGGAAGGTCATTCCAAGGGTGATGGCAACTGCACAAGTGCAGAACAGTCTTGGGGTCCAAATGTGCAGGCCTGAAATTTGTTTCATGGGGAACATGTGAGGTTTGAGTTCACTTTCAAGAACAAACCTATAACAATCTAGGGCCACCATTTTGTCCATGCTCACGGTCCTGTGTTCGTGTTTAGGACCATGGGTGGAGGAGATGCAGCACCCACCAGGTTAAACTCAAAAGGATATCTTGGCAGCCAGGTTGAAAAACAACAATCCAAATTTGAAGCCAGCCGGGGTACTTTGGTTGGTAGTGGACAGAGCTACTTGTATGCTCACAAGGAGTGGGATATATATATTTCAGGAAATAAACTAGTGTGTTGATTGAAGCGCCCTTTGGTCATTCCAAGATAACAAATCAAGTAAAACTGAGTTCGAATCAGAAATGGAAGGGAGGGAGGACGACAAGGAGATCTCATCACAGATTAGGAACAGTTATAAAAGAAATGGAAGTATGACAATAACCGACCACACGACTAATTTGCATGTTCCTTGACAATCAACCCGATTCTTGCAGAGCACCCAACTTGTTGACCGGCATGGCATCATTGAACTGGCTGGACTGAAGGATGAAGCCAAGTTGGGAGGGAAGGCCAGGCTGTGTCCCCAAGTGTCTAAAACCCCCAAACAGCCTACCCAGAAAGTGCCATACAGTGTAAGTTAAGTACCTCCAAAGCATACGGTGTAATATAAATATATATATATATACAGAGAACAAAGTCATTGGCTTCACTTGATCCAAACAAATAAGCAAGTATTGAAGAGTACTAAGTAATGGGTGTATGAAGTTAACTCAAGAGGTGATTTGATTGTCTTCTGAAAAATGACTCTAAGAAGTTTCCTTTTTTTAAGTGTAGTGTATTCTTTTTTGCAATGATTTTTCCATTTGTGTCCCCCCCTCTCCCACCCCTCACCAAAAAACAAAGACCCAAAGAAGTGATTGTTGTACTAAGTCATTTGGGATAGGGTGGGGGGGGTGGTGGAGGGTAGGAGAGAGGGAGTAGGGGATTAATAAGTCCAACTGGTCTGTCTCTGTATGTGCTGGGTATCCTCTGGATATGCACACCACCTACATGCTGGCCAGCTGTGCCTTGAGCTTCTATCTAATATTTCCTGTTTTGTTTCTTCTAGCTGAAGCTGCTCAACACATTATAAAATATGGCTTATATTTTGGCAAGGACATTGTACTATACTTACTTACTACAAGAGAGTGCACAAACAATGCACCTTTTTTTTAATTAAGAAAATAAATTTGAACACTTCCATTGGTGGTATGGGCTAAACTGAGATTTACTAGTAAAAAATTGGTGGAGGCTTGTAATCAAAGCTCTGGAGTGTCACCCTTTTAGTATGACAAAACCTGTGAGCAAGAGAGTCCATTTTTGGGAGCTAGTAGAGTGGGCTCCAATATTTATTTCCTATATTTGAACCCCACCTGCTGATGAGCCTAGTAGGCCATTGACAAGTATTATAAGTTGATTATTCTATTGTATTGTATTGTGTAAGTTCTTGCTTGGTTTGTTCATTGGATGCTCTGCCTTTCCAAGGTTTAGGGTTGAGACTGGTGTTGGGTAGATATCACTTTTCCTTACCAGACCCTGGCCGGATATCATGATGGGGGATCCTTCTCAGATATGCAGTGAAGATGACCACTACAGCTTTCCATGGGCTGAAAGCTTATTCCATACAAATGGACAAGTTCTTTGGTGGCCTCAGATATATTCAACCCTCCCTGGGTATCCTCAGTTCTCAGGTTAAGGTTTAGGTGAACTGTAAGGGTTAGAGTTTTGAGGTTATGGTCAGGTTTTGCAGGCTAAATTTGTTAAATTAGGTTTTCATGTTGTATAAATTTTCATTCTCATTGATTAAAAATTGTAACCCTAAATCAAAGGACTGGTTTTGGATATCTGACTATTATGGTATTGGAGAGAACCATATGAAATATAGTCAGTGGTATAAAAAACATTGGATTGAAGTTTCTTTGATTTTAAAATCTTTTTAGATAACTGGCCTGATTGATCTTTTTTTTAAAAAAATGTTGTTGTAAGTATGTATGTGCCAAACACTGATAGATGAAACTAAGGACTTATTAAGATAATATTGACATTCCAAAAAGGAGCTCCTACCTTTGATATGTTGTCATAGTAGTTGTTGTATGAGATCACACAACTGGGGCGTTTGTCGTTAGTTTTCACAATCACAACTGGAGCTTTGTCTTCTCTCGTAATACAAATGTGTAAGGAAAGTACACATTTCAACACATGCTCAAGCCTCAAATGCGAACATGTCGCACACATCGTGAGCCACATGCTATTAAAAATATTTTGACCTCTGAAAGTGAAAGCCAAAAAAAAAACTAGGTCGGTCAGGCCAAGCAATAAATCTTGGAGAAGTGCTAGGTAGTCATTTGTTGCAAAATCCTAATTCAAATACTCTAGTTGAATAGCAGGTTCCACAAAAAATAATATTAAAGATAGACATGCTGAAATTTTCAAAAAAACTATTTTTTTCTCAAAGAATTTTTTTTTTTAGTGAAAGAAAATGAAGCATCTTTTTGAAATATCCAGGAATATTTTATTTGTTGAAAATGGAAATCTTCCAAAAAATAATAATAAATTAAACACAGACCCGACAAACCTGGGCATTGAACTACAGTAAATGAACATGGGTATGGAAGTAAACAATTATCCAGGCTTCTGATGTTGTTGTTGTTGTTGTTTTTTGGTTTTTTGCTTCAAGAAATATCTCCCCCAAAAAAACAAAGTTTTGTGGCATGCTTTGTTTAATAAGGTATGTGCTCCCAGACTCCCCAGTGACTCCCAATGAATTCCCCAACTACATCTTTTTTCTTTTGTATTTCTTGGGCTATTAGGTATTGCACAGAACCTCATACTAATGGTACTCCTATCATTGTACTTGTCCAGATTTTGTAAATTATAAGAAGGCATTGTACTCATTTACTTTCTCATCATGACCTTGTATAATAATAACCACATTGAACTTCTATCCATAGGTATTGACCATTCTTGGTTACCAAAGGTGAAAAAGCTAAACCTTTTGTCAAGCATATACATATATATATGTTCTTGATTGCTAGATTTTACCCACTATTCAAGTTTGGGGGGGGTGGGGAGGGAGAAACTCACTGAGATTTGTGTATCTTTTGTGAGATTCTCATATCATGATTCATCATAGCCCTCCCCTGATGAGGCCTCATGTGATATATAACTTGATTATATGCATAAATGTGAACTTCATGATTTGTTTACAATAGCTCCACAAGATACACAACAATCTACTTCCAAAGGAAAATTACAAAGAGATGGATGATGTTGTGTTGGATGATGATGTGTTACACATAATTAGTCCATTGGAATTGTAATCCAAAATCTAGTCCCTTGTATATTAGTATCTAGTGTAAATGGTTGTACATATGCTGCAAAATCATGTGCCCATATCTAGTTTTTAAGGTTAGAGTTGGATATAGATTTACATTCAAACTCATTTGCCAATTGTGTGTTTTGATTGTATGGAACTAGTCATAATAGGAGACAACTTCTACACCATTATCAGCTAGCACTTAGGATTGTACAAAACTACACCAGAAGTATGTTATAAATGTTGTTGTACGCGGCGCGGGGCCTTTTCCCTTGTCGTCATTTCAGCCCTTCCTCTATTGGAATGGTGGCTCTGGAATCATCATGTGTTTGATGGAGTTCTTAGAAAAAGTCTTGACTCCCAAAGCCCTTATATTTGAGAAGAGTTTCTTGGTTAAGTTATTCAATAACCTGCCACATTGTCCTTTCTCAGCTTTACATCCGTCTTCAATTTGTTGCTTTTTAATTTGCTTGTATTTAGTTTTCGGTTGTACATGTTAAAACTATTTTTCAACTCCCCTTTGTTTTTGGTCATATTCTAAAAGTCCAAGGCACCTCTTCATGTCAAAAAACCTTTCCTCTTGAGTGGTGGAACCAACCATATTAAGTGTAGGATAAAGCCTTACAATTAGGTCATTACTGGAAAAAGGGGTTCATGTAAGATGGTAGTTGAGCCAAGTCCCATTTGTTATTATGCCCTTGTCCCAGGGCTTTAGCCGGCATGAAGAACATAGCCAAAAATATATTTTTTTGCTGCATTTTATTTTTCTTATCTACATTCAATTAATGAAGCTGAGGTGAGTACTTAATGCAAGTAAGTAACACAACATAAAAATTGCACCAAAAGTTTTCTTTTTGTTGCAATTCTTTCACTTGTATGAATCATTCTGAAACTTTAATATAGGCCTTCAAAATGTAACACATCCATGTTACACTGAGCAAAATTTACAGGCTATCATGTGCCCTCCAATTACACTAAAAAGGGTCTTTACATCCCCTTTTGAATTTGGTATTCTTAGGTGTATTCAATTTAGACCGGACAATTCAGAATTGTCTTCAGCAAAAAAATATCAAAGCCTAAGCACAACAAGCTTCCTTGTTGCATATTAGCTCTACCAAATAAGGCAAGTTCAAACCATCAAGATAAAAAAATAAAAAATGTTCCATGAAGTTCCTATTGAACTCACATTTTATCATAACACCTATTGAACAATTGGTCAAAATGTGGTATTGTAGCTTAGGAAGGGTAATTTTTGGAAAGTCTTTCAATTGTGGTGAGAATCATGTACCGTGACCAAGGCTACACTTCAAAACTTTTGTGGCCTCACTTTCAAGAGTCGAAAGATTTCTTGGGTTAATTCAATGGTTTGTGAAGCTCACAATTGGTTTTCTTTTTATTCCACCAATTTGGAAAGGTTGTTGTGTTAAAACTCCTCCATTCTCGATTGATGTCATTCTAACATGCAAAAAGTGATCATTACTTTAGATTGAAAGGTAACGCCAATTTCAACCTGTGTGCAAGTTGAAATAGGGTGAATTCCATGGATGACTCGAACATGGAATTCTCCACCCAGGTTGCATGATATACCTTTTTTTCAATTATGAAGGTTTTCACATTCTGCCATTTCCTTGCTCAAGATGTTATGTAACACATTGTTCATGTGTTCCACCAACCTATCGGTGTTAAGTTTATATGTTATTATTATGTGATCTGCGATGGCCAATTTGTTTGACAACATTGCTTGTAGATTGTGGGCCATTGTCCAAAACCATTTCAAGAGGTATCCCAAATCATGTCATAATCCTCTCATACCCAGATTGTCTTTCAAAGTCTTCAAAACCCTCACATCAGCCCACTTAATGAAGCAATCTATTGTCATCACACTATGAACTTGTTGGTCTTTGAGGTGATGAAAAGGCCACATCAAATCAATTCCCCACCCTTCAAATGTTCTCAATGTGGAATTGGGTGCAAATGAACCTAATGCCAAGGAAGAAACATGAGCCATCAACTTGGTTAAAAACAGTTGACATACATCACAAGACCCACGATACCCCCATTGCATCTTTGAAAAGTGTTGATTAATGATACCCACCTTCCAATATTTTTTTCATTGTAATTCTTCCCACAAAATGGCCTTCACAAGCACTTTTTGTGGAATTCAAAAAAGATGATCAAACATTTTTTTCCTTATGACTTTACACAATACTATATCTTATATTTCATAGTAAAGGTAATCCCTCAAATCATATAGGAGTGAAATATAAGGGCATCCTCCCCTTAAAGTTATTTTGTTAAGTGATTTGGAATTTTTTTGATGCAGACGATCATCCAACGCTTCTTCGTATATATTAGCACCTTGTTTGCATTAAATGAAATTATAATTCTACATCACAAAAATCATCATCTTCTAAATGATCTCCCAGTTCCTCATGAGCTCATGATAATGCATTGGTGTTTTCATGTTTCTTCATTGGTTGATCCTTGATTTAGTGATTATTAATCTTGCAACAACATAATCCATTTAGCAATCATGCAAGCAAGGTTGGGTTTCAAAAGTAAAATAGTTGAGAATTCAATTGTTCCTAACTTCTTCACCACAAAGATTATTGCCAAGGCTTCTCATTCAGAGATTGCACAAATCCATTTGGTTAAAATCAATTGTCGACTTATGCAACATATGGGATGATCATGCCGTTTGTCATTCACTTGTGAAAGTTTTTGTTCCCACCACTATGTTGAGAGCATCCGTATACACCCAAATGGTTCACCATCATTCTTGTGCTATAATTATTGTTTTTTGCACATTCTACTTCTAGTAACCAATTACGATGTTATATTACTACGTGAAAATTAGATCTTCCAGGAGATGATCCTAATACCAAATGAAAATTGTGTAGATCTACATTTGTATGCTCATCCAAATATTTTTATTTTGGGTTTCACTAGAGACAAACTTGTAGATGGATGGATCATACAACAACTGTAACATTTACCAATGTAAGAATAATAACAAGAGTCTTTTTTTCCAGAATCACTAGACTGAGTGGTACCAAGACTTGGTGAATGAATAACTTGTGGAAAATGGCTGGGCTGGTGGGTAGTACATGCCTGGAGGGCTGGCAATTGTAAGGTTACAACCAGTGTTAGTCTAGTATATAGGCATGCGCCTGGCATCAACTCTGGTAGCAAGGAACCTACAAGTCTGGTATGAGCTGAGGCAATACCAGCCCTATACCTATACCAGCTTGGTTAGGACTAGGGATCTGAGGTAAAATGATGCATGTACCAATTTTATACATATCTCAATACTAGGTTGTGTACCTGCTCATTACCAGCTAAAAATCAGTAGTGGACCCAATACAAAGAATGTATGAAAGGTTTGAAAAAAAACCCAATAACAGTACCAGCCTGACATGAAAGAAAGAAAAATGTGATACCATGACCAAGTTGTTCAAAAGTTGATACCAGACCAACACTGAAAAGATATAAACAGCATGTTGTGTCACCAACATCCCCACACATTCATTTGAAAGAAAGGAAAAATCCAGCTGCACATTTTTGGTGTGTTTCATGTGCATTTTGGGCTTCAATAGATTGTTGTGCCACCAACACCCCAAACCCTTTCTCCCCCCCCCTCCCCCAATTG
The DNA here is from genome assembly GCA_963920785.1 of Sphagnum contortum. NCBI lineage: Eukaryota > Viridiplantae > Streptophyta > Sphagnopsida > Sphagnales > Sphagnaceae > Sphagnum > Sphagnum contortum. The sequence continues at coordinate 16,083,831 of OY987277.1, forward strand.
TTTTGAAAGAAATGAAAACCAAGTTGTGCACCTTTGGTGTGGTTTATTGTGTCCATATGATACTCATCACCACATTCATGAATATGTGGTGCAAGAGTTTTTTTACCACCCGCCATAGATGTGTAAGATAGCACCCAAAGAAAATGATCAGCTTCTGGATTCCATTCCCAATCAATTGCAGGACATCTCTGTACATTTTCTCTCTCTAAGAAGAGGGAAAAATGAGTACAAATTATGAACAAGAGAAAGAAACTTCACCTCAATTAGTATATGGCCTATTGACTTTTTCAATGCTCATGTGTAGGTGTGCATTAGAAAACATGTTCCCCCTAACTTTGCTTAGATGTATATTATGTAAAATTCCTGTTCCTTATCAAGGTTGGTTTTGATTAGTTAATGACTTATTGTTGACGGATGATGAGTTTGAAAAGTTAGCTTCATGACAATAATAAGTTCAACTCTTGCAACAATATTGTCACAAAACCCAAAGAACCCCTCCATCCTCTTGGACCTTTGAGTAAATAATGGTTTGTTTACAAAATGGGATATCAAGATGTCAAGGTCACACAATATGATGGCCTACATTCTAGGACCTAGTTACTTCACATGTCTCCATTTGTAGTCTCCAACTATGTGTGTCCCACCAAATCAAATGAAGTTGGTTTTGCATGTTTTTCTTTTGAAATGGGAGTTTTCTTCTTTCTTTTGTCAGGTTTTTCATTTGGTGCAAGACAAACCAACCAAGTTCACTTTGTTCCTTATGTTCCAAAGCCACTATCTTGCCAACCCTTGCTCGTAAATCATCTGGCCAGTTGGAGTAAGGAGTGAAAGACTATGGAATTCACAAAAAAGAACATTCTATGGCTCAATCTCATGGATGGCAGCCTTGAAAGTGACCTTGGGTTGGTCCAATTCAACATAAGGCCATGTTGGATCATACCCCTTATCTAACTAACATCATTTTATTAAGTCTCAATAGGTGGCCTAATAAACAGAAATGTGTGGAGCCCAATGGATAGTATTCCAAAACTACTCAAAAAAGTCTTAACATATATGTAAAAGGCCACCAAAAGTTTTAGGATTTTTCATGACCTTGTGTTACCATTGGGTTTTTGAAAATTGCACTATATTTAGTGTCGCTTAGTAATTTCCCCCAAGAGTAATGTAGGGATGATGGGCACCCCTCCCTCGCCTTATGCACTCTTTCCCCCTTGCCCCCAATCACGCACACTCTTTTCTACAACATCCATCCCCTCTCCAAAAGATGTGTTTGGGTGTTTAAGAATTGAAAATAATAACTTTTTTGGTACCTTTCGGTTGTCATTTTCAAATATGTTTTCATCTCCAAGTTCATAAAGTGGCCTATTTTGTTCCTTATGTCCTTGTTCACTTAGTGTATTGTGAATCAATGTTTTTTTCTTATAGCGAATTGTAACCAAATGGAAAATTGCTTATTCAAAAGTGGCACTCAAAAATAATAATAATAGGCCTTTTATTTGACTAATTTTTTATGTGTAAAATTGTTTGATCCTATACTAATTTCCAGTACGCAGCCAAAAAGATAGAAGGATGGTTAAATTTTCTTTTTTCATATTTATGGTGAAATGTCTTATGGATAATTTCCCCTTTAGCTACATCACAAAATTGGATTTTTAATTTTTTTAAATGTTGTGAATTGCTACTTGTAGTTTCTTGTTCAATGTTGTGTTAGCATTTGACCTTTGATATCTTACAAATGCAATTTATTTATTATTCATAATATATTAATGTATGCATGAATGTATATATGTCTTACGCCACACATATATTGGCCTTTAAGGTGAAGAATCAATTAATTAATGAATTTCAAGTCATTTTGAGGGTGCGCATATGTGTTATGTTAGAAAAGGGATGTGGGTTATGAATTCATTATATTGTTCTTTTTAATATCATGATCACAAAGTAGAAATCATCATTGTGATGGATGCAACACTTTTGTTTTGAGTTTTTTTAATTTGAAATTTTCTTTTAAGTGAAAATAGATTTCATTTGGTACATCAATGTAAACTTTCATTTCCACCCAAATAATGAATGACATTAAAAGAGAATTCGATAATGAATTGTTAATAAAAATCTATTAACATGTGTTAAATATTTATTATATATTATGTCACTAGTAGGGATTAACCATTGCAAATCTCTCTAGTGGATTTTGGAGATACAAAAAAAAACGTAAATAGATTGAATGGGACATGACATCCAACCTTGTAACAAAACACATTTGTGAGACAAGAACCAATGTCAAGCCCAAAACCCATCATGGGGTTGTGATTTTTCTCTCTCATAACTAGAATGCTAAGAGGTACTTTGGGGCTTTGAATATCCTTTATCCAACCCAAAATCAAACATGATTATAATAAAAGTATTTAGGTGCCTTTTCACTTAAATACCAAAACACAACTAAAAAACCATAGTAGTGACATACTCTCAATTCGATTCAAACATACGCGTATTATACGTTTTTTTGGGCTTTTTAAAAAATACTTGAAAATACTTGATCATCGTTGTCTTTGTTCACTGTTTCGGAAGTAGGTGTAAAATTGTGTCAAATGTTTTCGATCATCTTTGAAACCAATTGCAAGCTCGACAAGGACCAGACCCTAAAACTAATGTGCAGTTTTATTCAAGGTATGCCTATGCTCAAGCTGGTTAAGAAGGGTTTGGGCACAACTTAAGCTCAACTTGCTCAGCGTTTTGTTCATCGTATTCATGTATTTCACGTATTCACATTTTCAAATTTTAATACTTGAAAATATTTCTTTTTGAGCACCTTCGAAAAATGCGCGTATTTCGTATGTCACTACTATGTAAAAAACAAATACAACTACGAAATGAACAAAAAGAATGCTCAAAGCATAAATAGGGTCTAATGAATATCAAAAACAAAGTGTGATGAAGAATGGGACTAGGATACACGAGGACCAAAAACTCAAAATACAAACAAAATGCAATGAAGAACATGAACAAGGCAAAATGGGTTTAAGGTTCCAAAACATAAACAAAGTGTAAGGAAAAAAATGACCAAGGCACTAGAGTTTCAAGAATTCAAAGTGATAACATGTGAAGAAGAACACAACTAAATCATAAGGGGATTAAGTGTAATGACCAAGGTTAAAGCATGACAAGGGGAATAGTCCAAAAAAATGTCTTGACAGTCAAAACGCAATTTCACAAGTGTGAAAGTAAGTATCAACATTCTCAAATGAATTCCCAGTTTGGAAATTAGAGTCTCATAACAAGTTTTGGAAATAAAAAACCTTTTCCAAACTGAGCCTTTTTTAGAACATTGGAAATCTCTTGAAAAATAGTTATCCAAATTGGAGTTGCATTATCCATTTGAAGATTTAAAACACAAGTTGTGATCAAAAGAATGATTGAAAATCAAATTGGTAGTTCAATTTTCATCATTAAAACGTTTGATGGTTGGGTGAAATGACTTTGATTGAAGTGTGGCGTTGGATCTTATTTTCAAGGGTTACAACATGTGTTGTGAAAGTTCTCAAATCAAAATCCATATGTAGGAATTATGAGTTTTTGAAATTGTGGGCTCATGTCATGAACATAAACATGGACCAATGCCATTGTTAAAATTAGAATGAATGAATTTCAATATTTTTTCAGTCAACATGAATTAAGTACATCCATCACCAACTTTTAATTAACTTTGTAACTTGTTTATGATTGATATTTAATTCATTCCTAATTCACTTATAGTTCATTTATTGTTAAAAGTTTTTCAAAAAAGTTCTTTGGATAGTGGGCATATGAAAGTTTTCATGAATTTTTTTGAACTAAATCCCCAAAAAGGTATAATTAAATATATGGGCTATTTATTATTTCTAGATTGTTCAACACCAATATGAAGTATGATCTTGCACTATAACCTTATTCATTTCATGTTCATGGTTTTATATGTTATTATAATAAAGTTTCATTTGCACTTTTGTTTTGCATAATTCATGTTGATGTATTTGGTTTCCATGTTCTATGTTTGGAATTAAATTTAGGCAAGTTTTTGCCATAATTTTTCTTGCTTTTCATCTAACTTGGAAAACTTTTTTTCTTCATAGGTTTTGTGCCTTATGACAATTCATAACTTGGCAAAATTGAAAAAAATGTTGAAATTCCCTCTTGGGAAACTTAGGAATTTTTGCCACTTTGATGTAGTTTGCATTGCTAATCATAAATAGGGAAACTTACCACAAGTTTAAGTTGTGATGTGTTTTCTAAGTGTCAATTCCCCATTAGAATATCCATGTGCAATTTTGGTTCCAATTTGCAATAACCACCTTTTTTTATTTTTTGCAATTTGTCTTCACCTTGAGTTCAACATTATAAACTTGTCACAATTCTCACATGCCCCTCGTCCCAATGCATGGAATTAGGGAATAATTTGAAAGTTTCAAAATGTTCCATAATGCACAAATACCTTGTGACAAGCTTTTGAAGGCACATTAGTTGCATTTTCATTCAATTAAATTGAGAATTAACAAGGCTTTTTATGTTCAATAAAACTTGACAAACCTAGGGGTGCATCACAATGAATTCAAAACATAAATGAAGCATGACAAAGAGCATCACCAAGGCATGGGTAGACCAAATAATATGACCAATGTTAAACCATAACCCAAAACTCACAAACCATAACTAGATTAGAGCCCAAAAACCTAGTCCATAACCAAACCATAACACATTTGAACCCATGAATTTCAATTGAAATTCACAAGCTAAATTGAAAGTGAATAATTACATTTCAATGGCAAATAAAGTTTAAAAGAAATGTACACCTTTTCATGCCTGAATTGATGTTCAATCAATTTTGATTTCAAGCTAAAATAAGTTTTTTAATTTTCAAAACATTAAATATTTAACTTTCAAAGCATCAAATGTCAAGCCCTTTCTTGGATGAGGGGCATGATTAGAATTGAACAATGAATCCAAATTTGACTTTCCAGCTCATCTTTAATAATCATGTTGTGTAAAATTACCTAAGCCATGATGATGTCAAAATATTTGGGCAAGTCCCATTGCATATAAGGGTTTTGAATTATTGCAAATCTAGATTGAAGAACACTAAAACATTTCAATATGTGTTTCCTTGTTAATTCTTATTCATTGCAAAATCCTCTTCTAATCATGGGGCTCATGAATTGTTTGTACAAATCAATTCCAAGAAGGGTAGATGTTGTCAACAAGCAAAGAATACATTAGGTAGTTTAATCCATTCACTTTGAAATTTAAACCATGTCTTTCACCAATCACCATACTCTTTATGAAAAGGGAAATATTCAACACATTGATATCATTGTTGCCCCCAAATTGTCCTAAAAACACATGCCAAATCCATTATGATTGATCTACTATAGTAGTCATTCGGTTAAGTCCGCACCTTGATCTGGGCGTCCTAATGCGGACTTATCTGAATGTTGCGGACTTAGCCCTATACTGCTCATCTCTTCCTGGATCGCAGTTTCCAGCTCAAGAATCGATTGATGAAATGCTTAACAGCATGTTTTCAGTGAAAAATACCATTCAGCAAGCAGTTTCAAAGATTTCGCAAGAAAAAATTGATGGAAGTAAGCAGATGACGATTTTTGATTTTGGATTTACACGATCACAATAAACACTTCCGTATATGTTGATCCGCATTTTTAGCCCTACAGAATGCGGACTTATCCGCGATGCGGACTTAAAAAAATGTGGACTTAATCGAATGACTATTGTATTGCTTCAAGAATGATGTTATTGTGACACATTGTGCAATTTGAAAGTGAACGATGGTGCAAAGGTCATTATAGGTTCAAGTCTACAATGGCATCATGAAGCATGCTTTATGACATGTGATGTGAAGCTCAAGGGTAAAGTTGCAAATCTAATTTTAATTTAAAAGGGTGATGGTATTGTTGATGAGACTAGAAGTTGGATAATAGTGCAAAGCTTGAATGTTCACATGAAGTTTGAATATTGAATTCAAGAATGTAAGCATGAAGGTGATAGAGTGCAATCACGACAAAAGAAAAGGAACTTCAAACCTATGTCACCTCTTGTGAGTAGTTTCCAAGCTATGAATGCACAAACAATATTGGCATGGATAAATTTGAGAAGGAATGAATGGGGTTTCAAAGCTTTCTCTACCCACTTGACTATTGCAAGCCATCATTTTCCTTGTGATCTAGGTCCTATCACTTAGTTTACAACCTAATTAGTATGCACAATTGGACTAGGGTGGAGATATTTTATCTAATCTCAACTTTGAAGTTAAGAATTTGAATAAAATAGCCTAGGGACAAGGGACTTTCCAATAAACCAATGTTGCAAAAACACATTGTAACCACCTTCCAAAACAAGACCAAGTAAGAGCATACTTACAATGTAGGGAAAAGGATCTCAATCATACTTGCTCTCACTATTATCAAAGTTTTTAATTGCAAATTCACCATCTTTTCAGTATCGAATAGTATGATATTTTCATCCTATAAATGAAGAATCAATGGAAGGGAGCATAAGATGAAAAGTGTCTAACACAACTCAACACCTTTGGACATGACCCCCCAATGTCATAGTCAATTCCAATCCATTGGTTAAAGCAAGGAAAACTATTTTTGAAGCAAACCATATGGTGGTCCCATATAACTTGTAGAAGAAGAGGAAAGATCCCATGGTCTTCTCACCAATAGAAAGTGGATTATGTGATACAATAATGATAAGACGTCAACTCAAGCCCCAAACACCCCAAAAAAATGAAGGAACGCCAAATTGAAAATGCACTTGTTGTCCGCTACATTCTTTGTTAATCCACACATGAAGTAGGATATTGATCAATCTCCTTCCATAGTGAAAGCTTTAGCCTCAGATAAGTGTATTGCTGGGTGTTTGGTTGAGAGTTGAGACACTTTGACTGAACTCTAACATAAGAATTAGGTAGTCTGGTTGATTATAATCTTAAACCTTGAACCCTAACCCTATTTTTCTGATTAAATAGGGCTAGGGTTTAAGATATAGTTATGGGAAAGAAGTCTTATTGGAAGAACTACGGGCAGCTGTTAGAAGCCTGGCATATGATGGTCATAGAAAAGAGTAGGCCTCTCTCTCACCAGTTGAGGCGGTGTTTGGGGGTGGGGATGGGAAGGGCGGGAACAACAAGTATGGAGGAGACATATTCCAACATATTCTCCATCTTTTCTTCACAACAGTTTGATCTTGGAAAAAACTACAAATTTCGATATGTTTACAAATAATATGATTAGTGGTGTTGAAGCTTGCCAAGGTAGGCTACTATGGTTTCACCCAAAACTTTCTGATGGGCTTTTTTTCTCCTTGAGTTGAGAATGAATGGATTACAGCCCCTAAAAAGGGAGCTTTGTCCTAGCCTCTTTGATGGCACTTAAGTGCAGTCAGACAAGCCTAAATGAATGACGACAAAAGAGTCAAGAGGATAATAAAGATTGAAGGCTACGGTGCAATTTGAGCGTGATCACTGCGGTGATGAAATGCCCAGCCAGCGGTAATTGAGTGGGGTCATAGGTGAGGAGAGGTATAATCGGTCAAAAGATGAGACTTATTTACAACTTCATTGATGGGTGGTGTCAGAGTGCAAGATATGCACTGACCCCACCAAGATACGCCTCTTCACTCCTTGCCGGTCATGACGCGCACAGCATAGGAGTACTTGTGTGGCAGCAGCTGGTCAAAGTGAGCTGCCCACTCAATCGTCGTACCGCCTGCCTCAGGCACTTCATCATTCCCCAAGCACTTCCTCTGGCACCCATCTCCACCCCTCTCGGGTTTTTCCCGTGCACATTCTCTGGTGCATCACCATTGCTTTACACATCGCAATGCGCATCCCCCCCCCCCCCCGCCTCCCCTCCTTTTCCCCTTCTTGGGTTGCCTGGCGACCTTCCCAAACCATGCACACTTTCCTTTCCTCGAAAACAACCACACCAACCATGCGAAACTGCAAAATGCTTGTGGGAGGCTTTTCCCTGCCATCATATGTATTTTGCTTTGGCAATCTTTTTAGGTTTTAGAGGAGGGTTCCATACTTGGTGGAAGTGGAAGGAAGATGGGCAGCCTGGAACGATGGCACCTTGCCAATTGTAGGGTGCCTCCTTTCATTTCCAGCCGGCTTTTTTCTTTTGGGTTGGAAAATCAATTTGAGTGCGCTTAATGTCAGGTAAGGCCCTAGTGGGGGTTGTTCCTAAAATTCAAGGCCCATGCGCTTAGTTTCTGGAACAATCGTGTTCTAGGGCATCATCCTACACATACACGTATGTTTAAATACCCTTTGGAATTGTGGAATTTAAGCTTTGTATCTGGCCATTAACCAATAACTCTCTATAAAGCTCAACAATGGCATACAAAGAGAAATGTACCATTTGCAATTGGCAACCAGCTATTTTTGGCTTTTGAGCCTTGGAAAATTGTTATATGTCTATAACCTATAGGTAAATTCACCTAGTTTGTGTTCAGGATAAAGGCACACACTCTACCTATGGTCCATCATCCACTAATAATTCATCATGTTCTCTTTTAAAGTCATGCTTTTGTGTGAAATGTTATTTTCCTTTAATCATTACTTGGTATAACTTTTTTCCCTCCTTCATACAATTATAGGTTTGTGCGCCTATAGCTGTTCTTTTATTATTACCTCCTATTAAATGTGTACCGTCCTCCATCTTGAAAGCCTTGAATATGAAAGAAAGCTTTCATTATTTGTTTCCCAAGTGCATGAAAGCTTCAACCCACCATCATCAACTTACATCTCTGTTGCATGGAGCCTTGTCCCTACTCGATCAATATTGCATTCCTTGGTCTTAAAACCAGTTATTGGTTAATAGGAAGTGGAAAGTACAAGTAACACATGTTTATGGTTTACACCTGTTACATAGTGATGGGAATTCCCCTCCCACCAAAGCTTTTGCAGACAAGAAAAACATACCCCAAAAGAAGCAACAAAGAAACTGGTTTTGGAGAGTTCCATGGAGGGAGGGAGGGAGGGAGGGAGGGATCATTCTTAATTAACTTCCTTTCATTATGTCAATGGAAATATAAATAAAACCCTTACAAACAAATGACTGACGCTTTACAACTTTTTTCATGTTTGCACTCAATTGTTGCCTTCCTTATCCAAGCAATTATGGGTTTGTCCAGGAGACAGGTACCTTCAAAAGTCCGCCTTTCAATTCAAATATGAAGGGTACCTACCTACCTAGTAGGTATCAAAAGCCAGGCCTAAGAGCCAAGAAAAGCTTCCAACCAGAATCACCGTATTAGGTTGTCCTTCTTTGTGGCAGGGAGTTCTCTCCTCTTCTGCCCCTCATAGAGCAAGCCAAAAGGCTGCCTCAATAGGAGGCAGGCAGGTAGGCAGTAGGAGGAGGCAGCCCGGAGTATGAGGGCTGTAGAAAGTTAGCAGGAGGAGAGATGATGATCAGATGCCTTCCTTGAGTGTTTAGTGGTTGTCGCTGTACAGTGATCCACTGATCACTGATCCCACAGACAAATGGGAGGAGAAAAAATGCAGGAGCTTTTTTCATGTGTAGGGGGGGGGGGGGGGGGTGGATGTAGTATTGTTGTTTTGGAGTTGGGACCCGGAGGCAGTGAGAGAGAGAGAGAGAGAGTGGAACTTAGTCATTCTCCTTAAATGTGAGTACCCAAAATCTGGAGAAAGAGACTCAGAATTAAATGAAAGTCAGCCTTGTTTGAAGCTAATAAGTTGATAAATTGGTACTGCTTTGTGGGGTGGCTGCTGTTGTAACTAGGGACGTGACAGACTGTGTTGTGTTGCAGCAGCTAGCTGCTGCAAAAGAGGAGGTGATGGCTGGGAGCTTATTAAAGGCTTGTAGGCCTGTATTCCCTCGTAGGGCTGCATGTATTCCCTCCCAACATTCCAATTGCTGTTCCCCCCGCCCTCCCCGCGCTTCTGTTCTGTGTTGCACCTATCGGGGGATACGGTCATGATACCAGCTAGGCCCACGCTTATAACTCCTGCTGTTTTTCCCGTCCTTGCGTCCCTTTGCCTTTTGAACTCGCTCTTTTTACGATGAGAGAAGGCATGCTTGGCTAGCTACAGGTTTAGCAGCAAACCAGGACTGGGACCCGGGGGGCATGCTATCCCTCTGTTGCACAATCTTGCTTCATGCTTTTTCCTTCCTTGGATAAGTAAGTAAGTGAAAATGTGCCCACCACCAGTGTTGCATGCGCAGTTATTAAAGAAACAAACAAACCCCTAACAGTTATCAGGGCAGTTCTTACTGTTCATAACGGTGGTTTTCAAAAGATCAAAGAACAACTGGGTTCTTGACATATTACTATGGATCTCAAAAATAGAAAAAATCAAATATTTGGCTTTATAATTGCTGACTCTTTTCAGGTTCTTTCATGAATGAAAACCACTGTTCTTTCATGTTTTCTGAAATAATCGGAATAATTGATGGTTATTAAAAAATCAAATACCTGCCCAACACTGGTGGGCACCAATGTGCCAGGACCCATAAGGGGACCTGTGGGAGGGGGATTCTCTTTCTGCTCTCCCATTTCATGCGCTCCTTTTTTGTTTTGTTCCTCTTCCATTTCCCAAGGACAGGAACAGAGGTCATCACCAGAGTTTCCATCCGAAAAGGAGGGACACATGAATTTCAAATCAAGGTGATGGTTTGATGGGTTCAAATTGGTAGACTTCTATAAGTCAGCAACCAACTCCAGGCAGCTGGACAAGACTACCACCCTGGTGCGACTCTGAAACGACAAGGCTACCTTGTTCATGTTGTAATTCTTGTTATGAGAGCATCTTCCTTGCAGAACCAGGGCCAACAGCAACTTCGCAGTGGGCCAAGACAATGCAAATTGAGATCCTCATCACAATCCGGGTATCACAAAGTATTAGTTGGTCCCATCATTTGGGGCTCATTACTTTGGAAATGGGGTGCTCTTTGTCGTTTTCATCAAGTGCCTCACTATTTTATGTAAAGGAATGTCATGCATCATCATATTGGCACTTACAACTATCACTCATCTTAAATAGAGCTCGCCTTTAAACCAAAAAATCTACTCACTTGCAAATAGCAAGAATCCAAGTTCAAAACACAAAATGGAATACATACCAAACTAGGTGCCAAAATGAAGCTTGCATAGAACATAAGAAACATACAACAATAAACTTGTGTGTTTTTAAATCTCAAATCACCAAAAATGATTTGAGAACACACAACTTGAAAATTGTATCCTAAACACAAAATAACTTGAATTTCATTTGCACTTGAACCAATTCCAAATTAAAACACAATTAATTACACTAACATAGCTTAACACTAACCTAAATAGGGCTTAACTAGGTAACAAAATAAACATTTAAAATAGTTGTTGTGCATTACCATATCAACAACTACAACTATCATTGTCCACACACACATAAAACAAATAGAATAAATCACTTTACACTTCACTTCCACCCCATGTTAAGGGATTTCACTTCAATTTGGGGAGACAACTTTGTGAATAGTCATCATGATTGTAATTTTGATGAATTTGCTTAAGCATTTTGCACATGGTACCATAAGGTGCAAATGGATGAAAATTTTTACAAGAGCTTTTGCACTATTAAACAAAATGTTGATGACCGTGTGGAGGAGTATTATTGACGCACCCCCAAGTTCCTTGTTAGACCCAAAGAGGGTCCAACTATATATCAAAACGTGGAAGTAGTTTGAACTTGGTGTCGTTCCCATCTTCCAGCACTAAAGGGGGGTGAGAGGGGCATGCTAAAAGCTCCGAGATTAGATTAGGAAGAGGGACAATTTAGTTAGCTACTTGGTCCTTCATAAAAAACCAACCACAAGTTGGTTAGTCTTCATTCTGGATCAACCTTAGTGTTGGGACAAGCCATGGGCAACATGAACTCACTTGATTCACCACAACCCAAACTCGAGGGAAGCCACCACCTTCCCCAATATAGTGTTCTCTGTGTTTGTCCACGGGACCTACATCCGAATGGCTTTTTGTCTCGAGATTGTCCTGGTCTAGACTCCCGGGACTTTGGGAGCTCATAACTCCCAGCTCAGACCTCTGATTGGGATGAGGTCTAAAATAAAGTTGTAGCTCTCCTCAAGAGCTTTCCAACAATGTGTCGCACTCCACCTGCACACACCAAAATCAAGTTGATTCACGACTTTTAATGGTCAGGAATCAAACTGCCAGTTTGATTCTCGGCCCTTCTTTTGACCATAACTTGTGCTATAGATGTCCAAATGGCTCATGCGAGGCCATTTTGGACATTTAAACTTCAAGACCTTTCCAACATAAAGAAAACATCAATGCGAGGTGTTTTGACCCCTGCAATCAAGCTCTGAGTTTTCGGGAGTCCCGGAAGACTCCAAGTTCCCACTTTTGGGACTGTGAGTTTCAAACTCACACTTGCCTCAAAATGGGGTTGCGACAATTATGAGAAAATTCTTATTTTGGTGAAATCTTTCTAACATCAAGTCGATGACCATCTACTAACCACCTTCTTTGAGGCTAGATTTTTACCATATTTGCAAGTGGTTATTGGTAGCATGATATGGGACATTCTAATTCAACATTTGAAGTCAACATTGATTCAAAGGGTAACAATAGAAGAAAAATTGTTTTTTCAACTTGTCATTTGGTACTACAACTATTGTTTGTGTCTATTTTAATTGCAAATGAAACTAAAATAATCACAAATGAAACTTGTAATAGTAGATGACAAGATGTTGTTTTACATTTGAACCAAACTTGATTTCAATTGAAATGACTACCCTACTTGATCAAACGACATATGAACATCAAATTCAATTTAAACATGAACTAGGACGTTGGAGGTGGATGAAACACCAACCATGGAGGACGCCAATGACCTAAACATTTTTGAATGGATGCTACTCCCAAAAGCCTAAGTTAGGAAAATTAACATGGATAGAAAATAAATGCCAAAATATCTAAAGATCAATGTTGACTTGGAAGGGACATAGACATTACCTTCTAGGTAATAAATTTTTTAAATGTTGATTGCACGGCATTGACCTACTTTGTCAACAAGGCACATTTATTTGATAGAATTGCAAGGTGGTTACTCTTTTTTTTAAAATATGATTTCATCATCAAATCCAAACCTAGAAATAGTCATTTGGTGGTGGATGCATTTTTTTTTTAACCTCATTCCTTGGAACCCAAAAGTGTTTAAGATTAGATGGTAAATGCCACACTATTCGCCATGCAACTTGATTGGTTACATGAAGTAAGAAACTAACTTCTTATAAATACTTTCCTTGAAAATTATTCTTTGGATAATCAAAGGATGATTGCATTGAAGGCACTATAATTTACCTTGATGGAGGGCCAATTGCATTGCCTTGGGAAGGATAATCTATTGTATTGTTGATTAGATTTAGAAAACGTAACTAATTTATTCATTAAATTGCATAAGGGTGGGGGGGTAATCATGTTTTTACAAATGTTATTAGGTCATGAAGATTTTGGATGCATAGTATTAGGGGCCAACTCTTCACAAGGATACCTTGCATTTTTGTAAATCTTGTGATGAATGTCAAAAAACAAGGGATCTGTTTTATATTAATATTGTTAAATTGGTCACCACCTCACTGTTAGACCCATTCATGAAATGGGGGTTAGATTTCATTGGTCCAACCAAATTGGTGGGGTAGTATACAACCAACAAATACATTTTGGTGGCTATGGATTATGTTATCAAATGGGTGGAGGCAAGAGCATTTATACCAACATGATGATAATTATTGCCGAATTCTTTTATGGGTGCATTTTGATTAGATTTAGGTGTCCTCGTACCTTTGTTTTGGATCAAGGGTTATATTTCATTAAAAATATTATCACCTACTTGGTGGACCATTTTTTGTTCGAAAATACAACCTCAACAACATAGTACCTTCAAGGCAACAACCAAGTGGAGTCAACCAACAAGGTAATTGGGACAATGATGACCAATTTGGTCAATGAGAAATTCAATGATTGGGATGAATATTTGAATGTTGTCTTGTATGCTTACCATGCAACCTTCAAAGTTACTACAAGTCATATACCATTTCAATCAGTCTATGGCCTTCATCCATTTATGCCCACATAATATCTTATCCATATTATCAAACAAAACAATAGCATTGTCATTAATGTTGTTAAGGCATTAACCAATTGGATATGAAAATTGGAGAAATTGGATGAAATCAAATGGGTAATGGCTAGAATTTAGCAGTGGAACACAACATTATGGACACAAAACCATAATCATCCAAAATCATTCAACTTGGGAGACTATGTTTTGTGGTTCCCCAAGGATTTGCAAAGACCACCCAAGAAAGTTCAAATGAAAGTGGTTTGGCACCTACCATGTACAATATTACCTTCCCAATAATATAATGGTGTTGTTGGTCAACATTGATCATTTTGAGTTTGATCATGTGTTAGTTAATGTTAATAAACTAAAGCCCTATCATCCATATGATGGTAATACAAGAGGACTAGTATCATAATTCAAAAGGGGGATGAAGGAAGGGATGGTAAGCTCAAATGAATCTTCAAGAAAATCTTCTAATGAATACATGCATGAAAGGGATAAAAGGGGAATTTCAAATTTTTGGAGTATAAAAAGAGATAGGAGGGAAAAAATACCACAAATTCAAGGCACTTTTCATGAAATTAAGATAAAGAACCACCCTTCACCACCTTTGGAAGAAAATAATTTGGTTATGGAGAAGGCAAGAGGCACCTTGGGGGTAGATGCAAGGTAGGTGGCTCACTTTTGTGACAAAACAATGTTTTTTCCATGGGTACCATTTATGCAAATGCATAAGGTGATTAATATATCTTTAAATTTACTAGTTGGGACTTGGATCTAAACTAATAAATTCATTATGATGAGAATTGTGTGGTTATTTATTGATAAAAAATTTCATTTGTTAGTAGTAATGGACTTTTGAAATCAAAAAAATGGACTAGTTGTTTAATTGGAACATCACAAAATAGAAAAAATAAGATTGATTCATATTCCAAATTTGTTATTGGGACTCAATATATTATTTAATAGAAGATGATAAACTCATATGAAGAATCTTTTCTTTGAAAACCTTAATTGTTTTATAGCTAGGAACTTTTGAATGGTTAAAATTTGACCATATTTTCATAAGTCCATATGATTTGTAATTTTATTTTATTTTTTCAATTTTTTTGTCCCAAAAGCATTTTTTTGAAAGTTTTAGATGGGGTTTTTTTTTAGGACTTTCAGATTTTAAAATGACATCAACTACATTAAATACAAGTTTTCACATAGATTTGGGAAGGTTTATAGGTGATTGAACATGTATTATTCAAAAATTAAAGTAATAATATTTTAAAAAGTAACAACCATATCCATTTGAATCATTTTAAAGAATCTTGTATGGACTTGTAGGGAGTGTAATTTCTACCAATATTGAACCACTATAACTTGCATCTACCCTTGGAAGAATCTAGGGGGGAAGTGGAAAAATATTTTTTGTTTAGAAAGGGGGTGACTACTAGTAAGGCAAATCTTATCCTAGCCCTAGCAAGGGTGATTTAATACCTAGGATGTAAAGCAACCCCAAACTTAGGAAGTAGAACAATCCCATACCTAGAAGGGAGGTATGGAATAAATGATCAAAAATAATTTGAAAAATCACCTTAGATTTTGCCTTATGGGGCCAATAGTGATAGGAAAGGATGTAGGTGTGAATGTGGACTTTAGGCTCATGCTTCTCATTAATAGCCCTAATGAAATTCTATCTAGGTGTGTGGAAATATATTTTCTTGGTAGGTATTGTTTCAAAATTCCACTAAAACTCATAATAATGGTTGAAAAAACACGTACTTCTTCTATAGTAAAGGGGTAGGTTGTTTCAAGGAGGAAGTACACTTGATGACCCCCCCACATGCGTGCCAAGAAATGCACCTTTTCATCTCCAACCTTTGTTAAGAATGTTGTGTGCATCTTCATGTTCTTGAAAGTTTCTTGAGAAATATTAAGCTAGAAGAGGAGGAGAGTAATTAAAAGCAACAAATTGAGAAGGGGGAGGTGAAAATTTTGAAAAAGAAAGAAAAGTGAGTAGAAATCTATGGAAGGTAGGTGGGAAGAAGGCAATTACACTACTAGAAATCATGTAACTAAACCACCTAACAATACTACCCAATTTGATTTGGGTGGACCAATGTTGTTCCAAAACACCTAACCTAATGGTTGAATGTTGGTTTTGGTCATGTGACATACCATTATAGTGATAATTTAATGGATGCCCCCATTGGTTATTTTTTACTACTAATAAAATATTTGAAAATTATCGATTAATAATTTGGGAGGGGTATAATTTTTATTTTTTTGTACTTCATGTTTGACAAACCGTTGTCATCATAATTGGGGCTTCCAATAATAACATGGCATGGTTTTCTTGAGCTTCCCAAGTGATTCTATTGATGGTGTTATGGGTGGATTTTAGCTGTTTTCTTGAGTGGTTTTATTGGTGGTCTTATAGTGGTCTTGGTGTGTTATCTTTTGGGAGGTTTAAGATGGTTTCAACTTAAAGATTAGTGGAGCATGTTCAACAATGGTCATTGTTATACTTGTTCATTGCATTAATGTTTTTTAGCAAAAACAAATGTAATTATTTTGTCACATTTTGTAGGTGGCCCATTTTGCATACATGTCAACTAAATTATTTCCAACAAAAATATATGAATGATATCCATTGTCAATGGTCTATTCAAAAGCATACATGCCTTAATAAAATTAA
The DNA here is from genome assembly GCA_963920785.1 of Sphagnum contortum. Classification (NCBI taxonomy): domain Eukaryota; kingdom Viridiplantae; phylum Streptophyta; class Sphagnopsida; order Sphagnales; family Sphagnaceae; genus Sphagnum; species Sphagnum contortum. The sequence continues at coordinate 16,100,660 of OY987277.1, forward strand.
AAGAGGCTTGAAAACCTAAAAACAAACTTGAAAAAGTTAAGTACATACTTGAAAACTTGAAATCAAACATGGAAACAATGGCAATAATGTTGTATTTGTTCCTTCTAGTATTTTTTTTGAACCAAAAAAATGGGTTATCATTTTGCCATGTTTTTCTTAATGTCATATTTTACATCATATAGGTCATTTATAAGCTACATCCAATAAAGAAATTTGAATCCCATCCACTTTCAATGGTTTCAAGGAGAATTGTTCACAGACATACAAGCCTTGATATTCATGTGCATATATGTTGACACATGCATTCAACACCTCCATGGCAAGAAGAGAATTGGACTACACACAATTCAAAATGTAGATGTGAAAACTATATCGAAGTTCAAATGAACAAACTTTGATAACTCAAAAGGAAATTGCAACATTGAAAATGTACAATATGAAATTATAAGAACTTCAAGAAACAAATGGAAAATCTTCAAGAAAACACCAACAAGAATAGGAAAATAAGCTTTGAATGAAACACCAAAAGTTAATTTTATGGGGTGCTAGCAAAAGGAGGCACAAAGTTGGAAGGGAAAAAGTTTTAAAGGGAAAAAATGAATTTGAATTCTTGTATTAGGTATAGTGTTTCAAATGTGTACTAATATATAGTATAATTCAAACATTTGTACACTTGAAACATTAGATAAATATAAGTAAAAATATATAATATACATAACTTACGCTAATACTATGTATGTATTATATATATTAAGAAATATTAAGTTTTTAGTATGCCTAAATATATTAATATATTATTTAAATTATAACAACTAGATATTAGGTATAGTTCTATACATAATATAAGATATTAGTGTACCTAAAACAATATACCTAGTACATGAATTTAGATTCGTTTTTTGCCCTTAAAACTTTTTCCATTCCAACTTTGCGCCTTTTTTTGGTAGCACCCTATACAATTTTTATTTCTACTTTTTATTTTCCATTTTTAAATTTTTCTTGAAGTTCTTTTCCACATATTTTTCGAAGCTATTGCAATTTCATATTGTACCTTTTCAATGTTGGAGTTTGTTAATTTTGAGTTATCAAAGTTTGTTTTATTGAACTTCGATGCAATTTTCAAGTGTGATTTTTGAACTCATACAAATGTGTGTAGCCCAACTCTCTTGCTACCATGCAGGTGTTGAATGCATGTGTCAAACATACATGAAGATTACTATAGGTTATATGCTTGTGAGCAACTTTCCAAACCAATGAAAGTGGATGGGATTGAAATTTTTTTATTAAATGATCTATATTATGCAAAATGTGGTATAAAGAAAACATGGCAAAATGATTATTGATTATTTTTGGTTCACAAAGTTATACTGTAATGAACAAATATAACATTGTTGACATTGTTTTTAGGTCTGATGTTAGGTTTATTTTAAGGTTTTTAGGTTTAATTTCAAGTTTGATTTTAGATTTTTGGATTTGTTTTCAATTTTGATTTCATGTTTGATTTTAGGTTTTCAGACTTGTCTAATTTTAGATTTTCAAATATGTTTTAAAGGTTATTCTCAAGTTTTCAAGCTTCTTTTAAGTTGATTAAGATAAACATGCTTATGAGTAGACCATTGACAATGGATAGGATTCATATATTTAGGTGAAGTAGCTTGGTTGACATGTATGCGAAATGTGGCATTTGAAAATGTGGCAAAAAGATTACTTATTTTTTTTAGTTTTAAAAAATTTAATGCAATGAACGAGTACAACAATGGACATTGCCAAATATGTTCCACCAATTCCCAAGTTGAGACTAGGTGCAAGCACATTACGAGGGGGCCATTTTGGGCATCTTCATGACATGAATATAAAATATATATTTGCCATCAAAATGTATTGCATTTAATTTTGGGTTTCACTTTTAGTGTTTGGGCTTGATATTTTGATTTTCACAAAGTTAATGATAACTAATATTATTTGAAAAAAAGAAATAATTTTGAAAGTTTAAATTCAAAGAATAATTAATATATTTATGTTATATATAATATAATAATATTTGTTTATGTTTTTGGATTGCGTTACGTATGGGTTTGAATTTCTCAACCAAAAAATGTTTGAATAAAATTTTAAAAATGAACCACCTCACATATCTTGTCCTCTTCCATTTGAAAATGATAGTTCCTCAAAATGTTAATTTACCACATACTTATGATCATTGCCCCCAAAAACACCCATTTGTGATATGATAATTATCAAACTCTTGACATTGTTCACAAACTTATTCCAATCATATGGAACCACAATGTTTATATATACTAGAAATTTCATAAATACTATAAATCATTTCAATATTTTTTTGAGTATATTTGTAATTTTTAGTATATAGTGACGTACATTTTTTTGCCACAAATATATTTTGGAATCACACAATATAAGTTGGAAAAGGAATTTTCTTTGTGATTGAATTTTTTGTGTTATAACTTACCATATTATGTAAATTTTTTGGAAATATATGTTTCAATATTACCATGGTTGAATTTCAAACATAGACACACCTAGAAAACAATACAATGTGACAACATTTTTGGCCCCCTCGTAGTGTGCTTTCACCCACCATCCTAAACCACCCAAAGTGAAACACGTTAAAGCCACTATAACACCACCAATAAATCCATTGAAGAAACCACCTAAAACCCACCCATAACACCATTGATAAAACTACATAGGAAACCACATGAAGCCCAACAACAATACCATCAATAAAACAACTCAAGAAACCACCTTAAACCCACCCATAACCTTTAACCCACAAAATTGCTTAAAACCACACCAATAACATCGCTCCTTAAACCATTAAGCAAACAACCCATAATGCCACTATTAAATTATTACAATTTACCACATTTAAGCCACTAACAAATCACCCACAAAAAACTCGCACCAACCCACCAAAAGACCACTCATAAATAAATCAGCCCCATCCACAAGGGCCCATTGGCCCATAAATTTCTAATAAAAAAAAAAAGAAAAAGAAAATCCTCACTTATTAAGCCATTGGGTGATCGTCAAAACCATGATGGGTGGAGCATGAATGGTTTCCTTTACTACACAAGACCAGCCGCCAAGTAGACCACAAAAATGCCCAAGTAGACCATGAAGATGCAAACCACCAAAAATTGGGTGGTTTGTTGAATGGTCTAGTTACATCTATCTCGATAGTGTTAGAAAGCTTAGATAGTAGGCAAAGAAGGATAAGAGAGCAAACAAGGAGAAACTCAAAGAGAACGAGGAAGATGTTGTGGTTGAGAGTTTGTGGAAGGTGGATGTTGAAAAGAAAGAAAATAGGAGAAATTTGTAGGAAAGAGAGGACATGTGAAGGGAAAAGAACAAAAACACTGTGAAAGAAAGGGAAAAAAATAAGAAAAAAAGGTTCAAGCTTGATGGAAGGCAACTAAGAAGTGCAAAGATATCACAAATAGGATGGTATTGTTATAGCCTCGAAAGCAATTCATCAAATGATTAGAAAAATGGCTTTGGTGAGGGAGCATTTTGATAAAGGAGGCTAAGAGCAAAACCAAATCCAAGAAGAAGAAAGGAGAAAATGAAACCTAGAAAAAGGGTGAGAACAAAAGTTGTGAACTCCTATCAAGTATAGGTCATATGGTTGTTGAAAATGAAGAAATGGTTGGAGTTGGAGAATGATTATAGTTGGGCATCAATGGTAGGTCTGGGAAGGTTGTGGAGGTTACATTGGGCCCAAATTTAGGTAGATTTGTTGTGTGGGTTGAAGGTAATAAATGATGAAGGGCAAAGGTGAGGGGGAAGAAAGTAGAAATCATTTGGGAGGTGATCTCCCAAATGATGTTTTTACCATGTGGTGGATTTGATATCGTCTAGTTAGACCTACGTAGTTGGATGTAACCAAGTTCTATAAAAAATTGGTGGACAAGACGGTAAAACCCAACAATGAAGCTTGATTAGTCATTAAGATGAAGGGATGGTACTAGGCCATCAAATTATACTTATTTTGTAAATTGTTCAATTCAAGAACCACCACACATCTTATATAAGACAATGGTTTTGTTAATAACACAAGCGGAGGTGAAACATGATGTCAATTGAATGGGAGTAGTTTTCCAATGTTTGAAGCCCAATATGGAAAAGTGGCCACCTAATAGTAAGAAGGCCACAATTTTGGAAATTGCACAAATGATTAACATTATTTTATGCTATTGGTTTTTGTTGGAGGGAATCATGGCAATCAATTTAAATGTGGAGAGGAATTTGAAGACAAAGACAAGGATGAAGTACATCCTCTTGTCCTTGGAAACCCTATACCCATTGTTTTTGTCACGGACGTGACAGTAGCAGTGATAGTGCGAAACTTTCCTTAATTGGGAGGTGGAGCCAACTTTCCAACATTGGAGTTTCCAATAGTATTTTCGCAGTATAATTAACTTTCCAACATTGGAGTTTCCAATAGTATTTTCGCAGTATAATTAACTTTCCAACATTGGAGTTTCCAATAGTATCTTAGCATTGGAGTTTCCAATAATATCTTAGCAGTATAATTAACTTTCCAACATTGGAGTTTCTAATAGTATCTTAGCATTGGAGTTTCCAATAATATCTTAGCAGTATAAATAGAGGACCTCGAGACTTTGTCCCTCACTCTTGTCAACACCAGTTGTATTTGCTATTCCAATATCAATACTACTTCCAGCTTTCTTTCTTTGAGTGTTATTGATTCTAGTTCTAAAACTTCAAGTGTTATTCCCAGTTTTTTATGAGTTGTTGTGTTATCGATTCTAGTTCTGAAGCTTCAAGTGTTATTCCCAGTTTTGTGTGAGTTGTTGTGTTATTGGTTCTAGTTCCGAAGCTTCCAGTGTTATTCTCAATTTTGTGTGAGTTGTTGTGTTATTGGTTATAGTTCCGAAGCTTCCAGTGTTATTTCCAATTTTTGTGTGAGTTGTTGTCCGCAACAGTTTGACAAGAGTGCACTACCAAGATGGGTGATGCTTCTAACATCCATATGCACGACGTGGTTGCCATGCTGCAATAGCTACAACAAGAAAATGCCAACCTACGAAATGCCATGGAATAGCTCCAAGTTGCTCACGCTCCAGTCCATGTTCCAGTTCCACAAGCGCCAAAAGAACCTCAAGTAAGCTTGCCAGAGAAGTTTGACGGAGATCGTACAAAACTTTGAGATTTTGTCAATCAAGTTCGACTTGTCTTCCGTCTCCAACCACATAGATACGCAACAGAAGAAACACAAGTTGGACTCATTGGATCACTGCTCACCGGAATTGCGCTATCTTGGTTTTCGTCACTATTAAAGAAGGATTCTCCACTTCTGGCAGACCTTGATCAATTCTTGGAAGAATTCAGCAGAACGTTTGGTGAGAGAGATCGAGCCCTTATAGCAACAACAAAACTTCGAACACTGCAACAACGATCACGCCCAGCTTCAACATACGTTGTAGAATTTCAACAATTTGCATGTGACCTCGATTGGAACGACACAGCTTTCATCACCATGTTTCGATGGGGACTCCGCGATGATATCAAAACCTTATTGCTAAACTTGCCCAAACCAACTACTCTATCGGAAGCCATTACTCAAGCAATCGACTGCGACAACCGACTGTTCGAACAGTGACAGGAGCGACGACTGCTCTTTGGATCATATCGAGCGGATTACACAACTCCAACCCGCCAAACATCTTCAAGCACTTCGACCCCAGAGCCCATGCAAATTGACACTTCGAGAGTTAGGAAGCTAACCGAAGAAGAGAAAGAACGACGTCGCAAGGAACACTTGTGTTTTTATTGTGGAGACAAAGACCACAACTCAAACAACTGCCCTTTGAAACCTCAGGGGCCAAAGGCGCACAAATTTCAATACACCTTGAGCACTTCTGAGCCAAAACAGGAGGAAATCGAATCGGAAAACGATAACAGCCAGCCACATTAGGGACCGTGCGGCTGACCAGTATTACCACATCATCAGGTCCTATCTTATCCTTTGAACCTTCTCGTTGTTTTAATATCCCGCTTAAAATAAATTTTCATCCACATAACATAAAAGTTAAAGCCTTGTTAGATTCCGGAGCCTCTGCTTGTTTTATTGATAAAAATCTTGTAAAACGTCATAATCTTCCTATAGTCCTCAAGAAATCCCCTGTGGCAGTAGAGGTTATCGACGGTAGACCTTTGATTTCAGGAGATGTCACTCACAAAACTAAACCCTTAAACATTATCCTAGAAGGGCACCAAAGTACTATTGTATTCAATATCATTTGTTCTCCCTCTAATCCTCTTGTCTTAGGTCTCTCTTAGTTAGAGATGATTAACTCGGATATAGATTGGAAAAAGCGAAAACTAACATATCGAACCATAGTTTCTCATATTTCGTCTAGACACCCTAGGAATGTTCCAAATTCGTGTCCTTACCAAGTCTAAGGGGCCGTTGTAGAAGTTCCATTGATGGTCGGTGTCCGAGCCTTTATGAGGGCTGCCAAGAATGGGAATATGTTTGCAATTTATGCAATTCAGACATCTCAACCTGTTCAAGAACCAACCAAGTTACCAGCAAAATATGAGGAGTATCGAGACGTGTTTGAGAAGAAGAACACTGATACACTTCCTCAACATCGACCTTATGATTGTGGCATCGAACTCTAAGAAGATGCGTAACCTCCCTTTGGTCCAATCTACAGCCTCTCCCAAAACGAGCTTGTTGCATTACGAGATTACTTTGATGAAAATCTCGCGAAGAACTTCATTCAACATTCCAAGTCACTTGCTGGAGCTCCTATCCTGTTTGTCAAGAAAAAAGACAGCTCCCTTCGGATGTGCGTGGATTATCGTGGACTAAACAAGGTCACAATCAAGAACCGGTATCCATTGTCGCTTATTTCAAGACTTCTTGACCAACTCGGTCAAGCAAAGATCTACACCAAGCTTGATCTTCGTGGAGCGTACAACCTAGTACGTATCAAGGAAGGTGACGAATGGAAGACGACGTTCCGAACTAGGTACGGACACTTTGAATACAATGTCATGCCTTTTGGTCTTACCAACGCACCTGTCGTCTTTCAACACTTGATGAACGACGTATTCCGAGAATTTTTAGATGATTTTGTTGTATGTTATCTCAACGACATATTGGTTTTCTCCAAGAATGAAGAAGAGCACATCAATCATGTTCGGCTAGTATTGGAGAAATTGCGCACTGCTGGACTATACGCCAAGCTAGAGAAATGCATTTTCCACCAACCCCAAGTCGAATTCTTGGGCTACATCATTTCTGGAGAGGGTCTATCCATGGACCCACAGAAAATTCAGACAGTTATCGAGTGGAAGAAACCGGCTACCATTCGAAACGTACAATGCTTCCTTCTTTGGTTTTGCAAACTTCTATCGAATCTTCATCCGAAACTATTCCAAGATTGCCACTCCGTTGACCCGATTGACTTGCAAAGACAAGCTTGAGTGGAATGGAGAAGCAGACCAAACATTTGAAACTTTGAAGAAGGCGTTTACAACGGCGCCTATTCTGACGCATCTTGACTTTCAAAAGCCATTTTTTCTAGAAACGGATGTTTCTAACTTTGCCTTTGGAGCGGTCCTTTCACAACTCGACAAAGACGGACGCCTCCACCCTGTCGCGTTTCACTCACGAAAATTTACTGCTGCCGAGATCAATTATGAGATTCACGACAAGGAGCTTTTAGCCATTGTCGACTCGTTCCAAGAGGTGTCATTTTTTTGAAGGAGTTCAATATCCAATCATGGTCCACATTGATCACAAGAACCTTGAATATTTCATGTTTGCCAAGGTACTGAATCGACGACAAGCTCGTTGGAGTATATCACTTTCATGCTTCAACTTTGTCATCACATACCGTCCTGGTTCCAAGCAAATTCAGTCCGATGCTCTTTCCCAACGAACGTATCTTGCACCAAGGGAAGGAGATGCAGCTTACAACCAACAAAAGATTACCCTTATCAAGCCCGAGCAACTTCAGTTGAAGATCATACACACCACAACTTCAGTGGATGCATCTTTTCTCCAAGATATCCGAATAAGTTTAAACTTTGATCTTTTGGCTTTGAAATTGAAAAACAATGCTGACATCTTCAATCCTAGAGAATTTCCAAGTCCAGGTTCAGATTCAGAATCCCTAGATCACCCTATTTCCAGTTCACAGGGTTCCAGATCGCATAATGTTGATCCAAGATTCCAGTTCCACGACAGGCTATTATACTACCAGGGACTACTTTATGTCCCTGAAGGTCCATGCCAATTCCAAGTGCTCCAATTTCGACACGACTCTCCATCGGCTGGACACTTTAGTTACAACAAAACTATGGAGCTAATATCCAGAAACTTTTGGTGGCCCCAAATGTGGAAAACTGTGAAGGACTATGTCACGACGTGTGACACCTGCTCTAGATCCAAGATCCTTTGTCATCAGCCATACGGGTTACTTCAATCACTGTCGATTCTAGAAACCCCATGGACATCCATATCCATGGATTTCATTGTGGACCTTCCAAAGTCCAAATCTTTTGATTCAGTTTTTGTTGTGGTGGACCGGTTGACAAAGATGGCACACTTTGTGCCTTGCAACAAAACTATCACAGGTAAAGAAACGACACGACTTTTCTTGGAGAATGTGTACAAATATCATGGACTTCCCAACAATATCATATCTGATCGTGGTATGTAGCTCACGTCCAAGTTCTGGTAATCCTTGTTCAAGATTTTACAAGTGAAGACCAATCTATCATCAATGTATCATCTTCAAACGGATGGACAAATAGAACGAGTGAATCAAGTATTGGAGCAGTATTTAAGGTGCTTCATCAACTACCATCAAGACAATTGGGTGGATCTACTTCCAGTCGCAGAGTTTGCTTACAACAATACATTTCAAGAGTCCATCCACCAAACTCCGTTCTTCGCAAACTATGGATATCATCCATGATTTGACTCTTTGAACTTGAGTTTGGCAGAAAATCCGGCTGGTCACCAGACTTCTGGAAATCCACAAGGACATGAAGGCAAGGCTTGTAGAAGTTTAAGAGCAGTAGAAGAGAAATGCAGACAAATCTCAAAAGCAGAATCCAAACATCTTAGTTGGAGATAAAGTTTGGCTTTTATGTCGCAATTTGAAGACTCGCCGACCGAGCAACAAACTTGACTATCATCGTCTTGGACCTTTTCGTGTGAGTAAGCAGGTCAACGAAGTAGCATACAGGTTGGACTTGCCATCATCTATGAAAATTCATCCAGTGTTTCATGTTTCCTTGCTTGAACCATATAAATAATCGACTATTCCAGGACGGTTGCCAACACCTCTGCCACCAATCGAGATTAACGGAAAAGAAGAATTTGAAGTTTCTAAGATCATCGACTCCCGCATCAATCAAAGGAGATTAGAATATCTTGTACATTGGCAGGGCTATGAAATAAGCGAGCGAACTTGGGAACCTGCTGCTAATCTTGCTAATGCTCCCAAAATGATCAACAAATTTCATCGTCAATACCCAACAAAACCAAATGCCAAAGATATTTGAATCCAACATGTTTGTATCAACACCACACCATGTAAATATCACATGGACTTCTTGTAATAGATGTTTAGTTTCTATTTTTTGATAAGATAAATAGAACAACTCGTGGGAACTCGTTGCTTGAAGGGGGGGGTGATGTCACGGACGTGACAGTAGCAGTGATAGTGCGAAACTTTCCTTAATTGGGAGGTGAAGCCAACTTTCCAACATTGGAGTTTCCAATAGTATCTTCGCAGTATAATTAACTTTCCAACATTGGAGTTTCCAATAGTATCTTAGCATTGGAGTTTCCAATAATATCTTAGCAGTATAATTAACTTTCCAACATTGGAGTTTCCAATAGTATCTTAGCATTGGAGTTTCCAATAATATCTTAGCAGTATAAATAGAGGATCTCGAAACTTTGTCCCTCACTCTCGTCAACACCAGTTGTATTTGCTCTTCCAATATCAATACTACTTCCAGCTTTCTTTCTTTGAGTGTTATTGATTCTAGTTCTAAAACTTCAAGTGTTATTCCCAGTTTTGTATGAGTTGTTGTGTTATTGATTCTAGTTCTGAAGCTTCAAGTGTTATTCCCAGTTTTGTGTGAGTTGTTGTGTTATTGGTTCTAGTTCCGAAACTTCCAGTGTTATTCTCAGTTTTGTGTGAGTTGTTGTGTTATTGGTTATAGTTCCGAAGCTTCCAGTGTTATTTCCAGTTTTTGTGTGAGTTGCTGTCCGCAACAGTTTTCTACCATGATTAGAAAAGATAACGTATGTAAATGAGATTTTAATAAGTTTCAAATGTTCTAATAAAAACATTCCGAATGAATTGTTTCCTTGTCATGATGTTGATCACAAAATTGAAGTGGTGTTAGGGTTGGTACATCTTTCTAAAGGCTTTTATAGATTTAACCATAAAGAACTTGAGGAACTTAAAAGTCAAATAAATGATTCAATGGAATGAAATTACATTATGTTAAGTACATTGCCAAGTATGGAATCCTAGTGTTTATGGATAAAAAGGATGACAAGTTGTGAATGTGCATACTTCAATCAAATGTATTTGAAGTTGGGTTTCTACCCACATTACATATGCAAATGTGAAAAATATGGCCTTTAGGACTAGGTATGGCTCATTTGTGGTCTTAGTAATCCCATTTGGGTTAGGCAAATGCACCATCAACCTTTACCACTTTCATGAACTTGATTTTCCATGATAGGTTGAACATGTTTGTCATCATTTATATTGATGACATCTTAGTTTACTTTAAGTCGACAAAGGAAACACCCAACACTTTGGGCACATAAATTTTGTCCTAACCAAACAAATAGTGAATTTATGAGGTTAAAAATGAACTTTTAAAAACATGTTGTTTCAAGAAGGTGTGAGGCTCAATCAAAAAAATTCCAAACCATAAAAAAATGGCAACATCAGGTCATTACTAAAGGAATAAGATCTTTTTTTGGGTTGGCCAACTTTTATAGGAAGTTCATAAAAGATTTTTCAACATCAACTAAGCCACTCAAAAACCTCCTTTAAAAAGAGTTATCATTTGAATTGCAAGATGAATAGAAAAAACATGCTTGAAAAGTTCTTAAATTTTTTTCAATGGCACATGTGTTGAAGTTCCTAAAATTTTCCAAAATCGTTTGAAATGGACATCAACACAAGTGGGTTTGCAATTGGAGGTGTGTTGATGTAAGACAAAAATCATTTCACCTTTGAAAACAAAAAGATGTTGAGATTTCAACTAAGATGGCTAATTCATGAAAAAGGTTGTTCATAGTAGTTAATTGCATTAAAACTAGGCAACATTACTTAGGATCACAAAAAACCAAGGTTTTCATGAACAATGTGTTTTTGAAGTACTTTGAAATGCAACAAGAAGCCATTGCAAAACAATTGCATTGTCACGACATTTTAATGTTAATGAACATAGAATTAATCCATCAGTTGGGCAAAAACAATGTAGTGCATGATATATTAAGTCAAAAGGAGGAATACCAAAGGGAGATGCCTTGGGGGACCACTGAGATCCTTCACACCATGTTTGTGGGTAAAAATGGAAAATAAGGAAGGGGTATGTGAAAGACCACCTTGCACAACATTATTTTATGGAGTTGTGTAACAAAAATAGAACGAAAGGCATCATGCACCTTTATAAACATGTTGCTTAAGTGGAGGTAATTGCATGTTTAAGTGCTCCAAGGAAAGTTGTGCACAAGAGTCATGTGCAAGAAATGCATAATGTGCCAACAATAAGACATCAAAAGGATGTCATCGAAATGATGCATATATCAAGAAAGGGCAACAAGGGTGACTTTGAATACAAGCTTCTATTGGCCTAAAATGAAAGAGGATGTAAAACATTTCATATGCACTTGTGTAAAATGTCAAACCACGATGTCATGGCATGTGAAGAAGCTTGGGTTATATAGACCTTTCCTTATTTTGACATGTCCATATGAAGGTGTTTCAATGAACTTCATGACATGCCTTCTAGAATGGCAAGAGAAAGATGCCATCTTGGTAGTGATAAATAAAATTTTCAAGTTGGCCAAATTTTGACCAATTGAGACCATAACCATGATGATGGAGACAACAAAATTGTTTTTAAGTATGCAGGTTAAAACATAATGGCGTGTTGAATGTCATAATAAATGGCCATCTTGAAAAATCCGTGTTGGAATTTTGGACATTTCTTATGAAAAGGTCATAATTAAGTTAAAGTTCAATATGGTTTTCCATCCACAAACTAATGCCAAACTCAAAGAATCAATGAGATACTAAACCAATATCTCCAAAACTATGTGGTGTTAATAATAGGGATTGAGGTGACTAGTTAGGTTTAATAGATTTTTGCTACAAATTGTACCAAATATTTAGCAATTAAGACATAATTTCTTATAATCCTTAGGATGGTTAAGTCCATGGGTTGTCTTGTTTCAACTGCTAATCAAATACTAGAGGAGATTATCACAAGGGAGGAAAAATGCCAAAGAAATGGTTAGAAAATGTGAAGAGTTGAATGCATAGGTCAAAAGACTTTTGGAGAAAACATGGGCAAGTTTTTTTTTTAAAAGCCAATAAGATTCAAAGACACATTGAATTCAAGATTAATGATTTCATTTAGTTGAACATTTAGGATTTCAAGATGTTTGAAGCTTTCACAAGTTAGTTGTTAATGGGCAAGTTATTCTAGGACTAGTAAATCTAGACATGGTATTTTAATATATTATAATTATTGATGGTAGGTGAAGGTATTTATTGCTATTTAGTTACCTTAGTTACCTAAATAGTGAAACCACTAGATTTAGTTAATCTAGAAGGTGGAAGTAGCATTGCCTTGTCACTTTGCTTGAATGAAGTTTTTAAAAAATTAGGAGGGAGGCTAGAAAGTAGGAAGTGATATGGTTAGGGCATGGGTGGAATTATTTTGAGGATTTTCCCTCCCCCATCATTGTTGTTGTGTGTGTGAGTTTGGTGGAGATGTTAGAGGAGCTAGGGGAGAACTTATTTATGTTTGGAATTTGTGAATAAAAAAGAGGTGGAGATTTGTGGAAATTACCATTTGTACTTTTTGGATTGTTTTCTTTATATATATTTTTAACTTAAGGGGTTGTGGAAGTGGGTTTTAAGCTTTTTGGAATTTTGTCACATGAGGGTAATTTACCCCCTTGTAGGCTAGGAATCAAATTGCAGAGGTCTATAATGCTTGGTGGTAATAAGCATGCGATATAATGGGATACAACAGTGATGGCAAACCTACAACACATTTTGTACATTAGATAAAAAATTCCTTACACAATATTCCATTTTTGGAAAACCTAGAGAGGTAATTGCTATTTTGTCTTGCATGTTTTTTGTGTTGGCACCTATAGTTCCTTAATTTTCATTTGTTGATTTTTCCTTTCTTTAACAAGTAAATTCTTTTAAATGTAGGTATTTATTAAGCCCTAAAAGTTGGTATTAACATCAATTCATACCAAAATATGCAAGACCCAATAAGGTATTTTATGAGCCTCACCTACATGTTTATATATACATTATTGTTGCCAATAACTTTTGTGACACAACCAACCTCTCATGTGTTTACTTGTTAAAGTCATTTAATGAAGATAAAAAGGAGGCACTATAAACATTCATGGATTTTCAAGATGTCCAACTCAATTACCTTGTTCATTTTGATTAAAAAAAATTCAAATTGATTACATTATTAGAAATCTTGTCATTTACAACTATCTCGATCATGTTTGCAACTATAAATTTGATATTGTATAATTTTTTGGCCATATGGTTGTGTGTGCAACTATTGTGCAATTAAATGTGTACCACATGGACATGTGTCATAAAAACAATGGCCTAAGCTTATACATACTTAAATTACTATACTTAATATATCTACATAGGCTATGTATAACAATGTTATGTGTCTCTAGTACTAAGGTTAACCCCATGCTAACTTAGGCTAACCAAGGTTAAATTAAATTAAGATAAACTAACCATAGTTAAATTCAATTAGGTTAAAATAATTATAACTAAATTAAATTAGGCTAAAATTAACCATGCCTAATTTTATTAAGCTAAAATATTTACGATTAAATTAAATTAGGCTAAAACTAATCATGGCTAAATGAACTATGGTTAAATTAAATTAAGACAAAATAATTATGATTAAAATAATTTAGGTTTAATTACTTAAGGCTAAAATAAACTAAAATATATTAATTATGGCTAAAATAAATCAAGCTAAATTAAGTTACACTAAATTATTCATGGTTAAAATAAACTAAAATATATGAATTTTGGCTAAAATAATACAAGCAAAACTAGTTATGGCTAAATTAAGTTAAGCTAAATTATTTATGGCCAAATTAAATTAGAATATATTTAATATGACTAAACTAAATTAAGCTAAATTAAATTAGCATGAAATAAATATGTTTAACTTAAATTAGGATGAATTAATTATGTTAAATTAAATTAAGTTAAACAAAACCATGCTTTAAATATATATTGCAAGTTTTTAAATTTTATTTGTCAATTTATTAAAAAAATATTTGGCAAGTAAATTTGTTTGATTTTATTTTATTTGGAATTTTATTTTGAAAATTTCAATTTGATTAAACAAAAAAATTATTCAGAATTAATACAATAATATTAAATTTTATTATAAAAAATTCATAATTGTCAATTAAATGTTTATTATAATTATAATGATAATCATATACATATACATATATATATATATAATCAGTACGTATTATATATTTAAATTCTATTATTTATGTTAAAACATTAATGTAAATAGGCTACATGAATTAACCTACAAGTACACAGACATTTTAAGCTAATTACTAATTTAAATTAGATAATAATGTGAAAATCATATCAAATTTTCATTAAGTAATCATGATCATCAAAAAAATCCTATAATCATCTTTGAAGTGCAAAAGAAAAGGAGTATTGAAAAACTAACAAGAAGAAAAACATAAAAAATAAGAAAAATAAGCTTTCCAAGTTATAAAACGTTTTTTTTTCTTTGGACCCCTTGTACTTTGAAACCTCATAACTTTATAATTTCTTATTCATTTTAAACGATTTAAAATGTTGTAGGAGCGTCATCTAAAGTTTTACAAATCATGTTGGAATTTTAATAGCAACAAAACAACATAAAAGGAACTTTTGTGTGTTTAAGAATCGGCCTTTGCAGTGTCCAATGGTTTTTTTGGGAGTTTTTGACCCCTTTTATTTTCGGGGCCCATAACTTTTTCATTTCTAATCCATTTTTTATGATTCTTAGTGTGTTAGATGCGCAAAGAGGAGCGCTTCAAGTTTTGTTTGGACATTAGAAGTAACAAAGCCCCCTCTTGGTTGCTATATTTTAATACATTGGTTACATTTAATGTGCAATTAAGTCGGTTCATGATGTTTTGCAATGGAATTTTTTTATCCCAGATCCTTTGGTTTTCAATTTTATTTGGCTCAATATTTAATTAAGAATAATAAATTTGTAATAACCAAATACCAAATGCCATTGGGGATGAATGAATAAATTTTTTTTGACCTTTATGAAATGGTTAATCTTTAAAATAAAATAAAATAATTCTAATATTCCCTATATAGCCTAAACATAATTACATTCAACCTACTTACATACTTAAGTAAATTTATTTACCTAATATGGTTTAATAATTACCTACCTACCCTAGGCAACATGTGTGAACATTTTATTAGCCATAAATTGGATGACTTAAATTTCATTAATTAATATTTTAAAAAACTATGTGGGCCATCAATGCCATGTGTCATCATATAATTGGTGTTTTAAAACAAACATGTGTTAAATGGTTAATGAACGTTCCATGGTGTACCACATGTCATCATTTTAATGACAGAAACTTTAATGATTGAGATTAATCCAATGGATTTTTAATTTTGAAAACAAAAAAAAATTAAATAGTGACACGTGTCCACAAGCTAGTTGTCCAATTTTTAAACACGTGTCATATTTTGATTAGTTGCATTGTAGTTGCAAAGAGAGTTGCACATAAGGTGCAACAACATTTGGATTAATATGTATGGATGAGCATGTATATTAGCACTATATATACATGTTGCATACATAATGTCGCATGTAATTGAATATCATGTGCAAGTTGTTGTAAGCAACTACACAAATTTGCACATGTAATTGAGTGTCACATGCAACTAAATTTTAGTTACAAACAATAGTTGCAAACTTGAAATTTTTAGTAGTGTTAGATGCCTTTAGTTGTTGAAGTGACATGTTTTTTAAAACTTATTTAGCTAACTAAAATGAACTTTAAAAAAAATTTGGTCAATGTGACTTTCAATCAAAATATGAAGAAAAATGGACACCTCTAGTGAAATCAAATAAAGGTGTAGTTACATGAATAGTGCTGTGACCGGTTGTGGGGTGGTCGAACACCTACCTGGTTCCAATCACATGGTTTCTGGTTCTGATTCTGATCTTTTATTTAAGGGTTTAAGGAGTTAAACCCGCCGAAAGGGGGAGATTTAATGGAGACGGCGTGGTTATGATTTGGGCGGCGAAGGTTTAGTAACGGTGCATGGAAGCTTGTGTGGGAAGCTTTGGAGTAAACGGGGAATTGAGGAGGCGATCCTTTAAGCTGGAGACGGTGAGACTGACAAGGAGGCAGGTAATGTTTTTGGAAAGGGTCTCTGGAGGTAGGATGGCGGTTGTTGAGCTTATGTCTGATCTTCTTCCGCTGCGCAGATCAGGTAGTTCTCAGGCTAGCAATCTCTCCAGGGAATTAGCATGAGAGGAACCAGAGGATTGGTTTTGGTTTTCTTTTGGGACTCTGCAAGACTCTAGGAATGCACATTGTAAGAGCAGACAAGTTCTACTCATTCATATTGTTAATATAACTAAGAGCTCAGGGACAAGAGGCAGACTCTAAGGTTTTGTTTTCGTAGTTCTGTCTTGAGTGGGATGGTTTCTGGAGAGGTATTGTGCATTTGTGTGTTTGTGTGTTTGGTGGACTGACCAGGGCAAGAGTGAAATGTCGTTGTTGATAAGATCAGTACCCTCAGGTATACCAAGGATCTGTGTACTCCTCATGGCTGATCGTTTCAGCACTGTCGTATCTCTCTCGTTCTAAGTGGCCCCCCTCTCTTTTGGTGACAGTGCAATCAAATGTTTGACATGTAGTAAAAAATGACACAAGTGTAATAAAATGAAATGTGCAATCAAATAGGACATGTAATCATAAAGTTTGGGGAAAAAAAATAATCATAGCACACGAACGGTTCGACATAAATTAAGTTATTTTTAATTTTCCAATTAAAAAAAATATTTATTACTTGTGCTAAAATTTTAATCATTATTATAAAATTAGATTATGAAATATTCGATTGTTGGGTTTGAACTTTAAACTTGCTAATCCTTGAATTTAAGAATGTGACAATTTAGACATAATTAGACCGTCCCACAAAGACAACAAAATCATGTTTATATTAGTTTTTATAAATAATATTTGCCAAAATTTTCAAAATTTTAAAATCAAATGCTAAAGTTAAGATTTGAGATTTAATTAATTATTTTGCAATTTGTTGTCAAATTCGTTTGGGTATTATGGCGTACATAAGCATTTGAAGGTTGTAAATAGATATTAAATAAGTAGGGACATAGGAAATTTAACAAATGGGTAGGTAGGTAAGAATTTTATAAAGTAGGGTATATTATTAAGTAGCCAAATATAACTTAGTAAATAGGTAGTATAACCTTTAGTGTAGCTAGGTAGCCTAAAATAAACTATGATAATATAATATAGGTAGCCTAGGTTATATAGCCTAGATAATTCTAGGTTAATATAACATAACCTAAGTTATTATAGGTTAGTATTTAAGTTTAATTACCTTACCTATATATTAATGTAAGTGGTGTAAGAAAATTGAACATGTTCATTAAAATATGTGCATAAGAAAATTCAGTTTATGAAGGTGGTGGTGCAATGGTTACAAATTTGATTTTTGAATGTGGAAGTGAAGAGTTTAAGTCTTCACATTTATAATCTAGGCCATTACCTTGGTGGCGTAACTCACTTAACTAGCTTAGTTAACTTAAGCAAGTAGGTAGGCAGGTAAGTAGGTAGGTAGGTAGGTAATAAATAAATAAATAAATAATATTTTGTGCATTAATTTAGAACAATAATCATATATTATTTAAAATTTTACTACTTAAATATGGAATAATAACAAAAACCTAGTCAAAATGGATGTGTCAAGATTGACTTGTCCAGGATGACTAGTTAATAAAATTTGACAGTGGCACCTTTTGGTCATTTAAAATTTATTTATTTAATAAAACAAGTTGTGAATTCTTATAGTGGGGCCAAATAGGAAATGAGCCTATCACCAAGATTTTGATTCATTGAACATAACCCCACAAGCAAAGTTGAATGCATCATGGGTGTAAAACAAACCAAGCATTTGGGCATACAATATTCGGTAAAGTGGAAGGGATACCACCTAAAAGAGGCAACATGGACGAGACCTTCACATTGAGACCATTTATTGGAAATGGTGGAAAAATTTCAGTGGAAAAGAAACATGAATCGGGGCAAAATATAAAAATAAATAAAAATTGAAACATGTGAGATGTCCCCAATTTAATTTAAATGTTGTTAAGGATATTAACCTTCAAGGTTAATCCCTAAAATGAAATGAGAATGCATTAGTTCACTCAAAGAAAAATGAGTTGGTAGCTCAAGTTGTGTGAAAAGCTACTAGTCCATAGAAGGATGAAATGATAGCAACCAAAATGGACCTTAGGAATTGAATTTTAAGGAAAAAGTCCTCAAGACTTGATCACGCAATATCAATGTAATGATGTATATGAATGGCATGCTTTGAAACTGAAAAATAAGCTTGTGGGAGTGAAGTTTTCAATAAATGAAATTGTGAACCATGTCCTGAAAGGTAAAGGGGGTTTAAATTGTAAAAATCCAATTCAACGTTATTTGTTAGTTTGTTTAGCAACTTACTTTTGACATGATGGCTAGGGTCATTGAAATGAAACTTAAACATGGAATCAAAAGGAAACCTTGTAAAGTGAAAGAAGCTCAAAAGGGGGAATGCCAATAGGTTGTGTGGGAAAGTCATCACACATGATGATGCAAACATATACAAGTGATACATAAAATTCTTTTTGTGTTGAGACCAAAAGAACACAACACAAATTAAATCAAAATCAAGAGTAACTAGTTTCAAAATGACTTTTGATTAGAGTGGGGGCAAACATGGTTATTATGGAGAGCAATGTTGATAGCATCAACAGGATGTTGACCTCTTTAAATTAAGGATGAATGACATGCCCTTACACATGAGCCCCTTTGGGACTCATATGAAGTGGGACTTCCATCGGGATCATCATGCTGGGGCACCATGGCAACACATGAATCTAAGTTGGTGGACTAGGGTTTGACTTCCCAATTCATCTTATGGACCAGATCATGAGATTTTGGGATCAGGACTTGAGACAAGTGGGGCTTGTTTCGGGACAACACTTAGTGTCACCCCACAAAAACCTTTTGAAACAACTTTGTGTCCCCCTGCATTTCCCTCAGGACAACTTAATGTTGGCCCTTGAGAATTCTCAAGACAACTTGAGGTTATCCATGGAGTACCTTTGTGTGGTTGGGCCAATAGGTGTCAAGGCCCTGGACTTCAAAAAAGTTCACAATTTAGATTAAGTTCTAGCCTCGTCTTAGTGAATCTAGATTTAGATGGAAAGACAAATTCAAATGAGTTGGGAGACTTGGTGCTAACTATATGTTGTGGGATGCATTGGGAGTTAGGAGGTGCAGAGAGTTCGATAGCATGAGAGCACAAAGGGCCAGCAAGAAGACGGATCAAAAGACATCACATTAAAGACTTGGGAAGGGGTAGGCCGGAGGGAGAGAGAAGAGGAGAAAAGAGAAGACTAGCTGCCTGACTCTGGTTTAATGGATTTATAGAAATAATGAGAGCACAGAAGCAGAGAGTGACCTGGCCCCTCCCTTTAAGTTGGGCCTATTTCATGTGGAGTTAGACGAAGGAAATAGAATCCCGTGTTCATCTCCAACAACAGGCAGTACATGGCAATGGCAAATGTCTTCGAGGTCAAATAGAGCGACAGAGAGAGGCGGAGACTGGAGAGAGGATCATTCAAAGCCGTTTCCTTCGTCTTTCCCTACTCCTACCTACTATTAGTTAGAAAAAAATGCCAATGAAATGAATGGGAAGCAAGGCTGCCCAATATATACTTAGAAAATGAGTCTCCTAAATACTATTACAGCATTTATGAGGATGGTTTTCTCAAGCTTCCCCCACCATTCATTCGGTTCCATCCTGGGAAGCTACTTAACTGGAAAATCAAACTTAAAAATATATAGCTCATAGTAAAGGGAATTCAACCTAAAACCCTCTGCACTTTGTGACACTGTAAATGGAGGCACCTTATATGCCACAATGGGGTGTCAGCAAGGAGGGGCATTTGGCTTTTCACAAGTAAGAAGTGAGTTGAGTGATTTCAGGCAGTTGAGGGCCGGTTATCTGAAGAAGGCCCACCCTAGGGCCTTAGCCTATTCTAGAGGCAGAGGCAATTGGGTGCCACATTCCAAGGCATTCAAGGTGAGAAGCTAAAAGAGCGAGGTGCACAAATCTGGGTTTTCATGCTGTGTGTCACCTTGTGATTTCAAGAGAGGTTGGGCTCGCTTTTCAAAGATCCCTTTTGTCGTATGCAAGCCGCAAGTGGCGCCAGCTCAAAATTCCACCTTCCTAAGCTCAGGTACACACACATACACACACACACAAAGTCAGTAAATGTACTGACAAGCTGCTCAGCTTGTAACTGTAACATTTTTGATTTCCAACCCAACAACACTACTAATAAAATCCACCACTTCTTAATTTGTACTTGCTGTTTCAATGTTGCCAGCAAACTACAAAGTCAAGTTACAGTTCTTTTTGTTAACTGATTTTGCAAAAAAACAATATCCTATTGAGTTTTCTACTTTGTAGGTCGGTCCCCGATCACTGTACTCCAGGAGGCTGGAATAATATTTTAAGTTTACAACCTCATCCGCCTCCTCCTCCTCCTCGAAGTCCATTAAATACCTTGAGTACAATAGCATGTCAGCAAATGTAGGTACACATTTCCTTGTGAAGGAGACTCGAAACTCAAAATAAATTTAGGAATCATTGCAGACCTGTGAAGGTTTATCCGCTGAATTTTAAGGACTCCTTGGCAGCCTCACCACCCCAAACACATTAAGTAGCGAAAGCTTTTTTAATACCACATGTAATAACGCTCTTTAACTCTTAGTTTTTTGGCAGATTTTTTTTTTAACTTGGCGAAATTTCGCCCAAATTAGAAATTCGAAATTCGAAAATGAAGCAAAATTGAAGGATTTCAATCGTCATAAATGAGAAAAATGAGAAGTAAAAAAATCATTAGATTCCTATATTTGGTTTTCAGCGTGTAGCCAAAAATAAGAAGGATGATGTCAAAGATTTGTACTTTATTTTTGGTTTATAACCAGATTTGGCTAAATCTTCCCAATCACCACATTTTCTACATCCTTCGTATGGATGATGGCCACTTTGGCCACAACTGAAAATTCCTACCAAAAAGTCACTGTTGCTTGGGAATGTAGTTCATATTTTCTGTAATATAATTAGGATTAGTGCATGCATTAACACAAAAGATTATTGTGCTATTTTCTGGACCCCAATGATTTAGCTTACACCAGGTGAGTGCTTAGAGTAGATTCTGGAACCTAATTGGCATTCTTATCTACATGTTTTCGTCTACATTGGGTATGATATATGATAGTTGTAGTTGCTGCAGTTTTTGGGTGCTGCTGGATCACTACCTCTCGTGTGGACAAAAGGACTAGGTAAGCAGCCAGAGGCCACTGGTTATTGAAATTGGCCCAGGCATTGGTGTGCAGAGGCTAGTTCTAATCAGCAGCCTCAAAACAATTACTGG
The DNA here is from genome assembly GCA_963920785.1 of Sphagnum contortum. Classification (NCBI taxonomy): domain Eukaryota; kingdom Viridiplantae; phylum Streptophyta; class Sphagnopsida; order Sphagnales; family Sphagnaceae; genus Sphagnum; species Sphagnum contortum. Next base: position 16,122,731 of record OY987277.1, read on the forward strand.
ACATAAACAGCATCATCCTTTACATCCACATATACTCAGCCGGCGGATGCAGAGTTTATTTTTCATCCATACACAGAATGAATATGGATCACTCTTTGTCCACGCACACACAGGCAGCGTAAAAACCTGGCATGAATTTCCCAGTGTATTGGGAGGGCACATTACCAAGCGTAATAACTCCCCTGCTGAGAAGGAGGCACTTTCCATTTTGGGGGTTGGCCATTTGGTTTTCAAAATGCCTGCATTATTTTTTTATGAAACCCCCTTTTTTTTAAAACTGTGATACCCGGAAGGTACCAGAAGGATGTCTACTGAATATATAATTGCCAGTTCCGTATGGTACCCGCCGGATATGACAGTAATTTTATTTTAATTAACACTACTGGGACAGTCTTTATGCCTGGTAAAAAACCCTGTCCCACATTGTGGAGCTGGAAAGCTTTAATAACTAGGTAAATAAATGTATGTGGAGATTGGATAGATAGCTGTTGGATGAGGCATCCACCCCACCAGACACCGCTCTTGCGTAGCCTGCCCAAACAAAAAAGCTCAAAAAAATGTACTCATCCCAGCCAGGTTTTGGAATCTCGTACCTTTATTGCCTTTGTCTTTTACCTTTCACCTGTGGGATAAAGTTTTAGATTGTCTTCCACATTTTAGATTTTGGTTGAGTATAAAGTGCAAATGTTCATGTTGGCTTTCAATGCAAAAGGGCAAGAGGAGCCTTCAACTTTGAGGGCTGATTGCTACTCATTCCAGTTGGTGCTCATAAGGTTTCAAGTTCATATATATTATTGAGCCCCAGCAGTTAATGTTTGGCATCCGTAATATCTGTCACATATTCATCCCAACACTGATCTCTCTTCTGATCCTGTGCAAATACCCCCAAACATGAACTGGGTACAATTCCATTGCTCTTATCCTACACAACTCCTTGCAAATAGCTCCATGGGTACAGCATTCTCCAATTTGAATTTCTTTTTGAGGCTGGTTTAATGGATAATCTGGTACACAAACTTGGCCCACCACCTTCAATGGTCCTTCCGAATTGCAGTTTGAAAAATGGGGACAATCCTTCAATTTGGGTCGCAAAGTGACTTGTAACATTATCACTTTGTGAAGAAGAGATGAAGCATGAGAGCAAAAAGGACCTCAAGCTTGGTACCACTGATAGCGAACACTTGGGCACCAAAAATTATAGTGGAGGGTAAAGCCCAAGGGGATGGTCTTTAGAGGGTGAGCTTTACAGGAATAAGGGCCCCTTAAGCCAGAGCTGAGTGTGGCCTCAATTCTCATATAGCCTGCCGCCAAGGACTTTACATGAAATTAATCGTGTTCTTTTCTTTTATTTAAAAAATCTTCTGATACGCAGAAGGCACCCACTAGATACCCTTTGGTATCACATGAAAAAAAGATGACAGACTGTTTGAAAACATAATGCCTGCAGAAGTGGGAAATTATGTTTTTGAGAAGCCTCCTGGCATATTATGCTCGGAACAGCTATGTGTAACAACACTACAAAAATGGTGCAAGTTTTTTACGAAAATATGGAAGCTTGGGTGGGAAGGATGGTCAACTTGTAGACGATGGCTGCAAAGGGCTTGTTGATGAATTTGGAGCTTGATGTGCATTGTCTGGAATTTTCAACTCCAAGACTCTCTCTCTCTCTCTCTCTCTTAATTTTAATTTCCATCCCCACCCATTGGGCCACATTTCACAGGCAGGGAGATATTGACACTCAGCTGATTTTCAGACAAAGGCTGCAGGCTGGGAGCAGCAAGTTTTCCATGAGTTTTTCATCATCCTTGATGTTCATGGTCTGGAGTCTAGGTGACAGCTCTGACCCCCTCCAAGATGCCTAAGGTTCTGAACAGTTTTCAAATGCCATCATAGTGAATTAAGCTACATTTGCACTAAACCCTGTCAGACATGAGACAGTCTCAGCAGAACTACTACTAGGGACAATGATAATCATTTTGCAAAGGAAAAACCATGTATTGCAATTATTCACGGTAACCATATCCAAGCATTTTACTCGGGGATGTGAAGATGAATGAATATCCCTTAGTTCTAAGTAACATCCATTAGTTCAGAATCCCTCTGGTCATTTGTTATGAGAACTAAGCATACACAAATACTTCTGGAGAGTACTTTTCCAATTTCCAGGGAGAAAGAAGAGGAAGATGCAGATGCAAAATACAGTAGTTGTCTTACGTCTGGTAGAAGTAGTGAAACGAAGAGCTCTAGTAAGATCACTTACACATGCATTAAATCTAACTGGACCTTCTAGCAATGTCAGAAACCTGTCTACCTTTAGTTTATATATTTCATTTCTCCCGGTAGTTTATAGCCTTTTAGGTAGTGTAACACATACTAGGTTATGCTATTTCTGACAGATATTAAGATTGGGTTCAGGACAATCCTAATTTACAAAGCACCCATATCTCTGATCTTCACTTACAACTAGGCTTGGCCCCAGGTTTGAATGCTCAACTGCTTCAAAATAACTATTGCCAGTGATGACTACTTTTTGCCAGAGAGTGCAAGAATTCCTTCCTATCAGCCATTTTCGCCCTAAACTGGCTAAATTCTGTGTGAGGGGGCCTGGTGGGCAACTTTATTTATTTGTTGAAGAGCGGCTATGATGGTGAGTTTGTCCCTTGCAAATGTTTGCACATTAGCTAAAGCCATTAGATTACTGATTGAAAACAGTGGAGACATAGGTTGTTGCCATGGGAGTACATTTGGCTAAGGTGTGATTGCCAAGGGAGTATATTTGGTTACATAGGGCCTCAATAAGAAGCTTATAGAACCTATGCAATAAGGCTCATGACTTATAAGTTACAACCTCACTTTTGGATAGATTGATTCAAATTATTGCATCAATTGATATGTCTAACTCTTGAGCCCTTACTACTTAGAGGTTAGGAAGTCCAATTTTAACTTCAAGCTCCGTTCCCTCTTCATCTATTTGGGTAATAAGCTTTTGCATATCACAAAATGAATCTAATGGCTTGTTTAGAAGCTATTTTACAATTACATATGAATAGAAGGAATCAATTGTGTTATTGCCTTGGTGCTCACTCCCTTGTTAGTGTAGATGTTATAGACATTCTCACATATAACAAGCTCTATGTTGATTTCCATAATTACCTACATACACAAATACACCCCATCCATCTTTACAACAAGGAGCTTCAAAGTTCTCATGATACATCCATGCCTTTAGCTACCTTAATGAAAATTTATAAAGTAGTAAGAAATTATTTCACAAGTATGTTTTAAAGGAAGAATTGAAAATTTGAGCCCTTGAAACATACAAGACCATGAAGGTTGTGAAGTTCAAAGTCCACCTTCTTGGGTTGTAAGGTTTCATCAATCTCCACCATGTTTGAATTTGCAATACTAGAACATCTCATGCTAAAACCTCACACCTAGGTCTATATATTAATCAATTATACTTTGCATACAAGAAGCACTTTTATAAGATGGTACCATTTGGTCTTTATGTGGTTGCACATTACCAATGGCGATCAATTTTTTTTAAATGTTTCCATATGGGTTTCAAATAATTCATCATTATTTATGTCAATGTCAAATTCAATTTGAATTAATTTAAATATCATGAACATGAAATACACATGTTAATTTGTTTTTTCATATTCATATTGGTGACTAGGGAAAAATAATGAAGTATATGGTAAGTCCCTGTTGTTGCTAAAGATTTATTATGTGAGCACTAAAGGTGGAGCTCGAGGTCCACACAATAATTCCTTAACATCGGGGACTTACCCTGCTTAACAACCAAGGTATTCAATGCCTTACAAAATAATTCCCTCCCTTTCAGAGATTTGATTGGGTTGTGTATTTTGCCCTAAGGATCTTACAAAATTACACTATTTGCATTAGAGAACATTTTGTAAGCTTGATTATAAAAAATAATCCACCTTCCAAATATAGTAGAGTTTTTCTCCGAGGTTGTTACATAGTTATAAGGATGGAGGTACTTATTAGGAAAGAAGTGAGGTAGTTAAATTTGGAAATGAGATAGTTGTGTTGGGAATTTTCTTTGGAAATGTCTTTGGAAGTGTTCAAGAAAGATCATAAAATAGATTCCAAAAGATCACCCATATATCTTGAAATTTCTTGTCACTAGAATGTGTAAAGTTTGAACACAAGTATATGCAAGGAGATTCTAATTTCTCACTAGCTTTGTTAATTTTTTAGTAGAAAATAATATTTTGTGTGGTTCATAGGTTCAAACCTCATCAAAATCTTCATAGGTTTCATCATCAATGGTTATAATTTTGTGAAGGTTAAAAAAGTTGGTCAAGATTCGAGTTGCAACATTCTTTTTACCCTTCTAATATATCAATATTGGAGTAAGTTTCATCACTAATTCACAAAATTGTTCGAATGGTCAACATTATGCCAAAACTTAGTTTTAGGATTACATATATGGTTTATATGTTTGTAATCATATGTAACACATGTGATTACATGACTATGTAGTTTATATGGACATTTCTTGACTGTGGCATTTATGATTATGTCCATTTTCATGACTATAGTCAATATGGACATTTACAAGTTATACATATACAATTATGATTTAGAAACTATTTATTTTAAAAGTACAACTAGATAATGAAATTGTTGAGGCATGAAGGTCATGTGTAAGCATGAATATTATGTTGCATGAGGGAATTGAACCCTCAACCTCCATGGCCACAAGCCAAGTCCTTATCCAACCTTTTACAACATTAAATTGCAACAATTTGTGTCAATGCTTACCTCTAGAAAAGAATCCTTTTGAAACTTTCTTATGTATATCCAAACTTTGAAAATTTTCATTCAATATCATTTTCACATAAAACAAATGAATGCTTATTTTTAAAGAAATTTATAGGATCCATGAATCAACTTTTACATAATTCACTAAAATGTAAATTGTTTATTGGAACATATTTTGGAATGAAAATATGGTTTGAAAATTAAACACATTGTTATTCCTTCGAATAATGTCAAATTGAAAATTATATTTGTTTATTTATCTTAATTTGCTTTGAATGGGACTTTTTTTTTGAATTTTTATTTCTAGGGGATAATCGTAAAATTTTCTTTATTAAAATGAGCTTTGAATTCATATTTAATTTAGTTATACATAATATTCCACAATTGACCATTTATTTATGATTCCTGAAAATCACATAATTTTCAACTTTATGATCTTACTTTTGGTTGAATTACAAGTGCATCCACATATATTATTTTGATGTAATTATATTACTTGATTTATTATTTATAATTTTTTTCTCTTGGGTCAAAAATATTAATGTATTAATCTAAATGAAAATAATATTTTTTGTTACCTAACATCATTACACATGAAATATGCAAATACATTTTAATGTGCCATTGATCAAACCATGAAAGTACATTTTCAATTTTGATACTTTGACATTCAATTAAATGAAAACCTAAAATAGATTTTGTTCACAATTTATGTCAATTAAATTATTTAATTTTTTTAAATGTCTAATATTTGACTTTACGTAATAAAAATATAAATCCCCACACATTTAATAATATGCAATTTGATTTTCATTCGGCTATATTTTTTCAAATATTATCATGACAAGAAATCTTGTTGTTTGTAACCATTAAATCTACAATGACAACTATCCATTTTCATTTTTGCAACTATGTTGAAGCCTTGACACTTTTTGGTCATCTTTGTGATTAGGTTGCAACTGATGTTTTTTTCATCCTTCCAACATGATGATTTTCATCCAATAACAAACATTTTATAGCTCATTAGTTGCAACAATAACTGATGAAATTGGCAACAAATATGACATGAACCTAGAGCTCTTAGAGGTACATATTTGGGGTATATTGTCTAGAGCTATAAGGATTGGTTGGGGGTTGGTAATTAATATAGATAAGCAATGGACCTAAGTTGTATGTAGGTAGGTAGGTTGTAAGTAGGTAAGGGTTGGTAATAGGTATTATGTAATTTGTATGTAGGTAATATGTAGACCTAATTTGTAGGTAGATAGGTAGGTTGGTATTTGGTAGAGAAGCTAGGCTAGGCTATGCTAGGTAGGTTCTCAAGGATGTTATTCTTTACATATGTTACAAAGCATGTGAGATAGAGGGGATTTTTGTAATGTTATGAAATAATATTTTATTAATGGAATATTCTAGTAAAATTGGAAATATTCTAAGTATACAAAAGGTATATTTTCATAGTCCAATTTTTGGCACACCTATTTACATTGAAGTTAATAATAATATTTATTTTTTCCATTAAGTTGAATTGATTTTTATTTGCACATCATTTGAAAACATGGAATAACCTCCCCTAGGGTAAATTAGGAGCTAGACTAGATAGTTTGACTTGTTGATTACATGAGATAGTAAGTTAAATATTAGCTACTAGACTAGGTAGGTAGCTTAGACTTAACTAATAATTTATGTTAGATATTATTACCTACCTACCTATTGTCTACCCACATAGGTATTGGTAGATAAGTAGGTAAGTAATCCTAACCTGGCCTATTGGTTAAGCTAGACTTAGGCTAGATTGTAGGTAGGTAAATAAGTAGACTAGGTAAGTTAACACTAATACAAAAGTGGGGTGTAGTTCATTAATTTAAATCAATATGAAACTTTTTAAACGAAATAAATTCAACCTCACATTAATCATTTCATTTGGATTAAAGTTATGTCATTATGGGGTCACGATGTAGTCACCATGTTTCACTACTAATTGTTCAATTCACTTTAATAAATAAGTTTGTTTTAATGTTGTTACTAAATGGATTGTAGGTAGCTAAAGAAAAGTAGGTAGGTAGCTAAATAGGTATGTATGTAAGTAGAAACACACTTATGTAAGTAATTATGGATTTAAATGTTATTTTTGAACTTATCTCAACTCATTGGGTGCCTATAAACCCTTATAATAACCACCACATATTTGTAGATTTTCACAAGTTTTAGACAAAATTGCTGATATTTTCCTTCCGTTTGAGATAACTTATTACAAAAATGAATGTTGATAAGCAAATATTGACCAAAATTATCATTGTTATACACAATTCCCACACATAATGGCTAATAAATTTAGTGGAGTGAAAAATACAAACTAGTAGTTGACAAAAAAAAACTTAGTGACTAACAAATTTTCATTTTGAGCATTTAAGACAATCAACATTATATTACTTCTTTATAGGCTTATTATATTTAAATATTATAATTCAAGGAATTGTTGAGTGTTGTTCAAGAAGCAATAAGAAGCAATTTGCCCAAAATTCAGTTTTAAAATGAAATAAATTTTGACATAAACAAAAATAAATAAAATAAAAACCTTCATAAGTAAAAATATGAAACCACTAGCTCTTCCAATGAATTTAGGGGGGTTTGAATACAAAATTAGAAGAACTTTAATATAATATTTAAGTTATAAGTTGATTTGAAATCAATTGGTTGATATGGTGTTCAAATTTACTTTTATTTTAAAGGTTGATATGTTATGACTATATAAATATGCACAACTTGACAATATATAAATATCTTTAAGCCTCTATTAACTTGAAAAAACAATGTTTTACATACTTGCAACCCATTGTGTAATATTGAAAATCTTGGGCAAGTAGATGCGATAAAAACATTTAATTGAATATACTTAAAGATGTGGTTCTCCTATATTATAATAATAAAATGAAAAATTATCTTCATATTAATCATTGAGTTTTTTAATGGTTACTTGTAATTTATTGTGACAAGGATAGAGATTATTTATTTGACCATGCTTTCAACCAATGACAAGGTGGTATTTTACATATACCCAAAGATCATACATGGATTTTGTTGAATCTTCATGTTCTAGAACAATTCAAATTGCTTTTGGTATTGAACAAAATTATAAACTATTGAAATTCTTGGAACTTTTTTGAGTTTTGAACAAAGAAACTATACAAGCTTTGCAAGATAACATCCAATCAATGCATTAGATCTAAAGCCAAAAAAACCATGGCAAGGTTGGTCTTGTGAACAAAACAATGAACTCCATTCATAAACAAGGCAACCTTTTATTTGAATTGCATTGTGACACTCATTCAATGGCCTTGGAACATGCTCCTACCATCACACCCCATGATTGCCAACGTCCTCCCCAATTCATCCAACCTTAGGCCACCAAAGTCAGGCAAACATTTGATTGTCAAAGAGGAATGTTATCGTATGTGCTAGAATTGCCAACAATTTCAACACAGAGGAGGATGGGATTCATTTTCATCTTTGGATCACAAATCAAATGGATATGTTGATGGCCATTGGGTGTTGTCGATTGTGGTAACTTCATTTGCACTATTTGCAATGAAGTTTGCAAATGCAAATGCATCTTTGGTAGACTCCAACAACACCTCATGCATGACCTTGCCATGCCAAGATGAATAAAATTTAAATGTTTTTTGGAAACATTTTTTACCTTTAGTAGTTGAAACAAAAGTCTTAAGCTTTTATAGTTAATCACGGGATGTCAATGGGCAAGTAAATGAAAGATAGAATCAATCTACACATAGTTTGATTTTTGTTCAATAGGGACTTCAACTTGGAATATGTCCATGGCATAGGCGTAGACAATTGCAATATACACATGCTTATTCTTCACATGCATTGAGTTCTTATTGATATAGACTTGTTACTAACATCTACGCTTGATATGGAAATTTTGCATTTATGGTGGCCAACATGATTTAAGAAGATATCTAACTTTCGAGCTAGAAGATTATCTTTCCCTTACACAAATATGTAAATTGGTTGTTTTTTTTAAAAAAACTTTTTGAAATAACCTTTGATATGATTATGAGAACAATTCAGAAGATCTATAAAACCTTTAATTTGACATTTTCACAAAAAATATTGAGCTTGATTTGGTGCAAGATAAGGTCTAGTTCCATGTAAATTATACACAACTTTAGATAGTTCTTGTTGTGTATTGTTAGTTTATTTACATACACAATGTCCAAAATAAAAGATTATATAATATTGACAATATACAATGAATTTAATGTAACAATTTGTTTAAAATGTAGGGCCTAACATTCATTATCAAATTTAAAATTATATTTTTCACATAGAGTACTTGGGCTTATTTTAAAAGGCTCAACAATCTAGTCTTGGTTTGGGTTCCAATTTCAAAAGAAGGGTAGTCTCAAGGTTTAGTTCCAAATTTGGTCCTAAAAAAATAATGGACCTGTAACATGTGTACCCTAGAACTTGACCTAGAACATGGATATGAACTTGCCAAATATCTATAACCTAACAATGTTGGTGCAAACCTTACATTTCATTATGTGCTTACACCCTTGTCATCCCCCACAAATTCTAACCATGGCAAGTGAGTGGTCCAAGGAATTTGAAAATTTCAAGTTCCTCATAATTTTTTTTGTTTTTGTCAAAAGCATTCTTGGATTGATCTTCATGACATGTTGAATTAGACAAGACAAAGGGTGATAATTCATCACATGAAATAGGAGCATGTCTTGAGGAAGATGATGAACTCACCTCATCTTGAGGTGGGAAAAAGACAAAAAAGATAGGCTTGAACTTAAAGTTCTTTGGGATTTGTAGGGGCCATAGTCGTTGTAGACTTGTACATTGCAACAAAATAGGAATTAGGGGGTAGAAAGTTGAAGTCCTCATTGCTCACTACTTAGATTTATAACTACGTGCAATTCCTTATTTTACCATCAACAATTCATGAATCAAAAGGATTAGAAAAACAACAACGATCATTATGAGTTCGAATTAAGAAACTTCAAAGTTCAAATATCTTATATGAAGTTTTAGAGTGCAATGACATAAGAACCAAAGCAATTATAATCAATGTTTAATTTGTCATGTTTTAATGTTAAAAATTATGTTATTGGTATAAGTCAAGAGTATGGAGTTGAGGTTGCGAAGTGAAAATGCATGCCTGATTAGCAATGGGATCAGACTGTCTTCCTAAGTCAGATTAGCCAGGTGTGATCAAGTAAATAGAATACCTAAACCTTTAATCAAATACCTAATTTGATGATTGAATTTTTTTTTGGATAGCCCAATATTTTCACCCCATATAGTCACAGTGCACACATCAAACAGAGAGACTCTGAAGTGAATTGAAGCCAAGATATGGGCTCAACTCCTCCAGTACCTTCATATTTTGAAAATCCCAACAAAGATTAGATTTCTGAGTATATTGTCCACTTGGAAATTGTGAAACAAGCAATTTGTGCATTGGGGTGCAACAGTACAAAATGGCCACATGCTCCCATCACACTTGATTGCACCCTTTGTCACTGATCCTGGCAAGATCTTGCAATATGAACGAATTATATAACAGCACATGCAACTTGCTTACTCATATTGCTCTTTTTAGGATCTTAATTGAAATCAATAAGGGCTAAGGTTAAAATGGAAGTTGATTACCATCAGTGCAGACTAGCAACGAGCTCACAGGTACACGATGCTGAGGTTGAGTCAGTGACTGCTTTCTGACGAAAGCACGTTTACCAAAACTCTTGACTCTCTCGTGTTGTATTTCCAACATTTTTTATATTTTTCTCAATTCAATAACACAGTAACATGACAGACAGCTGCAAATTCCAACTTGCAAGTGCAAAATAATAAGTGGTATGGAATGCTGGTTGCTTGGATATTTTGCCAAATTCACTTTACCTATTTCCCGAGTCCACTTTGCCAAATTGCGAAGTCTGCATTGCTATTTTGCCATGTTGACATTACCAGTTTGTCAAGTGGACTTTTCAATTGTCAAGTCCACATTGCCAAGTCTGCAATGAGCCTAGTCTTAAGTTTGAAAGAGCCATCCAGTCAGGAAAGGAGAGAGAGAGAGAGGAGGAGAGAGAGAAGGAAAAGAGGGGGGAGAGGGGCTGAGCCTAGGCAGCCTGTGAAAAAAGAAAAAATGAGGGGCAGTCTGAGTTTTGGGCAAAGCAGAAGAATTTTGGCATTGGACAGCCCAGAAGTTTTCAAATTTATGGGCAGGTTGAATCTCATTTAGGCAGTCCACAGGGTGAAGTGGACCTGACAACTGGCCTTGCTGATGTGCAGTTGCCAACTTGGGAATGCAAGCTTTGCAATGTGGACTTGACAATTGGGCATATAAACTTTGCAATTTGGCAAACTGGACTTGGCAAACTGGTCAAGTGAACTTGGCAAAATAGCCAAATAGCAATGTGAAATTTGTGATCTGGCAAAGTGGACTTGGGAAGCAGGCAAACTGAACTTCCAAAATACCTGGGCAAAATGGTATTCCATAAAATGGGCGTTTTGTGTGTGTGTGTGTGTGTGTGTGTGTGTGTGTGACTTCAATGGTGAGAAAAATTTGTCTGCGGGGTCAAGAGCATGTTAAAATTTCACTTTAAGCTTTGATTCTAGAGAAATTCGTAGCAATATTGTACATAATTTCTCAACCGGTAGTGGGTCTGTGATAATCCAAACTTCTATTAGCTAGAGTCTTATTTTGTATGTGGCCAGGACATCACTCCAGACTTCAATATAGGTAGAAGAGGTCAGCCTGGGGAAGGAGGAAGAAAGGTACTTCAACATTGACTTGGTTTCGTTCCTGACTGACAAATTTCTACCTCTCTGACTGACAAATTTCTTCCAACTACAATCAGAGTATTATCATCTACCAATTGCTTGTCTAAAAGCTCCCTCTCTGTTACAAGGAAAACTGGAGAATTGCATGGTTTGTCTGAAACTCTGAAGAATGTTCAATGTTCCCCATTTAGGATTCTAACCGGTCCCAGCAGGCTTTGGGATAATCAACGAATGTGCAAAATAAGGCATTTTATGTCAGACAGAGAGGTAGATTTTGGCCGGAACAAGCTTAACTAAAAGAGCCTCTTTTGTATGGTGGACCACAGCTCCCTGAAGCTCAGCAGAATGTAAGAGAGGTAGATTTTAGCCAGAACAAGCTTAACTAAAGGGCCTGGACTGTATGGTGGACCACAACACTCTCAAACTCAGCACAACCCAACCCGCTCTCTATTTGAACTTATCACCCAGACCAATTTTTTTTGGTGTAGGGATTTGAAGAATTCATTTTTATCAAAACCCAATGTCCCTCTGTAAGATAAAGTTAATTTCCTGAGAACTCCGTCTGCAGAGTGCTTGTGAGGACTTCCCTTCCCTGATAGCAAAAATTAAATTGTTCATGCCAGAATAGAGAATGTTGCAATGGATAACAGTTTCTATCCTTAACCCATCCAGATTCCCAAACCATATGGTTTATATGGTTTGATGAGAAAGTGAAAAAAAAGGGTTGCTTAAATTTCAATAGTGTCAAATAGCTGCCTTCATGCTGCTTTTTCTTGACTATTTCAAGTTTTCTGTTAAGTTAGTTTAGTGTCAAGGTTCCATTGACTGAAATGCTACTTCTAATCAACCCATGTTCATTCAGGTTTAAAGTTTAAACATGAGCATTAAAGGAAAATAAACATGTATCATCAGTTCCATATGGAAACCTTAAAATGATCATGGGAGTCAATGAACCATGGCTCATCAACTTGCGAACTATGTGAAAAAATGTCGAAAGGCAACACATAGGCACAGAGTCCAACCCCACTTTGAGTTGAGAGAAGTGTCCTCAACACTAAAATCAACAATCTTCAACAGAGGCACAATTGTAGGGGATCCAGTAAAATAGAAGAACAGCACACTCCCTTGCAACCCTGACCTATGCCAACTGCATTTTGGATTCAGTCTCTCCAGTATGTAAAAGGAAAAAACTTGAACTCCCTAATCCTGACTAGATATGATTCTAGGGGCATCAAATTAGATCCCCAGGTGCATTAACCAATATTCCATAGACCATATTTGGGAGTCGAATCTTGCTCCGAAGTTACTACTAAAGAAAAGCCCTTTAGTGGACTCATTGTAAGGAATAAATAGTCAAGCTTCATGAGGAGGAAGGCTAAGGACATAAGCTAAATACCAGTGATGGGTGCCCCACCAACAATTACCCACTGCTTCATCCCTTTCTCTTTGTTTTGACTGGGTTGTTACATTAATTGATAACATCCCAAAACCAAGTCAGTCTGGAATGCTTCAGGAGGCAATTGTCTGTTCATCTCTTACAATTGCCCTCCATCAGAACATTGAAAGGGCTGGTTGATCAACATTAGATTAAAAAAAAACTCTTCTTTTTGCATCTATCTCAAAACTAATCCCTGATTGAAGGACAGAAAAATATTGAATGAGAATGGGGATGCTGAGGTACGACACGAAATTGAGAAATGTCAAGAGGAAAACCATGAGAAGGGCAAAGTTGTAGAAGAAATGGTGCGCAGGCAAGAGGTCAATTTTCTTTTCTTTCAGCAAAAGTCATTGAGTCATGCCATCTGACCTTGATAGAAAAAAAAGGTTCGAAGTTGAAGGTCCATAACAATACTCAAATCCATCTCATAACAGCAGCAAAACGCTTTTGCACATGCAGTTAAGCAAGTCAGTTTTTTGAACAAAACATAGTTTGTTCAATCTGAGGCATATCCAATCTCCATGTATGCTAATGTAAAACTCATCTTCAATCAATGTTATGTGGGATATTGCAAAAGTTTCATCTGATTACTGCAGAGATCACTGAGTGACATGTCAAGACGGCCTGTGTCTCAAAAGTGTTACAAAGGGCTGATGGGATGTGACTGAGAAGAGGAAGTAAGCAATGGCTTTTCTCCCACAAATCCAAGAATTTCAGATTTGCATCATTGCAATTGTATTTGTAAGGACCTAAACCCAGATGTGCACCTTTTTTAGCTAATGCTGCATCCACTAGTTCTTTCCCTGAAGCTGTGCAGTTCTCCAATTGGATACATGGAGATGAATGCACGTTCAGACAGGAAGTAAGTAATCTTGAACTGCTCCTCATGAAAATATCATGAAAATTGTCAATTAATGCAGAAATAGCTCCCGCACTGAAACAAGTCTATAGGGTGAAGATTGACAAACATCCTTGTTCTGTAGACACATAGTGAAAATCTCTCTATCAAAATAATAGATTGCTCTTTTACATGGGAAATAGTCCTTTGAAATAGGGTCAGACATTGCAGCAGAAAGCCAATTTCTGCATTTTGCGCGAGGAGAGGAGCAGGGCTTGACATCACTCAGAAGCGGCACTACTCAACACTGGTCTGAGTCATCTTCATGGATTCAACCAAATCCTGGATTGCCATTTTGCTTGTCGTTAACAAAGCACCCCCGTATTTATTACATAACAACCAGTCTTCAGAAGCGTAAACTTGTCCGAAAGTTTGAGCAACAACAAGAGCAAAGCAGGTCGACCACCATATGCATTTTGCTGCCTACTTACGACTTCAATACCGATCCAATTTTGCATATACAAATACTCCATGTTCTCTGTGTACCTATTGTGCGATCCAAAGAAGAAAGAAAGACAATGATGTGTGTACCAAGAAGGGGAGGAAAAGGCATAAAGACCCTATAACCCTAAACCAGATTCAGCTGAGTACCATACACCGGATCCGATTCGACATCCTTTCTATGACTGGTTCCGGCCTTCAGTAATGCCTTGCGAGATCATAGAGCACAGAAATTTTCTCGCATCATGCTGCCTTGTTGATTGCCTCATCACGGCGGATTGTTCTCGTATTCCTCCATCCGAAACCCTAATGCCTCCTCTCACAGCGCAGCCTGAGAGTGAGTTTGTAATTCCAGACTTCCATCCAAAACCCCAATCTAGAATTGTCTCTAACTGGGGAGGTCAACAGTGTCAATGCTTTTTGGGTAATGGGTCCAATGAAAGAGACCCATCGCCAAAAAGATAATATAACGACAGCTAATTAATGTGAATTTACCTATGTGAATTTACAAGAGGAATTGGTGACTTGCAGGGTTTTATTATTATTAATAATAATTTTGTGGTTAAAAAATTTGGCGATTTTTATTTAGTTTTCAGTTTTTAGCAAAAATTAGTCGAATGTAAACTAATAAAAAATAATTCCGAAAAGTTTCCAAAAATGTATTTGTCGCCAACTGGCGAAAATTCGCCATGACAGAAAGATCCAATGGTGAGGGGTTAGTTTTGGGGAGGAAGTCTGATTTGGAACTGTTGTTAGCTGAATGAAATGCACGTGTCCATGACAAATGTTTTAATGGCTTGGTCTTTGGATAAACGTGTCTAGACTCTACATGTTTTTGGCACACTGCGTGAGTACACCTGCAAAATCTACTGTTCTGTGATTCATGACATTTATTTATTTATTTATTTATTTATAAAAATTGAACAACTGACACGGAGCCATTGCATTAAGAAACAGGATCGTGATTCATGACATTTGTTGTTTGTCATGTACTGCATGAATTGCAGATTCCACGCTTGGAGGGTATTCTAGTGGATTTAGACAAGCACTGTGCCATTGAGAGGTACAATATGCTGGATGGTTCTTCAACCCAAGTTTTGAAGCATGGTTTGGGGACATGTCTAGGTGTACATTATAACATATACACCACTTGGACACTTCTTTGTTAGAACTGCCTTATCTTTTAAGTTTCACCAGTGGGTATTGCCAGAATTTAAAAAAAAAAAAGTTTCCAGATGTCACAATGGCTTTTTAATGAGATATTTTGTAATGCATTGCTATAGGCTCCTTTTCAGTGATTCTTTTGTATTTGAACGAAAGGATACAGATGGTTTCATGAATTGAAGGGATCTTTTGCCATTTGCATGCAAACCTTTTGCCATTCAAATAAAAATCTTTTCATACTGCAGGCCTCCTGTATTCTTTGATGGTATGCCTATGTCCTAGGCTACCAACCTCAAGGCCACGACCCTCAAATTTAGAGGAGGACATGGGGAGCGAGGCCTTCCCATACACATAACCTTGTGTTCTTCGTTGAGTATTTTGTATTTGTTGCAAAATGAATTACGTATTTGCCTTGAGAGGCTTTGCATTTATGTGTCCAACCCAATGTCAAAGCCATTTTATTTGTTATATCTCTGTCTAGGCAGATAAAATGCAAGGTGGGCCTTTTTGTCATTTTCTCTTTGACGATTTTTTTTTCATTTGTGCAAAAAAAGAAAGAAATTGCAAGATCAGCATTGGGATTTGTTTTCAGTGTTCAGTTACAAGAGACTACCAACACATGCTATAGACTTGCAAATAACAATGATCAGACTTGCAAGTAGTGATGACCAAGTATGTTGACCACAACAGCCCTTGAAAACTACATGGCAATGGTGCATAAAAGAGATTGGGTAGTGCTACAATTGACATGTGAGATGCCAACATCACAAGCAACTTTACTGCCACATAGCTCCACTCCAAGCACACAAAATTTGCTCACAAATCTCACCAACCTTGCAGTAAACTTCATAATGTGTTCACTACTTGATTCATAAGTGCTCACAAAACTCATGAACACTTATAAAGTTGGAGCAAACACTCATAAACATTCACAAAGTTTGAAAGAAAATAAGTGAAAAAAAAAACACAAAGAGCTTCACAAGACAATGAATTTCACACATGCAAGCACATGGGTTTGTGATGGGCAACAATTTGGTATGAAATTAATTTTATGATGAATTGTGATGGAAATTTGATTTTTGCACCTCACACAATGTAAATTTTTCATGTCAAATTTGACATTATAGCTTGTGAATTAAACAAACACAAGTTTTTGGTCCCGTGTTTATTTAGAAAACTCTAACAACCAAGTTATATACTTTTAATGTTTTTTAATTACTTATTTGGTTTATATTAGAACTAGTTTTAACTAAAAAAAAGGGTATTGAAACCCTAATCCTCATGAACAATGAAAATAAAAAACTATAATTCAATTTTCATAGCTTTATCAACGACATGATTACAATCCTATTCAAACATATTATTTACTTGTCAACAACAAAACCCACAAAAATGATAAATAATCATCCATTACCATAATTATGAAGATTTTTGCTAAAAGTTTATAACACTGGATGTGTTTTTGGATCTACCTTTCGATTATAGCTTGTAATGTTCTAGAATCCTTATGAGCTTGTAACCCTCAAGCAATATGCAAGTGTAGAATAATGTGATTCCCAAATTGCCTTTTTTTGATATTTCCATCTCATTGCCCATACGAATACCAAGGATAAACAAAAACCTAGCTTAAACCTTCTAGTTTACACAAGTCAAACACCACCTAAATCCAAGATAGATTAATGAAAATCCCAAGTTTTTTTCCCATTGATATTCACCATTCTCACCCATACAAACATTTTCAACACCAATCTTCAAATCACCTTTAAAACAATTACACACAAATCGAGGAACACATAGTTAATATAAGCACAAAGCCAAAAACATAATGCATTATCTTTTTTGCTTCATGAGGTGGACATTCACATTTGTGCTCTTCCATGATGACAAATAAAAATTTCCAAAAATCTTGATGTGACCTTTTGGTAGACACCTTGTTCACACAAATCTTTTTTGGTTGCATTGTAGTGAAATTGCTCAATAAATTAAGGGAGCCAGTCAAAGGCTACTAGAACACCAGATATAGAGACTACCCAAGCTAATGATAAAGGCAAAAAGACTTTCCAACCAAGTCTCATTAATTGGTCATAATGATATCATGGAAATGCTGCATGGACCCATATATACACAAAAATACACTGCACATTGTCACTAGACCAATGACACTACAAAGTGAGCACATGAATGTGAAATTAAACTTGTGAATAAGAACAAATATATTTGGAATATTTTGATGATGAAGACATAATACTTTTAAAATATCCCCATGCCATGTAGGAATGATGTGGAAAATATTTTGCCACATGTACATGGATGAAAGTCACAAAATGGATGAAAAATTGAATGAAAGTTGAACAACAATGAACTTTTTGGATGATAAATACAAGGGTACAAAAAATTTGGATGGAAATTCATGTTGGTTGAAATGTATGGATGAAATTAATTCCAAAATAGTTATGCCAGATGGAAACCACGTGAACATGGACGAAATTTACAAAATGAATTAAATATTTGGGTGAAATTGAACATTAATGAATTGAATGGATGATAAATGGAAATAGATGAATTATTTGGATGAAATTTCTAACTAATTGAAATGTATGGATGAAATTAATTCCACAATAGTTATGACGAATGGAAATTACTGGACTCACATAATTTTCATGTTAAATTTCAATTATGAAAAAGGGTGTCAAAGGTGAAACCCGAGTAAACTATTTTACAATGTAAGAAGGTGAAACAATAACTTGTGTAAGTTAAGTTAAATCACATAGTAAGTCAAGGGTAGGAAGTCCACATAATGATGGAATGGGAAAATGCTTAAAAAATTTAATGAATAGTGCATTACACACATCATGTTGAAGAATATTTTTATTTCCATAATAGAATGTATTCTAAAACAACAAAACCCATAACAATCTTATTTAACAATTGTCTAATGACATTGCAACCTACTCCAACTCCAAGACTTGGGTAGGATCTAATAATCTATGAACTTCATTCTAGCTCCAAGATGGGTAGTGGATGAGTGGTTATTTAATCCCTGAATACATGGTATGATATTGTAAAATGTGATACAAGTGCTTACATTGCACCCACGGCCCTTGCCCACCAAGGGATGTAGACATCATGGAAGAAAAACCCATGCAATTGCAAGCAAGATAATTAATAATTGTTACTTCATATTACTTATGGTTTTCTAGCAATTTAAAAAGGAGGTGGTAAATCCATCCATATCTTGGAAAAGGAATGGTTAGGGGAATTAATAGTGTGGTTTCAAGAGCTTGTCCCACCTTCCATTTGTTTTCTTGCAAAATGGATAGTTTGAATGTGTTGGGATGACAAATCTTCTTCCCACTCCTTGATTTGGGCCAAGCATTTGGATCCAATGGTCTATAGAAATGGGTAGAAATACCATCACTAAAGAGATTATGAGGGGCACATGCCAAAGGTTGGTTTATGGGTGCAAATCTATCGTCCCCAACTTGATTGACGAAGGGACATTTTGGTTTTTTTGAGAACAAGAAACCAGCCTCCTCTAATCCCACCACTTCAATTTGGATGAAATTTCTCCTTGCTTGCATAGGCCATAATGAAAGCAAGGCTGGCTTATCGAGTGCATATTTCTTGCTTATCCTTCCCACACAATTATTAAGGTCATCATGACAAAACCAAAACTTATTTGGCTCAATTGATGCACCTTTGGCTGCAAGAGCAATAACTAACATAACACGAAGCAAGAATACCATGATTTGTTTATTTTGAAACGATTTTGGTTTTGTAGTAATGTTTAATGTCTTTTTGCAATGTTGAAAATTGAGTTTTAGACTTTGAAAGGTAGCATTCAATTCGCCAAATGCCATCACCACAAACGCACTCAAGGACTTCCACACCATTATGGGTGCAACATGCATAAGGCTGTTGGTTTCCCCTACATCCATAATTGACCATAGTTATGACATTCTTGGTGCGGGAATGTTATGGAAGCACAAAGAAGCACGAATTTTAACGAATTTTAACCACGTAAATTCGCGAATTTTAAAGTGCAAAATGACAAATGTCATTACTATGTAATTGACGATTGGTTGATTGGAATTATTGCATTGGCCATTTTTGGACAAGAGAAGCTCACCTGATCATGCTAATGTGAATCTACTTGAGAATTTGCCTTGCATTTGCTTGATCCAAACACTTCCTCACCTTCCAAGTGCAATATTCTAGCGAAAATACCAGAGCTTGAGGTTTACTTAACAATTGTAGCTCATAAATTTGGACTAGGTTCCCATATTGACTGGTTTTATGCAATCACAATTCATTCTTGTCTATATTAATCCTAGATGCACCACCTTGTAAGAAGGCATAATATAATGATGACTACCTAAATGTTTGCACATAATTGTTGGACATCATATCAAATAAACAAGTACCCCTCTTGCCAGATTATTGGAGCCAAATGTTAGGGATTGTTTTGGATAAATTACAAGTCAACATGTAGGCTTCTTCTTCCAAAAAATATTTCTATAGACACATAAAAGGAACGAAGTTGTAATTAAGGAAGAATAAATGGAAAATAAAAGTTGAACATATTACTTTGTAAGAATTTACATCCAACATGAAGCCTCCCCATTGTCACATAAGAAAGTGCCAAAAGTTGAACCAATTATTGAGCTTGTGAATGGTGCCTTCATTGGCAACTCCTAACAAATATCACCAAGACCGAATGGTAGCATATCAAAGGTTAACTTCCTCCAAGGACATGGCTTTTTTATATTCATAATAGAAGGTTTTATGTTGATCATGGAACTTTGGTACAATTAATTCATTAATAGGTTTGTCAAAAGATTAAGTCCAATAAAAAACACATTCACTTTTTGTCAATCATCTTGATTATAGGATTTTTAGTCCCATAAACAATCCAAACAACATTCCAATTTGTTTGCACATTATCGGCCATGAACCCCTTGAACATGGGTGTACCCATACCTTTCTTTTCAACAATTGCATTCAACTTCCTCCATAACGAGCATTGAACTTTCGTGTCCCTAGATTGCATGTCACCATTACATCAAAAGGTGTCCTTGTACGCCAAGTGATTTCATTGGATTTTGAGTGAATTCACTAGTTTAATGAACGGGCATTAGTGAATTGCACCCACATTTTGTAGTAGTGCACTAATTATAATCATCATGACCTTATAATAGGCCCGATTATAAATATGATAAGCCATGGTCGTCCATCCTTGAACATGTTTTATGTGATCAAACATCATCCATGCATTTTGCAATTTGTAACCTAGTTGCATTTGTTGGACCAAATCAAATCTAGAGATAGCTTTATCGACAAAATTTTTGAACAAATAATTTGCCCAACTTATTGAGTAGGAAAACAATTGCCCTAAATACAATCATAATTTGATAATACTTTCAATTTGAGGATACAATCAATGTAGCATGAGGTATTAGGACGATGTTTCAATGAAGTAATCAATTTGCATATGCCAGGGGAGCCCAAAGGAATGAACTTTATCAACGTGTGATCTAGTTTTCCACCTTTGAGAAGGTCCATAGACCTCCCCCATCTTTGTTGAACAAATGATGAGAAAGAAATGTCTTACTCATAAACAAAATAATAGCTAAAATCTTAGCGGTTAGCATGTGACAAACCTTATCTACAACCATGTTTTTCATGTCTTGGAAATATTATTTACATTTGCCATTTGTAACCAAACAAGCATGGGTGTCCAAATGGATTGCGGCTCTTGAAAGATTTGGAAATTTGTGGACAACATAATACATTTGGTAGCTGCAAGTTTGTACAAATGTGGGCAAATAATTGTAAAATTTATAACTAATGGTACAAATCAGGGATTTCATGAGACATTGCCCAAATGTTGGAAGTTGCAAAAATAATCACCACTCCAAGTAACCTCATTGTATGTAGAAGAACATTGAAACATAGGACAAAAATCATTTTGACAACACAAATGTCCAAGGCACTTCATTATTTTAAAGCCCAATCTAAATGAATTTTTAACGTTATTGGTTTGCAACTTGCATGAAACATGACCATCATTTTTTTAATCCATATTTTGCAATTATTTAAAATGTCCTAATGGATGATGAACAAGAGGTAGTTCAAAAATATGTCACCATTGAATTTTGTGGGAAGAAAATTCACATATTCAATTGTGATGGCCCCATAATCAAGGGACTTCAATTCAAAACAAACATGCATGTAACATCAGAGACATGGCCTTTAATGATTCAACAATGTTGGAAAAAAAAATTGTTTGCGACACATCCATCCATAGAGGTTGTTCTTCTTTAATTCACCAATTCATGAAAATAAGGACAACAACATCAAGAAGGGAAAGGTTGTCTTTGTTAGAAGAATAAAAAAGGTCAATCAATGATGACTCCGTGATCGAAACAATTTTTTTTGAGTTGTGAGATATTGCATTGGGCTCTTCCTTTAGAATGACACCTTGTATAACAATGTTGGCCATTAATGTAAGTGTGTTCGGTGTTAGAACAATATCGTGAGAACTATTGAATGCATTTTCACCCAAATCTAATACCTTCCATTAGTGATAGTCCAAAACATCCTTACAAGGTTAACATCTAAAACTTAATAAATAGAACTTGAAACAATATGTCTTCCACGTAAGCAAAATCCTTAGAAACATGCACAGATCTTCTCTGAAATTCAAACATTGCACATATGACATTTTTAATCACTTCTATAACTCCAAAATCACCAACCAATATGTAAGATTAAGCTTTCCTACAAAATGGAAAATATCCATCGAAAATACAATACAAGTTAATTAAGAAAGTATATCTCATAGCAATTTCACATGTAGACTATAACACATGCCACTGTAGTAGGAACTAAATTTGAGGGAAAGAAGAAGAATTGGAACATGAGAATTCAACACAAGAGAAAGAAGTATGGAAACATAATATAGAAAAAATGCAAGGAAGAATAACCATAGGGTGCCAAACACTATTTCTAATCATAGATAACAAGGTTTCAATATTATAAACAACCAAGTGGGTCAAATGAAAATGACTAAAATAAAACAATAAATGAGAATGACAATAATCCCAACATTAAAAAGGAGGCAATTGATAAAGCAAATATATGTGGAAGGAAAACATTGAACCTAATGACATAAATGAAATTAGAGTATTGGGGCCTATTTTGGGAATGCAAATTGGATATGTTGTTGAATGGCTAGCTATAATAAGGCAAAATCTATAGTATATTATATATCATAAACAATCAAATTTGATTTTTATTAGGATCTTTCAATAGAATGTAGTTGATTTTGAAGACCTAAAAGGTAATCCCACTCAAAAAAGCAAATGCAAACTTTAATTTGAAATTAAACCAAAACATCAACTATGAAAACGTTGAAGGTTAACATTTAAAAAATATATGGCCCATAAGGGGGAATTCTCCATAGAGCACAAGAAAATAAAAAATCCCTATTGTTAAATTTAAAAAAAAAAACTTTGGCCATTTTTGGAATTTCAAACGTTTGTAGAAATGGACAAATATTGCATATTTTATATATGGCAAAAAGTTTATGGTAAATAAAGGCAATGCAACGGATGTGGAAGAAAACTATGTGAAACAAAGGTGAGGAGAGGAAGAAATGGAGAGTGAATGTTTGGGTAGGAAAATTTGGTGTGATTCACAAAATACAAATGGATCCTCACTTTTGTGAAAAGATGAAATGGCATGTCCCCTAGAACATAGGGGTGGCTATTCAAACCTCATATAATATGGACTAGACCTCAAGAATGCCGATGAATTGAGGTTTGCTAGAAATGGGGGTAGATGACATCCATGATGTCCTCAAGATTGTTTCATTTGGAGACACCATTAAGTAGACCCACTTTACACTAGGAACGAGGGCTAATGTTCAACACAATTATGCATTTCATCTTGCATTGTAAATTATAGATATTTTTAACACATTACGGTTGATACCTAAACTCCAATTTTACACCATCACAAAAGATTAACATGTTGGAGGAATTTGATGTAGGTTTTATGGATAAGCTTGTGATTGCTAAGGCAAAGAGAATAAAGGATTTTGAAAATGAAGTAGGAGAAAGGGCAAAGAGAAGGTGGTTGTTGCATTTGGAAATGGTGCCCATCAAACCTAGGAGACGAATGTTGATATTACTCTAGTTCAATTGAATTGTTGGATTTGACTTTACAAGTCAAGTCCCATACACTTCAAAAACACAGGCTTGTGCATAAGAAGGTCAAATAGACGATTGTTATTCATGTGCAACCTCCACTTCCAGTAATTACCCCCCCCATGACAACATCATCCAACCCCATTATGGGATTTAATATCTCATGGTTTGCTATTGTGAAAATCAAGCTTGCCAATGGCTCCTGGCATAATTCTTTTGATGAGATCCATGACTTCTTTTTTTTAAGCTTATTTTTGAGTTTTGTTCAATTTTTTTTATGCATTACTTGTTCATTTTGGATTCATTAAAGATTAGTTTTTTTTGGATTCGCTAGTGGAGAAGGTTTCATTGGTATTTGGAGACATACTATCCAACCTCCTTGTACCCCATGTATCCTGGCCCCCATAAATGGTTCCTCATTGGAACAAGTTTGATGATGATTTTGTGCTTTCAATGTTTGGTTTTGTGAACAAGTATTTTAGAACCAAACGGTTGCATGGTTATGTTTCAAAAAGATTCCCCTCAGGTTACTAGGAACATCAAGTCATTCTTGGAGAACAACAACTTCAAAATTTTATGGTGTTGAACAATTATCAATAGCCTACAATGTTCAAACACAAATTTTATTGGCAAGAAGATGATTTACTCAACTAACCTCAATTCCTTGGTGCTTGCTCTTCACCATTCTTTACTCGTAGTTTTTCTCTTCTTTACATATTACGTTCAATCAAACAACTCTACTTGTTTATGACAACAGGGACTTCCAATTCCATCCTTAAGTTGACATTGAAAAGTATTGTAGCTTGGCAAGGATGACCTTCTTTGTAGCTTGTTGACTCTGGAAATAATTGACATGTCAAATTCATGTGTCCTTTTTAAAGTTGTGCACAAGACTCATCTCTTCGTATTGCAACATCTCATCCAAGGATGTTCATGGTTCAGGAGTCTCATTATGACCATTCATGCCTCCACATGTATGTTTGGGTTTTATTCCATGATCTCAAGTTTGTATGTTGAGTTTATGTTTCTAGTTACTGAATTGTGTGTTTTCTATTTTAAGGAACTATATTCGAGCATGCAGTGCATTTGGTTGATATGGCCTTGTTATGGAATCTAACAAATATATTTACCAAGGGTTGAAAACATGAAATAAGGAGCCATAGAGTGTGTGGATAGTCTTTAAAAATTGGTTTTCAAAAATTTTAAACATTACCATGGGAACACTATATATCAAAAATTAATTTAATTTTTGAAATAAATTCTTATACTTTCAAAGTTGCAACTATAAAATTTTCATGAAAATTCATCATGTTTCAAAAATCATTTTATATGTCTAAAACACTCAAAAGAAATATGTGGACAAGTGGGTTTTTTGTTTTAAAAGTCTTTTTTCCTTATCAAATATTCACCAAATCATTTCATCTTTTTTATGAAATTTAATATATTCCACAAGAAGGGATCCATATGTTCAAAAAATTCAAAAATAAAAATACACATACACTTTTAGATTTTGATATTCAAACATTCTTAAGCATTATTATAATTTTGAATTTGTAACCATGGTCCAAAGTAAAGTTATAGATTTGACTATAATTTAAGGTTTGATGAGTTTTTTTTGAATTTTTCTCATGTTATATGTCATATTTGGCCTCAAATTTCATATTCTATTTGAAAAATTATGTGAAAAAAATTATGAATCAATAGAAAATTGCCACGTGGAAAATGTAGTCCTTGGAAAGACTTTAACCTTGACGCCACTAGCTCCTTATTTCATGTTTTCACCCCAAGAGCTTCTTGAACCTCTATTCAAGGAGTTGCAGGTTGGGGATAATTTTTTTCACAAGTCACACAACACAAACTCCAACTTAGCCAATCTAAAGAAAACGTCCTTGATTATGAATATCTTCTTTAACTCATTTGATGGTATTCTAAATATCTTGCATCAATAGTAGATTAATAGTCTTGTTCCATCATTGTAAGGTTTCTACTCACATGATGAGCTATGGGACTTTGCCTTTTTTTGCTTGCAAGGAGTTTTTTCCAAGCCCTCCTAGCAGCCTCATTTTGCCTCTTTATGTTGAAGATATCATTCCGATCGTTCTTCACTACAATTGTTTTCTTCCACAACCATTTTTGCTTAGTATAATAGATGGGTGGGTCCAAGTATGGTCGGAGTACCCCATTTGAAACATAAGGACTCATTCCTAGGATCCCCAATTCACCTTTCTCTTCACAAAACCTAGATGACCTATTTTAAATTTCCCTTTTTTTCTCATGTCAAATGAAATAATTTTTTCCAATTTTTATGTGAGCATCAAAAGTATATATTTTTTCACTTATGAATGTAAAAATAGTAAAATTTATCCAATGTGGGCCATGTTCTATCAATGGCCCAAAATTCCCAAAAAAAATATTTTTTGAAATTTTGTACATTGCAATTTACACATTTTTCTTGTCACACTCGAACATTTTATATACATTAGTAGCTAGGGTGTTTGTGGTAGAAATCTTGAAGCAAAATAATTTATTTAGACCTTGCTTATGGATCTTTGAACTATTTTTTTCTCACAAGACAAAGTTTTTGAAAGGACTTGTTAGGAATCCTTAAACTTGTTCAAATTTGAAGTTTTATGCATAAAACTATTGTCATTTTTTGAAAAATAGTACTTTAATAATGTATGTATATATGAAGATTTTTTTTTCAATATGAACATCTTATTCAATTTCAATGACTTGTTCAAGTGAGGGGGTCCACTAAATATTAAATGAGGTAGTCCTTTAGGGTACCCTAACCATATTTGGACCCGGGTATTCAAATTCATTGATGACTAGGCTATTCAATAATTCTTCTTGTTTTTTTGGTGTTTTTTCCTCCACATGTTGTAACTTTGTTCATGAATATATTTTTGTGTTATTTTGAGCTCCACATCCTCTGCAACATTTAATGTCACTTCTCATTGACATTGTTATACTATAACTTTATATTTGCAATTCAAATTTCATTGTGGTTGTTATTGAAATTTATTTTGTTGTTGTGTGTAACTAAAATGTTAGTCCCCAAACACTTAACTTTTAGGTTTAGGATTTCCATAAGTCTTTTGTAATAATTATCCTAATTGCAAGGGTTTTTAAATATGTAAATACTAGTTCCCAAACACTTATCTTGTAGGTTTAAGATCTTCATAAATCTTAATTCGTAATGATTACCTTAATCTATTAGTGTCTTATAATACATATAATATATATATTTCTAAGAATATTGCCCATGGAGCTCAATAAGTTTTACTTGATTAGATGAGATACTTTGATCATCATGGGATTTCAATTACAATTTCAGTTTTGTACAATTAAATTTCTAAAACTCCGTATCCACATCTTTTTCCTATTAACATTCATCACACAATGTAATACATTCTACATCTATTTTTTGTATTTATGTTGAGCTGTTTTTGTGAAAACATGATTAGATATCATCTCACCACAATTGTTTTATGTTCGATCATTTTGATTTCTATGGAGATTCAAGCTCTCCATCATTGTAAATTAGCATGAATTAGCTTTAAAAACACATATATAACATTATGCCAAAACATGGCAAATAAGATTACACCCATGATTACGTTTGTAAATGTAAATACCATTCATGATTACATGACTATTAGTCCATATGGACACATCGATTATCCACTAGTCATATTTTTGTCATAGTCATAAATCCCATGGAATATACTATATATTTATAAATTGAAATATGTTTATAAATGGCCATTTGGTAGGTAAATAGGAGTGGGTAGGTAGGTGGGCCTAAGTTGGTAGGTAATTAGGATCCCATTTTTTTTTGGTGACAAGCCTTTTTTATTGGCCCATCACAAGTAATATTTGCACTTTGAATGTATGCAGTGCATGCATTGTGTGTAGATTAATATTTTTTCACCTATTTATATAATTTACAAAGTTAATTATATTTATTTGTTATTGTAAAAATATCTAAAAATAAAACTAGTTATTTATAAAACATATAATATTATTTTCAAGATTTAAAATTTTTATACAAGGTATTAAAATTATTGAAATGTCATATTTTCCTCAAATTTTATTGTGAGTAGTAAATCTTAATCTTATCTTTAATTTTTAAAATTCATTAAATGTGATTTAATATAAAATATTAAAAAAATCCAAGTTGTGTGACCAAATACTTTGATAAATTACTAAATATCAAATTATATATTTTTTGTTACCCATCACATGGAAACATGAAAAACAATGCCATTTTGGTGAATTGGATTTCTTTTGAAATTCATTGTATATCATTAATAAAAATAAACCTTTCAACAAAAATCTCAAATCAAATGTTTTAAGTATATTCTAGGCATCAATTTTTTATTTAATTGTGGTTTCAAGAACTTTGGCAACTTGTTTTCCATTTTTTGGGATTTTTTTGTTTTAATGAAAACAAAATTCCCCTAAAAAAAAATTTAGCCACTATCTAAAAATTCACATTAAATAATTAGTGATTTTAAGGATATTTTTTCAAAAATTATAAGGTATTAATTATCTATTTGTGCACTAATTATGTGTTTGATCATTTACAAGCTTATAATATGCTTACTAAGTACAAGTGTTTACCTTCTAATTCTTTTCCCTTTTAATTCATAAGTTTTAAATGTTTCAAATTGTTTATTATTAAATAATTATATGGTGTTCATGAAGAAGATTTTTAGTCATGTAATCCTATCCATGAAGACTTTTAGTCATGTAGTCATATCCATGTTACAAGAATACAACTAGGCACAAAAACATGACATATATGATTGTATGACTAGAAAATGGTCACTAGTTGTATTTGTCCTAATCATAAATGTCAAGTTTTGGTGTAGTGTAAAAAAATTACTCTAAAGAGATACCCCCCCCCCCCCCTTTCCCAATAATATTTTCCAAATGCATTCCATTATTATAACTTTTTTTGAATTCCATGGGGATTCACAAGATCATTTAATAATTCGTGATTATGCTTTAATTTAACAAAATATATAAGAATATTTATTTTGAATTCATTTCCTTGCCTTTTAATCCTTCTTAGTTCATTACATTATTTTATTTATAATTGATGCAATTATAGTATTAGGTCAACTATAGTATTTGATAACAAGATAATGTAAGAACGAGCATGTTGGAAGTTTTTGCTATGCACTTTTGATTACACCTTTGATCGACAAAATGTTTAATGTTTCCTTGTGGTTAGTGGTGATAGTAAGGTTTGAAGTTGGATTCCACAAGGAAAATCACATAACGGACTGGCCCCATTATTGGACCCCATTACACCGATTTTTAATGTAGGTTTCAGGAAAATTCTTACTTTTCCCTAATCATTGTTGTTGACAACATTGCAACATGCAATTCCAAGAGGGGACATGAATGCATTCTTGGATTGGACTACACTTGATCGTGTTGAATTAAACTTTGGAATGGACTTTCACCTAGACTTTACTATAGAGTTTTGATGGGATGTTGGGTTGGAGTTTGGACAAGCCCCCATTCATTCCCACTACTAAGAATGTTTAGTGAAAATGTCATTAGATTATTTTATTTAGAGAACAATTATATGCATTGAAATTTTTTAAATAATAAGGTTCTGGAGGACTATAAAAAATTCAATACATGCATCTAAACAATTGTACACCCTGAAATCTTGGACTGAACATTCTGCTGACTAAAAGGGAATACTATGAAACAAATTCAGTACATTATAATTCTTCTATTCAACAATTTCTCAAATTTTTACAAATAATGGGACATTTACAACTTTCCTCACGATCCTCATTTGTATCAATGGTTGTGTTCATAGACATACAATGGTGACTTCATCTCCTTTTGATGCCGTGATTCAATAGTGATTCAATTGCATGACCCACAAGATTAT
Organism: Sphagnum contortum; assembly: GCA_963920785.1. Lineage (NCBI taxonomy): Eukaryota > Viridiplantae > Streptophyta > Sphagnopsida > Sphagnales > Sphagnaceae > Sphagnum > Sphagnum contortum. Next base: position 16,152,412 of record OY987277.1, read on the forward strand.
TCCGAGTTGTGCTTTTTGAATCTTTTCCATCTTCATATTCTAATGCCAATAATGTTTTTATCTTTGGCTTTTCCTCCACTATGTTTCCTTCTTCTCTGCTATCAGTGCATCCTCATTTGCATTGTATTTCAAAACTAGCGACTCATACTCATCATCTTCTACATCACTGACATTTTTTGGCCACTTTTTTGGTGAGGCTTCTATCAATGCATATTGTTCCAAATGGTTCATCCCCAACAAATATTTTGCTTGCTGGAGTACACATGTTCTATAGTTGCGGTTCATTAGTTCGGTTACCCATGGATTGTTGCCATGAGCTTGTCACAAGTTGTTCATGAAATCCAAATCAAACATTTGTCTCATTATCCCATAGACTTTGTATTCTTGCACATGATTTTTCAATGCCCAATATCCCACTTTAACACTATATTTTGCATCGATCACTTTCATCTCTCTTTGATCCACTACTAGATATAAATCTGCGTCTTTAGGAGTTCTAGTAGGCATTGCCATAGTTCAAACACTAGATTTACAAAGAGAAATTTCTACCTCCTTCATTTGCACCCCACAATGTTTCCTTCTCATTACATATAATTGTTGAAGAGGTCCATGTCCATTTTGCATTAATCATTTTGAATGTGGCTCCTAGTGTGTGGGATGTGAACATTTATGGTTGTTAGTTATTGGTGTTTTATTATTTAAGCAATGAATATTTATCTCAATAATCATAACATATATTTTTGTGTTCATCCCTTTAATTCACAATGTTTGAGAATGTCCCACTTGGTGTTAGTTCATTGTTTTGAGATTGGGCGCCATGTGAACACATTACTCTTTTTAGATATTTAACTTTAAACACAAATTTTTCTTTCTTATCAATGTCAATTATTAACAATTGCATATGTGTATGTAGAACCTTTCATTCATTATTCTTGAAGTTGTGTTTCTCAATTGTAACTGCCATTTAAGGTTTTATTTCCTTTTGCTTTTCTTTTCACATATATCCCTTTAATTTTGTTAAAAATGTGATAAACACAATACATTTTTCATCCATAATGACAATTCAATCCATTTTATTTTAATATATTTTCCATTGCTACATTTAGTTTTTAAATCTAGACAATGCAAATTATTATATGTACTACTAGATTTGAACAATTTAATCAAGATTTCAAATTATGCAACTTATATAAACTTATATAATCTTCTTGTTTATTTTATCTTCAAGGGTTCAAACATCATTTTTTTTTACTATCCCACACTTCTCATGGTTTCAGTGGTGGTCGAATCATCTGTCAATTCATAGGTGGTTGTAAAACTTTGTTTATTTCATGTTGGGGGATCTAAGCTCGTTTGCATAAAGTTGCATATAGTTTTCTTTTGGGGTTTTCCAATTTTTTTTGTTAATAATCCGCATAAGGTGATTTAGTTTTCATTTGATAAGTCATTTAGAAATCTAATAAAATAATGTTCATGGGAATGGTTGTTTTAGGATTGTGCATTGTTTCAAACATTCCATTGCGTGTTTGAACATTGCCCAATGATAGTCTTTTATGTCGTATTCTATTTATTGGGGGTTTGGCCTTGGCCTTTGCTTGGCAATAAATGGACTTTGTTCTTGTCTTTTCATTTGCCCACCGCGAGGCGGCCCACTCATTTGTGTTATCCATTTTGTCTTTTTGTAGAGTGCCCCATTTTTTGATTTCTAATAGTCCATAGAAAAGGTCAAATCAATTGGCATCTTGAAAAATTTGCCATTGTCATTTTATTTGCTCAAAAATTGTGTTTAAAATTGAATGCAACAATGTGTTTTCAATCATGCATTCAATTGTGAGTGGTAGCTCACTAGTAATCAATGATTTGGTTGTCATTGTTTGGAAGAAAACCAATTGAAATGGAGATAATGAGTAAGGCAATTAAGTACCCAAATGAATAGTAATGGGTCAAAGGATAAAAAAATTTAGTTGAGGCAATAGGAATGCAATATTATATTAGAGTATACCAAATACAACTAGATATTAATGAAAGATATGGAAAATGCAAATAAATAATGGAAAACAATAAATATAATTTAGAAATTTATTGGAAATGTAATGAGAATGCAATCACTAAATGCCTATTTTGTATGCTTGTTTTGGAGTTTAAAGGATTGATTGGCTACTATATATGCCCCATTGATTGGAGTTCTAAGGAATGAATGGCTAATGTATATGCGTCTTTTGGAATTGCAGGATCTCCATGGCTACTATGTATGCATCCTTTGGAATTCCTAGGATTTGATAACTATTATGTATGCGTCCTTTGGAGCTTTGAGGGGCATGATGTCTTAAAAGATGCACCAAAAACCTTTTTGTGCTTCAACACATGGGGCACAATCCTTGGTAAGGTTATGTATTCACATTTGATTCAACATAGATATTGTTGTCAAATGTCCATGTGGTAGTGATGATGTGTCAATTTTTATTATTGATACCTTGAATTTTTTTTTATCAGAGTATATTTTGACATGTCATAGAATCTGTCAGAGAATATCCATTTGACATGGATTGAATATATTTGGAATATTTTTTTTTGCACCTATTCATAGGTTCATGCTCTTACTGACATGTTCACAAAAAAACATCCCTTCATTAGACAAGGCTTTTTGATTGGCAAAAATGATGATTCATTGGTCAAGACTTCTTCAAAATTAGATTCACCATATCAACTACCTAGTCAAATGAAGAAATAAAAACCATAAGTTGAGATATAAATCCAATAGACAAATTTCAATGGCCTAGTGTGACACCAAATGATGTTCAAATTTTTATTTTTGTTTATTGTTTGGTCATGGACTGCACTAAGATTTTTGTATGCACAAATTCTAATTGTAGGAATTGATCAACAAGATCTAATATTTTTTCAAGTGGATTTGGGTTTGATGGGTCAATGCACATTGGTATTCTACATAATGTTTAATGTAGTGTTTGATGATTCTTCATGTAGTGTTTGGTTGGAATGAGGAACAAATGCCCTTTGGTTATCAAAATTAGTATATATTCACCTACTTGTCAATTCTCAAAAAAATTAAAGGATTGGTTTTGATATAATTGTAATTAAAAAATAAAATAAAACGAAAGAATTGGCTAGAAAATCATTGGTTTTTTGCCAATTTTTCATGAAAACTACAAGTTCTTTAAGGGTATTAAACTAATTGAAACTAGCAATTCCTTGATTTTGATTTTTTTCAAAGAATCAAATCAATAGTTCTTTGATTTAAAAATATTTGAAGAATTGGAACTAATGGTTTTTAAAAGATTCAAAAAATTGTTCAACATTGGTTTAATGAGGAAAATTTGAAAATATAGAAACTTCTTGAGGAAGGAAACAAAATAAAACTTGGAAGGATAGGTATATCAAGAAGAGAACATAGTTGACAATCTGTGGTTATTGTTGAAGAGATGTTTTTTGATGTTGAAAGTTGGTCACTATGTAGTCGATTTGTTGGTGTGGAAGTTGGCCTTAGTTTTTTTGTTCGAAAATTCTTATTAGGAAAGCAAATGTTTCAGTTTTTGGGAAGGTTTGAGTGATAGTCTAGGTGGTATTTGAAGTATTATAGAGATTCAAGCCAAAGATAAAATTTTGAGATGTTTTGAGAGGAGTTAACTTCACATAGGACTAAAAAAGTGTGCAAGTTATCAAAGGGGACTTATTGGGGAAGGGAGATAGTTAATTTGTGTGTGAATTAGATATTCTAACAATTTTATTTTGTTGTCTAGAAGGATCTTACAATTTTTTATCTCTATGTTAATGTAATGTTCTACTAATTAATAAAGAGACAATGAGAAAATTTTATGTTGAGTTTTGTGGTTAAAGTCTCTAATTGTTTTTGAGCTTGAATCCCTTGGTGTTGTTCCACTATGCACTTGAAGTTTTAAGATGCTTGTAAACTACTGAACAAATGTATATGTGAAATTTTTAGTTGGTGTTAATATGTCAAAATACAAAATATAAGTCTAATTATTTATCTATGTGTTGAAAATGAATTTGGTAGGGGTTCAATATTGATGTTGGTAGAAGTTGCAATTCCTTCCATTTTTTTTGTTACACTACTTTATGACCTAGAAATCCAACAAGCAAAACTCCATTCACACAACTTGCATTTGTAAGGAAGTCACCACCCTATTCCATGTAATACTATTGATGATTGGCTGTAAACACTACTTTGAAATGGATAAAATACTTGGGTTTTTTAAATATCAAATTTCAGAATAAAAATGACTAAGAAATCATTGTACTTTACCTTTCTAATACACGAAATTAGGATGCTTAAATTTCTTATTTTCATAAAATTTTAAACCCAAATTTTGTTAAATCATCTTATGGATGATCACCATTGTATTTACATGACAAATGTTTTTTAAAACATTGGATGCATGCCCAATGTTTTTTTGGGGTGAGGTGAAGTTTTTCCAAATGGTGTTTTTAAAAATTTGGCTAAAATTTAATGCTTTTTGAGTTTTTAATCTTTAGATTTCGAAATTTAAATTAAAAAATTGCTAGATTCTATATGAAGTTTTAGTAGGTAGTCAAAAATATAAAATGTTGCTTACTAAAATGTTTTTTCTCCCTAGGTTCTATACTAATTCCCAGCAGGTAGCCCAAAAGATAGAACAATGCTTATTTCTTAAAACTTTGAAGCATTATATCGCCAATTGTTGCTAAATCATCTTGTGGAGGATGGCCACTTCACCTGGGTCGCAATTTAAAAAAAAAAAAAAACCCCTTGTCCAAGCCTTATTTTTTCTCTGACTATCCATTACGGCCCGTACTATGACAAAATGGCAGATTGGTGGGTTGCCCAAGTGACCTTTATCTTGAATGAGTACGGAGAAACGATTCGACGTTAAATCAACTATTGGTCCCTATTACAGGCAGGACAAAAGTACTGGTTCTTGCTTTTTTTGCTCATCCAAGGCAGCGTTTTTTTCAGGATTTCATTACATAACCTAAGTGGCGATCTTCCGTGGGAAGGTGTAGAAAAAATGATTATCATTGTTACGAATATTTAGCTATAGACCAGATGTGAGGTACAAATATTTATCAATTTTCTATTTATGTGGCTACGCACAACAGACCAAATAATGTCAGAATCTTTAGATTTTTTCCTCCCCTCACTTCTAGCAATTGAAACCCTCGAAATGAATTCTTTTTCAAACATTTTATTTTTTATTTCCATTTTTGGCAAAATTTTACCAGGAAAAGAAATGCTGGTCCAAGACATGGCTAGTGGTGTCCAGGCACATCTTGCTGCTGCCCATGTACACTTTGGATGTTGTTCTGCATGTTTTGAAATTGTAATGGACATGGTGTCAATTACAAGCCCAAAAGTGTCTAGATGTCCATTACGAGCCCAAAAACGTGCATAACATGGGTCCAAAGTGTGTCTGGCAGCATCTGTCTTTTTTGGAGAAAAAGATGGACTGGGCCCAGGACAGACAAGGAAAAGAAGATCAATTTAACACCTTCTATCGTATAGCTCCTCACATTGTAACAAAGTCTCTCCCCAATATTGAATGGTACCTAGTTAGCACACCTACTCTAAAATCCACCCTCCAAAATGAAAGTTTTCAAAAAAAAAAAATGAAGAAAGAAAAAAAATCCCTTTTTGATACAAAATCCGCCACCAACCAATAGCAACTTCATAACTAGATTCAAGCAGGATATGAAAAAAAGATAATGATATATTCTTTGGGGGCCGGGGGATAATAGTACACACTCAAAACCATCAGTTGCAACTTACAGAACCAAATTCTAGCTCCCTCCCCGCCCCTTTATGAGGAAGATATGATAAACCAGGTAATGAGAGGGGGATGATAGTCAACTCAGGAACACCAATGGCAAATTTCTCCAACCAAATTCCACTGTGGAGATAATATACAGTACCTACAACTGATGGTCAGCACTTCTTTGCCAAACATTTATTTATTAAAACAAAGTAATGACGTTTGACAGTATGCAAAATACCCTAGTACCTTGGCCAATTCGACACTAATTATATTATTTTCAGAAATGCTGAAATTTTCAAAAATTATTTTTTCCAAATCAAAAAATATTGTGAGGGTAATAGTGAATATTTAGGAATATTCCAGTTGGTGAAAGTGATTTTTTCAAAATTAAGTAATTATTCGTCAGACATGTGTTAAAATGGCCAAGGTAGTACAGTACATCTTGTGTTTGGGCATTTGTGCTATGCTACCCAATGCTTTTCAATTTTCAACATTTTTCACAAATATCTTTTTTTTTTCTTTCTTTTTTTTTGGGCCTATAACTTTTGTGAATTATTTTGTACCAAACATCAGTATCAGGTAGGGTACCCAATTTAACTAGTTTTTTTTTTTTTTTTCCCCCTTCTTCTTCTTCTTCTTCTTCTTGGGGATGCAGTGTGACGGTGGAGAATGAACTCCAATCGTGAGACGCTTGCTTGCTCTTTTGTAGCGAAGATTGGTGAAAGTTTTGGGGGGCAAATTTTGAGTGTGCAAAATCTTTAGCGGAAGAATGGCGGAATCTATCGGACGCGAAGGAACGTTAGAGCGTGTGTGCAGTCAGTAACTGAAACAAGGAGGAGGAGCCTGACGAGCAGCTTGAGATTTTCGAGCAGTGATTAGTGAATCCTCGTGTGATGAAATCAAGTATCAGTACGTAGGAGAGGAGGAGATTTGCGTCGGCGTGTGATGAGCATTGCTGGTGAGAGTTTTGACGAATTTTTGCTGTTAGAAAGGATTGAATAATCAATATATAGTTAATGGCAGTTCTCCAGAGTGTGAAGAGACATTGAGGGGGGAAAGAACCAGCAGGTTGGAGGAGCGAGAGTGCTAATCTGGTGGAACTGTATTTGAACCTCGTCTATTGGACCTCTCTATTTTTTTGTCTATGTTGAATCTTCACTAGTATGCAGTACAGGAAAATTGCAGGGCATCGAACTTTCTCTATGGACGCTCACTGGACTACCACATGCCCCAAGTATGTGAGAGAAAACAAGTACCAGTGCGATCATCGCTCCAGTAGCGAATGTTCATCATTTGGTTTCCGCATCTGTCGTGGTTGTACGAGCTAATTATGCACAATTTTATCATGAAGAAGATAAGCGATGAAGCAGGAATGAACCAGCCAGTTTGAGGAGTGTCTGAGAGTGCTAATCTGGTGCAACTCGCCTATTGAACCTAGCTCTTTGTTGTCTAATGTTGGATCTTTACTAGTATGAAGTAAAGCAAGATTGCAGGGCATCATACATGCTATATAGATGGTCATTGGACTATATGTCCCTAGTATGTGTGAGAAAGCAAGTGCAAGTGCGATCTTTTGTGGAGCATCTTTGTGGACGCACTCTGCTTTTCCCTATCTATTTTGGTTGGACGTCCGACCAAGGGTAAATCGTGCACAACTTTATCATGAAGAAGATAGGCGGTGAAGCGGTTTCATAAGGGATGGAAAAGTAGAGTGCAATCAGTGTGCGCATTTACAGACGACATTGTATCGCAATCTCAGTTTAGACTCTCGAGTCATTGCTGAAATCTGTTCTGAAGTGCACAGAAATTACTCCAAAACCATATTATGTTTGTTATTTCTTGACGAGGTCGTTGGTTCTCCACACTTGGAGATATCCTGAAGAATGGAGACCTCGAAGTTTTGTTTCACTAACGAGCCTAGTGTGGCTGGAAATTTTTGCAGTTTCGGAACTGGGAGCCGATTGTAGATGCAAAGCTGAACGCTGAGTAGCGTCAGCTTGTGCAAGAAGTTCAGAAGCTGGAGTTCGGAAAGGTGCTCATGTGACACAACATGTGCTGAAATCTTTTGTTGAAGGCAGCTTTCCTTGCTTCTGAACTTTTCCAAATGAGGGTGTGAGATTTTTCTGGTTTTGATAAATACTGGTTGGTTCTGTTTCTAGAACACAGCCCTGTAAACGGTCCAAAGAGTACAAGTGCAAATTACCATGGAGGCTTTCTGGGGCACTGTTGGAGGTATGACTATGACAAGACAGTCTCAATTCTTGAAGCCATGCCTAACAGGAGGAGGGGTCTGTTTGAGCCCCAAAAACACGTTTTCCAAGAGATCTTCGGTAGTGACTGCATGTGCAAGAAGTTTTTGTTTAGGCAAGTATGCTGATGAGAGCAAGTGCTGGGACCCCAAATTGTATGCATCTCTTCGTATTTGGAAGAGTTTGCAAGAGAAGAAGAGTGTGGTTACACCAAGCTTCAAAGTTAGGGCAATGTCCCAGTATGAGAATGTAGCACCTTTTCCACGTGATAGTAAAATACCATCTCTTGAACACATGTTGGAGGCATCTCCAGACTCTGCATCACAACAAGAGAAACCCCATCAGCGCTTTGAGGCCCTCATTGAACGGGTGTGTGAGTCAAATGCCTTTCTGACTTCATTGTAGTGTAATGTTGTCCATTGAACCATCATGCACACACAGAAAGATATACAAAAATAACAGATGTCCACTGCAAATGAACTGGCACCCTTTGCCTGAGCTGCTTACATTTTACTTCTATTTGGATCTTTGGGTTTTGTATGCAGATCATATTTGACTGCCGTTTCCTCACATTGATGGCAGTTGTGGGCTCCCTCGCAGGGTCACTACTTTGTTTCTTCAAGGTAATCCTTGTCCTTTTCTTTGGACTGTGATCAATTTGCATCTTATTTGAGGGCAGTATTTTGTGGGGACTTCAGAGTCAGTGAAGAAGCACATCATGACAACTCAAAGCTGAACATGGACACAGAAAATGTGCCAGGCCATTGGGCTTATGTCTGGACATAGCAATTACATATGTGCTCCATTTATTGTCTCTGTTTGTACTCATGAAAGCTTGGTCAAGAACTTCAGACAAAGGAAATGTGGTGATTGAAGTTAGAAGGCAAGACTGAAGGTCATCCTATGAAGTGATTGTGTTGTAAAGCCTATTGGCTGGTTTTGAATTGTTGTTCACATTGCTTGAACATGGGTGGAGCAGGGGTCATTCTTTGTGGTTGAATCATTTGCGGAGTATTTTTTCGCAACTTGGCAAGGACTTGGTACAAGCCAAGTTGTATTTCTTCTTGTGGAAGCTATTGGTAGGTTGCCTGACCCTTCCTGTTCCATTTGCAGTAATATGGTGAAATATTAAATCGGTCTTTTTGACAACCAACTTACCATGTGTGTGAAGCTGATCAAAACACCAATTGCACAGGTCCAATCCTTCCTCAATCCTTCTGCCTGCATTATAGATGATGTACATGTCGTGCAGTACTAATTGTACTCTTGGGGTGTGCAGATGTATACTTGATGGGGACAGTTATGCTCATTTTTGGCATGGGCCTGTATGAGCTTTTTGTTAGCACACTAGAGGTAGCTGGTGAGGAAGCTGAAGGAGTTCGCACCCCAGCACGTGGCTCCAACATCTTTGGCCTTTTTCACCTAAGGGTACATATGACTTACATATTTCCACGTGTTCAAGTAGAGAAGCTGTGCATGGAAAATTTGTAAAATATCTGCTCTGTGCTTCAGATATGAAGAGTACAAAGAGAAATGACAATTCATGATCGATAGGGTGTTTAAGAAGGGCCAAGATGAGTTGTTTGAACAGATGTAAGGCAATTTGTTCATTCCATGTTGTAGAAATCCAGCATTGATGATCTTTGTGTGATCTTTACAACAACCTGATAGCATTTTGAGGGATTTTCTTGTTGTCTGATACTGATGAATGCAGGAGCGTCCAAAGTGGTTGGAGATTAGATCAATTGCTGAATTGAAAACCAAATTGGGTCATGTGATTGTGATGATACTCCTAGTTGGAATGTTTGAGAAAAGCAAGAAGGTGCCCATCCACACAATCAATGATTTGCTCTGTTTATCAGCATCTATTCTACTAGCATCTGGCTCCCTCTTCCTGCTCTCTAAGCTCCATTCCAACCCCCAAGAATAGTACAACTAATGTTGTAATCAAGTGATGAACATTGAGCAAGGACATGAGCATAAGTGAAGACTCTTAGATGGAGTATTATATTGTGCCTTTAAAAGGTTTCCAAGGACACAGTATTATGATATTAATGAATTTCACCATGTTGGTGTTATGATGAGAATCAAGTCTGGAAAGGTTGCAATAGTAAGAAAACCATTCTCACCAACAAGCTAGTTTGAACTCTCTGAGAAAGCTAAACATGGAAGTGAACTGTAATCTTTTTCTCCAGAGTTTGGCCAGAGTTCGTGAGTGGTTATTTAAATTTTTTGCCCTCATAGGCAAAGCATTCTAAATACAGTGGGAAGGCAGCATTCTGGCTGCTAGAATAGAAAATCAGATGAATGTTAAGCTCAACATTTCACAATGAACCAACTTGGTTCACACCATGGGGTTCACACCCATGGAAGCATTGTCATTTGCACAAATCTATTATGAACTTCAATATGGTTGCCTAAAAATGAACTCAACCACACGTAATAAGAGCATAATGTTTACTTGAATTATTTTTCCTCCTTAACATGAGAGTGCATGATTATGAATCAGGAAGCTCAATTTGTGGAGAAAAATGTCTATTAAATTGTTGCTTCAAACTAAAGATAAAAGGTTGTATTCTATTTATTTATACTTATTTTGGGAGCTATGTCATGGAAGCTTCTAAAACTCACTGTCCAAGAAACTTTCAGAAACACTGAAAACATCTCCAAGTTTTGAACACAAAGAAGACAGAATGAGGATAAGCTTGGAATGCATCTTGTATCCACTTGGATTTAACCCCAATATTTCTTGTTCTCCTGAAATTCAATTCAAGTACACTCTGCATAGTTCTACCTTATGGGTACAGTAGTAGTGAGTGCATAAAAACTAAAATTATTATTGGCTGAGTATAATACCAAGTATAAATCTTGGTCCAAGTATCTCTCTACTTGTCATTTTACTCAGAGGGCTCACCCTGGTAAACAATTTTACTGGCATGTCATTGATTTTGTACTGGCAAGAATTGCAGAAAATAATTCTGATATTAAAATTTTCATTTCTCAAGTGGATGGTAACAATGTGTCATGGATAATAATATATATTTGAAGCACTTTCCATATATGTTTATTTAATCAATGGAAGGTTCCAAAAATTAGAAGGCTGGAAGGACATATGATAATCTATCTATGTCTAGTCCACAGATAAAAAAATTCTTGTTATTTGATGATTGAGATGAACAGGTATAGAGGCCTAACGAGAAGTACCTCTGTTGAGGCTTGGGATTTACTCCAGTGTATAAATTCTCCGCTGTTCTGTCTCCAATTTATCCAATCTTTAACACTAATAAGGGAGTATAGTTTCAAAGGTGTACATATTTGAATTGTGCTTAAAGAAAAGACATCATCCAAAAGCCAGTGTTGTTTGGAAGAGAAGTTTGTTTCCTTGTTGAAATCTGCCAACATGTTGGCATTCACATCCTTTGTGCCATGACCCATATTTACACTGGAAAGCAATAAAGCTTTTGCAGTTGAATCGAAGTCTGGAGATTCCAAAGCTCAAGATAAATCAACAAGACATTTGCAATATTCATCCAGTTGGTCAAAACAGTTTACCTCCAAAAAGCAGAAGATTCCAAAGAATAGACACTTAAAACATGAAATAGCCTATGCTTCAGGAACCCATTTTCTCATGGAAGACTAAAGTGTGGTTAACTAGTATCACTTCAGACCCATATAAAATACAGGCATACCTCATGCAGAATTGTCTCATAAAGTTGATGATTTTCAGTATTTCTGTCATACAGCAGATGTGAAACATCAACAAAATATAAATGAATACAGATACTACTCTACAATTCCACTTACCAACAACCCTGGAACTCCTTGACATTGTTGTCTAAGTCTTCCTCTAATGATATCGTTTTCAAGCCAGAATCATCTGAAAGTGCTCAATGTCCTACTTATTAAATTTTGGGTGCACTCAAATGAGCTCTATAAAACTGTTGACTCGCCTCTGAGGGCAGCTTTCAGCAGCCAGCAAAAGCATGGACGATGAATTGTGCACTACTTGGTTTAAAATGCAGTAACTAAACTTCTCTAAGCTAGTGTTGAGAATTAATGAACCCATTGCACAGTTAGCAGTTAAAGATGATAGAGATTCAAAGGCACTAAACATTGTAAAAATAATCATGCATTCAGCAGTTGGCCTAAGTTCATTGGACTTATATAACATCAAGACAACCCTCCATGAATTGCTTATGGGCAAGAACATTGACATGCTCTGTGAGATGAAAGGAGTTCCAAAATATGTAGTCTTCCCTATTACTGCAATAGCCTGTGAATGTCTCACATTGTCAATAAGTCCAGAAAACTACCCTGATCCACAGCATGCCATGTCCACAACAGTAAATCCTGTCAGCAGAAAACAGTGCAAGGCAATATAATTATGTGAACCTAATGGACTGTCTGACAACTAGCATATGACCAGTACATGTCTCGTACATACATACATAACAAAGCTGAAGCAGCTTGTAAATCTCTTGAGCAATCCACAAACTACTGATTAGAAACAAATGTTTCATTCCTATCTTAAGTTTTTGAAAAACTCTTCATTTTAGGTTTTTCACATGACTTGTGGGTGGGAGAAATTGTAGTATCCTGGGTCATTGAATGCAGTAGAAAGATGTAGTACTATATGAAGCTGCATCGTTGATGATATTCATGACTATGCTAAAGGATTTGATATACATGATAGTAGATCCTGGAAGCTCAGCTTGTAATCCCTCAGTCATAGGCTTCAATGCAGCATTGAATCTCATTGCCAGGTCTTGAATGCTACTGACACAACTCCCACTTGTGCTTCTAGTCAACAATTCTGAAGGTGTGCATCCCGTGGACCCAATGTTGGCCACTGTTTTCGCAGTCCCAAGCTGTAAGCTGTCTGCAGTGAAGAATCCAATTTGCATTAGATCAGCTTATTGCAACCATTGCAATCCAGACCTAAACTGCATGGTGATGGGTTAGGGAACCTTCTTACCTATCTATCAAGGCAGCCAGGTTCAATCCCCATGCCCCACAGGCAGTCATCTATTGTTCATAAACAACAGCAACAATGTAGATTTGGCTCCTGCTGTCTTCATCACATTTTCAAGAAGCACACAAGTTGAGGCAGACTCCCGACCAAAACAATATCCATGAAGATTGCAGAGAAATCTCTACAAAACCACTTATGAAACCACCATAAAAGTTCCAGTCAGTTAGACAGAGATCAAGTACTAGTACCTTTGACTGAATGGGTAAGATTCAGCTTTTAAATATACCTTGAATTGTCCACAAACCAGTGAAGAAGATGATTCATTGGAGCTGGCTTAGGTAGGACAACCTTAGGTTCCATAAGTCGTAGTTGTCACTTGGACAGTTCCAAATTGGAATATGTTCCCAAGTAAAGAGGCATGAAATTAGGTCTTTTCAGATCTGTATTTTAATTTGTTTTTCCAACACCATATTCACAAGTGGATTTTCAATACTTTCTTCACCAATTTGCACTACATTTCTTTTCAATTGAATTGGAACTCAAATTCCATTCAATGTATTTGAATTCAATAGAATAGAATTTCATTTCAATTCAAATTCAATTCAATTTACATGCAACATCATTCAATATCTTCATTCAAAATGGGACTTAATTTCCACATTGAAATCAATTCATATTTTTCATTAATTTATCAATTGATTGTCGCTGGTAGTGCACAGCAGCACAGAGCCCAAGTGTTAAAATAAGGAGATCTTGGTATTGAGGAATGGTGTATTGTTGAGCTCCGGTAGAAAGTGGAAAAGAATAGTTGTTGATATAGTCATTTCCCCCTATTGTAAAAGCATACATTGCATCTTGAATAGGCTGACGAGCTGCTGGTTGTCCAATTTGAGTTGCATTTTGTATCTTTGTATTTTGAAAATACTAGAATTATTGTGGAATCATGAGAAGTTCAATCTGTAAAGTAAAACATTTCAACTCAATACAATTGTTTTCTGTTGACACAAATATAAATATTAGAATCTGTAAGCCTATAAGCACACAGACAAAGGTCATGTGCTCACTTTGGATACTCAAAAGCATCAAACTAAATTGTCATTACAACTTCCATGTACACTTCATGGTTCCAAGCAGCCATGTGCTTCTTCAGATCCTGATCCTTGTTTGCACCTTGTTCATTGTTGAGCACAAATCTTATCAATTCTATTGAGGAAGGGTGGATGGTTCATTGTGCAAATGCTATTATTCACTACCCTCTATCCCTTGCAACTATAACATCATTCATAGCTAGCCAAGAGAATGAATAACAGCTACTTTAGAATCAGTCACAGACCTGTTTACCAAGAGTTCAAAAGAGAAAAATCAGTACAAGCTTCAAAATCCGGGAATTTGAGATGATCTCACAAATATAGAACCAGTGTTGTCAAGAATACCAGCACCAGCAGATGCATAATTGACACCTTGCAGGATGTTGGGTCCAGTTGCTGAAGGATGAAGAACAGGTACTAGATACTCTATTCTAATTGACTCACCTGTAGTAGATCACAGAAATGCATTCAATATATAAGTGGATAGGGGAAGCAGTGAAATAGCTAGACTTGGACATTCATCAGAACTGCAGCCTAGATGACCATAACCACAAAAATTGTGCCGAGCCCCTAATAATATTTTGATTGCTGATACTGATGATTTCCCATCTGTGCCAACAGTTTACACATTTAAATAATACTTCGGATTCAGGAGCGTATATGGACTCCAGTAGTGCCGCATACTGTAGGTTAAGACTCTAATTCTCAACGTCTAAAGATTCCAGCTGCTGCTGGCTATGGATGAGCTCAGCTCTAGTAGGATCTCACTTGTAGACAGGAAGCTACCAAAGGTACTTAGATCAGCGGAGTTATACTATACGCAGGATGAAGAGCGCGATCAGAGATTTTTGGAAGTACTCCATGGGACGCAATGGGAAAGATGTCGAATGTGGCGAAATGTGGAGGATTCTTTTGCGCAGGAGAGACACGGAGACAGGAAGCTGAGGCGAAGGTGATGTTGATATCTACACGTAGTCCGAACAGCAATCGCCTAGCACGTTCAAGACCAATGTTGGCAAGTTCTTGAATTTTAGCAAGTTCGGGTCAAGTTATAAGGGCAGGTTCAAAATTCTTTATGAAGATGTCGCATCTGCAAAAATCAAATGAGAAGTAATCATCAATTGACTTATTGCATGCCTCAACATATGACCAAAAAAAAAAAGACACTATGAGAGGGGAGGGTAGGCCACCAGTGTACGAAAAGCCCAACGCAAACTAGGAGTTGTGTACAAGTTTTGCAGACATATTATGAGTTGACATTGTAAACATGTACACAGTTTCTACAAAACAATGTTGTTATACTAGATACTATGGAGCCAGCTTGTATTTCAAGAGTTCTTGATTCATAGATTTCGCAATTGAATGCATCAAGCCTGTCTGCAAGTCTCACAACTCTTTCTTAGATCATACTGCAATGCCAATCTCACCATCAACATCTTTTTTGATGTTTCAGCAAACACTCTTGTGCACACTGTCACGTATCCACTAGAAAAGAAAAATGAGCTAGGCAAGAATACATATCACTGGTATTGGGATTGGGAAACACAAAAACATAGCAAATTCCTCCATTCACACTCATTGCCATCTTTTGAATATGAACAAAACAAACTTGGGAAAAGTCTTGAATTAAATTGTTGCTAGAAGCCTCTACTTGTTCCAATCCCTTGCAGCTCAGGTTGGAATTGTAAATTACAAGTGTGGAGTGACCTAGGGATCTCTTTAGGGGGTTTGAACGCCAATCCATAATTTATGGATTTTCCTGATCTGGAGTGGAAGGAGGATCTCCACAAGTTTAGCCATCTTCAAATAAAAACAATTTGCAAATCATTAATTATATTAAGATGTGGGCCAAATTTGCTACTAATTCCTCAACAACCTGCAAAAATGTCCCAAATGTTTCATCCACCCCAATTAGAAATCACATGAAAAAACAATAAATTATTAAAAATAAAAATAAAAATGAACATTTGATCAATGTGCAATTGATTTGCAATACATTTGAAAAGAACCTTACTTGAGTTAGTGGTTTTTGTGAACCCAGATTGCCCTAAAACTGGGCCGTAGGTATATGATCTAATCATGTGGTACAAAAATACCCTAGCCTTGCACTTTGGTTGGTGCCATATCTTCAACCTCCTACTACTTTCCATAATGCACCTTCTCCTTTCCCCATTCGTTAAGTGTTGTGTAGAAAGGGAATGTCCACAAGAAAGATTTACAAGCACCCTTGTGGGCAAGATAGTGGCAAATCCCTTGTCTTCCAGGAGAGGATTTGCCCCATAATTTGCTTCACTGATGATTTAGGTAGTTGGAAGGGAAAGCAGGACCACTAGGCTTTATTAGAGAGAGAAAAAATGATTTCTCCTTTGAAGTTATCAAGGATTGAACTTCAAATCTCTCTTTATTATCCAATTCAAGACCTAAATATGTCCTAATCAACTAATAAGCAAACTTTCCTTTATGTAAATGAGAATTCTTCTCTATTTAAACTCTTTTTTTTCAAAAGGAAGTTAGTTTTGACAATCACCTTGGTGATGTTTAAAGAAACTCAAGAACAAGAAATAATTAACTTTTTCTCATGGGGATAAGTTGAGAACACTATTTCTCAAGCAAATCACAAAGGGCATAGATATAAAAATCTCATTTAATTTTTATCCTATTAAGTAAAATCTTATATTGGATTTGTGCATTCATTGGTTTTTTAGGGGGCATTTCTAGGTTTTTTTGGGGAAATGCAAGAGGGAACTCAAATATCTTTCTTGTGGCCTCTACCTTGTAAAATATTTGAATGTACATTTGGACCACTAAGTCCAAATGTGTGGTTAAGCAATTGTGGAGCTTGGACTTCATGAAGCTTACTGTGGAGGTCTTGTTGTCCACACTACGTACAACAATGATAGTGACAATTTCCAAGTCACAATGACATTTGAAGGGCCCACATCTTAATTGTAGGGTTATTGTCAAGTGGTGGATATAGGACATCATGATCATTCATTTTCATGGTTATAGGAAAGAAAGAAACTTATTGGTCATGCAATGCGTTGTTTGGTAAACTAGCAACCAAGGTACCATTTGGGCCTTTTGACTTGGGATGGCAAAAATTTGCTTTCAAAACTACCAAGTGCCTAGCAAACATGTATTTCATTAATTTTGGAATTTTAAAACTTGGTGGTTAGTAACAAGTTTTCTATTGAGGCAAAATATTGGAAATATCTCTTTGTTTCATCATGTAATGAGGCAAAACATTATTCATATCTATTGTTGCATCATACAGTGGCCTCCAAGGGTGAAACCATCCTTGGGTGGTACCACTAAGAACCACCTCAAGGAATGGTTAAGGAACAAAAAATAGCCAAATCATTTTCCTAGGCCCTTTACTTTAAATGTTTTCACAACTCTATATATATCAATTGCAAACACTAATATATGATTTAAAATTTATTTTGGAATTTTAAAAATTAGAAATTATTAAAAAAAATTATACTTAATTAAAAGTGCCCCTCGAGTTAAAATGTTGCATATTCAATAGGGTGAAAGTATGGTAAAGTATATTAAAAAATTAGTTATTTCCAAGTTAAGCAATCAAAAAATGGTCCAATTTTTTACACAAGTAGAAGAAAGTAAATTTAAAATAATTTAAAATAACATAATAAAATCATGTTGTTTTCTTTGAGCTTACAACGAGGTTGTGATTACAAAATTTTAAAAACTTTGGCACAATAACAAGTATGTTTGAAAATGTTTGGTCAAATTGATTTTAAACCTACATTTCCATTAAAAGTTTGATGTATTCTATTATAATATTTAAACATTGAAAATTTACAAGTACATTTTAAAGTTACATTGTGTTGAAAATGGATAATATTCAATAATTCATCTACTTTCACCTACTTGTACAAGTTTGGACAACCTAAAAAATAAACTAAAAATATATTTGAATGCATATTAAATATGTGATCAATCATTGTGATAAAATTAAAGATTATCCTCATGTTGATCATTAAATAAAAAAACATTTCTACTTTCAATACATGAAAACTTGTTTATGGTTTTTTTTTTTTTTTTGTCTACTTTACCTTGTTGACACCCAACAATGGTTTGTGGCTCCAAATATTAGACCATGTGGTAGAACATCACACACAATACACACCAAATCATTGAACATTGTAAATTAAAGGTGATCATACCATTTCAATGAATTTGCATACATAATGTATAAACCACCAATCTTTGTGACCAAGTCACAAACAAAAATACCTTTGCCATGAGCAATCTTGGACACATTTTACACCACCTTCAACATGGGCAAGACATAAATTTAATCCAAGGATAGTGTCACAAACATAACAGTTCATAGTTGTTTCTAGCAAATGCATTCTTAGCCATTTGATCACCCATTTTCATGACAAAACTTTTGTATTCAACTAGAACATGCTTGGAAAGTGCAAGTATATTGATCCATCATGTTTCAAAATTTTGAAAGATCTTCAATCCTTTTGCCTACAATATTTCTACCAACTTCCCTTATTCCAATTGCCTTTTAAGAGAGTTAGAAAAATAAACATACATGCCTTATAGTAGGGTTATAACAACATTTGAATGTCCATTAGGATGCAATGTGTCTGTTTGGATGTTGATGTTACGTACTTAATGTCATGTCAAAATAGGGTCAACCTAAGTCAATGTAAGGTCAACATAGGTCAACATAAATCAGGATGCCTAAGGTAAGTCGGTATAGGATAACTAAAACTTGCATTGTTGGGTCATCCTAAACATTGTGGCTATTGAAATGAAGTTCACTTAACATTATCAATTGTTGTAATTTGTTAGTGATTACACCTATTTCGATCATCATAGTTGGTCACCATAGTCCACCAACAACCGAACCTATTTCAATTGCTAAAGATTTTGGTTAGCTCACAATAATCAGTGATTGAACTACAACAACTAATAAGATGCTGATAGCAAGTTCTTTTGGACAAAATTTGAAATTCGTTTTTTCAAACAAAAAGGTTGGGAAAATTCACAAAAATTTTGGATCTTGAAATATCTTATATTTTGGCTAAGTTTCACCAATTTTTCAACACCAATTTTTTTTTATAAAAATTATGGAAAGATTTCATTTGCATCAAAAAATTTGCTTTAATTGAATATTTGTTGATTTATTCCATTATTTGATCTGTATGACCTTTTATATGAGCATCTTATATTTTGACACAAACACATGGATCTTCCAACATGTCAAGATATTGGTAATGAAATAGTTTGGGAACATGCAATGATGGGATGTATGTTACTACTTAAGCCCTTAGCATGTCAACAAAGAGAATCAAAATATGAACCAATTCAATGCAAATGAACCAAAACTGATGAAATTATATGTGTTCAATGAAAAGCCCAATACTATTCAAATTTCAAAGATTAATCACACATGACATCATGATTGCTTGACAAAACTTTATTTTATTAAGTCAACAAATCCAAAACATGTCACTTTTGACTATTCATACAAATTACACCAAATTTGATATGCACCAATTAAAAACAACATATGGTCACCTTTGGCAACATATTTCAAATGGAGTTCAATTGTATGGAGGCCCATCAATGTGCACATGACATGCTAGATGGTTCTTCGTGCCCCTGGATTCACCTTGTACATATCATGAATCACCATGGCAAATGGCATCTTAATTGAATTGTCCAAGAAGTATTTTACATCCTAGTCTTCACCCAATATGACACTTGTAAGCTTGCCCACCATATGTGCCATACACGGAGGGGAATTCATAGTTCTTGATTCACCATGAAAAAAATAATTACGGGGCCATCCACCAATATGGTTTCTTCACATTAATGGTGTTTTGCTCCTTAGCAAAAGCGTACAAAGATGGAATCACCTCTTATAAGCATTCAACTTCACCCCAATTGCACATGCCAATGTACACAACATCTAGTTTATCAAGTGAAAAATGCAACATGAGGTCCTTCAACAAATCATTGTGCAAAATCCCACTATGGTGTAGTGCATTCATGATGTTTATGAATGCCCATGCCATCTTCACATGATTATGTTTGAAGGTGACAAGTTGTCTTCACCCTTCCATATTAGGCCCCCGTTCTCGCAATAACATTCGATTCTCCATAATTGGTGAGTACTTCGTGTTGAAATTTAACATTTTTTGAAGTGTCCCCCATAACATCACAATGTGTAAGCTTCCATGGTTTTTGAATATATGGCAAGGAACTTGATGACACTTAGATATTTGCATGGGCAAGCTAATGTTTCTACTAAATGTTGCTGGTGTGCTTCCCATTAATAATTTGTTTTGGGTGTCTTTCTCGCAAACTCAATGGTGCTTGGGATGCAATCAAACCTTTGAATGCACACCTTATGCACCACACCATAACCATCTTGATTATCCATATTCAACAAAGGGAGCACATCCATTGTGCTTGGAATCCATAAGATGCCTTGACTTCCTATTGAAGAAAGAAGATTTTGAGCCCTTTTTTCCATCCATGGTGCCAATTATGCCTTTTTCCGAAATTTTTTTATTAAATTTGGCTTGCCACACTATTACAAAATGTGGGTGCATTTCATTAGTCCCCATTCAATAGACAA
This sequence comes from Sphagnum contortum, assembly GCA_963920785.1. Lineage (NCBI taxonomy): Eukaryota > Viridiplantae > Streptophyta > Sphagnopsida > Sphagnales > Sphagnaceae > Sphagnum > Sphagnum contortum. The sequence goes on from OY987277.1 coordinate 16,173,114, forward strand.
ATGAATTCACTCATAATCTAATGAAATCACCTGGCACACATGGACACATGTTGTAATGTAATGTCACCTTATCCCACAATTCCTCCACCTCCACTTGTCCTTTGTTAAATAAAAGACGTCAAACCATTGCATCAAATTTAAAGTTGTGTCCTTAACCTTGGGTGCAAATGAGTACAAATGAGCCAAAATCCTCATCAACACATCAATTTTTTTGCAATTCTTATTATATATCCTTATGTGGTGCCACTTTAATGGCATATTAATTATGGAAAGTTATGTTTATTGAATAATATGAATATTGAAAATCTAAAATGAGTCATGAAATCTTCCGATATCAAGGTTTGGTTTGAACAAAGGATGTTTAACAACTTCATTCAATAACATTATTATCATAAATTACCCGTTAGTTTTCATAATTAAATTTTTTTGCCCTTTAATTTTTTGGTAGTAATAGGGTATTTTTAGACACATTTAAAATGCATTCAAATTTTCATATTTTAAAAAAAATTGTTTATTAAAATTTAAGGGTTGTTTAAAGTTCATGAGTCCTTTACAACATGTAAATGTGATGCAATGTACATATTGTTCAAAGAAAAGTTGTAGCTTATAATACAAGAAACTAAACTTGATTTAATGTTTAAAAAAATTTCTATGATTTGAAATTGTGATAAAGTTTCAAGACAAAACACAAAATTTGGCAAAATCTATACACTTTTAAAAATTTGTATTTATTCAAAATTGATTAACAAAACATATGAAATATTGGGGCAACTATAAATAAACAAAATATTTAATTTGAAAATTCCTCTTCATGAAGAAATATTTTTTGGCAAAAAGACCCCAAAAAGGATAATAGTCCTAAATGAAAAATAAACAAATTGGCTTATTAAATGTCATTTGGACCCCTTGAATTCAAGCCACTCCAAAATCTTTAGAAAATTCTATAACTTGATTTATTTTGAAGAATTGTTTAGTTCCATCAAAAAAATCGACTCCATGACCTATTTGTTTGTATTTAAGCCAATGTTTGTTTGGTGTAAACGATTATATGTTCCTTGAAAAAATCTAAGACAAGTTCTTGAGATCATTGAAGGGCAATCCATTTAAGGTCATTTGCCACAAGCTTTTATCACTTTTGAAAATAGGTTGATGTAGTGGTTTCACCACTGGACATTTTTTATGCCTTTCACTTTTACATGGTTTGTGATGGCACATTAAAAAACCTTCCATGTGGATCACTCGATGTTTGAAATAAAAGGTTTCGTGGTTTAAGGACAAATTGTGCCCCTTAAGGTTGGTTAAACAACATCACTTTAATCCAAGATGGCTAAAAAACCTTTAAAAATTCCAAGTAATAATTGTTATGAACAACTAAAGTTTTGAAAGGTCAAGGATTGAGGTTTTCCATTTTTTTTTTAAAATGCCAACAAAACCCTCTATGTATCTAAAGTTTCAACCTCTTAAGGTCACTCAATTTTTAAAGCAATGGTTATATGGGTGCTATTATGAACCGGCTACAAACAAGTGGAGAATTACAAGACAAGACAAGTTTATTGATCCATCAACTGGTGTTGATTTGCTGAAAAGTTGTTCCCCAGACTATCTCCTTTTATAACCCTGAACCATACTAGTCCCAAAATATCCTAGGCCATGATATTGCCAAAAGTATCCCAAAATATCCTAGGCCATGACATTATCCTCTCCTCAAGTGACATCTTCCAGATGGAGCCGGTTTGTTAAGACACCGTTGGTGAAACCGATCAACTAAGTCTTGGGCATGAACTAGGTTTCCAGCAGGTTCCCAAATAGCTTTAGAACCTCGCCAAAAGACAAGGTACAGGAGTTTTCCACGAATCTTCTTGGAGTCCAAGACCTTCTAAACTTGAAACTCTTCTTGGCCTTCAATTTCGACTGGAATTGGGGGTTCTCGATGACGTTCTGGGATCGGGTTTTCATGATAGGGCTCAAGCAAGGAAACATGGAAAACATTGTGGATTTTGAACTGGGGTGGAAGTTCCAACTGGCAAGCCACTAGACCAACCAATTTGGCAATTTTGAAAGGTCCGAGGCGTTTGTAATCCAACTTGGCACATGGGCGAGTGGTAGCAATGTTTTTTCTGAAAAGCCAGACCTTGTCTCCAACCTTGAAGTTTGGATGGTCCTTGCGTCGGTGGTTTAATTGCTTCTTTTGCCACTCCTATGTTAGCTTGAGTTTTGCCATAAGGTTCTATTGAACCTGTCCAAGCCTCGTGGCCCTTTCTTCAGCCGAGGGGTTTACAGAGTCCCCAGGAATTTCAAGGCTGAACCTGGGATGAAAACTGTAATTGGCAAAGAATGGACTGATCCCGGTCGATGCATGCATTGTGTTGTTATAAGCAAACTCTGCTTGAGATAGTAGGTCCAGCCAGTCGTCCTGTTGGTAGTTCACAGTGCAACGAAGGTATTGCTCGAATGTCTAGTTTGTCCGTTCGGTTTGTCCATCTGTCTTAGGGTGGAAAGCTGAAGATAGTCGAATGTTAACTCCAAGAAGTTCGAATAAGCGTCGCCAAAACTTGGATGCAAACTGAAGACCTCTGTCAAACACAATTTCCTCGGGGAGTCCATGCAATCGGACGATCCCGTCCAGGATTAACTGAGTTGTCTCTTCTGCCGTGATTGACTTGGAACAAGGGGTGAAATGGGCCATTTTGGTGAGTCGATCGATCATAACCAGTATTGAATTCTTGGCTCTGACAATAGGGAGGTCCATGATGAAGTCCATTGCAATAGATCCCTAAGGTCGGCTAGGAATCGGCAAGGGCTGTAGGAGTCCGAACGGGCGATGCCTGGGAGCCTTGGATCAAGCACATGTATCACAAGACTTGACATACTCCTGTAGCAGCTTGTTCATTTTGGGCCATCAATAATTCCTTAACACTAGTTCATGAGTCAGTGCCATTCCAAAGTGACCCGCAAGGTGTTGTCGTGGCATTCTCTCAGGATTTTTAGGCGTATAGGTCCTTCGAGTACATAAATCAGGTTATTTCGAAGGAGAAGTCCATCTTGCTGCTCAAACTGATCCAGATCATCACGATTTAGGTTCCTTGGTCGTTCCTGGAGTTCCTTCTTGATGTTGGTAGCCCAGGTGTCTTCCTCAGTTGCCATCTTGATATCCCTGACAAGGTATGAGTCTGGGAGGGTGTTGATTGTTGTTGCGACTCGAAATTGCTCGGGGTTGAGTAAAGTCTAGTTCTGCTAGCCGTAGGCCTCATCCCCCGCTCGAAGTTCATATTCTGAACAACGAGATAGTGCGTCAACTTTCCCTTGCTGGGTGCCGGGTTGATACTCAATCTCAAAGTCGAAATCATCTAGGAAAATAGACCAGCGTGCCTGGCGACGATTCAAGGTCTGAGTAGTTGTGAAATAAAGGACATTCTTATGATCTGTCAGAACTTGGACTCGATGTTGAGCTCCAACAAGATATGGTCTCCACTGTTCGAATGTCGTGATGATTGCCAGGAGTTCCTTATTGTAGACCTGGTAGTTGATTTCGGCACTGGTTAGCTTCCGTGAATAGAAAGCAACTGGATGCAACAACCCATCTATTCCAAATTGACATAGAATAACTCCCAAGGCAAAATTTGAAACGTCCGTTTCCACAATGAATGGCTTAGCAGGATCGGGATGTATCAGGATGTGTGTAGAGGTGAATGCCATCTTGAAAGTATCAAAAGCAGCCTGGGCCGTTGGATTCCACGAGAAGGGCTTGTCTTTGCAAGTCAGGGTTGTTAACGGTGTTGTGATCTTGGAGTAACCTTTGATAAACCGATGCTAGAAGTTGGCAAACCCCAGGAAGCGTTGAACATCCTTGACCGAAGATGGAGTAGCCCAACACTGGATGGTTTTGACCTTTGACTTGTCCATGAAAATGTCATCTAGAGAGATCACGTAGCCGAGGAACACCACTGAAGATTTGTCGAATTCACATTTTTCCATCTTGGCGTATAAGCCATGCTCTCGAAGCGTCACAAGCACTAATCGTACATGTTTGTCGTGGGTTTCCTGGTCCTTGGAAAAGATCAAAATGTCATCCAAATAGACCACGACAAATTCGTCCATGTACTCCCGGAAGATATCATTCATCAAATGTTGAAAGACTGCTGGTGCATTGGTGAGGCCGAAGGGCATGACCATGTATTCGAAGTGGCCGTAGCGTGTGCGAAAAGTTGTCTTCCATTCATCACCAGGGCGAATCCTGATTAAGTTGTAGGTTCCACGGAGGTCAAGCTTGGTGAAGATCTTCCCAATACATAGCCGATCCAGGAGGCCTGAAATCAAGGGCAAGGGATATCGATTCTTTTTGGTTATCTTGTTGAGTCCACGATAATCCACACAGAGTCGAAGGGAGCCATCTTTCTTCTTGACAAACAGAATTGGGGCGTTGACTAGAGACTTGGAATGTTGAACGAACCCCTTGGCAAGGTTTTCAGTAAGGTAATCACGCAGGGCTTGGAGTTCCGGTTCCGATAGGCCATAGATAGGACCAAAGGGTGGTGAGTGTCCTTCTTCTAGATCAATCGAGCAATCATATGGACTATGGGCGAGGAGTTGATCAGCATTAATCTTTTCAAAAACATCAACAAAGTCCTTATACTTCTCGGGAAGTTTGACAGGTGTTAGTTCTGATTGGGGGTTTTTGTTGTTGGCTGGGTTGACATGGATGGCAAAGACTTGAAGATTCTTAGCAGCCCGATAGAAAGGGACAGCTCCATCAACGAAGATCTGGACAGGGTTGGTTTTCTGGGCAAGATTCTTGACAGGACAAGGTTTAGTTCTAACCACCGGGGGGTTCTTGATTGCAGGACTTGACATAACAGACTTGAGAAAACTGGAATTGGTTCTGACCTTCTTTGGGTTCTTGACCACAGGGTTCTTGCCAGGATTAGACAAAGTGTTTTTCTGAGCGTGGGGTTTTTGAGAGGTGCACCGTTGTGTGTTGGTGTTGATCTGTTGAAGAGTTGTTCCCCAGACTATCTCCTTTTATAACCCTGAACCATACTAGTCCCAAAATATCCTAGGCCATGATATTGCCAAAAGTATCCCAAAATATCCTAGGCCATGACAGGTGCAACCAAAGACAAAAACCCAAAGGGAAAAAAAGGCAGTAAATAAATGAAGCCAAGATTCATTTTTAAACCTTATGTAGTCTCAACCCAATTCGGTCACCATTGGATAGCCAAATGTTCATTTGGTCACCATTAAATGGCCACATGTCCATTCAGTTGCCATTAGATAGTCACATCCTCATTCAATTACCAAGTCTAAATATTTGGTGATAAAAAACTATTGTGGTTATCCAATGGCGACTAGATGGATTACAATTCTTTGATGGTGATAAAAAATGGAGAGGGCTAGCGATTGAAATGACACCACAACCATATAATGGCAACCAAAATTTATCAAAGTCATTTGATGGCGACCAAATCAATATATTCAGCTTTGGTTGCCATGGAGGCTTTTATTTCCCCTTCTTTTTTTCCCATGCTTTTGAGAGGGGGGAATCAATTATCAAAATTTGGGAAGTGGCCTAAGTATGTGAAAATCACCCACAATAATGTTTAGAGGTTCAAGCAAGAGAAATTTGAAAAAAAATCATGGGTAAGGTGTGTAACTTTTTATATCAACTTGTGGGGGAATACCACTATCTTTCATTTACAAAAATGGGCATTTCTACATTCTTAACAAAATTATGCACTTCTATCATGGACATTTTTCTATCTATGTTGTATTCTATTGAAGTAATCTTATGTGCCATAAACAAGTTCCTTGGGCATGTCCTCATATAACAAATCTTTTAGCATATCGACCACATCAAACATATACACCTTCAAACACGCATGGCAAATATTTGAAATCTCACCTTTATAATTCCCAAGCTTCCTCCCCCTTTGCGACTTGTTCACTATTCACATACAAGGTCAGTGGGATCTCCTTGTACATCAAGTCTCGTGGCAATCAAATGGTATCCACATGATCATACTATCCTTCTTTTCAACCTATGAAATACATGACATTTGCTCCTTCACAATCCCTTGTAATTACGATGTTGTCTCAATTGTGATTGTCATTAGGTGTAATGTTCAACTTGGCTTTGTCTTGTCTCATGCCCTCATCTTGATTGCTTAACATGTTTTCAAACTCAAGGATAACCCAAATTGTTGCAAGGACCAAAACATTTTTCCCAACTGTATTGCAAATTGTCAAAATAAAACTTAAACCATACATGTTGAAGAAAAAAATTCCCAAATTGCGTTCTCAAAGTTTTATATAGGAAAGATGGAGAATGAAATGGATTTCAATTGCCATTGGATGATCAAAATGAATCAGGGTCATAGCTACCCAAAAGCAATTTGAATCATTTTGAAGTTAATTTAGGTTTAGGATCGTGATCAAAATCAATTTCAATTGCCTTGAAGTGTGTTTAAAGTTTAAAATGGTGACCAAAATTCATTTCAATTCCTTGAAGCTAATTCAACAATTAAGATATGGTGATAAAATATGTTTAGGTGCCATCAAGTTTGGTTTATTGATGAAAGGTGATCGAAGTTATTTTGGTTACCATCTAATGGCTTGTTGTTCTTTAAACATCCTAGTTGTCAAATGGCGACTAAATGATTCGATTGCCATGTGATTACGTTGAATCTTTAATATTAGGGATGAAAACTATGCCTATTAAATGATAGATGGTGATTGAAACTAATTTAAGCCCACCTGCATCATTTCAAGTGGGTGGGTCCATTGTAAGACTTACATTTGGGTTATTGTTGATGTTTTTTTTTTAAACGTGTGAAGATTTTATTTGCTAAATCCAACAATCAGTGCCACACATGTGGAAGAAAGTGGGATCCTTTTGGAGGGTGATGAAGTTTGTGACATTAGTTGTGAAAACAATTATGTGTTGGACTTCATTGTTGAACCTTTAAGGGACCCCAACCTTTACTACATTATTATTCAACCTTAATAACCTTAAGTGAACTCAAAAGATCCCAACCTTCTAAGATTTCGAATAGGTCTAAAAGATCCCAACATCCATTATATTACCATAGGTAAATTGTTAATAGGGTAACATGGCAAGAGGTGGGGACTACATGAAAGTAGTAAGGGGCATGGGATAAAGGGAAGACAACATGTTATAGAACTTGAAACCCTTCAAGATTCAATTGTGTGAGCGCATGATGGATGGGAAAATGTGTGCCAAACATGGACATACAAATTGTGACATTCCAACCATGTGCAATGGTGCCACATTGACAAGACTTTAAAAATGGCCAATGGCTTAGCATGAAATTCATCACAAGAATAATACTACCCAATTTATGAGTTGCTTAGATGTATAAATGAAGAAATGCATGTTGAAAGTGCATAGGGCTATGAAAAGGAGCCCAATATTTGCAAAAACAAGGTGCTTTTGATTATGGCATGAATGGCATACCGATGGAAACGTGGTACTTGGTGTTTAGTTTGATTGTTGGACCATTCCAAGTAGTTGAAGGACCAATGTGCATGTGTATTGAACACAAGTGGCTCCACCACATTAAAGTCAATTGCACCCATGTTGATGGTGGTGTTGGAACCACATGCCAATCTAGCTCTAGCTCCCATTGTTGTTGACTACATTGTTGAATGCCCATAGGAGCAAACTCCTTCACTATTCATATGGGCCAACCTTTCTTTGAAGTTTAAACATAGATGAAGCCATGCATGGAGATTGAAGGGCCTGAGAGCAAATGGGGGCGAATTTGGAGTCTATGTTGAAATGACATCATATGATCCATTTGACACAAGAGTGTGTCAAATGAAGCAAATGGAGGGAGCAAGCACATTTACAACATGTTTATATTCTAAGGAAGCAAATGTAAAGGTCAAGATTGCAAAACATGTCCCTAAGGCATTGCAAGGGGAATTGGGGACAATGCATTACATGAGATGGAGTTGGCACACAGTATGTTGCATGAACAATTGTGCACATTACATAGAAGGATTGTGGTTTTAGAATGTGAGGCTATTAAAAAACAAACAACATTAATGGAATTAGAAACAAGAGTAGCTAAAATGAAATGATTAGAGATCTTGTATTATGTCACCATCCAGTATGCAATTACATGTGCCTATCTATGATTTGCAATTATGTTTTATAAATTTCACAACTAATAACTAGCTTTTTAGTTTTATTATTGATTTGGCAACTATGGTGTGACTACTAAATAATACATCTTTTGATATTGACTAACTTCTTGGGTTTTTCATCCAAGAATAGGCCCTAATGCCCATTTAGTTGCAAAATGAATTATAATTTGCTTGTTTCTTGTGTTTTGCCTATAGATTTTATGTGCACTAAGTCATTTTGGACTACATAAAGAATATATTTAACATGTAATCAAGGTATATTAAGCATATATTAAAACCTATTTCACATATTTAAATGTATTTAGGTTGAAAAAAAAAATGCATTTGGGGTTTGTGCAACTTCCTCTCATTGGTTGAGTTGAATTGTCATTCCTAAATGTGTTCCTCACCATTTTTCACCTAGGTTAATGATTGGGGTTGGGAGTATGGCTGTATATTCATTACTCCATATATCCTTTCTAAATTATAGCAGAACAAGGTGTCAAAATCTTCCTTACCATTTAAAGCTACCCAAATTAAAGTTAATATATCATAATAGTATTTAGGTTTAACAAAAATTAAATGACTTTTAAAATTTATAAATTTTTAGAAAAACTATTTGTTTGCAAAGTTGAAATTTAAGGAAATTACAACAGAAGATAAACTACAAAAATTAGTGGAATTTCACAAGCTTCTCCATTCAAGCCAACCCACCATGCAAATCAAAAAAATATATTTATCCTATAATTTTGTGGAACATTATTTCTCTCAATTTTTGTAAAATAAACAATAGATTCTTTTTTTAAAATTCTTATTATGTTAAATGTGCAAAGTTTAAAGAACATGCCAAAGATCAATTTTTTTTATGGAAATACCATGAATTATTATTATTATCGGTGAAGTGGACTTTGAAAAATAAAATTATTTAAGACTTGAGTGTTAAACCTAAAAAAATGGTATCTACAAAAACTTTCAAATTAACTTTCAATTGAAATTCAATCAAAATTGTCACAAGTGGGAAAAGATTGTTGTAATCTTCTAACTACCTTGTAGTCATGTAAAATGTCACCATTTTAAACTTTTGATTTAGTTGAGTTGTAAGGGACTTTAAGCTAAAAAATTTGGTAAAAAACAATCGAAATTTGGTTGAAAAATAGAAATTTCCCACAATTTGAATGCAAATTTGATTTAATTATGGGCTAGTAGATTCCAAAAAATTTTGATTTTTGAAATTTTGATCCCCTCACCATTCTTCTTGGAATCTAAACTTTGTAGCTTAAATTGAATGCAATCATAGGAGTGTGGTGGAAAAAATCAAAAGCATTTGGACCAATGTTGGGTGGGTTTTTATTTTTATGAAAAAAAATCTTTGTTTGGTTTCAAATGATAAATTAAAACTATGACTAGATTACATAACATGGTTTTTATGATTGAAACTTCAATCATAGTAGATAATGGACAAAACTGTCATTAGTCAAAAATAGACTTGTCATTTGTGACATAAATATAATTGAGTTGTTTTCATTGAAATGATCAACTAAAATTACTAGTTGATGTGGCAATATTAATCTATTATTATTATTATTTATGTTTTTAAAATTTTAGATTAAATTTAAAAATGAGTCCAAAACACTATCACATTAAACCCATGATTCCAACACCAAATCATTATTTTAAAAAAATAAAAAAATTTAGATGGTTACATTGGTTTTTAGGTTGATTAGAAATAGTTTAACAAACCCATGACATGTTGTCATGATGATGTCAAGATCACAACATGCCCAAAGTGTTTGAATCCTCATTTCCTTGGCCTCAACCCAAGGCCTTTACCATACAAGCACCATTTCATGCAATGATATAAATTTTTATCACAAATATTTAAACACTCATTTTTTGAATATCATGCATTGTAACCTTATTAAGTAATTTCAATAATGAAATTGATTACATTATGTCAAATTTAAATATCAGCATTCTATAAAAACAAATTTGGTTTTGTACTTGCATTGAAATTTATAATGCCTTTTAATTTCAAAATGTAAAATGTATTACATGAATTTTAAATATCTTTGATTAAAATTAATTAATTAAAATTTTCATTTAATTGAATTTTTAAAATTCACAAATTCCAAATGGGTAAAAACATAGTCAAAGGAGCAACCCAAGTGAGTGGATACTCTCTAAAATTACATTTTTATTTTTTTGAAAGATCATAAGTGAAGCATAATAGTTTGGATTATCATAATTTTTTTCAATTTTTTTCATTTATTGCAAAGCTTACATGTTCAAAATTTGACACAAATCAAAAATATTTTTGCATGTTCAAAGCATTTGAACCTCAAGAATGAGCAATCCTTGTTTTCTCAAATGTCTTTTTTTTCTACCAAAAGTGCACCATTCTTTTTGAAAATTGAAGAGGATTTTAACATTGATGATTAAAAAGACAAAAGGATTTGAATTGATGAAAATTGTTTTTATAACACATTTGAGCACATTTGGTTCAAAATTGTTTTTAACTCTAAAAATTATGGATTTTGAAAATGTGCCTTTAACAAAAGTTGTTCATATTTGTATGATAAAGGGCATGAATCTCTAATATACATGATATAAAATCAATTTGTAGTCAAAATGTATTTATATCTACAAAGCAGTGTTAAATGAGGTACTTAAAATATAAAACGCAAAATTATAAACCAACACAAAAACAACATGTGTCATGTGCAATCCTTAGAAAAGGACTTTTATCTTGGCAACCCTAGTTTTTTTTACTGTGTTTTCATCCAAATGTTAAACCATTACATTTTTTTATATTATTATTTTGGAACAATTTAAATTAAAATATTTGAATCAATATTTGATGTTAAAAATCTCATGTTGAATGTTACTTTTGATTTTATGTAATTCAAATTCACATGGCTTAAATTCTTTTTTTGAAATCATTTTTTAATTTCAAATTTAAAAACATTAAATTAGTTCAAAATTTGCATATAAATTATTTGTGTTATTATTTTTTGTGATAAATTAAAATTAAAAAATGTATTTTGATCTTTCATTTGACCACATGTCTTTTTGTTATATTTGAAATGAAATATCTTTTATTTTTATTTTTATGAATCATCATAAACAACAAATGAAGACATAACACCCATAATCTACTTCATTTGTTTCAACAATTTATTATTAAAATGAATTAAATATGAATATTTTAATATTTCCACATCATCTAAAGTAGAATTTATAATTATATTTAATCAATCTACATGATTGATTTTAATTTTAGTGGTCAAGTTGGAAAAATCCATGTAGTGCCATATATGCCACATGTTGTACATAATGTTCATTTTGATTATATAAGTAGTTGTTTAAAATCAAAACAAACACACTTAATTTTGATTTTAGTCAAATTAAATATAATTAGTCATTTTAGACAAATGGACTTGATTCTGCACTCATCTTTGTCACAATACTACTAGTGAAAAAACCATGTTTTTGTAGTAGTGTGTCTTGGTTATGGTTCCACACATAGATGCAATTGAAATTTTAGTTTTAGGTTTGGTTCTTTGAAAAGAAATCTGATTCTAATTGTAGTGCTGAAAATGAGACCTTAGTCCAATTCAATTTTTATAATTAACTGAGAATAAAACCAACAAATGATTGTTGATTAATTTGTAATTAACTTGATTCTAATCACATTTTTTTGAAAAACATGTATCTATGTTCTAATTCCAATTTTAGTTCCAAACACAAATAAAATTGCAAACTCAAACTTTTAAAGAATTGATTCCAATATTGAGATAATCTTTGGTTCCAATTCAATTTTTATTTAATTGGAATTCAAACCATTGTCAATTCTTACCAACCAAAGCAATTACGTGCCCAACATTGATTTGAACTTTGGATGAAGGAAAAATGAGTGTTCAAAGTTGCACATATAGTGGGCCTTTCCACACAAGGAAAAGAATGAAAGTTTTGGGGTAATATATAATTCAACCAATGCCCTCCCACATTCCCATGCATGTAGGAAAAATAACAAAACTAAAGACATTGCTAGACCTTTTCCCATGCTACCCAACTTAAAAAAAGTTTTGTCGCAATGAAAAAAAGTTTAACAAGGCTTGAGAGATATGATATATCATTGGAAGGTGGGGAGGGAAGGAATTAATTGTTCCCTACTTGTGTGATGTGTCAAATTTGCATTCCAAACCCTTCAAGTGACAAGTAGGAATATGGGCAAAGGGGAGGACCGTGCCTTGGTCTTCTATGCAATTTAAATGTTAAGCACCTCTAATTTAGAAGAAGAAAATATTGTTATCACATTAACTTAGAAGAATTAAATGTTGTTACCATAGTTGCCCTCAAAGGTCCCCAATCTAATATTATTATAGAAAATCCTACTTTCTTTTTTAGTCAAAAGGAATCAAGAATTGTAAGGTAGATTTGCCAAATACCACCTCTGCAAGAATGAACTCAAGAGGATTCAATGAAAGGTTAAAACACCAATGAAAAAATCATTGTAGTTTGATTTATTTTTCCTTATCATTTGAAATCTAATAAATCAATTATTAATTATGGATTTTAGAAGTTATTAAAAAATTAAACAAGTGCAATGAACTAGATAAATGCAATTTAATTACTAATAAAAAATTACACTAGTTTGGGCATGGAACTAGCAGTGCCATGCCAATGCATGTTAATTTTTGGTAAAACATATAGTTCTTAGGTTCTTACTAATGTTGGCTAGTTCTTGATTTTTTAAAAAATCAATGGGTTTTTGTACAATGAAAACCCTTCCACTTTCAGGTTTAAGGAATATTTTCAAATTTATTATAACTTGTTAGTTTTGAAGTTGGGTCTAATTTTGTGTGTTGTTGGTTCTTGAATCAATAGTTATAGGTTTCATGAGATGTGTTCATTTCAAGTTTTAGATTTTTTCAAAAATCATTCAAGCTTCATTTAAACTTTTTTTTTTTTTAGGAATGTATATGGTAACCATATTAGGATGAGGTATCATTGGTCCTTGTTTGCCCTTGAGATCTTAGTCAAAATGGTCTTGACTTTGATACCCAAATAACCACCCTCACTTGTAGTTTCCTTCATTTATTTCAACTTTAGTGAGTGGTGTGGTTCTAATGTTCATATGTCTATAGTTTAGAGATTGAATTTGACAAGTTATATTACATCCATTTAAATATTGTGTAAAGGCCATTTTAGTGTTGTCATTGTAAATGGCCTTATACGCATTATGCCAAAACCATGGTTTTATAACAATGCATATGATTGCATTTGTAATCATATGTGTCGAGCAATTACACATGCTTACATGACTATGTAGTTGAATTAGATTTGTCATTTTTACCATTTCGTCATAGATATGGTTATAGTAGTAAACGCCATTCCATGACATTTGTAACAATTATGGTCATGTCAAGCATATGACTACATAAAAGATTGGATACAATTATACCTATGATTACACATGATGGATATACAACTATAAACATGAATTGTGGCCTTTACTTATCCTAGCCTAGCCTAGCCACCTAACTTAACTTAAACTATCTAATACCAACCTACCCACCTTACCTACCTACCAATTGACACACCCATTGATCTACCAATCTACCTACCCACCCTACCATACCTTACCTTGGCTAGCCTTTTAATTTAAGCTAACCCAAAGCTAGTTGAATCTCATAAGCATGTATACAAGTTGAATGTACAAGGACTTTTCATCCTTCACTTCCACAATGAAAAATGAAATCCTTAACCAATGCACCACACATTCATATTAATATTTTGTCAACCTATTATTATGAACATGTGTATATTTCACATTTTTTTTACATTATTATTTGTGTAGGAAAGTAAGTAAAGGTAGGTATGTAAGTAGGATGAAAGTAGATACATAAAAAGGACTCTGTAAGTAAGTAGGTGCCATCGACCCACTTAGAATCACATAACCAATTAGCTTATATAAAGCTATTTTAGCTATCTACTTAGTCTAACTTAGTTTAGGTACCTATCCACCTAGTTTAGCCTAGTTTAACCTAACCTAGGTAAATACACTAGGCTAGTTAGTAGTTACATTAGGCTACATTACAACAAAACCATGTTGTTTTTGCTAGTAATATTGCAACTACATGGATTGTATAATCAAGGTTAGTCATGCACGTTTTGATTGGAATGATGAACCACATTCATTTTGATTAAAATGAAAAGTAGGTGTGTGTATGTTGTGACTAACTATGACTAATTATCTAGTCAAATCAAACATAGTGCTACACACATTGCAAATTCATTGCTTATGTGGATTTCAAATCTTGACTAGTGTGAATGAAATGAGTCACTCATACACATGATGAAATTGTTATGTTGTGATGCCACTTGTATACGTAAGTACCGACCTGCCTACCTACTCAAGGTTTTTACCAAATAAGTAAGTAAGTACCTACCTCATGTATATGAAGTACCTATATATTTGGTAAGTACCTTCAATAGGTAGGTACATTACATAGGTACTCATACATCAACAAAGACCTATTGGTACCTACATACATACCTACATAGAGGTATGTACATAGGTAGATACCAAGTAAGTGGGAATGTAGGTATCAAATAGGTGTGTACCTACCTATTGATTTGGCACCTACCAAATCAGAGTCTTATTACATTATGTAGGTACTTAAATAACTACCTACTTGTTACCTAGCAAATCAAAAATGAATTTCATACTCACTATCACATTATCATGTAATTCAAAATAGACATGCATTTATATTTTTTGCAATGAAATTACAAGTGGTGATTGGATGGTTAATGTTTTGGAATGTTGCTCAAGAAGTGATGATGATCAAACTTCACAATAGACATCTTATGATCATACAAAAAGAACTCATGATGATGTTGTGAAAAAGAATATTAAAAATAAATAAATATACCAATAAAAGGTTGGGTGGGTGGGTAGGTAGGTTTTAGTGTTTTTGGATATTGATTATATGATAGGTCGAAACTAGGTGTGTAAATAGGTAAATCATGTGGTCAAATCGTTGGCTTCCATGTGCATTAATTAGTATTGAAAAATTAATTGTAATAAATTATTTTAAAAAGCTAGTAATGTCACATCAACTAGCATAAAAGTCGTCGCTTTAGTCATAACAAACATGATGTGGCATTAGACATGTCATCTAACACATTAGTCATTTTAGTAAAGTTGGACATGCTAATGAAATTTTCAATCAATTGTCATTTAAAACAACTTGATTGTTTTGAGTAAAACCAAAATTTTCCATTGTTTGTTATGATTAAAACTTCAAGCACAAAAGCCATTGTAAAAGACATGTTTTGTTGTAATGCTAGGTAGGTATGCCAAGGTAGGTCTATAGGGTAAAATAAGTAGGCATATATGTTAGGTTAAGTATGTATGCTAAGCTAGGTAAATATGTCAGCGTAATAGGTATGTTAGGCTTGGTAAGTATGCTAAGTTATGTTAGGTTCGGATGACATATGTTAACCTAGTAGGTATTATAGGCTAAGTAAGTACGATAGATTTTCTATATGTTAATTACCTATATAGTTTATGTAGATATAAAATTGTCATATTAAAGCTCAGAGCTAGGAGTTCAAACCCAAAAACTTAGAACCCTAAAATCACACCTAGGACCTCATAACCTAGAAACTTTATATCTTATATATATTTAGGACCCTATCCCCTATCTAGCCCTATGACATGAACCTTGCAAGAAAAAACCTTTTGTTTATAATGTGTTTGGGGTTTGTGTACATCCACCAAGCCCAATTTTAAAACCAAGTTTGGGTCTAGTTCTTAGACATGGATCTAGATTTGAATTCAAACAAAAACTCAAGACTAACCAACACCATTTCTTACAATTTACAAAGTGACAACTTCATTAGTGCAATACAACAAATGTTTTCACATTATATTAATCATTTTTTTTATCATTCATTGGTTGCATTTTCATCCAATAGTTTTTTTTTGTTTTATATCTTATAGCCTTGATGACCTTATTTGTTGTCTTTCCTGCATTTCACCTTCCCAAACCTTTATTTTTTCAACCTTCAAAACCCATTCTTTTCCCCATACTTCAGTTTTTTGGATTTTTCATCTTCTTTAACTCACATAATATTATCTAATTTGTATTTGGTTTCTACATTTGTGTTTATGTGTTTCCTATATTTCAAACCATTGATTGTTATTGTTTGCATTTGTGTATTTATTATGTTGTATGTGTTGTGCATTTCTAATTTGTGATTTGTGTCTATAGATTTCTAAATTACAGTTTGTGTGTTGTCTTTTATTTCTATACATTCACAAATCGTGTTTTGATACTTTGCAATACCATTGTACCTTGATAGCTTTGACACTACTTATATTATTTCTAGAAATGTTGAAATTTTGTTGGCTTTTTTAAAGAATTTTTTTTTGAAAGAAAACATTGAATCTTTAAAAATATTTTATTGTCAAAATGAAAATCTCAAATTTAGCCAATTAATTGACAAATGTATGTCAAAGTTGGCAAGGTACTATAGTATATGCTTTGGTTATATTTTATTTTATGGGTTGGAAGAAAGTCCATTCACTACATATTAAGATAAGTGTTTGTGGTTTGCTTTGTTTACTTGGATGGGTTTGTGCCATAAACCTCCCAAACTATCTCTACCCCATCCCACCTTCCTCCCCCTACTCCTTTCCATTTTTTGTACCACTAGAAAACCCTTGATGAAGTTGTGTGTACCTCTGTTGTTTTGTAATTTTGAACAAAAGTTATCAAATTTAAAATGATTTTTCAAATTTGAGGTTTTTGAAAAATTGTATATCTTAGAAACTTTGAAGAGGTTTTGTTTTAAAATCTCATTTATGCATGCAATATCTCTTCATAGGTTGTAACACCTCTTACGATATGATGAAAGAACATATAAACATAACTCATTCTTCTTTTTTTCATGACCTAGCTATCATATTTTCATGATAACTCTGATGTTAAGCCCAATTCAATGGGAATAATATGAGAATGGATGACCTTTACTTGGGCCAATGGCAAGGGGCCCACTAGTTCACATTGCAATCCCTAACAGTTGGGTAGGTCCCACTGAATTGGTGGGTGTGGGTCCTTTGAAGGAGACTGACGCCCAAACCCCCCAAGTCAGGCTAGAGGACATGGGAAGCAGAGAGTACCATCGAATACAAAGAGAATCACCAGTTGTTCATCAATCAGTACTTGTGAAGCATCAGGCTTTAGGCATGTTGTCCAATGTCTACTACACAAAGTCAGACGATTCAGCTGTTAAGGATGTACCTACAAATGTCAGTCGGATGATTGTTTCTATCAAGCATTCTGTGGGCATCAAACGTTCACTCACTCTTTCTGGCGTAAGTTTCTGCACTGAATGACAACACCCACTTCCCACTTTTGTTGTTGACTTAAAATAGAGATGAAGTGAGTACCTAAGTTATTTCCTCGTTCCACCCGTGGAAACGCCAATCAATATGGCTCCTTTAAAAAACAAAGGAAAAGTTGTGAGCGCACCTGCCCATGATCTTATTAATATGAATCACACTTTGTCACTACTATGTACCCCTAGTTGCAAAATAGGAAAAAAATGAGCTCCCCTAGATTTCACCTTTCCAGTTTGTGTACATGGGAGTTGAACTTTGGGCAAACGATATGGGATAAAACCCAGGTGCTGTTGGGAACGTCTTGGGAAATGCATTTGGGAACTTGAGAACCCTTTGGAAACTTGATGGGAACAAGGGAAAAAAAAATCCCTATCCCCCATCCGCTCTAAAAAAAAAAACTGGACCATCCATGAGTGCATGCTGAGGCGTCCCATTGGCTGCATGAAGTTTCTCTTTCCAAAACTGCCTAGGCTAATGGCAGGGGCAGAATTTGGGGGACGTAGTGATATTGCATAGTAGTACCTGTAGACGGTCTATGGGTGGGTGGGTCCAAGCACCACCCTTAAGTACCCTTTTCCCTGGGGAGTAGCAGCAGTAGAGATTGTCATCAGGATGTCAAGTGTCATGCTACTTTTGCGCTGCATGTCACACAAAGCCAAAACAAAAAAATCATTTGAAGTAGCAAATACTCTTAGTTTGTGGTTTGTATCAGTGTTGTGTCTGGCTATTCTTTTTGAAAGAACCCCTCCCTTTCCTTATTTGATATGCTGCTTCTTGCGAGGGTGTTCAGGAACTTTTGATGTTCCCTTTGCAATTTGCCCTCTTAGGTGGTTCTTTTTTGTCTTCTTGGTCATGGGTCCTTGCATTCCCCCTTTTCTGGGTGCTTTGTTTTATTTTATGATTGGCAGGGTTTTATCATCTAGTCCCAGTTTTGACACTTTAAAACAGTTTTGGTTGGTTCTTCAGGTGCAGGAGGAGGTTTGAGCACAAATTTTCAAACTTTTAAATCCAGAAATTTTTGCTTTTTCAATTTTCTTCAGATTCAATAACTTTGAGGCCTGGTTCTGGTCCATCGTCTAGTTCCATGGACATCATACTCCACTTTCCCCAAGGTTGGAAT
Organism: Sphagnum contortum; assembly: GCA_963920785.1. Lineage (NCBI taxonomy): Eukaryota > Viridiplantae > Streptophyta > Sphagnopsida > Sphagnales > Sphagnaceae > Sphagnum > Sphagnum contortum. Next base: position 16,191,794 of record OY987277.1, read on the forward strand.
TTTTTAAAGTATAAAGTTTTACAACAAGTTAAAATTGGAAATTATGAAGGTGTCAAGTTATATAAGTTAAATTACAATTTATGAAGGTATCAACTTTTACAATAAATTAAAGCTGATCAGCTACTTAAAAAGTTCAGCCTACCAGTTGACTTAAAAAACTACTCAATGTGTCTACCTTAAACAAAGATGAACCTATTTCGAAAAGTTTATTTTCAAAGTTCCAGTTCCAATTCGAGTTCTAACAAGGGGTGTGTCAAGCTGTGGCCTAGCCATTTACACTAAAATGTATCAAAATGCAAAAGCAGAGTTATACAAACTCAAATATTTCATCATGCAAAAATGTAGTCTTCGAAAAATCCTCTTGAAAAAACCAAAATCCTTCAAGATATTGTAACTCTGTAACTAATCTCAAGTTTCAACACAAGCCAAATATCATCTTTCAAAAACCCTCATGTAAAAATATACCCACTACCTAGGGTTCAAAATCCCTTAAGGTACTATACTCTATAATAATGAATCTAAACACAATACCCTTGACGCCTTGGTAGGCAAGGCCAACAAAAGGCTAGTTTTATAATCTCATCCTTCTGCTGATTTCATCAAAAGGATAGAAGTCCAGTTCACAAGTCAGAACAATATGAACTTCAACCTCTAGGTCTAACACTCCAAACTGGAGAACCTGCTAACATTGATACGTGCATCATAAATGCAAGCTACTTCCAAACTCTCATTACTGAGGTTACAAAGGTTGCTGACATGAACATTTTATGCATTTTAATTGTAGGGTAAGCTCTAACCTCAGACTCTCCTTGATGCCAATGCACATGGGTGTGGCCCCCACAAAACCCTACCCCCTTCTTCCCCCATTATGCAATCCCCCCTTCAACTGCCCTACACCATTCCTAAATTTAGGTTGAAGTAACTAACAAAGAGCCCAAACCCTGACAAAGGGCAGCAGCCTTATGGCGAAGAGGCTCTTATTTACTAATGCCCCGGATTTGTCCTGGCTTTGCATCCAACTAAGTAACATTATTATAGCCTTTGGGTTGGGTAGCGGTCAGGTTAAAACAAAAAAGTTACTGGAGAGCCAAGATAAATTGGGCTAGACAAAATTAATTGGGTTGGGTCTCCGTCCTTTTCATTCATCCAGGTTGATATTTTTACCTTCACACTTTACCAGGTTGATGTTTTTTGGAATTTTTATTTACCTTTATCAAGCTGATATCTATTTCAAAATGTTGTATATACTCTCACCCATCTGATATATCAAAATCAAATGGATTTCATGCATTCATATGGTAGGGTACATTGGAATATTATGATGCCCCATGGATTCCTCTAGTTTCTTTTGGTGGTGAGTGATTTTGCAAAAACGAAATTCGGAGAAAAGCTGGAAAAATATGTTTTTTCAGTGTAAGTTTTTCATCGTAGCAAAAAATTGTCGCTTTTGTGTGTATAAAGAAAAACTTATCAATTTGGCTCCGAGTGAATTTATACCGATATCTATTCAATCAAATTGGAAAAAAGAAGAAGCAATGTGATGGTTGCACCTACATGAATAAATACTAAACATGGCAAAACATAAAATTCTGATCAAATCCTAAGGGATGAATAAGCTACTGCTTACAATTCAAGTCACACATAATAGGTACTAGTGTGGCTTGTGCCGTTGGCCCAAGTGTGAACACATTATAATGTAAGCTTTAAAAAATTATTTAAATTTTCAGTGAACAAAAAGCATTGAAAATTCCATATTTCCCAGATCCTAAGTCCAAATCTCATAACATAAATTTCATTAAATCTGAATCATCAAGAGCTTTCCAACAACACCAAAGGCACATCACAATTCCTTCTACTTGAATTGAATGGTAGACATACAAGTGTTACCATGTCCTCAACTGATTTTTCCTTCCAAAACCTGATTTTTTGGAATTTATTTAAACTTTCAGCGGCAGAAATCACTTAAAAATCAATATCTGCCACATTCTGTATCCAAATCTTACCAAAAAAATTCGATTAAATCCTGCTCATCCAGATCTTTCCAACAACACCACACGCACATTCCAACTCCTTTGAAATTTTGAGCTATGATTTGATTTTCAGTGAAGAAATCATTCAATATTCAAGAACTTTTGCACCGCAAGTCCAAACGCCTTGGAACCAAGCCCATGCACCCCTCCTCATTGAGAGCTTTCCAAAGACATCGAGAATATGATCAGAAGTATCCCGGTTCAGTGGATCTCATAACTACAGAACAAAACAAACTACCTTCCTTCATAGATAGATTGTTCTACATGTCATCCATAAAGCATCCATGAAGCACTTAAAAGAGAATTTTCTTATTGTGTTTAGAGGCCACCATATGTGTTCGAATATCACTCCTAGACAAGAGGATGATTTTTATTCTCACTCATTAAGAGTGGGACATATTTTACACCCTACTAATCTATCCCTATAAAGGTTAATTCACACTTAGTGATAAGCTATAAAAAATGATAGATAATAAGTTAGTTAGTGAATCAAATTCAAATCTCAATCATTTCTTTTTATGTTTTAATTCGTTAGTCGTTGCTTATCCTTGTTCACACATGAGTAGATAATTAGGTTAGTAAGCTACTAAGAATCTGTTAGCCTACCATTGTTCATACTTGAACATGATAAAAAAAGTGGTAACCCTATTGTGCATTGTCCTTCAAAGTTCATGATGAAGTTTCATGGCTATTGTGCACTATCCTTAAAAGTTCATGATGAATCTTCATGGCTATTGTGCGTTGTCCTTCAAAGTTCATGATGAGTCTTCATGGCTAGCAAAGAACAATTTCAATATTTCTAATAGTGCATGTTTGCAGTTTTTTTTTACAGGTTTTGAAATCCTTCTAGAAGGTTTCAATTTACTTTTTAAACATTCTTTCATTATTATTCTTTGTTTTTAGTAATGGTTAGCAATGCATGATTTTTGCGATTTCAAATGTTTCTTTATGTTTCCCAATTGTTAGTCTATTGTGTCATTCGAGCTATATTCTTTACATTGAGTTTTCATTGAGTTTGTTGTGTCATTTGAGCATCATTTGTGTCATGATCCTAGCCTTGGGTTCACAACCATGGCAAGGGCATGAAAAGGTGCAAGCTGAAAGTGTAACTTGGTAATCACATTCACATTCACACTCCCAAGAGTGCGAGAGAATGTGAGGGAATGAATCCACACACTCCCAAGTGGATTCTCACTTTAGGAGTTGGAATCCCTATGGAGTCTCGAATATTTAGAGAACAATTTGAAAGGCCAAAATTCATTGGATTGAAAAGTTCTTTGAACCATTGAAAAGATTTCAAAACATAGATGTTTAAAATGGGCTTGTATGATCCATTTGAGTACTTTCAACATAAGTTATGGCTGAAAAAAGAACTAAGAGTCAAAGTGTCAATTTGACTCCCGACCATTAAAAGTGTAGAATCGCCTTGAATTCCAAGTGTGCAGGTCACATGCCACATATCTTCAAAAAGTTCTTTACAAGGGTTATAACTTTACTTCAGACCTCACTTCAATTAGAGGTCTACACAAGAAGTTATGGGCTTCCAAAATTGTAGGAGTCCCAATTTTGAAATTTTAAAGACTTTCGACATTTGGGTGCAGCCCGCATGGCTAATCACAAAGAATACTATAAGGGGGAAGGTGATGGTTTCCCCCAAGTCCAAGCCATAATGAGTCATGTGAATTCAAGTATGCACGTGGTTCATCCGTGCACCAAAAGTGTTCCAACTATGGATTAACCAACTTGTTGTTTAGTTTTGTGCAAATCCATATGAATAAATTGATTCTTTTATCACTTATCTTAATCCCCATTTCGAAGCTTTAGCATGCCCCTCCTACCTTTGAAGTGCTACGAGTTAAGGAGTGTACCTTAACTCCTTATTTTGTTATTTTGATTTTCGAACTCACATTTGACATTTTCAAGGAGTTTGGGGGTGTGTCAATTTGACAATGGATCATTTTTGCACTTTTAAATGTTTCCTTGTGTTTCTTCGATTTTGATATGTTACATCTTTTCAATTATATTTTTCATGTTGAATTTTTTTTTGAATGTGTTGCATCGTTTGAATTATATCATTCACGTTGTAATGCATCACTTGAAGTTTGTTCTTTTGGTCCAATTCTTGTAGTTGGTTTTGCAGGTGCATAATTTGATCACACATGGCTATGACAAAGATGAATTTCACAATGCATCTTTTTTAAAAGATGAAGTGCAAGTTTTTGAAATGATGCACAATGTGTTTATCCTTCATCAATTTTAAATTTCATGTCTTTGTGAACTTTTGGGCAATTAAAAGCTTATTGATTAGGATAAAGTGAAGTTGACCACATGGTACTCGCATTTTTTGATGATGCAATATGACGATCATTGTTAGATCAAACATGTTCACATCAACAAAAAAATTATGTAATGTCTGACACTTAAATTCTTTCCTTTGATGGAAAAGAAAAACGCCAAGTTTCAATCATTGATGCCTTTAAGTATCTGCATGGTTGGTAGCTGGTACAAGTTGGTTCATGTTGCTTGATATCTCCATTGTTTTAAACTTTTTCCTATCAATAAATATGTTATGCATCTAATGTTGCATGAATTTATATGTGTGGTGAACAAAGTGTTGAAGAGTAAGTTCAAATGGCTTGATAAGATTAAGATAGTGGAAATCATGACTGGGTTCAAAGACTTCTATGGCTTGCCATCAATTCATGGTGCCATAGATGCAACACATACACACCTATAGAAACCAAAAGGCCAATGTTTTATAATTGATGACTATTCTTTCAAATTGAAAGGATATATAACATTTAACTACAAGCAATTGTGGATCATCAAAAATGATTTCGTGATATATTTGTTGTTGTTGTTAGTTTTGTGAATGATGCATGAGTAGTGTGGTTTTCTTCTTTGTATCATTGAACCATTGATGGAAACTTGTTTTGTTGTTGATCGTAGAAAAGAAGGAATTCAACCATATATCCTTGGTGATAAAACGTATCCTTTTCTTGCTTTGGTTGATGGTGCCCCATAAGCAACTTGGGGTGTGGCATATTGTTTTTGAAGCCCTATTCAATCAACAATTATCTCATCTGGTGGAGAACTTTTTTAAAATCTCGAAAAAAATGTTCCAAGAATTGATGTTGAAAATAAATCTACATATCCATTTTCTACCAAATGTTGTAGTTTGTTGTTGTATGTTACACAATTTGATTATGAATGGTAGTATGAGGATATATAAACACTAATGATTCAACTAGAAAGTGAAAATGTTCAATCAAAGTTCCAAGGTGAAAGGAAAACATATGAATAAGGAAAAGAAGGCATTTTATGCTAAAAATGAACACATTCATTTACAAGGATGAAATCTAAAAATTGCACAAAGAACATTATTATGTCAATTATTTGGGAACCATAGGCCATGAAAGAGTTGAATGTTTTCTTTTGTTACAAATGCACACATGACAAATGTTGTCCAATTGAAAAAATGAAATCAAAGGTTTGATAAAAAATTTACATCTAAGTCTTTGCATTTTTTTTTCAAATATTCTTTTCATTCTTGTCCTCATTAGTAACCTCGTGTATATTAATAGCTTTTCGACTAAAGAATTTGAAAGCAAGTCCACATGTTTTATTTTGAATAAACACATGGCACATTGCCAAACTCAAATTCACCATAACAATAAACAAATTTTTGTTGGTCTAATGAATTTTTAAATCTTTCACTGTGAGATATTGGAGTTGTTCTTTGGTTTGTGCATGATTAAATTTTGTTACGACACTTTTCAATCTCCAATTGTGTGATGTTCATGCATTCCATATTAAGGTTGTTGGATGACTTGTAAGTGTTGTTACAACCGATGGAATGTTCACAAGATTGATGAAGGTGCAATGCTAATTTCTTTGGTTGGAATATGAGAAATCATCCAAGTTTATGAAATTCCCATTAGACCTTTCAACTCTTGCATTTGGATTTGCAACTTGTGTGATTCACCATTTGTTCATTCTTGGCACATAATCATCTCCTAGAAGTTTTTGCATGATTGATGTTTGAGATATGAAATAATCCTCTAAATCTCATCCACTTGGTGGCCTGTAAATTCCATCGCCTTTAGCTTGAAGATCTTTCACATGACCAAGTGTGTTGATCATCCTTTCCCCTTGGAATGCTTGAATAACATCATAGACTCCTAATTGAATTGCTTTGGAAGATGGTGGTGTCATGCTTGTCAATTGTGAAATCCTAGAATGTTATGTGGTGCCTAATCTTATAAGGTAATTTGAGACTTTCTTGTAGTCAAAATTCACACCATTCCACTTATCTTTACACATTTTCCCATTGTGAAGAACTTTCAATTTTGTGATCTTTTGCAATTTATCAATTATTTTATCCCATTTTTTATGGCAAGTACCATATGAAAATGAGGATCAACCAATTCTTTAAAAGTTAATTGCTCCAGTTTTCTGCATTGGATTAATAAAAATCATATCTATGAATGTTTTTAGTTACCTTATTTTTGTTGAAAAGGTCAAGCTTTTCCCAGCATTGTGCTTGTTCTTAACATTGTAGTTTTTATTGGTGTTGTGCCCATTCTTATTGTTATGGCTATTCCACATGATATTGCAAGTGTTGTTTCCGATTGGGCTTCACGAGGTGGTATCCAAGCCGATCTTCCCTTCCATGTCCCCTACCTCTTTTTCTCCATGCACTCATGCAAATGTTTGTTGTTGTGATTGAAAATCAACATTGTCCATTTCCCAAAACATTGTGAAGGGCTTTGACAACACCAATCAATGCGCACATCAAAGAAGTTCATGTGTAGTAGAAAACCTTAAGGTAAGAAGTGAAAGAGATGTTAGATTGAAAAAAGAAAGTCATGGTAGAGAGAAGTTGACAATCATTAGTAGTGACGCGCTCCCAAGTTCCTTGTAGACCCACTTGAGGGTCCAAGTATGCGGCAATGCGGAAGGAGTTGGAACTTGGAGTCGCTCCCTAGCTCACAACACTTGGGGGGGGTAGAGGGGCGTGTTGGAGCTCCGGAATGGGACTAGGAAGAATTGACAAGCTTATTCACTCACACGGGCCTGCACACAACCCACACAAAGTGGTTAGTGCATAGTTAGAGCACCTTTGGTGCTAAGACGAGCCACGGGCAACACAGACACACAAGACTCACCACGGCCCAGACTTGGGGGAAGCCACCACCTTGCCCCTTATAGTATACTCTGCAGCTCGCGGCGGAGGTGGCATCCAAATGGCTATTTTCCCCGGGACTCCCGCGTGGGAGTCCCGAAATTGTCCCGGCTTGGAGTCCCGGGACTTTGGACGCCGATATTTCCCAACTGCAGAGTCCAATCGCGACGCGGTCTGAAGCAAAGTTGTAGCCCTCGTCGAGAGCTTTCCAACGCCATGTCGCACTTTCAAATCGGATGTCGGGAAGAGGTCGATTTCCGACTTTTAGTGGTCGGGAGTCAAACTGCCAGTTTGACTCCCGGCCCTTCCTTTGCCCATAACTTGCCTTTCAGATGTCCAAATGAGCAATGAGAGCCCATTTTAGACATCTACGTTTCAAGAGATTTCCAACGGTATAAAGAGTGCAACAAACCATTGAGATTTGACCCTTCAACGCGCCTTCTAAAGTTTTGGAAGTCCACCGGGACTCCCTCTCCCAAAATGGGAGTTGCCTTGGGAGTGTGAGTGCTCACTCCCTCACACTCCCTCGCACTTCCTTAGACTCCCGGGAGTATGTGATGACTCCCAGGCTTCCTCCTCTTGGCCCGCACCCTTCCAATGCCTTTGCCCTTGCTCCCGGGCTTCCTTCCTTTTGACTCCCGGGCTTCCTTCCTCTTGGCTCCCGCAACCTTGCAACCCCTTGCCTTGGTCGTGAGCCCACATTTCAATATCTTTCCAGTGATAACACTATTGTTAACTTGCCACATCATGATGCCACATCAGCTATTTATCACAAAGCCATGTTGTATATGAACAAAGATTGGAATTGATTAAGTTATCACTTGCATTATCACCAAGTGTGAATTGACCTTAAGTAGGCATAAGATCCTTACCTTAATTCTTAAGGAATATGCGTGAAGAACTGGTGTTGGGTGGGTATTAAAAATTGCATCAAACCTCACTCATTTTCAAAGTAATTATTAAGGATCATCATAATTGTGGTCTTCACCAAATAAAATAATTGATCTAGATATGTAACCATGGTTTTCATTTTTTGAAAAATCAAATAATTTCCTACAAAAGTTTCATTTTTTTATTGCTAATTTCTTTGATATTTTCAAAATAATCAAATTCATTGATTTTGAATATTTAAATTGGAATTAAAAATCATTTACAAATATTAGTATCAAACCTTTCCATCCTATGCTTTATGATTTGCACATATTTAGGTTCATTGGTTGGTTACCTTGAGGCTTGTGCTTTACCAAAAGTAAAACCTTGAGGTGGGGGACGTTCCCAAAATGCAAGGTTGGGCTCTGTTATGGGCTCATCCAAAACCTTATTTTGCAAATGCCCCTACACTAATGCTTTACCTTTTACATCAAAATGAGGTGTCAATTGATGTTAAAAGTGCTTAAATCTATGATTGTTTGGCTTGAGGGATGGTTTTCTTTAGGTCAAAATGCTTGTGGCATGCATTCATACTGTTCAAAGTGAAGATTGACTAACACTTTTTCTAAAGTATGTTTTGTCCTTCTCTAGGAAGACCTAATTGAAATTTATACATGAAGGTAATAGATTTTATAGATCAAATGTATAACCCATACTTGTATAAAATTTATATAATTATAAATCCTTATATAAATCTATACCTATATTTAGATAGGTGGGTAGGTTGGTTATTGCTAAGTCATAATTAGGTAGGTAGGTTGTAGGAAGGTAAATTAAAAATCTCAAATAATTTGAACTAATAGTCAACTTGGCCATGTTGAAATCAACTTGTTTAGTATGATTACTTGGTCAAATGGGTTGCTAGACATCACCATTTCATTTTTTTGAACAATTTTTATAGTCAAATAAATTGTGTTTTCTTGTAATGTTTCAATTATTTCAAAAAATTTAAGAATATCATTCTTGTGTTTAACACAATAAGTTACATGAAAACTATTATGGTTATCTTTCAACAAAACTATGTAAAAGGAACCTTCAATTGATGCCATAGACATTGGACCACATAAATTTATGTGGTGCAACTTTTTTAATTTCTTGGCTTTTTTTTTCTTTTTATATTCACAAGAATTGGTTGCTTATAGATTTTGCTAGATTTTTCCTCACCATTTTTATCATATTTGTGCTAATACATGCCCCAAACAATCATGTAACCTATTTATCTTTTTATCTAATAAACATGGCTTTGTGCTAAATGTTTTCCACCAACCTATACTAAAATGTATATTATCTTTACAGTCTACTTGTTAAGTTGATAAAGCTTAGTAATAGAAGCCAACAAAAAAATTATACATTCAATGTTTTTACTTGAATGATAAAAAAAAGATATAATTTTTATATTATTGTGCATTAATTTTCAAATTCCAATCATAAAAATAGGTTTAAAGTAAATTTTATGAATGCAAGTAACTTTTAAAGTCTACTTTTTGTAGTGTAACATTTGTTTGAAATATGTGTCAAACTATAATGTCTCATTTTAAAACTTAGGTCGTCAACTTTTTTGTATACTTTATTATATTTTCACCTTACAAAATGAACCAAATTCGTCCATCTTGATGTTTATGAATTAAACACAATAACTTTGGCATGCATTGTATAAAGTTACCCTATTTTGTACCCCCTTCCATTTTGATGTATTTTCCTTTTTCAATGAACCTTTGTTTCATATTTTCACAACCATTTTTATATATTGTTGAAATACCTTTGCCATCCAATCGTCCAACAAATAAGTGGGTTGTAGCTCAACCTTGGGATTACAACCTATTTTGAAAGATGTTTAGATGCCATTTACCATTGATTAGACAAAAAAGGTTTATGTTAAACTAACAACCATATGCCATTTGGTTTGGTTGTTTGCCACAAATATTTTCCACTAGCCTTTCCTCATAGGTGTTAAAGAATGAAACCAACGTTTTTCATCATTCATGTGTTGTGTGGTTGTTGAATTTGAATACCACTCATTTTGTCTTGAATGTAAAAAAAAACACATTTGGGAATTACTCCACTTTCAATGGTTGCAAATTGTCATGGATTCATCAACCGTGGACAAAAATATCATTCATTGTACATAGTCACTCTTTAATAGAAGACTTATTGAGGTTTTTTATCTATGACCTTTGAAATAACCTATCTATTGTCATGAAAACATTGCTTGTAATAGTAGGTTGGCTAGTAGAATTATTTGTAAAATTTGCTTGATTCTAAAAATCATTATGGGTGGAAGCATGGTAAATAGACACAAAAGCGAATGTCTTCACTTTTATCATTTATGATGTATCATGAATATATTTTAAAATATTCATCAAAATGGGTGGAAATACAATTAAAAAAATTTATGATACTTTTCTTTCAAGAAATAATGAACCTAAAGTAAATCAAAAGTATATTAGAATATGAAATTTAAGCTTGTGTTTTTAAACATTTTAACACAAATTATTGAATTGAATATGTATGTAGTAAGCTAGGATATAACTTACATCATTGCATTCTTGAGGGCACCATAAAAAAAATAAAATTCTATTTGTTAAAACCTACTTCACATGTGATTCACAAAATTGTTTTACATGTTTGATAGCAAAATGAAAAAAAGAATGCTAATAAATGATGAGATGAAACCACTCTCATGCATTTGGCATTGATAATACTAATTCCCATATAGATATTACACATTCTCCTTTGCACTTTGTTCATGGATCATAATTAGAGTTGACCACATTTTGTTGTGCAATGACACAATTCACAAGTTGAAGCTTATGAACTCTATCAACGACTTGTAAGGGCCAAAGGTATAATATCTTATCTTTCTTCTTTCAAGCAACTTCGTTAGTAGCAACACTCTTCAAATCACTTCAATCCACAACTTTGGTTGTTGAAATGATACCTATTACATCTCAAACTTCAAATCTCTCAAATGAATTTTTGTGCCCTTGCTTTTTCTTTGATCTTTGCCATCTTGTATGACCTATTTCAAGAAACTATGAAACATTCACTATGTTGGAGAAAACTATCTCCATGCATATATAACCTAAATCACTTAAACAAAAGACATTCACGTCATGTGCACTATAATCCATACCTCCTAACATATAAGCATACTTCAATTAATATAGAAGAGAAATGAGATGTTCCTTGAAAGACAGAAAAATAGACACACATTGACTGTAGTAAGAAAGAAAAAGGTGACTATCTATAGGTAGGAATCCTAATTTGAAATATGATCAAGAATAAAAAAAAGCCTATTCATATGATGTTAGTATGATGTTGATGATTGTTAAACTTCAATAATCCATGAAAACAAAGAATAAAGAGCACATGGGGACCAAAGAAAAACATGAAACCCTAAATATCTACTAGGGACAAATGTGAAATTTGGATATACAAATTCAAGTCAGTCATTCATTGCACTTGGCTCAGATCAGTGTCCATTCTTTGGACAACTTCTAACCAGTGTGGGGGCATTTATTAGAAATTGCACCAAACCCCCCATCAGGTATCACAATGGTTCTTAGGTTGATAATCATAGTTCTCAAAAATCAAATACCCATTTCTGACATATAATCATAGTCGTCAAAATATAAATATATCCTATTCTACTATGAAACTGTGGTTCTCAATGTTTTTGAAATATTCAAATAACTGCCCAGAAAATTATTGTCAGTTCTTTCATGATACCCGATGGTTCTTTGAAGGTTTTTGAAACAACCAGAACTGGCATTATTTAAAAAATCAAAGACCAAGCCTAGATTGCTTCTAAGTTCAACCCATCTATCAAATTTTTCATCAAATTATTTGTTCCCATTGAGCATCCCAAAGTTTGGATCCCAAATCGATGACATTGTTATAGCTCGTGTGCTCTATATCATCCAAAGAGATGACAAACATCTAAGGTCTATCCAGAGAACCATTTTGATCATTTATCAACATTCATTTTTTGTGTCCACTAACATGTTCCATTAGCCAATTGTCATGCACAAAAGGATGTCACACATCCCATGGTTCTTATAATGAATCAATGGGATTTCAATTTTGCCAAAACCATAGTTAGGTGTTCCATATTGAATGGTTTGGCCTTAGATGAGGTTCCCTTTGTAATGAGGTTCCCTCCTTTTCATTTGTAATGTAAACCAATTCAGGATGTTGTTTACCCGGATATGCCCGCAAGTGAATACCAGGGTAAATAAAATGAATCCAACCATGATGGCTAGATGTGAAACAAATGGTATAACTTTCTACCTTTACCATGTGAGTGGGGTGAATTTCAACCATTTTAAATTTACCCTTCCCTGGATGGGTAAATTGGTCAACCCTATATGACCTTCCCTTGCAATGTTATTTCAGGAATTTGGTTTGTAGCCAAAAAAAAACAATTTGGCCCTAAGGTCAGAACGAAAAAGGCAAAACAAAATGAAAATGAGTATAAGTCATTGTACAATTTTGTAGTTAGTGAGGATTTTGGAGTCAGAGAAATGAGTCCATGTGCAATGTTTGTTGTTAAAGAAAGTTTTCCTTGTGCAAGGGCTTTCAAATTCTGTGATGTTCATCTCACAGAGGGAGAAAATTTTGAATAAGTCAAAACTCAGCAAACAAATAAATAATTTCCAACATACACCAAAATTTTCATCCTATGCCATGTTCCATTTTTCATCATGGAAATGGATGAAAAAATAGGATGTAGAGCAAGATGTTAACTCATCTATGATATAATAATGTTGGCACAAAATAGGCGATAGGAATGTTAGTCATGAACTGTAGACTTACCAACAGTTTTATGACACAAACTGACTCTCCCTTATGGTGCATTCACACTTGATGTTAAGTCAGTGTTAAATGAAAATCTAGGTGGCATCCTAGGTGGCACCCAATGTTAAATGGGTGATAACTTAATTTTAAGTGAATGTTAACATTAAATGATTATGGTAAGTAGGTGTAAGTCTTAAAATTAGCATGGTATTAGGGGATGTCCCTAACACCAGGTGTGAATGCACCTCCTTTATATGATAATTGCTTCCAGATTGTCATCCTGGCTCACTGGATTTTTTTGGGGTAAGATACCTACTTCACTGGACAATTGTACAAGGAGAACCAATGGCTTTTGTAAGGAAAACAACACACAAAATGGTAAATGTAATGCTAGTTGTGTGATTTGGCCTTGTGTGAACCAGCACCCACACTTGTACCTTTGAAGGATGGACAACATTGCTAGATGAAGGAATTGAGGTGTAGAGTAGGGTAGCTAACCTAGACTACTTAGGTAGTTAGCAACTATCCTAGGTTACTTGATATCCTAGCCAAGTTAGGTAGGTAGGTAGCTTCTAGGAACCTTTGCAATGGGTCTTTTCACACCTGCCATTGCTCAAGCTCACCATCTTTCACTCAAGCTTGCCATTGCCCATTTGTTTCAAGGCAACTGTGTTTTTTCTTTGATTTTGAAAATAAGCATAATCTTATTATAGAACTAATTAAAGTCTCATTTTTTACCCAACAACCAATATATGAAATATTATATTTTTATTCACATAATTTTTTAATACAAAAAAGAGTGAGCCCCCCAAAATTATTTTTTCTTTCCTCCAGCTACTATTTCTTCCCTTGGTAATTGTAGATTACAATGTGCCTAAATGTATCTCATAGGGTCATTTTTGCAGTATTTCAAATGATTTAAATTGTCCGCAACATTATTCAATTTGAAATATTTTAAAAAGGTATCCATTTTTATGAAATGCATTAGTATTCCATAGACCCTCATTGAATCACAATAAAATTGTTTCTATAAACCAAATGAAGAATTTTTAAAATTTCAGACATTGAATGTCACAATCCATATAAATTTCATAAATGGATTCATAATTGTCATTGGTGTAAATTTCTATTTTTGGATTACTTCTTCAAAATTCATATGGATGATTGCTTAATTAAAATTATGATTTAAGGTGTCATTGTTAAAGTACCAAAAGTGGTACGAACTTAAAACCCTAGAATTACTTGATTTAAAAAGTCCTTTTGGACTAGAATAAATCTTAACAATTTTTGCAACGTTATTTCACATTGTGAACTACATAATGTAAGAAAATTTAATTTAATTTAATTTTTTTGCTTGAAAAGAATAGATTTAGGTTCCTCAAATGTGATGGTAAGGTGTGATAGTAGTGAGACAAAAAATTAATGTTAAAATCTGGTCATAATGGACTCTTCTTGTGCCAGAAGTGGGCTAATGTAGTTTACAATTACCCTCCCAACTTTTGTTGTTTATGACAAAATTAAACCTTTCATTAAAGATTTTTTCACATGGAAAAAAATATTTATGCTTTTGGAAATCATTTATTGTTGTGTAGCTATGTTTGCCATCATGTGGTCAATGAAGCACCTAAAAAAAACATTTGCACTGCCAGCAAAACACCAAAACATGGAATTCAATGAAGCTTGACATGTTTTGCTAGTGCTACCTTGTGGTAGTAAGCTACCTTTATTTCATTCATTATGTGGAACTTGCTCTTACCATTATCACAAATGGACCCACAACTTTATTGAGGAGACGGCTACTTTGTTTTGAACATTTATACAAGATACAAGTTCAAGCTAATGAAGTGCAAATTTCCCTACCTTGGACTCAATGATGACAAGGAAAAGGTGAAGTTGCAAATGAAGCTTTGAAGGATGATGCATTTAGTTTGTAGTTTTTGACCAGTGCTCTTTCCTCTCTACAAATTGAGTTTGATTTGTTATCCTTACTGTATGTTCCATTATCATCATGTATATTCATTTGCTTTTCTAGCCTTTTTAGTTAGAGACTTGAATTTTTGAAAGTTTTTAGACAAAGGTGATGTGCAAATGGTTGTTATGCTTATTGGGAAGAGTAAATTATTTGTAAACTTAAGTTTATAAGAACATTTGCTCTTGATGAAACACTTGTGATGAGAGCAAGCTAAGGATTTTAATTAAGCATTTTTGTTCGCATCTCTTCTCAATGGTAAGACTTACGGGCTCTTCAAATACTTTGTCTTTGATTGAACCAAATTTTATTTCAATAGAACATGATTACTTTTTCTATTTGTGCCCATGATTTTTCTCCACTTTCCTCCTTGGGGTTTTGTATTCTTAAGTTCCAAATGATTATTTTGGCCTCCTATGGGGGTATCCTATGTTGAGTTGCATGTTTACCTTCTAGCATGGAGGTTTTGCAAAATATGGAAAAATAGACCTTAACATTGGGCTCACTATTTTGCATAGAAGTTATGGGCATTTGATCACTTGTTTTTGCTTCATCATTAGTGAGCTAGATGGTTCTTCTACCCACCTCCACTGTTCACAATTCCTTTAACATGATACAAAGTTTTTGATATTCCATTGATGACCTCAAGAAAATAGGATTGTCAATTTGAATTTTTATTACGATGATGGTTAAGAGCTCTTGAGTTTTTGTCTCTTGTTATCCATCAGGTTGTAAATGCTTTTTCTTGTACCTATAGGAAATATAATGATCATTCAAAAGCCCAAAATTGCAAGTTCTCCCATGAAGTATAACTTGTTTGCACCAAAGAAACTTTGAAATCGTGTGTTGATTGAATTAATGTTCATATGAGATATTTGTTTGAATGTTCCTTCTATCTCCTACTATTGTGGCAACCAAAGAACCCAAATGGAGGAATAAAAATAACTTAAAAAGTAGGTATCCTTCAGCATTTTGATGTGCTTAGGTGGATTTTTTGATGTTTAAGCTAAATCTGACATATATATTTATCATCAAAGCATCATTGGTTGTTTAAGCATACTTAACACATATACCTAACATCATTTCCATGAGTGGCAAATTGGGCAAACTTAAGTGATGTTGGACATGATTTTTTTTATACCTAATGCATGAACCTAACTTGAGGTGTAACTCAAAAACAACCTTTATCTCTGTTTTGTGGAATTTAAGGGTCGCCTTGTGATTGCATATATATAACTTGAAAAAACATGAAAGTTATTTTAAATAAAATTTATTTAATTAAAAGTCTTGTGACTCACATAAGCTATGCACCAACAAATTCAGATGATCTCATATTAGCATTAGTTTTCTTTTGTCTCTTATGCCTTTATGTGTTAGTGAACACATCAACAATACCTATTTTCAATTTAAATAATATATGGATTCAGAAGACAACTAGTAGTTGAAATTGCCTATGTGCAGGCTCAAAAATAGGCAAAAACAAACATAAGAATGTAGCATGGGGAGGCACATAGGGAGAGAGGGGTGGATGACTTTTAATGCATCATCCACTCCAATTGTTTTACTGCTGGTGTGTTTGCTGGTTCACCCTGCTCATGTGATTTATAAGTGTGTTTTGGTTCATGATTCAACGCTGAGTTTTGAGAACAGGCATAGGCAAATTTGAGACTTATGAAAATTTCAGTTTATTTCAAACTTACCGAAATTTTTGAATTCTCAAACTAGGGCTACCAAACCCGCTTTCTTTCAAGGATTTCTTTTTGTTTGTGAGGGCGATTTTTTCTTTTCCCACAAAAATGGCAAAGTTTTGCTCATTTTACAAATTAAAAAAAAATTCCAAGTTTATATCCCAATTATTTGCTTCATAACCAAAATTTGCCCCCCCTCTCTCTCTCTCTCTCTCTCACACACACACACACACACACTCAATAGTAGTGGGGGTATTATAGTGATTGGACATCATGTGCATAATTGATATTTGCTCATTTTATCCCAACAATTGCTTAGAGACTGCAAAAACCATGTTTAAAACAATTCGTGAAGTTGTTCTATCAAAAAATCCCAATTTCTTAATTTTACTAACAAAGGTAAATGTAGAGTGGCGAATTATATGGAGCCTAGCATATCAATGTGTGATCATGATACATGGGACAAATGATGAAGTTTAGTCAAATGATGATGAAATTTGGTCAAATGATGAGGGCTTGAACTAACGTACATCCTTGACTTCTCCTTTGGGCATGGATAAGGATATTTATGACATTTTGTCATATTGATCATGAATTCATTTCCCTTGCGTATTTAGGAAAGAAAGTTGTTTGTTTGTTTTGTTATGACAAAACCATGGTGCCCTTGCCATGCACTTGGTACCATTTGGAAAACCCTAGATGGACAGGGGGGCACCCAAGTTGTTTCTAATGTTTAGACCTACCCAACAGTTGTTGATTTATTGAATAGTTTTATGAAAGAAAATTTAAAAAAAATTGAAACTGCAATTTTTAGGAAATTGTTGCATACTATTGTTGCAAACTCTTGAAAAGCCCTTGATTAATGGGGTTTCTTGAAGGTACATTTTGTAATTTTTAGACTTAAGGTGTGAGAAATATTAGGTTTTGAGTCATTTTTTGTCACTTCAAATTTGACTAAATTGCAAAAAACAGTTTTGAAAGGAGAATTAGTTGAGTAATGAGTTCGCACTTGGGCCAACAACACAAGCCACCCTAGTGAAATTGGCTCCCTACAACGGAGGGAGATTATCAAACAAACTCATCCATGCAAACACACAAAATCCCAAAGCTTTTTGGTAACCTAACAATTGTGGCATTTGGAAAGCCCGAGAACAATGATGACCATTCACTCAAGGGTTCTCAAATTATATGTTAATATATAATTTAGTGCTTTCAAACATGAAGGCAATGGACTAATGGTTGGTAATAGAAGTCATTGAAAATGTGGGTGATCAATTGAAATCATGACTTCAAAATCTTCATAGAAGGGAGTAGAAGCCTTGTATGAGGTCTTTGGAAGCTTATTATGTGATTTCCAAATCATATTACACACATCATGCGCTGGTTTCCAGTAAATCGGCCTTGAAGTTCTATATCCCATCCTCACAATTAGAACATGGGTATCTATCAGTGATGGGAGGGTACCTGGTTTGTGGGGTTAGGACCAGCGGTTCCAGTTGTGGTTACTAATACCTCTCGAATCAGTTCTAAAATCGGTATCGGAAATCAGGACATTTTAAGACCAGAACTGGGGCCTATTTGGATGTTAGCCCCAGTTAACCATCTGTTCTGGTCTGAGTTACTTGAGACTGGGCCTGATTTTCATAACCCGAACTGGAACCAGAACCTAATTTCTTCTTTTAAAGAACCGGACCCGGATTCCACTTATGTGAGACCAGAACCATTATCATTCATTAATTAGAACCGGAACCGGAGGTTGTGCATAAAAGTAGAGAACCGCCCAACACTGCTATGTAGCACCTACAGCTCATAAAAAGGCCACAGCCAAACGCTGTACCTGAAACTGGTGTTTTATTACTGGAGGTCAGTCCGACACAATGACAACCTGCGGATGAAATACTGAAATTTGATACTAGCATCCGAAGGCCAGTGGTGGGCCAGGAGTTTATTAATAACCTACCTCTCCAAGTGTCCAGAACTCCGAGTGTTGTTTTGGTCAATTTTTGCAATGTAGCCAAAGTGTGGTGGCCATCCACAGGAAGATTAAGCCAAATTTGGCTACAAACAAGATATGAAAATAACAACATAAATCACCCCCCTATATTTTTGGCTAACAACGTGAACCATGTATAAAGATTAGAGATAATTCTTCTTCTTTTAAGAAAATTTCTAACTATTGCAAAATCCCCAAATTAACTTAATTAGTAGGTACTGTGTTCTCAATAGTAGATCACTATTGAACAAAGGTTGAAGGTTACAACTTATAACTTGTGACCTGATAGCCAATCAGAGTGTCAAGCTTGTCATTATGGTCAGTTATGTAACTGTAAACAAACATTGAATGAAGCAGCAGATTTGTTAAGAAGCAAAAATATTGTAACATTCCTGGTTTGTATTCTTCTAGGGAGTTTTTTTTTTTAAATTAAAAAAATTAAATTAAATGGTGGTAAGTACACTATTATTAGCATCACAGTAGTAGAAGTTGGATTTTGTAAGGTAGAATTTGGATGCTGCAAAATTGCATGAGCAGAACTGTCATAACAGAGAAGAGTCAGTCTGACAAAGAGTACAGCTACTGTGTGCAGAAGAGAGAGAGAGAGAGAGAGAGAGAGAGCTACTTTCAAACAGCGTTTTTGTTTTTTGGGCGCCAATTTTACACCAGCAGGCGAATTTGTTGTTTTCTAAAGAGCCCAAAAATTATTAGTGTTGTTTTCTGGGGTTTATGATCACAAAATTTGGAATTCGTTTTGCCAGATTCAACAATAGGTTCAGATTGGTAGCCAACAAAATAAAAGGATTCTTACTTAAATGGTTCACTTTCGTAGTAAAGCACCAGGCATAAAATTCTAGTGTAAATATTTGCAGGTCATGAGGCATTTTGGAAAACACAAGAGCAGCCATTCTGTTTTTTGAAATGTCTTTGCATCATTTATTTTTTCCTTGTGATACCAGATGAGTACCCCGGGAAATAAATTTTTCTTGTTTTTTTTGCTGCAGCACTTTACATTATTGGGTGGGTAACCCTCTTAGAAGGGGGCAGGGCATTGCCAAAACGAGCACTCCCTCGTGGGTGCTTATTTTTGGAAACGCCTCATTCCTTGGGTTTCGTTACCCTACTACCATACACATATTTGTATCACCAAATTTGGCTAAATCCTCTTACCAAAAAACCCCCACCAAAAAAAACACTGGTTTCGAGACCCCCCCCCCGGCTTTCTTTCTTTGTGTCCGCGCACTTCACGTGTCTGTCTGTGTTTGTCTGTCTGCCTGCTGCACTGCTTCTTTGCTGTTGCTCCCTACTGCTCACCCACTTCGTCCTGCGCACGTTCATCAGAAAGAAAGAACGCACAGAGGAGGAGGAAGGACTCCGGCAACTCCAGAATGTGACAACCATACCAAGGCATCCAACCGAAAACAAAAAACCCGAAAAAAAAACCAAGAAAGTTAAAAAAGACACCCACCGCCACCAACAACAACAACGATTACTTCCCAATTCTCTACACTAGTTTTGATCACGTTCTAAACAATGCATGAACCTCTGCGGGACAACTTTCCACTCTCATGTTGACGTTGTAGCAGCAGAGAGGAAGTTGCTTGCGCCTCGGTCGTCTTCCGTTTTTCAACAGTTTTTCTCATAACAATTTTGTTTTCTGTCTGTTGTTGTAGAGGCAGATATGCAGATTGCAACTTGGGGATGTGGTGTCTAATTTCTTGTCCTAATCATTTCTCTCTCTCTTTCTCTCCCCTTGTAGCTAGCTGATCACAACTGCGAGCGAGAGAGACACACTGTGCTCTGGGTCTGCAGCAGCTGCTATTGTAGAAGAGTTGATATCATGGAGTGTATATATCTCTGTTGTGAACTGCAGATTGAGTATTGGTATTGAGTATTCACTAGAGTTTGCTTGAGCTCCATATCAAGAGAGAGTTATGAATTTAGACGTGCACATTGATCTGTATGAAGAAAGTACTTGGGATGTTGGAGCTTGATCAGTTCAAGAGAGAGTTCATCAGCAACTGATGATGAGATGACAGCAAAGTTGCTGCGCCGTAGTTCTACTTCAGATATACCGCCCCGGCGGGGGTGTTCGATACTCCAGGTCGGAGCTTAGTTGTCCAGAGCGCCGTCGTCGAAAACCATCAGCATCATGGGTGCGAAGGTGTCTGGATTGATGCAGATGAGGAGTTCCTCGACGTTGTTGTTTGTAATGCTGCTGCTGGTGATTTCGACTTGTAGTTTGTGCAGCGGTGTGCGCGACATTACTAGACCTGAAGATTCAGCTGCAGCAGCGAGTGTTCAAAGCTCTTTTGGTTCAACTGCACGCCATAGTACCACTGCAGCATTTGCCAAGACTGAACTGAAGCACGGCATTGAGACCACGGCGATGAAGGTACAAGCTGCTGGGGGCACTACTAGACTCGATGAAGCTGCAGCTGCCCATCATTTTCAACCAAACTCCGGCTTCTATAATGCGGGGACCAAGATTGGGGGCAATTTCATTTCAGTTGCGCAGACTGGCAATGCCAACTTCAACAGCATTCAAGCAGCTGTGGATTCCGTCCCTGAGAACAACGCGCAGTGGGTTGAAATCAGCATTGCAGCTGGGGTTTATCAGTAAGACTTTCTTCCTCCTCCATGATTATGGTGGGTACCCAGGCTTTCTTCACGTCACAGTTCTGCATGATGTCTGCTCTCAGGAGTCTCCAGGAAATCCCATAGCGATTTTGGGTTTCATCTTTTCAAGGTCTAGAGAATGTAACATACTAGTGGGTGTCAAATCTGGGCTTATCTCAACAGAGATTAGCGCTAATGAGAAAAGTGGAAATCAGCTCTGATTGCAAGGTGTACATGTGGTTGGCTTGGAGTGTTTGCTGATGAGACTAGTGCTGATCCAGAAACCAACCTTTTGAATCAGCACTGATTTCTTGAAGCGTCTCCTTGCACCTTTACCTTGCATTTTGCCTGGTTTCTCAACTTTCATATGACTTTTCACAACTTTTGACATAAACAATAAGGTCATTTTTTGGATCAGCACTGATTTCTTGGAGTGTCTCCTTGCACTTTACCCCACATTTTTGCCTGGTTTCTCAATTTTCACATGACTTTCCACAACTTTTGGCATAAGCAGTAAGATAAGGGGTTGATGTGTAGAGGGGGCATCAAAGTTACATGAAGGATGATCTCCTCTCATTGGTTCCTTTCAAATTAGTGTTCATCATATTAAGCGATGATGATTCCAAAGATATAAGCAAAGGTTTGAATCCAGCCACAATGTGAGCCAAGTACTGGATTGAACTGCAGTCATACACACAAGGGTGTCAGAGCCTTTGGAAGTCTAGGGAAGTAAATGCTGTGCAACCAAAATATAGCATTCACTCAAGAGCTCACTCACCAGCAATCAGCTTGTCTGAAAAACCTAGGTTTTTTGTAGACTCATCTTCTGTTTTACCTCTTATGCTGTGGCTTGATGGGGAGAGCTCTTGCATTGCCCATGTCTGCAGGGAGAAAGTGACGGTTCCTTCCAATAAGCCATACATTATTTTTCAGGGAGCAGGGATGACTTCCACCATCATCTCAGATTCGGAGACAGCCAGTTCAGTTGGAACTGCAGATAGTGCAACAGTGACAATCTGGGCAACTAATTTTGTAGCAAAAGGCATGGGCTTCGAGGTGAAGAAACAAAACAAATCCTTACAGTATCATCATGTCAATCTGTGTTCATTCCTCTTCAAGCTGCAGCACTACATGATATGCATACTATTCACACAATGCTGGTCTTGAGTTCCTGGCTTCTTCCATTGAGAATTCCTAGCCAATGCCACTAGCTAGCTGGTTGTAATGAAAGCTCATGGAACTGATAAGAATGTGAGTTTTATTAGCTAAAGAATGCTCCTAAAGGGCAATATGGAGAAGATGACAAATTGTCAAGGCCATAGTTTTATACTAGAGAGCTCTTTCTGTTCTTATATATTTATACTTTTCTGTTCTGCTTCTGAAGATGGTGGTTTAACTGGGTCTGGCATCCTGACAGAATGCAGCTCCTCCAGCACAGCCTGGCGCAGTGAATGGGCAGGCGGTTGCAGTCCTGGTGGCAAATGACATGGCTGCTTTCTATGCATGTGGATTTTATGGTGGACAGGACACATTGTTTGACTTTCAAGGACGCCATTACTACAAGGATTGCTATATTGAAGGAACTGTCGATTTTATCTTTGGTGATGGCCAGTCACAGTTCATAGTATGTGATCTGCAAACTGTAGAAATTATGATGTCACAAGACTGTGCACATTCTTATGCTATAACTATTGAATGGGAAACTGATGATGGTTAGACACCGTATGCCTGAGAGGGTAAATTTGTTTGAGATCTGCAAATGCTAATTATTTCATCTGTGGATTTTGCAGAATTGCCAGCTAAATGTCAAAGCGCAACCAGAGGCATATGTATCAGGGTCTATTGCAGCTCAAAGGCGGTCATCTCTAGATGAGAATACAGGATTTATTTTCATCAACTGTGCTATCAGTGGGACAGGGGAAGTGTACTTGGGGCGTGCCTGGGGGCCATATTCTCGAACCATCTACATGTACACCTACATGAGTGACATCATCGTTCCAGCAGGATGGCAGGATTGGAACGATCCTAGTAGAGATGGGTAAGCTTCTGAAGCATTAATCCAGTAAGCCTAATTCTCTCTCTTGGTGGTTGATTCACTTGGAATTTGTGGGTTTAGGGTTTAGGATGCAATTCAATTTACAGTAGATAGAGCTTAATATACTGGGTTCAGAGAACTGAAAGCCTGTGTGCTCTGTACAAACACAGGACTGTAAACTATGGACAATGCCAGTGCACTGGACCTGGCGCTGTTGAAACAAATCGTGTTCCATGGTCACATGAGTTCAGTGCTGCTGACGTTGCTCCCTTTGCTGACCTCAGCTGGATTAATGGACAAGCATGGCTCCTATCCACTTGATCAAACCCAGGAATGGAAATTGTCTTGTAAGCTCTCCCGGAAGCTCACTGAAGTCCTTGACAAATCTCAGATTCTGCAAGACTCCAGGGGCTTATGGAGCCTACAAATTCTCAGACATTTTAATTGGACCATTAGTAACTGCATACTTTGTGTTAGGGTTGTAGCTGTAATGCATGAAAGAGTTATGGACCCTTTGCTCTGGTTCTAGAACTGCTTATTGGCTTTCTTGAAGGACAATCCAAGCTTGAGCAGGTATAAATTTATTCATGTAACCTAGAAAGGCTGAGTTCTGCACTGATTCTTTGCCACCTTTATATTGGGCATCTCTCATCTGTCAATTCATGTTGCCCTCTGCATGTTCCTATAAGTGAACTGTGATAGTTTGAATTTGTGAACTGTGACTACATTTTCAAACTTTAGCAATTGACATGTTTTGGAGTTGCCTGCTTTAACAATTTCACATTGATTTGCTGTTAAGGTGAGAACAGATATGGTTGCCCAGAAAGACGGGTTGTCCCTGTCAATGTTCAGAGCAAGTACATGTGCCATTACCAACCCCAAGCCAAATTACAAATACTATCAAGGAGTAAACCAAACACAAGAATATATATGCACTATGTGATTGTGAACACCTACCCAGATGACAATTTTCCGCAGTGCAAGGTGATACTATTTGAAAAGCGTCAAAGCAGTTTTATGGGATTATGTGAAACAGCACACACCAGTGCACCATCTGTTGGAAACCCCTTGTATGACTCAGTTATGGATGAGCAACAATTGAGTACCTATCCTGTAAACCCTCAGACTTCCACCTCACTCTACTACCTATGCAACAACCAGTGCTGGGTGGTTCTTCGTTTGTATGGAAATGCAAAACATCTGTTTTCATTATGTCCTTCCAAACCTGTAGCAGTTGTTAAACAGAGGTTGTTTTGCACTTTGTTGCTCACACATGTTCTTGAATAGTATATTGTCCTCCCAAACCTGTACAGCTAACAACTAAGAGTTACTACTATTTCAGCCCAGACCTGGATGTCCAATGGCCCTGACCTTCCTTAAGCTCCCAGACATCACAACATATGTAGTTACACAATTTTTTCATTTCTTTTGCAAATTTCTGTGTCAAACTCCATCTGCTGTTTTCTGGGAACAAGGGATTCAACTCAAAATTTCAATTTTTTGAGGGGAATTTCTTCCACTCAGAGATTCGAATGCCAAAGTTTAAATGTATTTTTTTCTTTGAGGACATACCTTATTAAAGCTCACAGCTGACACTGTTACTCACAGTTAGAGCTGACAGGCTATCCAATCTCCTCAACAATGAAATGAAACTAACCATTAACACCCAATAACAAATGAAGTGCAGATAATAATGTCTCAAAGTCTGAACTTCACATATTTCACTCATGGGTACCAGATCACAACAGCCATATTATGGGATTGTGCATTTACAGATGGTGGAGGAAGTGGTGGGATTCAGGCTGCCAATGCAGACCAAACTTCAGAAGATATTCTTCAGCTTTGTACATAGATATGACCTAATGCAACTCAGGGCCCCTTTAACTAGAGGGAGGCCCCCTGACCATGAAATTTCTGAGAGCCCTTGAAACTCAACCAAAGGCCATCCCATGGAAATACAATAATCTTTTTTGTGAGCTTGGGCTACAAAGCTTAGTGTAATCATGCGTCATTTACACATGCCAATAGCACTGCTGGTAGTGGCTGCAATAACTATCACAATTCACACTTATGCACATGGAGTCTATAAGTAGCATACGTGGCACTTCTATTTATTTGGTTATCAACAATGGGAAGGTTGTGGTAAGTTATTTCAATGACATGGTCTTTCCATCATTGCTACCCAAAAAAAAACAAAAAAAAAACACATAAACTTGTTAGCAATGAGCACATCTCATGGTTTCTATATGGAATGCATCAATGTTCGGAGTTGAAGGCAAAAGTGGAAGATCATCAAGAGTTCGAAACCAAATACCACAATAGAGGCACACAAATTGGGTACACTAAGAAGTTCTTACACTCATAAAATGCAAGCATCATGAGCATGCTGCCCAAAAGGAGTTTGTGGATCCTAAAACGCACATGGTGGCTATTGTATAGCAATGGAACAAAGATGCAAAAAAAATGGAGAAGGTCATTCACTCCAAGGTACTAAGAAATGGGAAAATATGCAAGGATGAATGGAATGAAATGAATTGTAATTACAAGAAACTCTTGGATTACCACAAGGGGATTGGGCATCACAAATCATTTTTGGAATTAACCATGGAGGAGCACGACTGGTACCATTTACTTCACCAATTCAATAAAGAGAACTATGAAACAATAGATGCATTTCAAGGGGAGTGAGTCATAAATTACCAATTCATGTGAAGGACTTAGAAGATGAAGGTGATGTTAATTACATTGCACCAATATTGGAATTTGACATACAAAAATATCAATATTCTAGAAAGATGTCATTGTTCATGCAAGATCTCCTAGGTGATGAACAAATTTACACAATAACATGATGCAACACAATAGGCAATGGCTAATTTTGTGAACCTAGATGAGTTTAGTGGCAATCCTCAACATGTCCTTTCAATTTTGTAAACCTTTTTGACACTCCAATTGCATGTGTTGTTCTTACACCACCCCTAACAATATTAATTACATTTGCAAACACACCTAGAAGCACACTTGGAAGCATAGGCATTAAATGTAGGCACACAAATGCATTTTCATATGTGATTAAAACTACAAATAAAAACATTAAACAAATCATTGAAGCCATGGACCAAATAAACCTTACATAGTTGCAAATGAAAAATGTTGCATTGAGGTTCACATGGAAGTATTGCAAGGAAAGAGACAAAAACATATTCAAGGCAAACAACTAGTAATAATTATTTCCAATCTAAGCACAAGAATGTGCCATGCTTTCATGCTTTCATCTATGATAGGATTCAAATGCGATCATTAGTTATTGATTTTCATTCAAATTCCTCACAATGTGATAATGTAAAGGTTGTTACAATAACAAAATTTATACCAAATTCATCTTGAAGATAAATCATTCAAACTCTCAAAATGTTAAACAACTTGAGGATATATTCAAACTTTTCATATGCTAAACTTAATTTGAAGATAAATTCAACAAATGTAGAGGCTACTACAACAAAATTGACCATAGTTAAAATAGTTGATGATAATCCTATGACAATGAAAATATTTGCTATTTTATGCAAATTCATGTTTAGATTTCAAATTTTCAATGCATTCTTCATCAATGCACAATCATTTTAAATGTCAAATGTTCTTTTCAACAATGAAAAGTCCTGTTGAAATTTTTTAGTATCCTCTTCTTATATTAGCAAGGAGCGCAAATAAGATAAAAGGAAGCCCGATCACCTCTTTGGTGATTAGTTATTCTTGAAATATTCTTGGAATATTTTGACAAAAAAATCAATTTTCTTTAAATTATATGCACTATTATGTTAAGGTTTATTAGATTTTTGCCAAAAATATGTCATTTTATTAGTCCTTTTATTAGTTAAAAACAATGACTTTGCTCACTTTTAATTCATTGGACTAATTTCAATGTTATTTACCTATTCAAATAATACATCATGAATGTTGTTATACAATAAAATCCAACAATTTTAACATCAAATTATATTATTACTTCAAAACATGAAAAATCAAACATTGCTTACACTCGTTTGGCATAAGCATGTTAAAGTAGGGCAAAAAAGCATCTCGATAATGCAAAAAAACATAATTGTCAACTTTGGAGGTTAAAAAGTAGTACATGTTCTTCGAAAATTAACATTTAAATTACATGAGCATATGTAGTATAACATGAAAAAAAAATTTAAATCTTAAGTTTTTTATTTTTTTTCCCAACCTACTTTCACTCACTTTTCTTAATTTGGTGTTATTGTCCCATTTTGCACAAAATAAACATAAAGTAAAATTATAACCTTTCATTTTTTAAATTCATTTTTATGGGTCCCTCAAAGAATGTTTAAAGCATGTTTTAACATGTTACAAACACAAAATGCATTTGTAATTCATATTGAAAAGTAGGTTTTCAATGATTAGAGCTACATAATGAAAAGCTTATTATTGAAGGGCTCAGCATTATCATAATTGAAATATTCAAGTTTCAAAAAATGGGTATCAATATGAATGATGACTCAAACATGAATAACACATCATTTGAATAGTTTGATTTGGAAAAAGTATCAAATATAAACTTTAAATAAATTTTAAATATAGCACAAATAAAAATATAAATTAGGGATGATTATATATATGGTTTATGTAATATGGTTAGTACACCAAAAATTTATAACATTGGTAAAATGCTTAAAATTCAAAATCTATTTGCCACTTATTTACTTTTTGAGCAAGGATCACTAATTGGCCTACTTTAACATACTTGTGCCCTATCATGGCTCCTATTTATGTGATTACACTTTGGTAAGGTATTATTCAAGAATGGTTCTTTGATCTATTCCTAAAATCTTTATGCCCTATAAATCTAGTCCTTCTTCATTTTCAACTATTTGTCCTACAAAAAATTTCCATTACCTTTTCTTCCACCAATAACATCATCAATATTGACTTCATTTTCAAGTTCCAATTGGACCATCAAGGTTTCAAGTCGTTAGTGATTTTCCTTTACAATATCATTTACTAGTGATTTTCTTTCGTTAGTCAACAACAACTTGCAATTGCATGATATAAAGATTGGACTTGAAAGAAAAATATTTTTCTACAAATCTCCCTTTGGGTTTGTAAATATGTATTTGTGTCATGTCTATCTTGGCATGGACAAATGGAAGCCATAGAAACCTTTGAAGTTGGCCACCACCTTTGCCAACTTCTCTCCTTTTGGCCATCTCACTTGATTTTTAAACATTGTATTCACTAGGTAAACAAATTTTCAAAGAAGCAAATGAATAGTGGATTTGCCGATGGCAAATAATTCACTACACTAAAGGTTTTTGCAACAAGCTTTTTAAATGAACATGTGACTCGAATTCCTAGATATACTACACACCTACATAACACATTTTTTTTCCATGAGATGTTTAAACTACATGGTAAATTGAAAAAACAAATCTATTAACCTTAAAATGTTTTATCCGTCTCAGGTCATTGATTCATTGAAAACCAAGAATGCCATGTTGTAGACCTTGCTTTTACCCAATCCAAGTGTAGGCATGGTCAAGTAGACAAAAAATGTTCCTTGTCACAATAAATTACAAGTAGACACAAAAAAAATTCTTGCATTGAAAGTAGGAATATTATTTTACTCAATGATTAATAAGAAGATGAACTTTCAATTTAATATTATAACTTGGAAAGATGAACATTTTCATGTAGATTTAAGTAGATTTTACAAAATTGCAACTATTTGTAATCTTACAAAATGGGTTGCAAGTAGATGAAATATTGAACATTTTTACTTTCAAGTTATGAAAGCCTTAAAAATTAGTTGTGTACTATAAAATTATGCATGTTATATAATCACAATACATAAACTTTTAGTGTAAAAGTAGGTTTGAACACCAAATTGACCCAATCGGGTTCAAATCTACT
This sequence comes from Sphagnum contortum, assembly GCA_963920785.1. Taxonomy (NCBI): domain Eukaryota; kingdom Viridiplantae; phylum Streptophyta; class Sphagnopsida; order Sphagnales; family Sphagnaceae; genus Sphagnum; species Sphagnum contortum. The sequence continues at coordinate 16,220,971 of OY987277.1, forward strand.
TCTCACCTTATTTGTGATACCAAAGTTTTTCAAATTTTGTATTCAACTTACCATAAACTGAATGGAGGGCCATGTTTTTTCATATTTCTACTTACACAAGTTTTTAATCTCCTTTCATGTGTTTATATTTTAAAAATTAATCATTTTTAAACTGCATTTTGGGCGGACTATTGTTTTGTCTACTTGACCATGTTTACACCCATCCCTAAGATCCCTATCAAACAACAAATCAAAATCAAAAGACAATTTATGGGTGGATGCATAGTAGGGCGGACCAATTTAAAAGTAACACAATCCATTTTTCTACCACCTAAATGTGATTCTAGTTATCTATATTCTTTTGTACATTATGGAATTATTAAATGGGACTCATTTTGAACCTATAAACTTCAATATATATGTGATGAAATTGATTGGTATGCAAAATATATAAAATTATAGGAGCTATGGACTTTTGAAATTGAAAATCAAGGTATGTAACACTAGCAACAATTAAATGAATGGACTTTGGTTTAGTTTTATGATGGACCTCAAAAACATTTAACGAATTGGTTTTTATTTTTAAATGTAATAATAAAATCAAGCTTGAAGAGGTTTGATTCATATCTAATGAATTTTATGATCTATGGACTCTTATTTGGTGAAAAGCAAACATATTTTTTCAAAAGTCCATTTCATCTTTAAAAAAAACATGATTTGTTTTGAAATTTTTCAAGTATGTTTTAATTGATGAGCTCTACAAGAATAAAATTTTTAATGGAAAAAACCCACTTGGAATCAATGCATTATTGCTACCTAACTACAAAAACATTTCAGGGCTCAAAAAAATACAAAAAAAATGGACTTTCAAATTTGTAAATTCCTGCCATTTTTTATCCACCCTACCATGCACTTACCTTTATGATAATGAAACATCAAGGAATTCAACATGGTTTGGAACACAATTTTATCCTTTAAAATAAGAAATTGAAAATCTCGATTAGGTTCAACCTCATAACACACGTGATCAAACATTAACAAACTTGTAGAAAATCTTATATGAAATGGGTCAACAACACAAATATCAATCACCTCACCATAAAGGATAGCAAAAAAAAAGGTGGAGTAGAATCAAAACAAAAAAGTGACAATGGAATGGAAGAACATGAAAATGAACAGAACCTCAAATGGAAAAATGTAAAGTGCAAGGATATGAAAATAACTTGAAAAGTAAATGAAATAACAAACTTGTACAAGAGAAAAAAGACACTTGCAATAAGCAAAATACCCAAAATGATAGAAATTAGCCAAACTAAAATGTAAAATAAAGAAGACATAATAAAATGCAACAATTCAAAACTTTGAGTTGAAAAACTTTGAATTCAAAGATGTTTGAAACTGAAAAGATGAACATTATTCATGCAATAGATACAAAACTTAGGCAAAACCTTTGTAAAACTTTAACAAAACCTAAAATCACCATAACAAAACCCCCACAAATCTTCAAATCAAAACCTTAGCACACATTTGAATGAAAACCTTGAATTCAATGTAAAAAATGACAATTGGATAAGAGATGGAGATTGTAAGAATACAAAGCTCTAGAGCTAAAAAAAGGAAAATAAACATAAATGAAAATGAAATTGTCAAGCAAAAACCCTTGTGGCTTAAAAAGCTTGACAACATACTCCCTTGTTAGCATGCCTACTTGCTCACATAGCTATCCTTTCCTTGAACAACAATATCATGAAAAAAGTAAGTAAATGATTATTTTCCTTGAACAATAATAAAGCAACAAAGGTTAATAGGTTGATTAAGGTTAAAGACAAGTGGGCACATGAACAATATTGGTAGGTAGCTATTAATTCTATCCTAGAAACCCAAATGCCTTTCAAGAACTAATCCTAAAAACCTAAAATCATGATGCCAACTAATTAAGTTTTTTATTAGCCTACTTTCAATTGTGAATGATGAATTAATAATCAATACTTTTGAAGACCGAAATACTTTAACATAAAATTTGAAAAGGAATCTTTGAAGTCTTCTCTTTTTCTTATTTCAAAAAAAGAAACACAAATGCAACCACATTAACATACCACAATTTAAGTGTAATTAAAGCTTGGTTTTTCATGTTTTAGAATCAAAATTTGTACTAATGTTGCAAGTATTTAATGTGTTTACATGACAATCTTTCTAATATGTTGAGCATGTAGGAAATAAATTCAATTATTTTCGAAATTAACACTTAATCCTTAATTCTAGTGTTATACATGGGTGTTAAGCAAAGTCGATAATTCCAAAAGTACTCAATCCCTAAATATAGTGCTAAACATGAGTGATTAGCATAATAAGTCATTCCCAAGCACTCAATCCTTGAATGTAGTGCTAAACTTGAATGTTAAACACAATCAATCATTCCCAAGCATTTAGTCTTTAAATCTAGTGCTAAGCTTGAATGTTAAACACAATCAGTCATTCCCAAGCACTTAGTCCTTAAATCTAGTGCTTACTTTGAATGTTAAACATAATCAATCATTACCAAACACTTAGTCCTTGAATCTAGTGTTCACCTTGAATGTTAAACACATTTAATCGTTCCCAAAACGCTTAATCCTTGAATTCAATGCTTACTTCAAGAATGTTAAACATAGTTAGTCATTCCCAGACACTCAACCTTTGAATCTATTACCTAACATGAGTGCTAAGCAGTGTTGAAACATCCCCAAACATTGAGTCCTTGAATTTAATCTTAAACCTAATTATTAAACACATTTAATTGTTTCTAAATAACTCAATTTTCAAATCCAAGTAGACTACTAAACACATTTAGTCATTTCCAAATAACTCAATTACCAAATCTAGGACTAATAAGCACACCAATCCTTCTCAAAGAGCTTGAATCCCATATTGGTAATTAACACTAAAGTTTCATTTCATGAACCATATGTGATGTAGGAACTACAAGAAGGACAATTGTTCCTTGCACATCAAAGTAAGTCCAGCTTGTCAAAGGAATCTAAACTAAGGACATTGACAATGTCAAACACTCCATGTGCTAGACCTAAAAAACAAGTATTCTTAGTAACATTACAACAAAAAAATCCTTATATGCCAAATGATCCATTGGATTATGAATGAATTCAATTGGTTATAATGAGTGGGACCTAAAGGGGAAGTAGTGAATTCACTAATCTAGTGAATGGGCACTAGTGAATTACACCTACATTTGTAGTACTATAAACATTATCCAATCATTAATTAAGAGAAAACCCAATCCTTTCTAATTTAAGTTGTTGAACAATCATGTTATTTCATAAATCATGCCTTGACCACTTTGGATTTTGAAGAGATTACAAGAAGCACATTAACTCCTTGAATTAGGGTTACAAACTTTACTTCAAGCTCATATGTTGTAGCAACATCCTTAGTATGAAACATTACCAAGGTGTTTTAAATCAAGGACAATAAACATCAATGGCCAAGTATATAGAAAATCAAATCATGCACCTAAGCACATCAAGTGAATTCCTTGAACATAATGTGATAGGTTCAACCACGCTATAAGGAACCACACCTACCCCCTTAGACCATCGTTTTTTTGTTAATTTTTAAAAGAGTATTCTTAAAATATTTTTAATATGTCTTTCAAAAAACATTTAAAATATTTAAAGTTTTCTTGATACTATTATGTTAAAGTGTATATTAAAAAAATCCCAAAATATGTCATAAAATTTTATTTTCAAATTGTACTTTTAGTGTCGAAACTATTTTTAAGTAGTGGTTACAAGTCTTTGAAAATGTAGATTGGGTATTTTTTATTCATTAGACTGATTAAAACATTTTGTGATATTTACATAATGTATTCACAATAAATTTTTATAGGAAATTAATTTTTTAACAATCCAAAATTCAAAAAATTAAATAATGCTTATGGCTGCTAATGTTACATGTTAGTACAATTGCACCTTGATATGTAATCTTGCACTTGATAACACCAATGAGGCCAATTTAATTTGAACAAAACACAAGTGTTCACATATATGTGACGTTTAAATATCACATTTGTTAAGACATGGAATTCACTAGGCATTAAGGCTAATCCAACTTCCAATGTTAATGTGTTCTTCAATTCCTCCCTCAATTCATCCTTGAATGCATTGTTGTGGCATGCACTTGCAATTCCTCATCTTGTTCACAAAATCCGAAATTGGTCCACCATTCAAGGTGAAACAAATCCTTGCAAACCAAATATTTATTCTCATTTTTTAACATTTCACCTGAACAAAATGGATGGTAGGTGTGCTTACATGAAGTCACCACAACATCATAGAAAGCGTACCCTCTTTTGCAAAACTCATATGGTTTCAAATGTATGACATGGCATGAATTTACATCACTAACAAAAGATGGGTGTAACATTGGCTTTGATTAAAATGAAGAATCCCCTCCTCTTTCCATACTCGATTGTAAGTTGCAACTTTCCCAAATCTATTAGTTCCTTTTTCAATGTACGTTTGTTAGATTCAATTTTCCAATGGTCCAACTTTGCATTTTGAGACTTGAAATGCATCCTCTCCCTTCATGGCCCTAGTCGCTTTGTCTTCCAATAGCATTTCAGAGGTTTCAACTTCTTTTTTTGAACATTGTTGTTCACGAATAAGTTCCTCCACCTATGCAACTTCTTGCCCACTAGCCTTATCTACAAACTAACCCAGAATACACATTCCAAAGCAAATAATCTTAATGTAAAAATCATCTCAATGTTGCAATGACACAACTATTTTTGAATACCATGCCCAAAACCTTAAAATCATCACAAATACAAATGGCCCATTGTAATGTTCGATTAAACAAACTTACCAATAATACATTTGAAATCATCAATTCCTTATCGAAATTGCTAATAGTGCACAAAGTCACAAAAAATGCATGAAGCACTACCCTAACACAAATTGCATGTACGATTGCACTATGTAAAAAGAAACAAATGAATGCCTATTTGAATAAGTTTTGCTTAACAAACCTACATTTCGAACGACTTCAGCTTTTTTGTGAGCTCTTTTGATTTTGACTTAATAACATCTAAACATGTTTGAACCTGAACTATAACATCCTTGTAATCATGCATGTTGTAGTTTAACCTAATTAATCTTTTTGCAAAAAAAATCACCTCACCTCCAAAATCTCAACTTTTTTTTCTAAAATTTTCAACAAATTGTTGAATAAAGACTATAGATCATGTACCATAATGATTTTCTTTATTGAGATGCCATATGGGCAAGTTTTTTTATTCATATGCCCCAATGTAGCCAAGGAGCTCTTGCACACAATATCACCTTTAGTTTTGCAAGACATCTCCTCTCCACTTTTTGACAAATTTGAAAACTTCATTTTCTTTTTAACAACTTGATGTGCCTTCTTTTTGACAATTGAAATAACAACTTTTGCCCAGTTGATGTCAACATTTACATTGTGCCACATGTAGCCCTTTACCACCCAAGACATAAATTCATTGTTAGTAACAATGGGAGTGCGATAAAATTGGCTACACAATTGAAGCAAATTTTTCTTCGCCACTTCATGTGGCTTTGTATTGGTGGTTTTGAACTTTGAGACTTTGCCAAAGACGTCCTTTATGTTTGTTACTAAAACATGTTCTAGAATGAGCTTGGACTTTGGATTAAGCCTAGTACCATTCAAACCCTTAACTTTCATGAAAAAATCTTATGTTTGAACATTGTATTTTACATTATCTGATCCAAGCTTGTGAACTTTCCTTGTAACAATTTCTTTTGCCATGATCCTAACAAATACAACACACTTATACCAACAAACACATAATTCTAAAATAACCTTTTTGAGTGTGACAAGCGAGAAAAATGCTTTGGGTTTCTTTAAATTAAAAAAATAAAAACCTCCAAGGTTGTTTAAGGTCTTTATTTTTTTATATAAATTATTAAACCTTTGCCTAACCTTGAACCCTAGCCATGAATATAGCTTGTTGTGAACAAAGTCAACATCATTAATGGATTTTTTAAAAAACCTAACCAAACCTTGCGTGATGATAAAATAAAATGAAGTCCTTAATTATTCAGACTATCTCTTGTGGCTCCTATTAACATGGGTGGACCCCATAGTTATACAAATTCACTTCAAAGTTTACATTAAGGGATTGGGGTGTAGGCCTAAAAGACCAAGGAAATGGGAATGGATGAAAAGAACATAAAATCCTACATAGTTGGAAATGGATAATGTTTTATAGTTTAGTCTAGATTTCCCAACAATTTTTGAAGTGGAGTTAAAATAAACTTCATAATACATAACTAGGAGTTCAAAAAGTTGTGCATGGCTATCTATGTGGGTGTGATCTTCATGTTAACATAAACCACACTTGCCCCCTTAGGTGAATGTTTAGTTTGGAATATCACTAAAAATTTCTTATGACTTAACAAGATGTTGCATTATAATATCATATAAAGATGTGTTCATAGATTTTTTTTCAAAATAGCTCATGTTTCAAAAATCTTCCCAAAAAAGGAGTTCTTATAATATATTTTTAAAACATTATAAATTATAGTTTTTAATGAGTGCTTTTGAGTATTATAATGTCATTTGTAATAATTTCAGAAATTATAATAAGAATAAATTCGATAAACTTGTAATATGGCCACATATATTTGGTGAATATCTTACATAGAACTTTAATATACTCAAAATATACACCTAGTGTAACCATAATATTGAAGCCATTTTAATGCTAATAATAATCATTGAATACACATGTAATATGGATGTTCATATACATTTTAAATACATATTTGTAAATATTAATATACCCAATTATTCCCCTTGGAATACACAAAATACACCTTGTATATTCATAAGGATGTGACTAAATTGGTCACATTTCCAATTAATGGGACATAAGTAATTCTTTTTGGATGAAAACCAAATTAAATTTTGTTCACATGGAAGGATGAAAACTACAATAATTGCAAATACAATTATCACATTTTGGCTAATTTTTATTAATGACTTGGGCTATACTAGGTTATATTAGGTTACTTATGTTAATTAATGTACCTAGTACCTATGCTATGTATATCAACTTAGGTGAAGTAACTAATGTAGGCTTAGTTAGCATAAGTCATTTAAATTAACCTAATTAGCCTATGTATATTGACCTAGGCTACTTATGGTACCTAGGTGAGACTATTTATGGGATTAATTTTTAAAATATTAATTCTGAAAATAATATTTATTTATTTATTTATAGTCTTATCCTACTTACATTACCTACCTTCTTGCCTATAATCTACAAGTATTTACATTTTTATTTTTTTCAAATTTTATGACTACATGTGTTTTATTTGATTAAATGTCACATTGAATTTAATTAAAATGGTCATTTTTGTCAATTGGATCAATCAAATCCATAGTCAAAATGAATAAGGGAATCAAGTTGGACATTTTGAAAAATCTTAGTTCTTGTAGTGCTTGTAAGGGTTTCACAATTTTTGTTAGGGTTGTCATAATTATGTTAAATGCTTTAAACAATCATATTGTGAGATGCCTTAACACCCAACCTTCATCGATGAGATTCACTACTAAAGTGAATGTATCAAACCTTAACCTTGACATCCACAAATCAAAAGTGACAACATGATAGTTGCACAATTAGTGAATGTAGGCAAAATGTAAAATTCCATGGTTTTTACAAGTGATGTTGAAATGTGTTCCTTCAATAACGAAACTTTTAGGTGGGGAAATGAAATTTCAATCCCTACACATCACCAATTGAAGGAGAGAACAATTCCATAATGAACAACTCTTTGTACCTTTTGGCAATGAAAATGATTAAGTTCAAATGATGAATAAGAACTAGGGAGGTTTTTTCTTTTGCAATTAGACTTTAATCATTAAAGTATTGTGTGATTTTGATGGTTTCACCTTTTGTGGCTATTCGTTATTCTTCCTACCTCCCCCAACCTTACATTCATTAGAGTGAGATTTAACTTTATATTTGGCAAAATAATTTGGATGTCCATTCAACATATGCTTCTTGATCAACATGCTTCCATGATTATGTTTATACTCCATGAAACATTTTTGAGATTTAATTGTGTCTTAGGAGCTTTACAATGGCTTAGTTGGAAGAAAGGAACTATTATGATGTAGTTCATCATTTTAGCCACTTGCACGTCAACTACAAAGTTTTAGTCATGAAGGAGGAAAAAATGTTGGCCAAACAATCTTTGTACAAGGACATGGCACTCAAAAACATTAATCTATGCAACATGGATGAATACCTCCATGTTGCTAATTCTTTGCTACTTACACTTCGTCCCATCACAAGGTCTTGTTGCATTTTCAATGAAATGTAGGTGATCTCTTGTGATTTAATTGTGAACCTTGTACCACTTACTTCATGCCCAATGATGCAAGCTTCAAATTCAAACAAACACATTACACCTTCCATCATAACAACTTGTAAAAAACAACCACTTGAACCAACATTTGGCATTACTACAATTAGCTAGTAATTTGATTGTACCAATTTTAGATCAATGTTCTTACAATGAGAGTTGTGAGAAAAAAACATCAACACCAATCACCAAACTAGGAAAAAAATCAACGCATAATAAAACATGTTTCTTATCTCTATTCTTCCTTGGGATTCAAAGCAAAAACATAAACCTTCATTGACAATCATTTTCTAATGTGCACACTACACACTACATGCAAGAATCTATCAATACTTATACAAGTTATAAAACAATAACACCTTGAGCAAAAATCACAAGACTTTCAGCCATTTCTAGCAATGAATCACGTACAACATTCATAGGAAGTGTAAGAAGATTGTCACAATCTTCTAGCATAATCTAATCAATAAAGGAGCCACTAAATGAAGGATGGGGGACAAACCTAATGGTGTTCTCCATTCACACCTTGAATGCTTAAATAATGGTATTGATCATAGTCTTGCAAAACCCAAGTTCGGACACTTTTTTGATATGAAAGCTCTAAACTCTCAAAATATACCTATCTAGTAATTGCAGTGGTGAAGGAATTACAAGGGACAGGTTACCCATTGGTGGCCCCCCTCTCCATAAATGCTATCCAGCGTAGCCATAACCTTCAGGTGCACGGATGAAATTTTCATAATCGTTTTATACATGGATAAAAACTTTCATAGCCTTCTTGTAGATGGACAAAAAAAAAGGAGGGAGAAGTTCTGCATCGTGAGAGAGACAAGGAGATGGCCAATCAGAAGCTTGAAACTGTCTTAACAGAAGTTATGTGTATGAATTTGCACCTGGACCGCCCTGCTGTAGACAAATCAAAAACTGAAACGTCATTGAACTACCTTCAAGAATCAGCTACGAGGTAAATTGGCAAAAGGGTCAAACCCACTGTGAAAGCTCGACCAGAAACTCAACAGGCTATAAGTTAGAGTACTGAAGGAGCTGCTACAAATCATGACTTTCTGACTGCTGGGTGCTTGAGCCTGCAGGGTGTCAGCTTTAAGTTCGCTGCAGAATCCTGACACCAGTTCAATCACAACTAGTGTCCACCAAGAACTAAATGCACACCAATCAATCAGCACTTGTCGCCGGTACCGATGAAGAAGAGATCCAAAGGGGAGTTTTGAAGCGCTTCTTCTTCTAGACTTGTTTTTTCTTCTGACTGTTGGTGGTGGTGAGAGCAATTCTACTTTCTCTTTGCATTGATCTATCTGGACTTCCAAAGTGTATGAGATTGTGTTGCAAGGCGGAAGGAAGGCGGTTCCTAGGCGTTCTTCCTTCACAATAATGGTTTTGTTTATTATGGCCTTTTCTGCCTCTTTTCTGGTCCCCTCACAAGTCACAATGGACAGGTCTTCTAGGGTTTACCTGACCTAGCCATTGTTGAAAAAAATCCACATGCCCATTCTGCAAATCAGGAAAACCATTATGTTCTGGTGTGTGCCGGGTACAGGCTATTGCTACAGCTTAGAAATTTTGGCTCACCCAATGCCTTACAGGCACTTCACCAGGCACAATGGCATGTACGGGGCATGTTCAATAATACATAATAGTCTACAAAAGCATGACCAGGCCATTGCCCCAGCTCGGAAATTTTGGCCCACCCAATTCGTTACAGGCATCTCACTGGGCACAATGGCATGTACGGGGCATGTTCCAAAATACATAATAGTCTACAAGAGCATGACCAGGCCATTGCTCCAGCTTGGAAATTTTGGCCCACCCAATTCATCACAGGCACCTCACCAGGCACAATGGCATGTATGGGGCATGTTCCATAATACATAATTTTCTAAAAGAGCATACCAGGCCATTGCTCCAGCTTGGAAATTTTGGCCTGCCCAATTCCTTATAGGCACTTCAGCGGGCACAATGGCATGCACAGGGCATGTTCCGTAATACCCTAAAACCCTAAACCCTACATTGAGCATGATCCAATTGACAAAAGATGAGGAATGGCCTCTCCAACTATTGCTCAGATTGCGAATCTTTTTCCCAGGCTATCAATTCTCTGGAAGTAGGCGACCTTTCGGCTACCTCACTTATATTTTGCAGATTCTGCCATCAATTGGGGAATTGAAATCTTTTTGTCAGAGAATCCAGCAAAGTGCACAAGTTATCTCCGGTAGGGCTGGGATGAACCAGCACCCACACTGCTACCATGGTGAAAATCCTGAATTTTTTTTAGGCTGTTTCTAACCATGGGAAATATCCCATCCTCCAACTAAATCCAGGTCTTCGAGTTCAGATTTAGGGTTTCCTGGGTTGAATATGCCCACTAAAAGGCCTAACTCAAGAAGCTGAAGGTACCAGTGTGGGTTGCTGGTTCACAGTGGTCCATAAGTAGGTCCTAGAAACCATGGTGGCTGTGGTAAGTTGCAAATGTTACAGCCCAAGCAAAAAGTGAAAATGAAAAAAGTTTATTGAGTAACTTAGTGGCATAGAATTGGTGAGTTGAGCTTGTCCATAAAATCCATATTCATTAACCATTTTTGGGGGTTTTCAATCGCCAGAATTTGGAATAAATTTTATAACATTTTTCAGATTTATATATTTGGTTCCAGTATGTAGCCACAATTATACAAGGATGCTCATTCTTTTAAACTATCATATCTAGTCTACAGCCAAATGTTGCTAAATCTTCCTGTGAATGGCCTCCACTTTGACTACAAAATTAACAAACAGAATATTCATGTTCATGTTTGCTTTCCAATTCAACTCTTCCAATATTGGAGTTGCTACCATGGCCAGAATGAACTAATACCCACCAGCCTGCCATGCAAGATGTATGATATGTGAAGAAGAAATACTTACCATAGGTAGCCCAGCATGTTTGGCACTATGCTGCCAAACAGCTAATATATTTTCTCCTAAGATTTCAGCTGAAGTAATATTATTATTTGATTAAAATGTATGTTTAACTTGTTAAGTACACTTTAATAATTTCTCAGAAGTCTTCAATTTTAATCTAATAATTATTGAGTGCTGAACCTCTTAGGTTCCTAGAGTGTTTGTTGGATTCATGTCCCATAGCTGACCACTGTGGTTAGCAATGCACTAACCACCCATTATAAGCTCATATGGAGTTGCTAATTACTTTATTATGTGAATGCCAATTAGGTTTAGGGTTTTCTATTTGTTGTTGTGTGTTTAATTCATGGAGCGGCAAGATGTGTGCTATTATTGTTGTTTTTCCAAGATTGTCCATAGCCAAAATGCATTCAAGAGTGCAAGTGAGGAAAAGTAGAAGTGTTTGTAGTTTGTGTGTAATGCAAAGCTGATCATGGAAGGGTAGTGAGAGTGGGAAACGTAAGTAGTCTCCTTAACACTAAATTTTTTGATCTCAAGTTAAACCAAATAGAATGAAACGTAAGTAGTCTTTTTAACACTAAAAGTTTTGATCTCAAGTTAAACCTCAAATAGAATGAAATGTAAGTAGTCTCCTATGTTAGAAATCTCAATTCACAGCTATGACTAGATGTGTGCATAATGTTAATAGAGCAACAAGTTGTTTACACCTTGAGGTGGAAGTTTAAATGGTTAAAGCATTAGTGCGAAAATGGGGTGTAATTCACTAACCTAAATTAGTATGGGACTTAAAAGTGAAATAAATTCACTACACTTTAATGATTTCACCTCGGTTAAAGTTATTTCACTATAATATCATTATGTAACACTATTAATTGACATAATTCATTATTATAATTTACTATAATAAATAGATTTATTTTTATGTTGTTTTAAATACCCCATGCTACCTTATGATATACCTTATATTATTTTAGGCTACCTTAGTTATTCTAACTTATACCCTAAGTTATTATAAATTATATTATTTTAAATATAACAATTTAAAATAATCTAAAATAAAATATAATGACCTAAAGTAAAATAACCTATAATAGCGAATAATATCTTATGAAAAATAATTTAAAATAAATTACAATAAAATAATTACCAATAACCTATGATAATATAACCTAAAATATTCAACAATAGCTTATAATAAAATAGCCACCAATAGAATAATCATCAATAACCAACAATGACCTATAATGAAATAGATACAATAGTCACTAATAGAATAACCACCAATAGTTTATGATAATTTAACTTAAAATAACCACCAATAGAATATCCACCAATAATCATTAATAACCTATGGTAATTTAGCTTAAAATAACCACCAATAGAATAGCTACCAATAAAAAAACAACCAATAGCCACCAATAGAATAGCCATAAATAACCTATGGTAATGTAATCTAAAATAGTCAATAATAACATAAGGTGAAATAACCTTCAATAGCCAAAAATAATAAACAATATATTCACATAGTCAAAAATAACCTAAGATGAAATAGTTTAAAATAGCCAAAAATAACTTATAATAATTGTACATAACCTACAATGAAATATCATAAATAACCAAAAATAATTTACAATAGTAAAAAATACCATAATGTGATATAACCTAAAATAGCCTAAAGTAATTTAGAATAATTGAAAGTAATCTATGGTGAAATATCTAAAAAAAATCAAAAATAACTGAGAATAGACATAAATAGCCAAAAATAATGTAAGGTGCAATAACTTAGAATAATGAAAAATGGCCCTAAAATAATTAAAAATAACCTAACATAGTTAGTATTATTATATTAACAAAAATATTATCCATTTATTCAACATTTTTTTTCAAAAAAATGATCATTAAAATGTTATTGAGTAGTGATATTCAAAAAAAAAATTGTTCAAATGATTTTACATTTTCAAAAAAAAAAATGTAATTATGTACATCGTTGAAAAAGCTTTTAAATTAAACTTTAATAATTTCATTTTGACAAAATTTTAATAAAATATGAATTTTTCAAAATTTATTTTTTTGTGATGTTTAAAATGAAATATTTGATAAATAAAATGCAATGTAACACATTATCACAAAAAGTGTGGTGGCTTGATGATAGGGGTGTTTGTTTTCCATCTTAGAGGTCAAGGGATCAAACCTCACAAATGGTGTGTCTGTGGTCAATAATGGTAAATTGACCAAATATTCTCTTATGTAATTCCTTAAAAGGTGCTTACTTGGGTTGATTACATGGCCTATGTACCTAGGTTAGGTTTTAAACCTAGCATAGGTCATATGTGTCAATAATTCATAGGCTGAAAATCATGAAATTATTTATAATATTAAATATTAATTTCCATGCTACCTAATTAATTAACTAGCAAGTGAAATGACTTGATAAATTTGTATTTCATTTGAAAGTAACCTTGTTTCATCAGGTACTAATGGACCAATTCATTGTCCATAACAATTGATCCTTGTTCAATAGGAGGTTGACCAATTTCACCATGGTAAAAATGTTCAAATTCACTCAAAATCTAATGAAAATTAAAATGAATTATGATGCATTTTGGTGTAATGAAGATTTGTTGTAAACCAGGGTTAAACTTTGCACGCAACAAATGTTTTTGCATTATTTTTAACTTGTTATTTTAAGTATTTATCGTTGTTTCATAAGTTTCTTTCTTTTTTGGTCACACCACATCTATCTACCTTTGTAGTGATCACCAATCACCTTACCTACTTTCATTACCTACTTACCTATGATATTTACTTATTTATATAGGTAGTTATTTAAATAATGCAAGGTGAAAACACAAAGGGTTTATATGATAGGTTAACAAGTGGAACTTTAGTAATTCAATTATGGTTTATCCACAATGAATTTTAATAAGTTATTAATGGATGGTGAACTAGTGGATGCTCGGTGAAATAACCCCTCATACAGTTTACCATTACATAATACCAATTGGGATAGTAGCCTAGCTAGTGGCATGACACCTACACTAATAAAACCCATGACCATGATTGACCAACTTTTGCAAAAAATATTGGAATTAAAAGTATCCCAATCCCCACAAAACATGTGAGGTACACAAAACATTTCAATCAAGAATATGGTTGAAGTGGTGCATAGAACAACCTCAATGTTGTTTAATAATTTGAAGATCATTACATTATGAGACTAAAATATCCATGAAGGATATGTTGCTCTAATTTTTTAATATTATTTCAACATAAAAACACAAATTGATTTTATTTTTTTAAACATCACAAACTTAGGTCATGATTTGACAATAATAGTCATGTGAAATTAGTTTTTTGTATATTCATATTGATTAAATATTAATGGGTGCAGATCATAGTAGTGACATACGAAATATGCGTATTTTTCGAAGGTGCTCAAAAAGAAGTATTTTCAAGTATTTTAAAATTTGAAAATGTGAATACGTGAATACGATGAGCAAAACGCTGAGCAAGCTGAGCTTAAGTTGTGCCCAAACCCTTTTTAACCAGCTTAACAACGATGATCAAGTATTTTCAAGTATTTTCAAGTATTTTTTAAAAAGCCCAAAAAAAGGTATAATACGTGTATGTTTGAATCAAATTGAGAGTATGTCACTACTATGGTGCAGATGCACAAATACAAGACATCTAAAGTGTAACCCATGGTTAATTTTACATGTTTTCAATTACTACATCAAGTTAATGTTGAAAATGTTTTATGTACTTATATGATAATGTTTTTAATATATTATGAAGTCATTTCAATTTTTTTGAAATGAATGTAATGAATATAAAATATCCAAAATCATTTTGAAAACATTATAACTAGTGTTTTGCACTACTTAAAATATTTTAGATTATTTTAGAAATCAAATGACATTTTTCGAACATCTTTAATATCAACCCTAACATAATCAAATAATTAATTTTAAATATTTTCATAAATAGATCCATCCCAAAGATCCCATGCTTTATTTTTTCATGAAAACTAAAAAATAAACCTTAGGTTTACATTTTATTACAATACCATGAATTAATAGGTTTTTTAGGTGTTGCCAAACTATGTGATTCAATAAATGTATGATATGTGTCAAAACATATGATTAACAAGTGGGAATTGTTTCATGATAATTTTTGTTAAGGGGTAAAAATCTTTAGACTAATTAGTGCCATAGGCATCCTAGTAATTAATATTTACTAATGGTAGAATTATTGTCCCTTACCAAAGGGGTGAAGCTAGTGGGATTAAATAGTTCACGTTAATGAGTAGTTGGGTGTAATCCATCCAATCATCTATGAGTTTTCAAGAAGGGATTAATTAGGGTAAGGACCCTATTTTCATGGGGTCAATGTGGGCCTTATGTGGCTTTGTGGCAAAAGAAGATTAGAAGAAGATTTGGGGGATTCTATGAGATTCAATAAGTTTGTAGTTTGGAGTTGGAATGGGAAGTTCTCTTTTGGAGAGGTGTGTGGTGTAACAATAGAGAGGAGGGAGTAATTTGGAACTGTATTTGTACTTATGTGTTATCTCAATGGAAAATGGTTGAACAACGTTCATGTGTTTTGTGAAATTTATTCTATTAAAAAATGAGGAAGGCAACATACTTAAGCTTGCATAATATGTTGTTACATTTTGTATAATAATTATGCATTTTTTCTACAAAAAAATGGTAAGAATGGATGCAATTTTTTTTGTTTACAGTAGGAAATTATTTGCTGCCACAAGAAGGTAGCAGCTAATATATGGTAATAGGAAGAAAAAGTATTTTGAAGTTGAAGTCTTTAGGGTATATGGAACTACTATAGACGGTAAGTGATAGTTAAAAGAGTATGCAATGACTATAGATGGTAGGCAATGACAAGAAGGCTTTTTGAAGAACAACACATAGTAGGGTGCTTGCACACTGCAGTGACCTTATACGGATGTCACGATGGAAGTTTTTCATATCCCAAGATACAAAAAAATAAATAAAATAGAATTTATTGAAATAATATTAAAAAATACTCACTTATCTAAAGTTATCATAATCAACCTTCCAAGAATGAAAAAATCAAATCAAAGTCATGGATAGCCAATAAGTAATGGACTTTTGAATTTTGCCCACACTATGAAAATTTCAAGGACTCCCAACTCCCTTTCTGGCTCCTAAATTAACATTCAATTGGATGGGATATAGGAGGGTATCATTTCCATTTCAAAACAACACATGAACATTTTTTCCATTACCAACAAATCATAAACCATTATATTACTAATGGGTGTATAAATTGAAGCACAATGCAAATGGCATTATTAACCAATACAAGGTTTATTTGGTTTTACTCAAAAAAATTAGAATTGACTAACTACTTATGTTCTAGTAGCAATATGGTTTGATTCAATCTACACGTTTCTTTGCATTGCTACTACATAAATCATGGAGATAATGCAATTTGACATAAAAACATCATTTCTTTATGGTTCCATTGATGAAAACATTTATATGGACCAACCTATTGGGTTCACAAGCAAGCAATATCCAACATGATACTATCATTTGCAAAAGGTTATATATAACTTGAAACAAATTTCAAGAATGTCGATCAAATTTGATTTGATTCTTTCTTCACCACAAACAACTTTATGTCAATAATAGTAGAGCCATGTGTTTATGTTTTTAGGAGTAAACCATTACTCCTAATCATCATTTTTGTTCATGATGGTTTAGTTTGTTCTATTGATATTTCATAGATTGAACAAGTTTTTAGACACATGAATGAGATTTTCATTACAAGAATTTGCCAAAAGCTTAAATGTCGGTTTTTGGTTAATTCAAGATTGATTGAAGGGGATCATTACACTTTATCAAGAAGTTTATATCAACAAAATGATTAAACAATATTCATTTTCAAATGTTACTCCAATTTTCTTACCAATGGGCCTTCATGTGCAACTTTATTAATATGATGTCCATCATGTGGAATCTAATTTTGGTGAAAACATAGTAAGCCCCCCAAAAATTGTAGTCACAAGTATAATTTTTAAATGATTTTCATTTTTTTGAGTAACATATGGACATCACACCGTGCATTATTTTTGCTTGTGTTAAGTATATTTGATTAGTTTTAGACTTAAGCTAATTAATGATTTAAAAATTCAACAAACATTGAGGAACTTGAACACATGGAGTATGTGACAAATAATATTCATCACAAAGTTTCAAATTTTGGATAATTTACTTCAAAACTAAGGTTACATGTGGAATTTTGGGTGAATTTTTTTTTGTGGTGAATGATATTGATATACATCAATTAAATATAAAATAATTTTAAATTTTAAAGTTTTTGGATGAAATTTCATTCAAAAATGTGATTTTTTTGCATTTTATGCATAATAATTTCTTCTTTTTAGGAAAAGACCACTACCATATGAAAAAAAGAAGAGATTTTATGGATGAAAAGTAAATTATTTCTTACAATTTTTTTAAAATTAATGCTTTATGAACCACAAATATGAGGCTTCATGGCTATCAAATAATTGTAAGTTATATAATCTATATACATTGATTTTATTCATTTTCTTCATTTAATCATTGAATCAAAATTAATTTTGATTCAAAGTGAATTTTGAGTTTCAAAATGTAACATGCAAATTTTTATGTGTTTTAGCTAGGATAACTAAAGGATACCATCAAGATTTTAGCTTACTATGTATTATGAAACTTGTTATACATCATTTTTTTGATGAAAATTGGTTCACCCTTAATGTGATTTCATCATTTTCCTTGCAAAAAACTAGTGTTGCCTACTATTTGCTAACATTGGAACAAGACCAATATTGCATGTTAGTTGTGTGGTGATTTTTTTTGCAAATCTAAACAAATCACATTGTGGTGCATTTAAATACATCTTGAGATACCTCAAAGGAATTAGCACAATGTGATTGCAATCTATTGAATATTCCACATAAAACACTTTCATAATTTTATGTGATGTGAATTATGTAGTAAACTTGATTGGTAGAAAATTTCACACATCTTGTACTAATGTTCAACAATGGACACATGTTATTTGGGACAATTGTCACAAATTGATGTTATATGGACTACCATTCACATTGAATATGTCACAATGTATAATGCCAACACAAAAATTGTTTGATTACAACATGTATTACATGTGACTTTGATTTCATGTGCAAGAATGTCCTCCTTGACTTTGTAGTGATAACCAACGTTCTTTCAAGCTTGTTATCAATCCAAATTTTCATAAATGTACAAAACATTTTGATCAAATTGCATATCATTCTAGAGTACTAAAAAGAATGAATCACATTTATTACCTATGTTTCTACTCATGATCCAATTGTAGATATCTTCACCAAAGGCATTGCAATAGATAAATTTTAGTAGTTTCAAACAACGCTTGCTCTCAACACTCCACGAACTAATGAAATAAGGGGATATTACTAATTTTTTCACTACTCATTGAGTGGGCATATTGGAATTATGACTTCAATTTCTGACCTACCTAGTTCATAGTGAAAAGATATGAATTATTTTAATAGTTTTCTTGGTCTTGTTTTATTTTGTTGTGGCCTTGGTTTTTTCTCTAGTATGTTTGCCTTTTGGGGTTTTTTGAAAATTCTTATTGGTTCTATGGTTGTAGCATTCATGGTAGCAATGACACTCAAGAAAAAAACTATTAAAAAAATGAGAAACGTAGTTACGTACAAATTATAAGATGATTTTTCCATGTTCATTTGTGTTGATTTTTTACTGCTGACAATAAACACAACACCCAAAAAAAAAAAAAAACAACCTTGGAAAAATCAAGAAATTTAACAAATATAAGCTTTGCAGCATGCATATTTGCAATGTGAAAAGAAACACAAAGTGCATTGATAGAAACAAAGAAATTAAACACAAATGCAAATGCAAAGAAATTAAACATATATGGGGTGAGTAACATTGACAACTCTAATCCCTACCTATAACCTATAACTAAGACCTGACCCTTGCCAAAAGCCCTATGACCCGTCACGTCGGGCTTATTCTAGATCCACCCAACCTTGGGTTTCTTGAGTTAGGTCAAAATAGTTCATTGTGCTTCATATGCTGTTTGTATCCAGATTTGGCTAAATCTTCCTAAGGACAATCCCCCGTTTTTTCTACATGTTCTTCTGGACAATGGCCACTTTGACTGCATTAAACAAACCCTAGAAAATAGATTAAATTGGAGATGATGAAAATGATAATCCATAACTTGCTCAAAGACTTTGCAAGTTCCAATTTCATCAATGTTGTAATAACTAATTGGATGCCCTTACATGTTGTAGTTCCATGAATGTATTTGTACATTCTTCCGAACATTCTATGTGTTTTATGAGATATATTATGTGGTGTATGCCAAGGGTTACAATTCATTGTCAACAAAAGTCCACCATTTGCTTTTGTACCTTCTTCCACGGCCAGAAAAAGGAGGCTTGCAACCTCGTGAACTAGATTTTGAAACTATCCTTTATTAATACCATATTTACAAAGAACAACCTTTCACATATGTCCTTGGATATTGCTAAGTTGTTTATGCATTTGAGACTTCCAAATCATGTGGGGGGGAATCCCAAATAGGAAAGGATCCATAGAAAGACATTGTGGTGTTTAGCCCACTCCAAGAATTTAATGATTTCATTTCATTTTTTGGGAAATTTGGAGCTTTTGTTTATTTCAGGTGTCCATGTTGATGGGAACATTTGGATTTTTGAATCATTTTTCTTTCTCTACCTGTCTTGTTAAGAAAAAAAGTTTATTGAGGCTGATTAAGGTGTAGTTTTATCCTATACATTCACTTTAGCCCAAACGTTGATGATTGTACCTAATAAGACTGCAAAACTTCGAAGAAAAATTATTATTGTGATCAATTGGTAATGTGAGGACTGTGTGTACCCCTTAGATTTATAATTTCACATGTGTAACTCTTTGTGTTAGATATTTATTGGTAGTCAATAGTAGTATGCACATGTCAGTATTGTCTGAATGCTAAATAATTGTCTTGTTGGAAAGAATTTAGGTCAACTTGTATAAGGAATATCAGGTTTTGTTACAATGGAGTCGATTAAAAAAAAGGGGGACCCAAGTTCCTAACTAGAAGGAGTAAGCTCAAAATATTTTTCATCAATACTTTATTCATCCATCATCCACATACAATCATCCATGTCCAACCTTTTGCATTATTGGTTTTGATTATCTATTGTTTTCAGCATGTTCATGCCTCATGCTTTAACATTTCATTTCCTGCTGGTACACTAACACCCACCTCACAACAATTGTTTTGAAAATCATCTCATTAGGGAGGCAATATCTCCATAAAGACTACGAAATTAGGAAAGACAACCTTCTTTTTCAGGCAAGTAACTCATGGGGTGTTTATACATTAAAACAAGAGTTTTGACAACAATGTAAGTATGTGCTACTACAATTTTTATAGACCAATTGCAGTAGGGAATTTATTAGACAACTGAAGAAGCCAATGCCTTGCCAAGACTCACCTCCTCATCTGCCACTGTCCCACACCAACCTCACACATTCTTTTGTTTTGGTCATCAAGGAGCTCTTATCTAGTTGCTAAAGATCCAGGGGACTTTAGAATCGACACCTTATTCATGTGGTATATCATATCTATGCAAACACAATGGGGGAAAGTACCTTAGAGAGGCTGTTGCGTGCTGACATTTGTGTTATGACAATAACAATTAATTTTCTGCATGTTCCAACTTCCCACATTTGACTGCGTGACTGACAGAATACCATTAATAGCTAGACTGGTGATTGATTTCTGTGTTTTTTTTATAAAACTCAATTTTGATTTATTTTATGTGAAAATAGTGGTTTGGGATGCAGGCATATCCTTGAATAGAACACCAAATGCTTGAACCTCAACCCCAGGCACATAACCAATGTTTGCTTAGGTTTGATAGTAACATCATGGCCTTTTTGAGGGTAAAGTTCCAGGGTGAGGACATTCTCAAAACACAGGGCCTAAGACAAAGCCGAAGCTAAATCTGGCCTTGCATTTTAGGAATGTCCCGCATCTTTGGGCCTTATCCCTAGTGTAAAGCATGGGCAGAACATTTCTACAGTGTCTAGCACATTATCTAGAGGCCTCTTTCCTCTGCAAAGGGCGGGGAGTTTTATAAAGCAAAATGCCCACTAGAGTGAACATTTAGATTTCTTAATTTTAATTTTAATTTCGTTTTTCTCTCATGATGCCTGTTGGATACACTCAGTTTATCATTATAAAAATTAATTAATTAAATTTATTTTTTCTGCCCTTGCGTAATATCATGATGGAATTACTAAGGAGTGGGCTGTTCCCTGAGGAAGGTTCTTATGGAACTGTACGCCTGTAATACGCATACTTGGAGACTGCCTATTAATAACTAAATATAATAGCTACATATATAATAACTCTATAAAGGTGCATTCACACTTGGTGTTAGGTACGAGGCGGCTAACACCATGCTAGTCATGTAGGACTTACACCTACTTACCATGAACATTTTATGTTAAGTTAACATTCACTCAACATTAAGCTATCACCCCATTTAAACATTGTGTGCCACCTAGGTTGCCACCTAGATTTTCATTTAACACTGAATTAACGTCAAGTGTGAATGCCCCATAAGTGGTATAAGAAAAAAATGAGATCAGTGGTATTATTAAATGTTTGAAAAGTCCAAACAACTGTTTTTAATTGCAAAAAAGAAAAGAAATGGGAACCTAAATTGTTGAACTGGAAGTTGGAGGTGTATGAAATTTGAATATGGTATAGGTGATGGAACTTCGTTTCTGTACACATGCCAGGTTGGGGATGTAAAAAGAACCTATATTTGCTAGTTGTGTGGTGGAGTTGAACTTGTTCTGCAGCTAGATCAAGGTTTCCTGGCATCTAGAGTCTACAGTCAATTTGATTATGAAGTTGAAATCACTTGTAATTGTCACTGATGTTCAATTTGGGACCTTCAATGACACAAAGGCTTCCAATACATTGATTGCACCTAAAGAGCATTTACTAAACATTTCAAATATATGACTATATTGACAACTTTTAACACCCATCTAGCATCTAGATTGATGGTTTGGTTTTTGACAAACCTGAAAACAAGGCTGAAGTTTCATGAACAAATCATGAGATTATTAAAATCTCACCTAGAGAAATGAAACATAAAAGCAAGGGTATACATTACAGAAATTTGTAAAGTCACCTTGAGTCTCGCACTGTGTTACGCCCTGTATTTCGATTTTCATCTTGAGTCCAGGGCATTCATAAAGTCACCCCGAGTTAAAGGATTTTGGGAAAACACAGGGTGAGTCAGGGTTTGACTGCATTGACAGTCAAGCTTTTTGACAGTGCATTAATTGAGCATTGGGGAAGCTGGGGGCGTGGGGGTGGTAGGGTTATTTCATGAACTCATAAGGCTGCGGGGGGGGGGCAGAGGGGGCACGAATTTTTTTCAAAACAAACATTGAGGCTATTTGGGGATGCCATTGGGGGAAATTTTTGCAGTAAAAAACGTTGCTTCCAATCAAATTCAACCAAAATTAACCCCTTGACCTTCTCAAAGGGTTTTTTGATGAAAATTTTCAATAACTTTGGCAGAACAATAGGAGATATTTGGAGGTGTCGGGGGAGGATTTTTTTATGGCTGGTTTGGGGATCATCACCTAAGGCACTTTGGATACCTATCTATTTAGGTGCCTATTTAGGTTAGGGGTATATAAACCCAAACAACTCTCAATTATCCTTATCTTTTTGTAAGTGCCATTCAGAGACTCTCTTGAGCCATAATAAGGTTTTGTTTGGGTTTAGGGTTTCAAGTTCACATTTTTTTTGAGGAGGACCCTATTTCATTCATGTTCCCAATTTGTTATTTATGGAGTTTGTTGCACCTAGTCTTGACTCAAACTTCTCAAGTAGCGACAAGGAGCTCCTTGATGAGATTGATGTCAAACATCAAATTGTGGCGCAAGCCACAATCACATGTGTCAACACTTGAGAGTTCTTTACACCAATAGAGTTGGAGGAGGGTAGTGGGCAATTGGTGTACCCTAACATAGGCGTGTGAGACATCTTGGTGACCATGCAGGCCACGCTAGGTTTGTTCAAATCCTTAACCAATTTCAATTCAACTAAGTTTGAGGAGTTGGTGCAGCTTATGGTCCGCACCATCATTGGTCATGTGAGGTCCACCAGATAACCACACCACATTTATAGGCAACTGTCCAAATTGACCCCAAAATAGTGCTTGCTCAACTTCATATTATATATCAAACAAAATAATAATGTCAAAAAATATGATGCATTCCTATGGAATTGGAACAAGATTGCAATAAATGATGATGGCATCTTTATTGCATCTTGCATCAATTCCACCATTGCCGATGACATCTAATGGCCCATTATTGAGGAGTGTCAAACTTGGTTATGCAACTTCCACAATTCCAAGGCTGCATTAGATTTATTGATGGTACTTTCATCAAAATTTGTAAGCCTTGGAACAATCTAGCCCATCGGACTTGGTCTAATGGGCGAAAAAAGATGTGCATGAACAACACAATGGTGGTGGATCACCATGGGCTATTCAAATATTTGGACCTCGGGTACCCCAAGTCATTCCATGACATTAATATCTTATAGCACTTAGACATCCACATGAACTAGTGTCTACACTTTGTTCACACAAACTAGTATTTTGAATACTTGTTGGGTGACCTAAAGTACATGAGCGAGGATATGTTTGTGATGCATGCATTGGGAGGTGTGAATTAACACTTAGAACTACCCTTGTTGCAATTGCAACTTATAACAATATGCATGCAGATATATATTTTTAAACCACCATTTCATTTCATTTGTTTTCAATATGGTTTATGACATTTAAGGTTAGGGCTTACATTTTAGAATTTAGGGTTTGTATTTAGGCTTTAATGTTTAAGTTTTAAGTTTAGATGTTAAGATTTAAGGTTTAGGATTAGGTTTTAAAAATTAGTTTAAAGTTAAGTTTTAAGGTTCAGTTATAAGGGTTAAGGTTTAAGTTAGGGTTAGGATTAGGCTTTTTATTTAGGTTTAGGTTTTAAGGTTATGTTTCAAGGTTTAGGGGTTAAGATTAGGATAAGGGGAACTAGGATTTAGGGTTTACTACTTGGGTTTAAGTCTTAAGGGTTAAGTTCCAAGTTTTAGGTTTAGAATTAAGTTTTAAAGCTAAATTTTTGGTTGACTTAAATTTTTATGGTTAAATTTTAGGTCAAGTTTAGAATCTAATTTATATTTGGGGTTTAAAAATTTTGGTTTAAAATTAGGGTTTTAGATTTGGGGTTTCAAATTATGGTTGGATGAATTGTCCTAAAAATCTAGGGTTTTAGATTTAGGATTCCATATTAGGATTTCAGAAGTTAGGGTTTAGGATTTAATGTTTCATGTTAAGGGACTTAAAAATTAAGGTTTCAAAGATTAGGTTTCATATCAAGGTTTCAAAACTTTTGTGTAAACCATATTAGGATTTCAAAACTTAAGGGTTTTATATTAAGGTTTGAAAACTTTTGTGTTTGGGTTCCAAAAACCAAATACCAATGTAGCTTTTCAAAATGTTTTTTTAGATTAAGGTTTTTAGATCTTGGACTTAACCATAACAAAAACAATGCAAGTTTCTAGGTTAGGGTTGAATGGGCTTAAAGTCCAAATGGAAAAGGTTGATAAAAATATTTGGTTCGACAAAAAAAAAATATAGTCATCTTTTTAGGATAACAACATTCTTAACAAACTTCTTACATAGGTGTTGCCAAGACTTCACAATTGAAGTCATTGGTGAACACCACAACAATCTTGTAAGACATGGGTGGGATGGTGACTACTAATCATAGGTCTAACAACTTTTTGACCTTAACCTTAAACTCCTCATCTATAATGACATCACATTCTTGAGCTACCCTTAAGTTCCTTATTTTAAAAACATTTTTTCCTATGCTAACATCTGCCTTTTCTCTTAATAAGGCCTCTCAATCCTCCACGTTGGCTTCTAAGTTGCTGGCAATAGTGGCCATGCCTTTTGATTGGGATTTCAACATTTCAAATTTGGTCATGGGGTGCTCAAAAGTTGGAATAGGTGGGGGTGTAACAGGTCTTGATGACAACCCATGTGTTTCATTAGACATAGGGTTAAGGTTATGTGTAGATATTGGAGAGGATTGGGAAAAAATGTTTGATGTACATTCTACCATTGATTGACACCTTTTCAACACATTCTTTTGATGCATGCCCGTTGGTTGTTTTGAGTTGTGTTGGAACATGATCAAATTGTAGGGTAGCCCTTTTTGTGCCTTGTTCATTTGATTTGTTGGTCTTGAATTCCTTCAAACATTCACATTGCCTATCTTTCAAACTTCCAAGATGAAATTCAAAACTTGGGAATTGCTTCTTATAGTCCTTATACACAACTTTCCAAACCTAACTAGGTATAAGTTGTCTCACATTGTTCCTATCCCCACTATAGAGCATGAAATGGTGGTTGTATGATGTGGCCATAGAACTCAGGTGCATAGAATCCACAATGCACCTAGTGTTTTTGTTTTTCTGAGGTGTTTTTGTGGGCCTTATGTAGCTTACCAACTTAAGTTCACTTTCTTGTGTGTTAAAATGAAAACCTTCCATACCTACAATAAGCATTGAAGGTTTTCTTAAAGAACTAAAATTTTGAAACTCTTAGTTTGGATCTAGGTCTGGAGTTTCTTTTCAAAAATTAAATCTAAACAACATTAGTTTGGAATTAGGACTAGAAGTTTTGGAAAAATTATGATAGTGAGAGAAAGAAAATTTCATCGAGAGAAAGGGTTTTAGTAGAATTAAAAAGTTTAATGATCAAACCTAAAGAAAATGAAACTAAGGATTTAAAGAAAGAAAAAAACCAAGGTTTTGACAAACAAAGAGTGTGAGTTATTGACAATGGGACTCAATAGACATACGTACATGGTTTCATGGTTAAAGGAAGAAAGAAAGTGATTCACTTTGAGAAAGTGTGAAGGATTTTGACAAAGATGTTAAAGATTAATTAATTTTACGAAAAAATGACTTTGTTTTAAGAGTTTGTAAGTGCAATAGGGTTGTAATTCCTTCCCCGATTCAAATAGTGGGATTTGCTGAATTGAGACATTTGTATTACAAACAATAACAAAAGCTCCAATCAAAGCTTTTAGCCCATGTGTAACACATATTAAGAAGGTTAGTGTATGTTAATCAGAAATGCATATAGAGTGTGTGAAAGATAGATTTTGACAAGTTAAAGAATGTCACGGACGTGACAGTGCGAAACCAACTTTCCAACATTGGAGTTTCCAATAATATCTTAGCATTGGAGTTTCCAATAATATCTTAGCATTGAAGTTTCCAATAATATCTTAGCATTGGAGTTTCCAATAGTATCTTAGCAGTATAAATAGAGGACCTTGAGACTTTGTCCCTCACTTTCGTCAACACCAGTTGTATTTGCTCTTCCAATATCAATACTACTTCCAGCTTTCTTTCTTTGAGTGTTATTGATTCTAGTTTTGAAGCTTCAAGTGCTATTCCCAGTTTTGTGTGAGTTGTTGTGTTATTGGTTCTAGTTCCTAAGCTTCTAGTGTTATTTCTAGTTTTTTGTGTGAGTTGCTGTCCGCAACAGTTTGACGAGAGTACACTACCAAGATGGGTGATGCTTCCAACATCTAGATGCATGACGTGGTTGCCATGCTGCAACAGCTGCGACAAGAAAATGCCAACCTATGAAATGCCATGGAATAGCTCCAA
Organism: Sphagnum contortum; assembly: GCA_963920785.1. Lineage (NCBI taxonomy): Eukaryota > Viridiplantae > Streptophyta > Sphagnopsida > Sphagnales > Sphagnaceae > Sphagnum > Sphagnum contortum. The sequence continues at coordinate 16,248,144 of OY987277.1, forward strand.
GTTGCTCACGCTCTAGTCCATGTTCCAGTTCCACAAGCGCCAAAAGAACCTCGAGTAAGCTTGCCAGAGAAGTTTGACGGAGATCGTACAAAACTTCGAGATTTTGTCAATCAAGTTCGACTTGTCTTCCGTCTCCAACCACACAGATACGCAACAGAAGAAACACAAGTTGGGCTCATTGGATCACTGCTCACCGGAACTGCGTTATCTTGGTTTTCGTCACTACTAGAGAAGGATTTTCCACTTCTGGCAAACCTTGATTAATTCTTAGAGGAATTCAGCAGAATGTTTGGAGAGAGAGATCGAGCCCTTATAGCAACAACAAAACTTCGAACACTGCAACAATGATCACGCCCAGTTTCAACATGCGTTGCAAAATTTCAACAACTTGCATGTGACCTCGATTGGAACGACACAGCTCTCATCACCATGTTTCGATGGGGACTCCGCGATGATATCAAAACCTTGTTGCTAAACCTGCCCAAACCAACTACTCTGTCGGAAGCCATTACTCAAGCAATCGACTACGACAACCGGCTGTTCGAGCAGCGACAGGAGCGACGACTGCTCTTTGGATCATATCGAGCGGATTACACAGCTCCAACCCGCCAAACATCTTCAAGCACTTCGACCCCAGAGCCCATGCAAATTGACACTTCGAGGGTTAGGAAGCTAACCGAAGAAGAGAAAGAATGACGTCGCAGGGAGCACTTGTGTTTTTATTATGGAGGCAAGGACCACAGCTTAAACAACTGCCTTTTGAAACCTCAGGGGCCAAAGGCGCACAAATTTCGATACACCTTGAGCACTTCTAAGCCAAAATAGGAGGAAATCGAGTCGAAAAACGACAGCAGCCAGCCACATTAGGGACCGTGCGGCTAACCAATATTACCACATCATTAGGTCCTATCTTATCTTCTGAACCTTCTCGTTGTTTTAATATCCCGCTTAAAATAGATTTTCATCCACATAGCATAAAAGTTAAAACCTTGTTAGATTCCGGAGCTTTTGCTTGTTTTATTGATAAATTTTTTGTGAAACGTCATAATCTTCCTATAGTCCTCAAGAAATCCCTGTGGCAGTAGAGGTTATTGACGGTAGACCTTTGATTTCAGGAGATGTCATTCACGAAACTAAACCCTTAGACATTATCCTAGAAGGACACCGAAGTAATATTGTATTCAATATCATTAGTTCTCCCTCTAATCCTCTTGTCTTAGGTCTCTCTTGGTTAGAGATGATTAACCCGGATATAGATTGGAAAAAACGAAAACTAACATATCGAACCATAGTTTCTCATATTTTGTCTAGACACCCTAGGAATGTTCCAAATCCGTGTCCTTACCAAGTCCAAGGGTCTGTGGTAGAAGTTCCGTTGATGGTTGGTGCCCGAGCCTTTATGAGGGCTGCCAAGAATGGGAATATGTTTGCAATTTATGCAATTCTGACATCTCAACCTGTTCAAGAACCAACCAAGTTACCAGCAAAATATGAGGAGTATCGGGACGTGTTTGAGAAGAAGAACGCTGATACACTTCCTCAGCATCGACCTTATGATTGTGGCATCGAGCTCCAAGAAGGTGCACAACCTCCCTTTGGTCCAATCTACCGTCTCTCCCAGAATGAGCTTGCTGCATTACGAGATTACCGTGATGAAAATCTCGCGAAGAACTTCATTCAACATTCCAAGTCACCTGTTGGAGCTCCTATCCTGTTTGTCAAGAAAAAAGACGGCTCCCTTCGGATGTGCATGGATTATCGTGGACTAAACAAGGTCACAATCAAGAACCGGTACGCATTGGCACTTATTTCAGGACTTCTTGACCAACTCGGTCAAGCAAAGATCTACACCAAGCTTGATTTTCGTGGAGCGTACAACCTAGTACGTATCAAGGAAGGTGACGAATGGAAGACGGCGTTCCGAACTAGGTACGGACACTTTGAATACAATGTCATGCCTTTTGGTCTTACCAACGCACCTGGCGTTTTTCAACACTTGATGAATGACGTATTCCGAGAATTTTTAGATGATTTTGTTGTATGTTATCTCGACGACATATTAGTTTTCTCCAAGAATGAAGAAGAGCACATCAACCATGTCCGGCTAGTTTTGGAGAAACTGCGCACTGCTGGACTGTACGCCAAGCTGGAGAAATGCGTTTTCCACCAACCCCAAGTCGAATTCTTGGGCTACATCATTTCTGGAGAGGGTCTATCCATGGACCCACAGGAAATTCAGACAATTATCGAGTGGAAGAAACCGGCTACCATTCGAGAAGTACAATGCTTCTTCGATTTTGCGAACTTTTATCGAATCTTCATCCGAAACTATTCCAAGATTGCCGCTCCGTTGACCCGATTAACTTGCAAAGACAAGCTCGAGTGGAATGCAGAAGCAGACCAAGCATTTGAAACTTTGAAGAAGGCGTTTACAACGACACCTATTCTGATGCATCCTGACTTCTAGAAGCCATTTTTTTTTAGAAACGGATGCTCCTGACTTTGCTTTTGGAACGGTCCTTTCACAACCCGACAAAGACGGACGCCTCCACCCTGTCGCATTTCACTCACGAAAATTTACTGTTGCCGAGATCAATTATGAGATTCACGACAAGGAGCTTTTAGCCATTGTCGACTCGTTCCAAGAGTGGCGTCATTTTCTTGAAGGAGTTCAACATCCAGTCACGGTCCACACCGATCACAAGAACCTTGAATATTTCATGTTTGCCAAGGTACTGAATTGACGACAAGCTCATTGGAGTATATCACTTTTGCGCTTCAACTTTGTCATCACATACCGTCCCGGTTCCAAGCAAATTCAGTCCGACGCTCTTTCCCGACGAACGTATCTTGCACCAAGGGAAGGAGATGCAGCTTACGACCAACAAAAGACTACCCTTATCAAACCCGAGCAACTTCAGCTAAAGATCATACGCACCACAACTTCAGTGGATGCATCTTTTCTCCAACATATCCGAGTAAGTTTAAACTTTGATCCTTTGGCTTTGAAATTGCAGAACAATGTTGACATCTTCAATCCTAGAGAATTTCCAAGTCCGGGCTCAGATCCAGAATCCCTGGATCACCCTACTTCCAGTTCACAGGGTTCCAGATCGCATAATGTTGATCCAAGATTCCAGTTCCACGACGGGCTGTTATATCACCAAGGACTATTTTATGTCCCTGAAGGTCCATGCCAACTCCAAGTGCTCCAGTCTCGACATGACTCTCCATCGGCTGGACACTTTGGTTACAACAAAACTATGGAGCTGATATCCAGAGACTTTTGGTGGCCCCAAATGTGGAAAACTGTGAAGGACTATGTCACAACGTGTGACACTTGCTCTAGATCCAAGATCCCTCGTCATCAGCGATACGGGTTACTCCAACCGCTGCCGATTCCAGAAACCCCATGGACATCCATATCCATGGATTTCATTGTGGACCTTCCAAAGTCCAAATCTTTTGATTCAGTTTTTGTTGTGGTGGACTAGTTGACAAAGATGGCACACTTTGTGCCTTGCAACAAAACTATCACAGGTAAAGAAACGACACAACTTTTTTTGGAGAATGTGTACAAATATCATGGACTTCCCGACAATATCATATCTGATCGTGGTATGCAGTTCACGTCCAAGTTCTGGCAATCCCTGTTCAAGATCTTACAAGTGAAGACCAATCTATCATCAGCGTATCATCCTCAAACGGATGGACAAACCGAACGAGTGAATCAAGTATTGGAGCAATATTTAAGGTGCTTCATCAACTACCATCAAGACAATTGGGTGGATCTACTTCTAGTCGCAGAGTTTGCCTACAACAATACATTTCAAGAGTCCATCCATCAAACTCCGTTCTTCGCAAACTATGGATATCATCCACGATTTGACTCTTTGAACTTGAGTTTCGCAGAAAATCCGGCTGCGCAAGATCTGGTCACCAGACTTCTGGAAATCCACAAAGACATGAAGGCAAGGCTTGTAGAAGCTCAAGAGCGGCAGAAGAGAAATGCAGACAAATCTCGGAAGCAGAATCCAAACATCTTAGTTGGAGATAAAGTTTGGCTTTTACGTCGCAATTTGAAGACTTGCCGACCGAACGACAAACTTGACTATCGTCGTCTTGGACCTTTTGCGTGAGTAAGCAGGTCAACAAGGTAACATATAGGTTGGACCTGCCATCATCTATAAAAATTCATCCAGTGTTTCATGTTTCCTTGCTTGAACCATATAAAGAATCGACTATTCCAGGACGGTTGCCAGCACCTCCGCCACCAATCGAGATTAACGGAGAAGAAGAATTTGAAGTTTCTAAGATCATCGATTCCCGCATCAATCGAAGGAGATTAGAATATCTTGTACATTGGCAGGGCTATGACATAAGCGAGCGAACTTGGGAACCTGATGCTAATCTTGCTAATGCTCCCAAAATGATCAACAAATTTCATCGTCAATACCCAACAAAACCAAGTGCCAAAGATATTTGAATCCAACATGTCTACATCAACACCACACCATGTAAATATCACATGGACTTCTTGTAATAGATTTTTAGTTTTTGTTTTTGACAAGATAAATAGAACAACTCGTAGGAACTCGTTGCTTGAAGGGGGGGGTGATGTCACAGACGTGACAGTGCGAAACCAACTTTCCAACATTGGAGTTTCCAATAATATCTTAGCATTGGAGTAATATCTTAGCATTGGAGTTTCCAATAGTATCTTAGCATTGGAGTTTCCAATAATATCTTAGCATTGGAGTTTCTAATAGTATCTTAGCAGTATAAATAGAGGACCTTGAAACTTTGTCGCTCACTCTCGTCAACACCAGTTGTATTTGTTCTTCCAATATCAATACTACTTCCAGCTTTCTTTCTTTGAGTGTTATTGATTCTAGTTTTGAAGCTTCAAGTGCTATTCCCAGTTTTGTGTGAGTTGTTGTGTTATTGGTTCTAGTTCCTAAGCTTCTAGTGTTATTTCCAGTTTTTTGTGTGAGTTGCTGTCCGTAGCAAAGAATGTGATAAAAATGGCAATGTGAGTGGGTTAAGTTAGACCTAGGCTTTCACAAATAGTCACTAGGGAATTTGGATTTAAAGATGTTCAAAAGGTTCAAAACTTTGGATGTGTTTGACCTTTCATAGGTTGATGCACTCATGGGATCCAAAGCATTAATATTAACCTAGAAAAAAATAGTTTTAAGGTTATGATTAATAATCTTACAAAAATGATGTTTCCTTCCACATTCAATCCAACTTTCATACTACATTCTCATCAAAACTCTATCTACCAACTATCAAATTAGATGTTGAATTCGGCAAAACATCTAGAGTCAAAAGATTGAAAAAGAAATGTAAATTCTAGCCAAAAGAAAAGAATTGTATGCTAATTGATGTTGTAGAGAGAGTGAGGGAGAAAGAGATTCTAACATGTATGAGATAGTGTGAAAGAGAAGGATTAGACAGTGTGAGTCAGTTGATCAAAAGTTTAAAGAAAAAAAATGAAAAAGAGTCGGGATTCTAACAAGTTTCAAAGAGTGAGAAAGAGAAGCTTGAGGCTATGTGAGTGGGAAGGATATGTTTACAAAATTTGATGAATGCGAATCTTGAAGGAGAATGAAAGAGAAAAATTAAATTCTAGCAAAAGAGAGAGAGAGGATGAGATTTTGACATAATTGAGAGGGTGAGAGAAAAGGATTTTGACATATTGGAGATATATATATTCTAATAGACTAAAGAGAGAGAGAAAAAAAAAAAGGATGAGACTTTAACACAATTGAGAGAGTGAAAGAGAGAAGCCTGACGTGGTGTGAGTGGGAAGGATACATTGACATAGTTTGTCGAATGCAAGTCCAAAGAGAATGTGAGAAAGAGAAGTTAAGTTTTAATAGACTAGAGAGAAAAAAAAAGATTATGATAGACAAGAAAGAAAAAGAGAAAGAGAAAGAGAGAGAGGATGAGATTCTAACACAATTAAAAGAGTGAAAGTGAGAGCGAGGGATTTTGATAGAATAGAAAGAGAGAGAAAAAAAAAGAAAGAGAAATTCTTGTTGGGTAGGAAGATACAAAACTTCAAAAGGAAGTTCGACTAGGGAGTCGTCGTGATGAGTTTGCCAAGGAAATGAAGTTGAACATTCAAAAGGGGATCAAGTCACACTTCCAGTTATGAAATGGACTATTGTGGTATAAGCAAAATCGGCTTTATGTTCTAGAAGGGAGGTTGAGAGATGTGCTCTTGAAGGAATGTCATGATGGGCCACTTCCGGGCTATGGTGGTGCAAAGCGCACCACAACATTCCTCAAGAAGTCCTACTATAGGCCCAATTTGAAAGATGATGCAGAGGAATATGTGAAGACTTGTTTGACTTGCCAATAAAATCAAACATTAAATAAGAAACAAACAGGATTGTTGCGACCATTACCGATTCCGGAAGGGTCGTGGGAAAGTGTGTCCATGGATTTCATGGTGAATTTGCCACCATGGATTCGATGTGATCATGGTGGTGGTGAATCGATTTAACAAAATGGCACACTTCATTCCCACCAAGGAAAGTGCCACGGCCCAAGAGGCAGGAAGGTTGTTATTCACGAACGTATTTAAGCATCATGGCCTCCCAAAGGACATTGTGTCGGATTGAGACCCAAAGTTCACAAGCAAGTTTTGGAAAGCTTTGTGGAAGCGCATGGTCTCGGAGCTCAAGATGAACACCTCATTCCGACCCCAAACAAATGGACAAACCAATAGAGTGAACTTGGTTATCCAACAATTCCTAAAGAATTATGTGGCGATGAATCAACAAGATTGGGTGGACCATTTCGAATTAGCCCAGTTATGCTACAACAATTTGAAGCATTCAGCAACGGGGGCCACCCCCTTTCAAATGGTGACAAGCAAGTCACCAATCGTGCCCACAGACAATTTACTTATAAATAAAGATTTCAAACAAAATGAGAAATATTACAACTTGAATTGAAAGAAAAAATTGGGCATTTAATCCAAGGTTACAAAAATTACAAGTGGAATGCATAATGGGTCTATTGTGGGGTTGGTGGGATATGTGTGTTAAAACACATGTTATTTTCAAAATAAAATTGGATGATAGGGTAGTGGGTTCAATTAGGTCTCAAGTGACACGCTCCTAAGTCCCGGGGTGAACCCACTTGAGGGTTTTCACCTTGGCAAGTTGTGGAAAGTTGGGATTTAGTGCACGCTCCCGACTTCCAACACCAGAAAAGGGTAGAGGGTCGTGTTGGGAGTCCCGGGATTAGACTAGGAAGAGGGACTATCTTAGCTTGTGTGAATCTACATCCAACCACACGAGGTTAGTTTAACATTTGGGACACCCTTGGGTGTTGGGACAAGCCATGGGCACTTGGACACACAAGACTCACCACTGCCCAGACTCGGGGGAAGCCACCACCTTCCCCCATGTAGTATTCTCTGCAGCTCATAGTGGAGGCTACATCCAAATGGCACAAATTCTCGGGACTCCCGAAATTGTCCCGGTGGGACTCTCGGAATTTTGAACGGCCATAACTCCCGACTGCAGAGTCCGATCGCTACGAGGTCTGAAATAAAGTTGTAGCCCTTGTCGAGATCTTTCCAACGCCATGTTGCACTCCCAAATCGGATGTCGGGAACAGGTCGATTCCCGAATTTTAGTGGTCGGGAGTCAAACTGGCAGTTTGACTCCCGGTGCTTCTTTTGCCCATAACTTGGGCTATAGATGTCCAAATGACCAATTCGAGGCCATTTTCGATATTTACGTTTCAAGACCTTTCCAATGACACCAAAAACACCCAATGCGAGGTGTTTTGGGCCTTGTTGTCGAGCTCTGAACATTCGAGAATCCCGGAGGACTCCAAATCCCCAACTTTGCAAGTGTTGGGCTTCACCCCCACACTTGGCCAAAGTGGGGTTGCGACATCAAGGTTCCATAAACTTTTGCAAAGTTCGAAACTCACTTTCAAACCGCATTTCAAGGGATTGCCTTGGGGTAAGACTAGTGGCTATATGTTGGAGGTAAGATTTATGATTATTCTAACTACCTCCAATACGTGGTAAGGAACATTCTCACCCACAACGAGAAACCAAGGTTTGTTTATTCAACGAAGATGCCAAAACATTAACGAGGTCAATGACAAATGAGTGAAAATGTGTGCAAATATTATGGAATATGGGAGAGGAGGCAACAATGTACATTTTGTTACCAAGCATGTTTCCAAGGGTGGGTTTTGGGTACACATAGGTCCATTGGTTTTTTGAGTCAAATTAGGGGTTGTAAACCGTATGAGGTAGTTGCTTACTTGCGGGATGGAACTAATTGTGTTTAAGCTAAGGTTTGCACAAGGTTATATACTTTGCAATAAATAGTGCAAAAAGATGAAGCAAACATGTAAAAAGATCACATGTAGAACCAATATGTTTCATAAATTGTGAAGCTATTTGCACAATCATAGAAAACCTCATCCTTACTTATTATTACCATGGCTTTAAAAAGCTAACCCTAACGTAACAAATGATTTGCAATGAGATTTCCATGGCTACTGATGACACTATAAAGCCTCCCTTTGTTGACGTTCCACTTGCACGATAACCCTGCATTGATGGTCCTTTTGCACGATGATTTCTTGCATGATAATGATGGTGAATGGGGCATGAATAGGCCTTCATGGGCTTTCAGTTGCTTTTATTATTTTGACCTCTCACTAATTCAAAGATTCTACACCTAACACATTCACTTAGGACCCTCACATTTGTTCATTCAAAAACTTTACACCTCACATTCGTAGTTTAAACTTTCACACTCGTAGCTCACACGCATAGTAATCGTCGTTCATTCATAAACTCTACACCTCACATTCATAACTTGAACCCCTCACATTTGCAAGTTGAAACATTTCTCATTCACAGATGAAGCTGTTAATCTATCAAGGTGCATGAGAGATGAAAACCCTATTGTTAAGGCACACGGGAAGAAGACAAAAAAAATTAGGGTTAAACTCGGGGAAGCACCAAAATTAGTGCATTTCCAAGTTTCACACAATATATTTTTCCTTCGTTTTCAACTCACCTTGGTTTTTTTATTGTGCCTTGAATTTTGACCCAACTCAAGGCGATATCTCAAGGTGCGATTCCTAAGTTTTGATGACTTTATGGATAATTTTATTATGTGTAAAATTAGTTTAAACTTTTCATGTCCATTTAGATGTGAGCATGTTTTATTAGCAAGTTGGTATTATAATTTGTACAAATATGTGTAATAATAATAATAATAATTTAAAAACAAAATTTCCTAGATATCCTAACCATGTTTTCAAAAATATTTATTCACAGTTTTAATTTTGATTTTGGATATAGCAAAAGATTAATTTGATGATTTAGTTCCAACAAAATGTCAACTCAGGTCTTGGTAACAAAACATGACCTTAAATCCCCAAGTTTTGTTTTACAAATCGGATAACCTCACAATGGTGGTTAGGATGTCCATCCTAGTAACCTTGGCACATGCACACCACCAAAAATGTGTTAGAAAACCCTCACCAAGAAAAAAAAAAAAAAAAAAAAACCTCGTAACATGTAACCATAACCCACATACACATGACTGGAAAATGTAATCCATATACGCACAATTGAAGAAGGAGAGGGGGGGGGGGGAATCAATTCTTAACATGTGACCATAACCCATATACATATGACCATAAAAGTGGCAAATGCTTGAAACACCAAGAAAAAGAAAAAACTTAAGACACATTTGTACAAATTTAATCATAATTATTTTTTACATTTCTTTAATTTTTAAAATGCAACCATGAATAAAATGATTTTTTGGGGTAGATATGACCATACCTAACATTCTCATATGAGATCATAAATATTGAATGATTTCTACATGTTACCATAAATAAAATGAATTTAATTTCTACATGTGATGGTAACAATTCTATATGTGACTACAAATATTGAAATTAAAAAAAATAAAAATCTCACATGCAGTTATATGAAAATGAATTAGAGTTTAGTTTTTACATGTAACCATGCTAGGTATGATGTGGCCATAAAGGAAGTGTGTTAACAAATTTATTTCTTCCATATAATCATGTCATCTTTACATGCAACCATATTAAATAAAAATTCTTTAAAATTGTTATACTCTATATTGTATTCAAGTGAAACAAAATAGTAAAATGTCACAACAATGTTTCTTTACTATAGTCAAAGTTAGTTGTGTGACTTCTTCAATCAGAAGTCTGATGTGTGTAACTTGACACCAACGTGAAGGAAAATGAAAAATAATTGCATCATGTGTGTTTGATCAATTTGGCAGATAACAAAACTAATAGCATCACTGTAGTATATGAAATGCATCTTCATATTAAAATATGGATGAGTTGTGTAGTAGGAAGATGTAAAAGTCTTTTATGTGCATCAAATTTTCTTAAGTTTCCATCTTTGATTTTCACTTTGAGAAAACATGCCTTGATAAAACTCAACCCCTTCAAAACAAATAACAATTATGAACTCATTCATATTTATGATTGACTCCTGTGTACAGGAGTAAGTAGTCAATTAATTTTGAAATTGTATTTTTAAAAAAATTATGGACCTGATGAAAAAAGATCACATTTATTATTAAACTAATTTAATATACAGAGTCAATTTAATACATGTGGTGGAGATGCTCTACATTGCCAAATTGTTGTGCAACTATAATTCTACAACAATTTGATGAGAGCAGCTGCAATGAAGCTCAGTATGTGGCTAAGCAAAATAAAATTGGACGAAGAAATGTTAAAACATACGCTCAGCAAAATGGTTTTGGCCCAACATTTTTTCACAAAATGCTGAGCTTGGTAAAAGGCACAGTACAGTTTAATAAATTTGATCTAACTGCTGTGAAGAATGCAATAAATAGGATCTAACTGTTGCTCCTTATTTCTCATTGGCCAACCAGAATGATTGGTCCAGGTGGTTTGCTATCAGTAATCTCTGACCTACTTGCAGTCCCAGTTTGAGTTTTATGGTAGTGTTGGAAAAAAAGTGAGGACTAAAGTGTGAGAAATATTCTTGTTGGGTCATATACTAATCACAGTTGGAGCTCCTCTAGGTGGAATGCTTTCCGTATGTGAGAGGAGGCTTCACATACCCAAGTGAATGAGGGCTGAGTAAACAACGACAACCCCTCTTGTAAAGAGATCGCACATCTAACCCCCATTTCTTCTGCCATCGATTGATCGTGAAGGTAATACTTTGCACATCCAACACACTTGAACAGATCGTCAAGGTAATACTTTGCGCACCCAATACACTTGAACAGATTATTGACTACTGCACTGGACTTTATTCGTTTAAATAATAGTGACAAAGAAGGCCAAAACACATGGGGTTGATCACAACCTTTCCCAAGTACCACCAGCCCAAATATTAGCAGATGATTGAACAGCTACACCCAAGTGAATAAACCTTTTCCCAAGTACTTCTCAACCTAAATCTCAGCTGATAGTTGCTTACCTGCACTCAACATTATATTCTAATAATAAAAGTAGAACAAAGATACGTTAGGTGAAAGAACATGGGCGGATTCCTCCCTAGCCCAAGTGCTCCCTTTGGAGGTTACAAGGTTACAGGTTTTGGTGGGCCTGTATCAACAATTGAAATTCACAGATACTTGCCTGCCCACTGACCTAACAAAGGGGAGAAAGTGAGTACCTACTCAAGTGGTCCATGTGCACACGAAGTCCTTTTGTGAGTCTACTGATAGTTCTATCATTTCCCTACTCCATGTTCTGTCTGACACAACCATGCTTTTGCCTTTTTGTGTGGAATCTACATGTTAGGGTAAGAGGACTACCCATCTTGGGTTTTGATGGAATGCTGAGATTTCCAATTCCCCAAGCTCCATTGTGAGGTGGTGTGACACTGCAAACCAAGAGAATCCATGTTTTGAGAATTTTTTTGTTCAAGAAAAATATCTCTAGATTGTCTAGTATTGCAATGACCAGTCTTACTGGCTGCATGTGGAGGGCATGAAGCTTACGCCTTGCCCACATTTAGCATATACCATAAGTACAACTACCTTATTGTGCTCAGCAGGAAACAAACTACTACTCATCACCACTCTCATAGTTTGTATTATATATGTTTGAAGACAAAAATAGTCGGATGCTAAGCTACACAGAATAAGCATTAGACCCCTCTTCCCATTACAGTTTTATTCTGGAAAGTTACCCATCCCAGGACTAAAAAGCCTGGGATCCTTATCCTGCAGTGGATTTGGGTTCACACTTCACAGTCCAGACAGACTTAAAACAGGGCCACCTACAACCCCTGTTTGGGCCTCTAGGAATGTTTATCAATTTCACATAGAGTGTTAATTGTTTCCCATGGCCCACCCATAAATATGAAAACTTGAACACTATGAGGTGAGAGACTACGTAAATGCTATCACCAATGCTGCTGTCCAATCAGAAGCAGTTATCACAGTGCTTTGTGGAGGCCAATGTACCATATGGAAATCTTTATGCCCAAACTCCAAACCTATTGGAATGCTATTTGAATGCTACATTTCATCCAAAATACAATGTACTGACGGTTTAATTGCTGCAAATGAACATGTTCTTAGGCAGCTCGTTTTGCCCTGCAACAATATTTCTCAAATCCAAGATTAGTTATTTATTTTTTCCCAACCTCTCCCATAAAACAAAAATTGGGACTCCAAAAGGTGGGAAATTAGTAATAGCAACCCTCCAGGACCAATCAAACTATATAGTCAAAACGTCAGCATTTTGCCAGCCTCAACATCCTGTGCTAAAATGCTGGATCAAAACCATTTTGCTGAGCCAAACCAGCATGTTTCCCTAATAGCCGGTATATGCATCTGTGTAAAATATGTTGAATGAGGAACATCCACAAATCAGTGTTAGACTCATTAAATATGAGTTTGGTTCGGTATGGTGTGCAGAGAATAATCTGCTTTTGAGGAGCACTTGTACATTCAAACACTGTAGTTGATTGACAAGTCACAGTGACTGTTCAGAGTTTCAATGCTATTTGATTGGTTGGCTATCATGACTGGTCCACGTGTGGCATTGAACTGTTGCCTATATTTACTGTTTATGGGTGGGGCCAGTGTAAAACATTAACCCCATAATCCGGACATGACAATGCGGTTAGCACCCCAAATAGAGTTCTGCTATGGAGATGCCCTTAGACATTATCATTCCAAAGTCATGAGGAAGCAAACATGTTCGTATGGGTTAAAGAGTTCCTTGGAATCTGGCCAAAGGTTAGGTTACAGCCACACTTAGAGGAGGCTAGATGTTGAAAAGCTTGAGAGGAAGAGTGCCATCCAAGTAGAGGTGATAAATTGTCCCTCGGAACCACCCGCATGACAAGTTGTGCAACTAGAAGTACCAAAGCAGGATTCATCCAAGAATGTTGGCTGGGGAATCCATCTGCAAAGTTGTAACGATTCAAGAAAGGAACACCCTGAAAAACAGCACAACCCTTGAGTGTGCCTGAAATGTAGCCAACAACTTCTCAGATTGTCTGGTGACAATTTGGCCTGCTGAAATACAAGAAATGGACCTAAACAAGTTAGCAAACAACATGTCAGATTTTGTAACATGCATGAGCACTGTATGGTGAAAACATGATAAAATGAACCCAACACATTATCAGACAACATGTCAGATTTTTAAACTAGTGAGCATAGTATGCTGAAAAAAAATACCAGAAAATGTAGCCAACTCAGTATCAAACAACATGTCAGATTTGTATGTTGTGAGCACTGTATACAGAAAATACGAGAAAATGAACCCCACATGTTAACAAACAACATGTCAGATTTAAAACTTGCAAGCACTGTATACAGAGTCATGCCTCTGCCAAGTTGAACTGATTGAGAGTGAGAGGAATTCCTAATAAGGTCTACAATTTAGTGACCATCTGCCAGACTTGTCAGCTCAATCCGACACAACTCAGTCTTCATTATTATGAATATCAGGTTTGGGAGATTCTGAGGAGAATCTGAATGGTGTTATAGACAAGATTGCTGAGGATTAGAGTCTTACAAGTTCCATCCTCTTTAGCAAGCCCTTCAAATGGACTGATGTGACAAAAAACTAGTACACATGATAATCAGAACACAGAGCACACATATATTGAATGGTAAATACATTTTCCAAGTCACCCACTAGCATGAGCCTGTGGTCACCTAAGTTTTGTCATGTAACCATCTAAGTCACTGCCTTCTTCATAAAAAAAAGGCTTGAGGTTTCTAAAGGGTCAAATTGCTCTGATCTCTTTCTCTTGAGCCCACAGGCCTTCCTTCTTCTTCTCAAATTCTTCAAACCACACAAACCCAGAACCACATTGGACTTCCACATGAACTCAAGTTCATGTTTACATTTGATAACATAGATCCCTCATCCCAAACAGATTACACAATCTAGTGTTCCTAACACCATCCTTCAACTTGACAAAACATGAAAATCGGGAAACAACACATATCAACTCCCCCAATGACTGCATCACAAGTCTCACAAAGAACCACAACCTTCATGCACATGATCCACCATGTAACATCAATGGATTATTGCAGTTCTTCGGAGTTTCCAATAATCTAGATAATCTCTTATGAAATGCAAGCCAACAACACCCACATATAAATCAAACCAAAACACACATTTTGAAAAGGAGTTCTGGTTGTTTTTGAGACCTTTAAACTTTTCATCATCCCCCTTATCAACCATCAAAACCAACCGTTGGACTAAATTTTTGCCTCCCCCAGTACATTGCGTAGTAGATTTTCTTGTACTTTTGTTGGAAACAAAGATCTAATCCCACTTCTTGAAAAACCTTTATTCTCCTTTACCCAAAAAATAGAAAACAAAAACCACACTACTTATCTACTTTGTTGTTCATCCTTCTGCCACTCCATCGTGAGATTTCCACCAAACACACTTCATTTAGCAATTCCCTTGCCACACAGTCATCCTACATCCAACAGCAGCACACACATCCCAAATAGAAGAAAATGACATAAAGATTTCAACGCCATAAAACACGCTTGCATCTCCATTCATGCTTTTATCTCCACACTGTTGGAGAGTTAACACTACCAGCCGCCAACATGAAAAAAAACATCCTTTCTTGAAAACCCTAAAACCCTTTTTGTTCACACCCAAAACCCTAAAGTTAGAAACTTGTTACACATGTGACACCTCCTTCCTTGATTTATCTGTGTCCACACATATTTCAAACTTAGTTGAACACTTGTAGATTGTGCCTAACATGTTCCCATTGCTTGCCATCAATCCTTTTAGGATGTAGACTTGGCTACCATCATCAAATTCTCTACAATCCTTCTCATCCTTGTATTTCACAAAGGCATACGAACTTTCCCAATTTGCAAATAACTCTTTCCTTTTTCCTGGCTTTCTCATCTTTACCATGGTTTTTCCTTCTTCCAATCCTATAAATTCTTATTTGCCTTTTTGTGTAGCATAGCTTTTGCATTGCCTTTACCGTGCTTGGTCCACATTCTTCAACATAGATGAGTGCATAATCAAAAATGAGCTTGAGTTTCTCCACCATTGGCTGCATCATCTCCTTTAAGATGAGTTCATATATTAAAGGAGAGAACTCAGTGCTAACTTGAACACCACATCTATAGCCAAACAGAATTTGCGATAACTGGAGGTCCCAATTATCCAAATCAATAGATGACACAATAGACAATCCATTCTTCAAGGTTTCGATCATCCTTTCCACCATCCCAATGCATTGAAGCCATTGTGGAGCTGTGAACTAGTGAATAATCCCATATTTTTT
The DNA here is from genome assembly GCA_963920785.1 of Sphagnum contortum. Classification (NCBI taxonomy): domain Eukaryota; kingdom Viridiplantae; phylum Streptophyta; class Sphagnopsida; order Sphagnales; family Sphagnaceae; genus Sphagnum; species Sphagnum contortum. The sequence continues at coordinate 16,263,973 of OY987277.1, forward strand.
ACACATCATATCAAATTCAGCCATCCACTCACTTCGATTGTTAATGAGGATGAATTTGGGCACACCAAATCTGTATATGATTTCCTTTTCCAGATATCTAATAGTAGTAGTAGCATCATGATACTTGACGGGTCTTGCTTCAACCATTTTGAATAATGGTCCATGGCAACTAGGGCATATTTGGATTCACAAGATTTATCATGACCCGGGCTTGGGGGAAGCCACCCACTTCCCCCTTATAGTATACTCTAGACCTCTCTATGGGGGCCACATCCAACTGACTTTTTGTCCTGGGACTCCCAAGTGGGAGTCCTGAAATTCGTGTAACTAGGACTCCTTCGACTTTGGGGGCCCATAACTTTGCATGCAAACCTTTGATTGCGATGAGGTCTAAAGCAAAGTTGTAGCATTCGTCGAAAGCTTTCCAACAATATGTCCCACTTTGCCTGAATGCGAGGAAATTGGGTTGATTCTCGACTTTTAGTGGTCAAGAGTCAAATTGTTAGTTTGATTCCTGGCCTTTCTTTTGATCATAACTTGTGTTTCAGATGTCCAAATGGGTAATGCGAGCCCATTTTAGACATCTAAGTTTCAATATCTTTCCAATGATATAAATAACTCTTTCCACCGATGGGTTTTGACCCCTACAATTGCGCTTTGAAGATTCGGGAGTCCATTTGGGACGCCAACTCCCATAATGGGAGTTCACTTGGGAAGGTGAGAGTTCATTCCCTCACATTCTTTGCACTCCCAGGAGCATGTGATGTGACTCCCAGGTCTCCCTTTTGGCCTGCAACCTTGCAACCCCTTGCCTTGGTCATGAGCCCAAGGCTAGGGTTGCAACATTTCTATCCTTGAACTTTAGCATTACCACATTCTTGAATAATAATGTATCTTTTCTCCAATGGTAATTCAACAATCTTCTTTTGGTTCGATCAACCTCAATAATAACATCCAACACTTGATCTAGAGTGCCTTTAGACAACAAAACCATGTAAGTTTCATCCTTCCAAATGTTCATCTGTTTCCCCATCTCTTTTATTTCATTGTCCTCTTCATTGTTACTCACATCAATGGGGTTCATTTATGCATCCACCATCTTGTGAACCTCGCAAATCAATCCCCAATAGTTAGTGTCTAGCGTTAAAGCACTATTTGTTGTTCTTTTGGAGCATGTACCTCAGTTAAAAGATTAGAACTTTTTTCAACAAATTCCCTAGACTGATTAATTCCTTCCCATTTTCCCCTCTGCATCAGTTCAACATCAATAGTCTAGGAGAGGGTGAGAATATGTGGTCTCAAGGCAGAGGATTTCCAGACCTATACCACACTAACATCCTTCTTCTCATCTTGTATCTCCACCCCAAAATCCTTATCCTCATCATGTGAACCAATTGGGTTACAGCTCAAAACATCAACATTTGCATGCCTAGCTCCTACTTTGTGGACAATTTTGAAATTGAAATCTTGGAGCATGGAGATCCACTCGCCTTTCCTGCCAAGTGGATCAGAAATTGTTGCAAGCCACTCTAATGGCTTGTGGTTAGTCCTCACAACAAAGGAGGTCTGATATAAATACTATTGCAAATGCATTATTCCCCATATTAGAACATAACATTCACCTTCCATAGGATGGGACTTCCTTTGTGAGGGTGTAAGACCCTTACTTTCATATGCAACAACACATTCATGTTTATTTTGCTTCTAGGATAAAACCGACCCTACTCCTTTTATAGACCAGTCTACGTCAAGTATGAAGGGTCTTTAAAAATCAAGCCTTACAAGGATGGGTGCCTCAATCAATCTGAACTTGAATGTGTCAAAAACTTTTTGATAGACAGGGTCCAAAGGAAACTTTGATCCTTTTTGGTCAAATCAAAAAATGGCACAACAATTTTGGCATACCCACATATAAAATTCCTGTAATATCGTGTCAAACCTAAAAGGCCCACACATTAGTTACAAAACTAGGTATTGGAAAATCTTTAATAGCCTGTACCTTTTGTGGATCAGGATATGAGCCCTGTCTAGTCACAACATGTCCTAGAAACACAATCTATTGTGCACCAAAAAAACATTTTCCAGGGTTTAGCTTCAAACTTACCTCCTGCAATCATGTAAGAACAACCTTCAAATGTGTAAGGTAATCTTCCCATGTTTGGCTATGTATGTTGATGTCATCGACAAAGACATTCAAGAATTGGTTTGTCTAATCCTTAAACACTTCCGCCATGGTTCTGGAAAACGTCCTTGTTGCACTTTCCAGCTCGAATGGCATCACATTCCAATCATAGAGACCGGACTTTGTTATTATTGTTGTCTTTTTTATATCATTTGGCAACATTCGGATCTGCCAAAAGCCTGATTGCAAATCCAATGCACTAAACCATTGGTTATTTCCCATTTGAGAGAAACATCATCAATAAAAGGCATTGGGAATGAATCCCTTTTGGTCTGCATGTTCAATGGTCTGTAATCACCATAGAACCACCTGTTGTCGCCCTTTTTAACATGTAGACTTACTCTGCAAGCATATTCAGAGTCATTATTCTTCATCTTACCAAGCTTGATCAGTGCCTGAATCTGTCTGTTCACTTCAACTTTTTCCCAATAAGACAACTTCCCACAAGGGAAAACCTTGTGTGTCAATTGCATGTTCCCCTATTATGTAGTACCCCAATTCCCTTTTGTGCTAAGCAAAGACATCTTTAAAGTCCTTTAACAAAATCCATAGTTCATTAGCTTGATTTTCATCGAGGGCTTGGTCGAACTTTATTTTGCTTCGTATTTCATCCCACTTTTCATCTCCAGACGAATGAACCTATTGCATGTTTTCATCATCCAAATGCACTAGATTAAAAATAAGCACATTGACAAAACATCCTTTGAGATTTTCTGATTCTTCAACACCCGCCCATTGAAGCCAATCAACATAATCATCCCCTTATGTTATATACTTAGCCAACAGTCCACATTGTCGATCTTGCAATATCAAATTCATAATTTGATTGGTGGATTCCTATTGAAGAAGATAGTTTAACCTTTGGTCCTTCAAATCATCTTCAAAAGCAGAGTCATTTTCCTACATGATTAGGCTTAACTAAGCATCTTCTTCATCAATCTTGCTCTCAAATTTAATTATGTTGTCATTAGATGATCCTTCGTCATAAGGATAATTTGAACTTGAAAAGCATTCGCCTCTCCAAAACAAGCCCTTTTCAAGTAGGTCCTCCACTTGGAATTACTAGAACATCTTGTCAAGACTTTTAACAGGTTCCACAAAAGAGGTATGTTGTGCCTCCCCATGCTGTCAATGTTTACAACATTCAAAGGGAGCATCTCCACATTAGCCCCATGTCCATGTTTAACCTATATAGTGCATTTTTCTACATCGACCGTTGCCCTAATCTTCATGAAGAAATCTAACCCTAACAAAAGGTCATATGTATTTGTATCGACCACCAAAAACACCATACTGCGAACAACATTGCCAACAAGCATAGGTATGTCATTTAGCCTTCCCAAAACAATGGTGACTGTTCCACATGTTATCTTGTATGTCTCATGTCCTGAGACCAAATGCATGATCCTAAGCTTTCGTATTATATTGGCTGCCATTACTGACATAGATGCGCCAGTGTCCACAAGTCCTTCAATCATCCCATTATTGATCTCCACATGTAAGCGCATGGTTTTATCTCTATAAGTTTTGTTCACACAAATCCTTCTAACAATAGGGGTGTTGTTGACAATAACAACCTAATTCCTGCTAATTTCTTCATCTTTCCTTCTTTCTCGCCAACTTGACCAACCCTTCAAGATACTCTAATTCTCCAGGAATCCTCATGATTATCTCCATGGGGGTTAGAGAAATTTGGCCCTTCATGAAATGTAGAAGAATTTTTTATCTTGCACTAGTTTTCGGGTATTGCTTCCCTAGTCCTATCTTTTGCATCAATGCCTTTAGCTTGTTCAACAATTCCTTTTGCTTCATTAACTTGCATCGAGAGTCTTCTTTTGGGAATCCTATTTCCAAATGACAAATGGTGATTGGCAACACAAATCTTATTTAATTTCGTTAGTGTGGCCTTTTCATCATTTGACCAACACTTCAAGGTAATTGGTAGTAGAGTTAGAAGGCTTAGTGTCCTTCTTCTTCCAATAACGATCCTCTAAGTGCCCCAATCCATTGTAGAATGAACACCTTATGTAATTGTCCTCAACCCTATGTTCCCCCCCACATTTGCCACATTTGGGCTGCATATCATTGTGCTTTGGATAGGCCACTACAGTGTGGTTTTTAGCTTGGCATAATTGACACCTAGATGTATTCCTAGAAGAGCTAGCACTTCTCCATTTCTACTACCAAATTCCCTAAAGAAATGTATCTAGGTTTCATTCAACACTTATAATTGTTTATTTGTAAACGATTCCCCAATTACATCCTCATCCTTCTTCTCCCTGAAAGGATCATATGGTATTTCCCCCAAATCTCCTAGCACCCTTTCTATCTCTATTGCTACAATCACCATTTCTTCAATGTCTATGTATGTCCTCACCACACAAAATCTTCTAAGTTTTGGCCTTATTTGAGCTAGAAACTTTCTTCTCTGCTTAGCATCACCGATCCTCCCTCTCTGAAAGAGTTTATCCAACCTTTCTAAATACTTTTCAACCCGTTCTCTGGGTTGATGACATAGTCCAACTTAGGTTATTAATGAAAATCAACTAATTTAATGACTACAGATTTTGCAATATGCTTTTGGAAAAAAACACAATCTTGTTAAAGGATATGACTCTAATGGGTTTTTAGAGTTCATGACATCTTCCTAAACAAAATTTAAAGGTTATTCAAAACTTATCTAATCAAAAAACTTGTGTTGCTCTCCTTTTGCTACTAGAATTAGATCCTAAGAAACAATTGGCAAAGGTGAGAAAGTTTGCTCATCTAAGATATCTAGTTGCCATGTTTGCTGAAGCTCAACATTTTGCCAAAGCCTCTAGCACACCAATCATGATGATACACATAATGCCCCAAATTTGAGAATCTTGTCACCTACTTGGAACAAGACTTCAATTCCAGGCATGAAAAATCTAGTGGAGTGATTAGGAGATTTTGGAGAATCAAATATCCAGATATCTCTAACCTTAGGAACTTCATTGGTTTTATTTAACACATGCGGGTGGATCTATGTGAGGTACGACATGAAGAAGAATTGTTGCTACAATTTTGCACTTGTGTACCAATCGCTTGTTCCATCTTGTGACTTCACCCACATTCTAACCCTAGACATACATCCATTATGTGTGATTTTGATGGCAATGTCTCCAACTTGTGCTTCTACAAGGTTGAACCCCACCATAGTCACCACCCCAAATCAAACCAACCTTAAGACCACAAATCCAACTTGTGGAAATGGTTGAGTGGAAGGGTTATTGAAACTCCTGACAATTTGTTGATCATGGATTGCTTGAAGATCAGTAACAAGCTAGTCTAAATCAAATTAGGACATAGCTTTTTGGGACATAAAACATGTCACCACACATAATGTTGTTCCAAATTAATAGATTGAGTACCTAAGTCGACCTGCTTTGATACCAAAAACTAGGACACATGATAATCAAAACACATAACACACATACATTGAATGGTAGATACATTTTCAAAGTCACCCACTAGCATGAACCTGTGGCCACCTAAATTCTATCTTGTAACCACCTAAGTCATTATTCATCAAATAAAGGCTTGAGGTTTCTAAGGGGTTAGATCGCTCTAATCCCTCTTTCTTGATCCCATTGGCCTTCCTTCTTATTTTCAAATTCTTCAAACCACACGAACCCAGAACCACATTGGACTTCCATAGGAACTCAAGTTTTTGTTTACATTTGATAACATAGATCCCTCATCCCAGACAAATTACATAATCCAGTGTTCTTGACACCATCCTTCAACTTGACAAAACATGAAAACATGAAAACAACACATATAAATTCCCCCAGTGATTGCATCACAAGTCTTATAAAGAACCACAACCCTCCTGCACATGATCCACCTTATTAATGGACTGTTGTAGTTTTTTCAAAGTTCCCAATAATCTGGGTACTCTCTTATGAAATACAAGCCAACAACACCCACATACAAATCAACCCAAAATGCACACTTTGAAAAGGATTTCTGGCCATTCTGAAACCTCTAAACTTTTCATCATCCCCCTTATCAACCATCAAAACCAACCCTTAGACTAAATTTTTGCCTCCTTCAGTACATTGCGCAGTGGATTTTCTTATACCTCTGTTGGAGATAGAGATCTAATCCCACTTCTTGAAAAACCTCTATTCTCCTCTACCCAAAACAAAACAAAACAAAAACCACACTACTTATATGCGTTGCTGTTCATCCTTCTGTTGCTCCACCACAAGATTTCCACCAAACACACTTCACTTGGCGGCTCCCTTGCCACACAGTCATCTTGCGTCTAGCAACAACACACACATCCCAAATAGAAGAAAACGACATAAATAATTCAATGCCATAAAACACCACTGTATCTCCATTCATTGCTCTTCCTCGTCTCCATGTCGTTGAGAGTAAACACTACCAGCTACCAATAGGAAAAAAAACATCCTTTCTTGAAAACCTTAAAGCCCCTTTCTATTCACACCCAAACCCTAAAGTTAGAAACTTGTTACACTAAAACCTCTTGCATGCTCCTCCACCAAGCTTGGTAACTGTATAAGTAGATAAACAAATACATAAAAACTCTCTCATTTAGATAGCTAAAAGACTAGAAATAGACATAAAAAGGTTATTATGTAAGTGGATAATAATAGCTAAGGCACTGCGTGGCTATTATATATGTCGGAGCATATGGATAGTTAAGTGGGATGGTGATTACATATGTAACCACTGTGGTTAGCTATGTGACAAGGATACGATGAAAAAATTGTTTCCTATCTACAAACCATACATACATTCTGCATGGTCACCTGGTGAGTGCTGGTTCACTATATGGCCCTTGAGCTGGGCTAGGTGTTCCAGGTGGGGTATCATATCTTATGCCTAAGGTGAAGAATAGACGCCTGCCAAAATTAGTGTAAGTTTAGTTCTATCCTCTGTCAGACATTAGGGAAAATGGGATTCAGTGTTGTTGGAGCATAGACCCTATTGGTTGTTATGGATAATTCATGTAAGGCCGGCCCCATCTGGTGGGTGAGAAAGCCTGGAAGTCTCATATTTGTTAGTCACCTTTGTAAGTTCATTGTGGATTTGGAACAATTGAGATAACCCCCTTTTGTTCTCATATGTGTTGGATGCCTATAGATTAGCCCCTGTGGTTTGTTTAGGGTGATACTCAGGAATGACTGGACCAGTGGCCTGAGGACCACCCAACCCGATACCTGGCCCCACACTAAGGTACCCATTAGACTAGGAGTCAGGGCTGAAAAAACTTGGGGCTAACCTTGAGCATTTTTGGCATGTTGTTTGGCCCCAAGTTACAAATAAATGCTAGAATATTGATGTCAGAATATTAATAAATGTTGGAACATTGGTCCCAAGGGTTGCAAATTGGGTTCCCAAATTCATTTGTATCGCCCTTTTTTAGCCTTGGGGCCAATACAAGGCCATAAAATTCAGCATTTATTAGTAACTTGGGGTAGATTGAAAATATTTTTTCTATTTCAGCCTTGACTCCTAGTGTGAAGCCCTTGCTGCTGATTTAAACTTTTGCACCAATATGAATGCTTGATTTGAGTTGAACCTTGGCCTTGGCTCCTTGTGTAAAGTGGGCCTAAGACCCAAGGTGTTAAATAGTTTACCTTCAAGTTCAGTTCTCAGGGCTATGGGTCTATGTTCTAGTGTCTAGGGTTAAGTCTAAGTTTAATAGGTTTTAGGCAAGCTAAATTAGGGTTAGGGTTTGGGTGTGATTGCTAATCACCACCCCGCATGTGTTTAGTGGAAGGCAGGCTTTGGGTTGTGTAAAAAGTCAATTGTGAGCTCCCTTGTAACCTCACATTGCATTTTTATTTTTTGTTTTCAACTTTGCACTTTGGTTTTTATTGCTTGTGCTTTGCTTGTTACTTTGCAAGTGGTTTTTGTTGTTGTGATTCTCTTTGCATTGTTCTTAATTCAACTCTCCTTGCACTAATGTGATTTTCTTTGCATTTCTCAACTTCTCTTCGTTGCCTTCATGCACTATTCAACTCATCCTCACTACTACTTTGCTTTGCTTGGTTTGGTTCAACTAAGCTTCTCCTTGCTTTGCTTGGCTTTCCTTATGCATTTGATATTCCATGCTCTTATCTTTATGTAGGTGTGTTGAAGTTGCAAGCTTGGAGTTTCAACAACTAGGCTTCTTCAATAAGGTTTTTTTTCCTTTGTTTGATTCTTTGATGGTTTTTAAATTTTGCATGGTTGATTGATTGTTTGTGTGTTTGGTTTTTAGGTTTTGTGTCGGTTAGCTTGTGATGTGTGCTTGTTTGTTTGTTGATTTCATTATTTTTATAACATGTTTGCTTTCATATGCTTGTGTAAGAACTAAAATTTCAAGAACTCACCAAATTTGCATATTTTGCATGTTAAAATTTTGCATTCACAATTCATTTGTATTTGCATTGTTGCATTTTATTATGTAAAATGTAGAAAAAAGTGAGCGAGTGTTTTGCATTTGTAAATGTTTCAATTTATCTCTCTAAGGATTTAACATAATTTTTTTTATCTTGATTTTTGCACATTGAATTCAAATGGAAAAAGTTGAATTTGGAAAATACATGTTTGTTTCAATTTCTCAACCTTCATCTAGTATTAAATATTATGAAAATGAAAATGTGTTTGACATAATTAACGAAATAAACATGAATAGTACAATGTATGAAAGGATGAATGAAGGATGTAAAATGTTTTCCATTTGGTACCCTTTAGAAAATGAAAAAGATTCAACTCTTGCAAAATTACATGTTTGAAGTAAAATTTGAAAACCTTTTAATAGAAATAAATTAATTGGGGTTTTTTGTGTGTTAAGGATAACTTTGAAATGAATGTTGAAAATGTTCAAACAACGTGTTTTGTAATTTGTTACAATGATCATTTAAAAAAAGAAATCCAATAACAAGAACAAGGGAATCATTAATATCATATTGTTGAATAACATATGGATGAACACATTGAAAATTTGAAAAAATAAAAAACCTATCAAAAAGATCATTAAAAAAGAAACCAACAAATAAAAGACCAAATGTGTTTACAAGGGAATTTCAAATTTCTTTGGTGTTGTACACTTTTTCAAAAATGATGATGTGCAACAAAAATAATTTCTGCAATATCATAAGATCTCGGTAGCTTTTCTACAAATTATTTTTTATTTTATTGAATTTTTAAATTTTTTTTATTATGTTGAATAATTCAAAATTATAGTTAGATTCAAACCTTGGCCTTCTCCAATATTATACAAGTTCGTGAGGACAATTCAACCAAGAAGACAATTGAAAATGTATAATAGTGAAGGTAGTTTTATTAAATTTGGTTTTTACTCATCACAATTTTCAAAATCAAAACTAAATTGTCAAATTAAAATTCTAAAAATATATTATTTATTTAACATGTTATTGTTGTAGTTGCCAAGATGCTACAATATTTTACTTTTTAAGTTGTTAAAAATAATTTGTTTATTCAATTTGTGGAGAATATTTGGCTAAAACAATTTGCCATGCATTTACATCCTCCTTATGTTGTTTTTCCCTTGGGAAATCAACTTTCTGCAATATTTGATATCCAATCTGCTTGAAAAACTAAACAATTGCACGTTCTATTTATTTTATCAAAGTTTAATTCATTATTCTACCATTGTAATATGATGTTTTTGCACAATGATAGTTTTGCCCTTTTGCCACAACCTTAACATTGGGCTCACAACCAAGGTTAAGGGAATGGAGGTCAAAAGAATGTTTTAAGATTTGTGCACATTCTTACAAGGTGACTCCCAAACATTTTCAAGCAAGAATCACTTTGGGAATTAGAATCCCAAAATGTCCAAAATATTAATAAAAAAATGCAAATGGTTACATTCATGGATTAAGAAGTCACTTCACATATAACCATTACTTAGGCTTAAATTATTAAGATCATGTCTAGTTCCAAGTTTCATCAATGCTTGATAAATGTATACAACAACGTTTTTAATATATCAATGTAACATTTGGACAAATTTGAAAGTAATCCAATAGGTAATAAAATATTTAAAAACATTTTGGAACACTATAACCATTGTTAAAAGAGATTTTAAAACTTTATTTGATCACCATTTAGACACTATTTAGCCAATCCCAAACTACCACATCAATTTTTTGGAATTATTTAAACATTTAGTTAGCCTAAGGTTGCACATTGGGTATTTGATTTGTGCATGTTTTGAAATGGAAAGCCTTGTCCAAAATGGTTTTCTTTATACCATTGGAAAGGACTTGACTTGTAAATATGAAATGGGTGTAAATACAAAGATAGGGGCCAAAAACCATGTTGGATAGTGGTGAAAACTGTGAGTTTTTTTACATTTGTTCTTTTTTCGACATTTTAAAATTATGTTAATCATTTCAAGTTGTGTCAAATGACTAATATGAATGTTGAGGAATTCAAATTAAAAATTCATTAAATTAAATTTTGGGTTTCGGTTTTATAAAAGGATGTTTGAGCTTGAATAGGTATTGTGTCAAATTGTGGTTAATTTTACAAAGGACTAGGTAAAGGACTATTGTAATAACATAATTTTGATGGTAAAAAAATTTAGATGATAATAACCTATTACCCAAGTTCAAAAAACATTCACAATTAAAAGGATATGGAATTTTTAATATTTAAAATATTTTTCAAAATTTCAAATTTTCAAAAGTTTTTTTTACCACATGCAAATGGGGTGTAATGTGCATGACATACAAATTTTTTTTGTAGTTTATGATATAAGAAAAAAAAAAACTTAAAATATTTAGCATATTTTGGTGTGATTTAAAATTATGATAATTTTTCACAATGAAATGCAAAATTTGGCAAAATTTACACATTTAAAAAAATCCATATTTATCCAACAATGATTAACATGTGATCTATTGGAGCAACTATATGTATTTTTATTAACAAGTTGCAAAATATTTCATTCAAAACAAAATCATATGAAAAAGTGAAAAATGATTAAAAAGATTCATAGTCCTTTTGTAAAGTCAAATGTTCTTTGATTAAAACATGTGATATGACATTGAAAATATTCTTTTCAAAGGCTATAATTTTTCCCTTTAAAACTTTATAGTTGGAGCTCATATGTGTGAGTTATGAACCCACAAAATAACAAGATTTGTAATTTGTCAATATTCAAAAATCTTGCTTGTAGTCCTAATTTTTTTAACTTTTTCGATCTAGCCCTCACCACAATTGAAAGTATATCATAGGGGAGGAGAGTGGTGCCTCCTCCCAATGGTCCAAGTTGGTGAATCAAGCGAGTTAAAATTGCCTATGACTGAGTTCTACCACCATTAAACTTTTATTTTGTCCAACTTGTTTGGTTTGTGGAGGTTAATTCATTCATGAGTTTGAACTAACACCTTGTTATAATCTCATGTTGGAGTTTACACACTCTTTTAAGCCCTCAATTATGTGGAGTTATAAAGCACACCCTATGTTGCATTTTGCTACAACATTATAAATCAACAAAATATTTACCTTGATACCATTTGACAAGCCCAAAAATATTTGTTCTATGTTTGATTCTTTCCTTTCATTATGAACAAAATATATAAAGTGTAAAAAAAAATGCTTTAATTCATGTTGGATTCAATATATGAAGGCCTTTGTATATTATTCTCATTTATGGGTTGTTAACAAGGTGTGACAAATATATAAGAATTTGATAAAATACCATTACTTCTTAAGATCTTTAAATGTCATAACCACTTACATCCATTATTTCAATCTTGGAGTGGTGTTGTAGATGTAGGAAATGATGGCAAGTATATTTTGGATATTTTTGAGATTTTTAAAATGTTAGATACACAAAATTAAGCAATGATTACAACCTACAATTTTTTTTGAACACATTATCATGACTATATCCCCTCATAATGACCTTAAGAAATTAATTTTTAAAGAGTGTTTTATTTGGGAAATATGAGCCATTGTTAGTTACATTTATCGCATTGTTGGATCCCAAATTGAAATGTAGAGAATTTTCCCCTTTTTAGAATTATATTTTGTCCTAATTCTCTATATGGATAAGGGTTATAATATTAGTATACTAATATTCACTAATATTAATATACAAAGGGCATTGAATAGGCTTGTATGTTGGTGTGAAAAAAATGGTTATAATCAATGAAATTGCTGGATTGGTTGTCTAATTTTTTTTCCTTACTTAATTGAACTAAATCTAATAAGGTTTGATAGGTTTGTGAGAATTTTAGATGACTAATTGAGATGGTAGAAAACGATCATATTTCCATTGTTTAGCAGTAGAATGGGCTTGTGTAGGATTAAAGATTCCTTGTAAAGCCAATAGTATTATTGGATTTGATCATCTAAATTTGTTTTCTTAGTTATCTTGACTGAAATAATAGTTCTCTCATTAATAGCTATTTAGAGATATAGTTCTTGGACATTACCCTTTTGCACTTTGTTTTGCTTGTTAGTCAAGTTGAGTTCTCCTAAACAATAGCACCTTTCATTGCACTCTTTGTATTGTTGGAAAGCTGTCCATGGGTATGGGTGTGGTTAGGTGCTTTCATAATGTTTACACATATGATGCAAGAGTTATTGGATATTAAATCATTTAATAAAAATCAACAAGATTTAAAACAAATTATTAATGGAAATTGGGGCACACTCTTGATATTGTTGGAAAGCCCTTGATGCGTGTGATTTCTTGGAAGGTGATTTTGGAACTTTTAGACATAAGGTGGGGGGATATACGGGATTTTAAGAAACTTTTGTCATTAGAAATTCAATAAAATTAAATAAAATCAATTTTGAACAAAAATTGGATTTCAGACTTACTCTAAAGAAGATGTCCCATTTTCTTTTTCAAAATTCGTTGAATATATATATTAGTAGTAATTACTGCTGTGTGTAAAACATTGTCATGTGGGTTGTTTCTTCTTTTCTTGCAAATTTCAGGCAGTCAGCCATCAAGTGCTTCCAGTCCAGACTCCACATCTTCTGACAATCGCACATATTTCCTCATTCTGGCAATCAAATGACTTCTGGGTTTCTTTTGTTCCCTGAAATCTAAATGAGTTGCAATGCCCTCATGCACAAACCATAGAACTAAACCACAAAATGTTATACTATTATAGCAAAACTACATGCTAGAGATTCCACACACAAATTACAATTTAAAATATGTTGTATTTATAATGACACACATTACTCTAATATTAGTGTAATGTGTGTCATAATATATTAATTTAACATTACAGCAATATGTGTTGGAAATTAATGTCAACTTGTAATATTTATATAATATGTGCCACAATAAGAACACATTTCTTACATTGTAATGGATGAAACCAGAATGGTTTATTTCACAATGTCATGAGCCAAGGCTTGTCTTTTTGTTGTAGAGAAAACCAGAGAGTTTTAGTGTCAGTCTGATTTTCATCTTTCCTTGGGGAGCTAGGTAATACATTGAGATCACTAACTAGTTGCTGTTGTTCATGATGAATGATGAACTCCTAATTAGGAGGCCCACTTCACTTCCAGCACCCAATTCACTCAGAAAAGTTTGTGGACAAGAAGATAAGAACCATCTCTCTTCTATGGAACATCTGTCAGAAAGTCAGTGTGTGATAGGTAGATGGAGACAAGGGAAAAGCAGATCTAGAATACCAGCTAAATTGGAGTGGGCATGTGAATATCTTGGAGACTACATCAAAATGCCAATATAGGTAGATACCAGGTACCAGTGTTGGGCGGTTACTAGAAATCGCAACAAACCCCCTCTGGATCTCATGGCGGTTCTTAGGATGAATAAGCAGGGTTCTCACAAACAAATAACCGTTTATGGTATAAAAATGTAGTTATCAAAACATCAAATAACCTGTTCTGATCTATAACTGTGGTTCTCAAATTTTTGAACAAGTCAAATAACCTCCTCCCACAAAACTGATGGTTCTTTGTAGCTTTTGTTGTTTTTCAAACCCCATAGTTTTTGAAGGGATTTGAAATAACCCATACTAATGGTTCTTTGATTCTGAAATTTTCAAATACCTGGAACTGGAGGTTATTAAAAAATCAAATACCCATGTAACACGGGTAGGTACTTTACCTTTGCAAACGCATGGACCCAAATTTGTGAGGGAGTTCAGAGGAAGAAGATTTCCTGTTCTGGACCTAGATCAAACAATAGAATGCCGTAGCAAGAACCCAAGAAAACTATATATATCAAAACCGTATCCTGAAGAACGAGTGAGGGAATTTGAATGTTCCACAATATGGTCGGCCAAAGGGCAAAGTTTCTTGAACCACCCATTATTCGAGGTGCTAATTCACAAGGGCTTATAAACACCAGTCTCCATAGTCCAGACAATGAGCAGGCCCACACCAGAGTGTGATTGGGAAGGTGCACATAAACTATTAGGTGTATATTCAACTTGGAGGTTGTCTTTGGGCAACTGCACATGAGCTACACATATTTTGTGCAAATTTACAACACCACTGCCCGCACCTGACATTGGTAGGTGCATTGAAATGCTTTAAAAACTTTTGGTTTCATATTGTATTGTGTGTCATTGTGTTCTACATGACAGATTGCTCTTTCATCCCAATTTGGGCTGTGCAAAGTTTACATATGTATTGGTTTACTGTTACATATCATCAAAGTTTATTGTATGACATAGAATATTAGTTGTACATATGTGTACTGTTATCATATTGTTGCCTTCTTTTGTTGAATTCTTTGGTAGATAACTGTTTGGAATGTATTTCACTTTATCTAACTTATTTATTTAGAATCTAAGGATTTGGTTTGTTCACACAATTTTTCTTGCCATATGCATTTTGTCTACAATTCCAACTTGGCGGTATTCTTGAACCAATCAAAGGATGTTTAACCATTTTTATGTATCAATTCTAGTGTTGGAATAGAATTATTTTCAATTTTTTGTTTCAAGCAACCTACATTAGTATCAAATTGTTGTGTCATTAGTGATAGACTTAGCTGATGCTTAAAATAAGTGAACTAGAACTTTACATCAGTTTTTTTTTTTTTTTTGGGTCTTGTTGGATAGCTTATATCAGTTGGCCATCTATTGGTTATTGGTTAGTACAGCTCTTTGTTCATGTGGATTTTTCACCAAAAAGGTGAAAATTTTGTTTTTCTCGTTCCAAGTTTCAAAGTAAGAAATGAAAGAAAGTGATTTTTGAGTGTTTCAATTGGCAAACTTCCAAAAAGAAAAAAAAAAGTCACATTTTCCATATTACATTCTTGGCGCAGGTAACCAACAATGTAGAAGGATGCTTAAAATGATTTTACTTTCATATTGCATTTTTAGTCAAATTTGACTAAATCTTCTTATGGATGACTGCCACTAAAAAAGGGACAAAAAAAAAACAAAAAAGACTGGTAAAACTGTGATTGGTGCAAGGTTGAACTTCAGGAGTTTGAATCCATCAATCCAAGTCTCTTTATCGGGATTAGGAATCAAAACCATGACCTACCCAACATCCTGGATATTTGGAGCAGAACAAAAAGATTAGGAAGTTCATGTCTTTTGAGATAGATTCAGATTTGTTTTACTGTTTTTAAAAAAATGTTATATTGTTCAAATTTTACTTAAATTTTTCTTCAGACCTTATGATTTCATTCATCACAAGAATTGAACATATTTTTTAATATGTGGACTGTGATAATTTTTGTCAAATGCTTGTGAAAATAAACTAAAAGTTGAATTATAAATGCCTAATCATTGAAAGTGGAAATGTCATTATTTAGGCTACCTTAAGCCTAAACCCTTAATAACCCAAAACCCTAAAAAACATTGAGCATATTGATAATTGGGGTAATGCTTTGAGAATGAAATTGATAATCGCTGGGTCCCAAACCCAATCAAGAGTCACACCCAGTGGGTGTTATGGGTGTTTTTTTTAAGGGTCCAGCTCATATGATATGTAAGGTTATGATCGTAGGATTAGATAGGATTTAAGGTTCATAAGTTTTAGGGTCTTATCTATGAGTTCTAGGGTTCTTGGTCTAGCTTTAAACTTTAATATATAAGAGCATCGCCGATTGATGGCAACATTAAAATGGCCTTTACACAAATATGTTGCAATGTTCCTTAAATTATTCTTATTTTTGCTCTCAAGAACATATTGGGGTAGACTTTGGGAACACCAAAATCTAAAAAAATTTAAAAAACTCTTAGAAATTAACTTGAAAACCGCTGGAATAAGATAGAACTGGCCTTGGCCTAAACTCAGAATCGTAAGTTCTTATAAAGGTTGGTCCTCTTGTACCTAGAATCATGGATGAAGAAAATTTGACTCGACTCTACAACTGGTGATGTTTTGTTTACAAGAATATTCTTTAAACCCAGAATTAAAAGGTCTTCATTCTTTTAATAAAACTAAACTTGGACCCAACAATTCTTGTAAAAACCAAGAATGTACCAACACTGAAATTTACCAAATCTCTGTTTGAGCTTGTTTAGATTCCATTTTCGATGGTCAATTGAGCTTCCTTACATTGCCAACTTCAATAATTTCACCCATTTCTAGGACCAAAAGATAGGAGAAATCTTGGGCTTCGTTCATTCAGGATGAACATGGCATGTATGTCGTAAGAGAGAGCTCCAAGGACAGAAATTTTTGAAAAATTTCTTTCCTCAAGTCCATGTTAATGCTCTAACCACAATAATTCTAGATTATGCACTAATTGTAGAGATATTGAATTTGAAAAGGGCAAAGTATGAGATCAAAGCACCAGAATTTCATGTGGGGGTGAAACCCAACATTGAATCTTTCCAACAGGTGGGAGAAGGTTTAGCTTACATAATTTGTGATGCACATTCATGTTAATAAGCCAGATTTGATAAAGCAATGGATCTTAACACAAATGCACCTAAACTTTAAGGTTTCATGTTTTATCCATTTTAATATTAAGTAAAAGGGATGTTTACCATAATTTGATAGTTGTGCAATATGTCATTACTATTGTTCGGTCAAGTTGGAATTTCTTGGAGTAACTGTTAAGTCTGGGTCTAGTGCTTTTTATGAAACAGATGACTCAACCTGGGTCTAAGGAATTCAGGAATTTAAAAAAAAATTAAAACCTGTTGATTTCAAGGTTGTGTCAGATGATTTCAGGTTGGTTTCTCAAGTTGATAACTCTAAGCTTTTTGAAACTTGCTAGTCCTAGTTTCAAAGTGAGGCTGGGTGCAATTTTTAAAGTGTAAATATTAACATTTTTGGCAAAAACATTTCTAGAGTCTTGATTTTCTTGAAGAGGACACATCCTTGTGGTCTCTTTTTGCTTCAAATTACTAAACTCCAAGAAATAAGTTGATCTCTAATTTTCACCATGAAAAACTCACGATGAATAGGGAGCGAGGGAAAGAGAAAACAAAGTCAGAAGGTAAGAAATTTCATGGTAAAACCAGATAGAGTGCAAAGAAAAAAAACTGAAAAAGAAAAAAAAGTCTCAGGAAGGTAATGGGAAGCAGGAAAGTAAAACAAACTCACATGGAGAGAGTGCAAAGTGAGGAAGAAAAAATTGCAGCTGTGGGAGCTTGGAGCCAGGTCCTTAAACTCCGGTCCCATATCCCTATATCAAGGCTTATACTCAAGACCTACACACTTTAGACTTGACCCCAGGCAAAATTGAGGGGTATAGATCTTCTGCAGGATCCAATTGATCCCAAAGAACTTGTATCCGGCCTTAGAACAAAAGCTTCTTGCTTTGGCGTTCTCATACCTAGACCCACTGGGGTGAATCTTGTGGCAGGTCTTCCCCCTCAAGACCCTTCAAACAGAGCACTTGAACATGGACCCAGACCCAGGCTGAAAACCTGGCCCTGGCCGACACTGGTCATGACCACATTCTGTGGGTGATGAATAGACAATATACCTCTTTTTCCACTATTGAATACCTTAAATCATTCTATGGGTTTTTACATGACAGAATACAGTAGTCCTATGCTCTGGACACATATGTGAGGTAAAGTACTAGGTTCCAAGTTTGAACCATTCCAATACAAAATTGTGTGTGGTATATGTTTATATACTTAAGTCTGATATAATAGAGTTATAGGTAAAGTAAAGAAAACACAGCACCAGAACCCTGAGTTTGGTCACACATGGGTGAAATTTTTAAAAAACTTGCCTAAAAATACATTAGCGTTCAAGAGGGGGGGGGGAGGGAGAACTCAGAAAACCATCAATTTTGGTGGTAGACTACATTTCACCAGACAGATAACTCTATGTACTATGCACCACATGGACATTTCACAATATATATCAGATCTATGTTTACGTTTAGAAATGGATGAAATCACATAATTTACCTCACACATGTGTCATGAGCATAGGACTCCCTGCGAAAGGAAAAACCTTATTTTGTTGTAGTGATAGGATCACACTTATAATTGAGACAATGATTCCTAAAACTTGAGTTTGTTCTACTTCAATGGTGACACGTGTATATATTCATATTGTCAAAGTTTACTGGGGAGTGAACTTTGTAGTGTAGTGGTAAGGTTCGCAGGATCATCTTTTGAGGCAACGATTGTACTGGAGTCAGAGAAAGGTGCAGACTCTTTCTCTTGGCGTTAATGTGCAATTCCCAGATGCTATGGAAGAAGGACAATGAGTGAGACCAATCACAGCTGACAATTATGTTCTGCAAACACTGTACTGTAACCTCCACACAATAGATATTGGCGTTTGGGTGAGAGTGTGTAACTATAGTTAAATTGTGACAGACCACCGAGTTCTTACCCTCTTTTAAGACTCAAGACTTGAACTTATTGGTCAACTAGTTTTGTGCCCCACTTGATATGTTGGTGTCCACTATGTAAGTTACTCGATCAGGACAATCAAATATAGTTTGTGGTGGTTCACTTTAGGTTGTGGTTCAAACCACCACTGCCATCCTTTTCCCTCCCTTTCCTAATTCTTTCTTGCACAAAACTTGTTAACTCTCTCTGGAGGGATTCCACCTTTCATCCTGAGAAGAGTCAACTGCTCTTGCAAATGCGTGTGCACACAGGACATCTTGAGGATTTATTGAATAGTGTACAAAGTTCCCAAAGATGTGGCAGAATTGCTCCCAAGGGCCAATTATGTTAGTTAATGGACAATGGACAGATTTGGCTTATGGCAACCCAACCAAGTCCGCTCACTCTACTGGGTCCTGCTATTGGCCATTTAGGCAATCTTCCTCTACAGTTAGCAGTGGCTGATTGTAATCAAGACATGCATTATTTAAAATACAAATAGTGCATGTCAAATTGATAAACAAAGAAGAAATGAACCATCTCTGCAAACCTAACTTGAATTGGCCATGGAGGGACATGAATCAACCAGTTTATGTACCAATTCAACAAGCCAACCAACCAAAGTGAGTCTGTTCAAGGATATGAACCAATGTTGTGTGTGCAAATGATTAAGTGTAAATGTAGAACATGAGACTTGTAAGTGTAAAAATAAATGCATTTATATGGTTTTACAGACCATGTGAAACAGTGCAAGTGTAAACAAATAAATATATATGATTTTATGCGGTCATGTAAAATAATGTAAGTGTAAAACAACATAAAATATTTGATTTTTAGTTGAGGAGGGGATTTCATAATGGCCAACCAAGTGGCCCATTGCGGGGAAACAGAAAAACCCATCAAAACATGCACCCACAACTAACTAATATGGATTTGCAAGAAGGCGTTTTCATTAGGGGTATACAGTATATACATTTACACATCCCACAACATTCACATGAGATCATGTAAATATATGTGACAAATATTTGCACTGACCTTGTGTAAGTGTAAATGATTTTTAAAAATTATGCAGAACAACAATACAAATGTAAAAAGTTCAAATGTGTAAGTGTGAATGATTTACACATGATTGACAATTTCAAGGACAACACAGATATTAACCCACTCACCTCAGTAGGTCTCTTAAAGGATTTGAACCTGGTTGGTCTTAAAGGGTTGAAAGATCATGTATTATGCAAGGAACGTGGGCCCTCTTGTTTTGTAGATGCAGTTGGTCTATAGTCTATTGCACAAGGTGGGTATTCCTTTTTGTTTGGGATAGCATACAGTTATAAAAAACTGCACGCGAGCCTGCAGTTAACTGTCTAGTTAGCTGGCCAGTCCCTCTTCTTCCATGAGAATGCCATGATCTCTCCTACAGAGTGTCCCTCAATAGTACACTCTAATTCAGGTAAATTAATTTCGTTAAAACTAAGCCTCGTTTTGGAAACTATGCTTTCCATTAGAATCCAAAGGACGGAAATAGAGTTTAGACAAAAACATGCCCAAAAAGTGTTTTAAAACTAATTTTCTCTCTCTCACTCCCAAGCTCCAACTCTTCAGGAAGGCCTGCACCAATGCCACCTGTCTTAAAACTTGGGAAGAAAGGCCCAAAACAGAGGGACTACTTGCCCACCTTTTCCCCAGTTAATTAGTCTACCCCAAACAAAGACAAGAGCGGCTCATTCATTAGGACACTGGTTTAAATGAAGTAACGACAACCAATGCAGTTGGGGTGGAAGGGAGACTGGAGATGAAAGTAGTTCGCAAGGCTCTTTTGAGGTACTCCAGAGTCCAGATCTGACTGACCATTTTTGTTTGTGCAATGTGTAGTGAACATGGGTTGCTAAATTAGAAACAAAGGGGGCCAATTGATGACTGGTGGGTGTGAGGGAGTGGGTGGGTTGGTGGGTGGGGTGGGAGGGAGCGCCGGTGAGTTTTTAAAAAAAAACAATAATTGAATTTTGCCATTAATGTTGTGAAGGGAAAGGAAAATTTACGTGAATCAAGGGAGGGGGAGAACGGGGAAGGGTAAATACAAAACCGTGTCAGAAAAGACTCAGATTGTGCCTTCCGCTGGTGCAGGCAGTACCTGTTGCAACGCGAGCTGCTCTCAATATAAACCCATGCAAACGAATTGCAGCATTATCATCATCATCATCATCACACTTTCTGAAAAAGCTGTGCAGCAGCTGTGGTGAGGAAGAACTGAGAGCAGAATCACCCGAGCAGCAGCAGCAGCTACTTTACATTATTGTGTACTTCGTGAATGTAAGGTGCAGCAGCAGTTGCTGCGCAGTTGATCCTGAGTTGCAAAGGTTGTAGCAGTTGAACACACTCGAGTAACTTCACAATCTTTGGAAAAAGCAATTCTGAAATTGTGTAGCATTGTTTGAGAGAGAGAGTTTGTGTGTGTGTGTGTGTGTTTTTCTCTGTGTGCCGGGGATCTGAAGCCTCGGGTGTGCCGGGCTAGGAGAAAGATTGACGAGCTCTGCATTCACAGTTGCACAGTGCTCATGTGGCTCTAGCTCAGTTGGAGTTTGGTAGAGCGAAGCGCAGTTGCAGCTCCGTGATCATTCATTCCTGTGCTGCGTCACGAGTGAGAATTGAACCAGTTTTCATCTCTACCCAATGGCAGCCTCAGCATGGCGGCAGCTTGGATGCCTAGCTTTAGTACTGTGCGTCCTCCTTTCTCTCAGCACTTTGCAATGTGAAGCGGGGCGGTCGCTGGATCAAGCGGCAGCTGATGGGGCGTCTGAACAAACTACCTCTGTCCATGCCAATGGCGGTGAGAACAGAAAGCTGGGTCTGCAGGCTGCTGACGACGGGTATGCCCGGAAAGCTCATAATATAAGAAAGCCTAGACTTGATTCCATTCAGATCTTGGTGCGATTCAATTTGGTTGATGCATGTCTCCCGCAGTACATTAAGTCTAAGAAAAACATCCAGCATTCTTAGGTTTGCCTCATTTGAAATGCCCATGAGCTGCAGATCGTGGGTATGGACTCTGAAGGAGAAAATGTACATGCCTTCTCTCTGCATTCAGTCTTCCATAATCTAACAGTCCTCGAACTTGAATTTTGAAGAAGCTGAGAATTTGCTGCGCGAGCGACGGAGGTGCTAAAAAATTTGGTTGTTGAAATATTGTTGGATCTTTCTTGCTTGCAGAATGAGCAACTATACTCGGCGAATCTTAACGATGTGCGGAACGGGAAACCCAATCGACGACTGCTGGACATGCGATTCCAACTGGGAACAGAACCGTCAATCGCTGGCAGACTGCGCAATCGGATTCGGCCAGAACGCCATCGGAGGCCGCGATGGTGCAATCTACGTAGTGACAGATACCAGCGATGACGCCACGAACCCCGCATACGGGACGCTGCGATGGGGCGTGATTCAGACCCAGCCTCTGTGGATAATCTTCGCAAACGACATGATGATCACGCTCAAGGAGGAGCTCATTATGAACAGCTGGAAAACACTGGATGGACGCGGAGCTAACGTGCATATCGCGGGTGGAGCATGCTTGACGCTGCAATACATTTCCAACGTCATTGTGCACGGACTCCATATCCACGACTGCAAAGCCACCGGAAATGCAATGGTGAGCTGCAGCCCTTAATCCTGAAGACCAGCTAGCTACATTTGACAATCCGAGCTTTTTCCCATGTCCAATGCTGCAGCACTTGGAAGTTGGATCTCTAGCTACTCAGGTGTATCCACTACGAAAAGTTTGTTTGACGCTGCATATATTGTGTGCTGCAGGTGATAAGCACACCGACGCATACCGGGTACAGAAGAATGGCAGACGGAGACGCGGTGTCGATCCTCGGGTCGCACGACATCTGGGTGGATCACAACTTCCTGGCTAACGCTGCTGATGGCCTCGTCGACTGCATTGAAGGCTCTACAGACATCACCGTCTCCAACAACTACTTCACCAACCACGACAAAGTGATGCTTCTGGGCGCGCATCCCCACGACTCCTTCGATGTCAACATGAGGGTAACCGTTGCCTTCAATCATTTCGGACCAAACCTCGTTCAGCGCATGCCCAGGTATAGATAATACCGTTCTTCTACCTGGCAATCTTTGTTGTGCTTCAACTGCCTCTTCTAAGGGTCTCTTTCCATTAGGCTGCTGTGATGTGTCTAATTGTGATCAATAGCATCCTAATGGGAAGGCGCTGACATAGGACCTTGTTTCTTGCAGTAGGGACAGTCTCTGTCCATTAGAGACTTGCTTGCAAGTGTAGTGAAAATATGTAGTTAATCAATGTTAGGAACTCTGGGAGCACATGTTCTCGGAAAATAAAA
The DNA here is from genome assembly GCA_963920785.1 of Sphagnum contortum. NCBI lineage: Eukaryota > Viridiplantae > Streptophyta > Sphagnopsida > Sphagnales > Sphagnaceae > Sphagnum > Sphagnum contortum. Next base: position 16,287,297 of record OY987277.1, read on the forward strand.
AGGACAGATGTTATTGTATAGTGACTCACAGTTTGACTCACAGCTCTCGCAAATCGTAAATGCTTGACAATTAGAGCTCTGAGATGACTGTGAGCATAGGTAGTTGAAAAAACATAATAGAAAGCTGGTGTGATCACAGCAGCCTACTGGAAAGATGTCCTAAAAGTGATCAGCTGGATGTTAGTGAAACTTGGTCCACAGTTTGGAGGGCGTCTGGAAAGCTTATGGAGTGGTTTCCATCCTTCTGACCATGGAACTGTTTGTCGTTGACGCTGCAGATGTCGATTTGGCTCCTTCCATGTGGTGAACAACTATTACTATCAATGGGAGATGTACGCGGTTGGAGGGAGCGAGAACCCCACTATCAACAGTGAGGGAAACTACTACATCGCTCCCAACAACCCCTACTTCAAAGCCGTGACTAAGCGTATTGCTGATGGCGGGAGTAAAACTGACGGTTGGCAATCCTGGAACTGGGCAAGCGTGGGCGACATGTTCGAAAACGGTGCCTACTTCACCGATTCTGGAGCTGCGTCCTCGGATGGGTTTGTCTACGCCAAGGCCACCAGCTTCAGTGCCCGCCCAGCTAGCATGGTTTCAGCCATGACTAACGGTGCGGGACCGCTCATGTTGTAAGCCGTGCATCGTGATCCGACATGATGATCCAGATCATCAGAGACATGTCTCCGTGACACTTCAGCTCTCACATGTTCTCTACACTACTATCCAGTAGAGCAGTATACTCTCGACATGCATGCTGCATGGGTGATAAGCGAAGATCGTCATCTTTTTCCTCTTGTTCTTCGCGATGGTTGCCTAAAGTCAGGACTAGGGATTAATTGTCGCAATTGAAATAAGGACATAAAAGCTATGTCGCGATGGAGCAGGGATGCAAGGCATGGAGCGCTAGTCACACTGCAAGAAGCAGCTCATAGGAAAGTCAAGAGGCGTGTGGCTTTTAGCTCGTTTTAGCTTTTTCCCTTCTTCTTCTATAGCAACAGACAAGCTAGAAAATGGCCAAAAAAATTATAGTCCTGAAATCCAGAAATGAAGAAGAAAAAAATTGTATTCTAGAACCCTGTTAGTTTCAGTACTAATATTTGCTTAGTTAGAGATAAACATTATATCCAATTTGTTACTAGAATGGGGAGTTCCTGAGCCTGAGTTTGCGCTAAGTGCAACCGTCTTTTGGTGCTCCTAAACATGTGTATTGTATTTACCCTGCAGTCCAGCAAAGTTGTAGAGAGTAGTAATGGTAGTAATAGTAGTAGTAGTAGAACAACAGAAGGCTTTTGGACCTGACCTTATGGAGTTTTGGAATCCTGTAACTAGGGATCTAGCTGTCTCTACTCTCAAGAAGCAGAATCTGAATGTTTACAGCTTTTTCCAAGGCCCTGAAAATCAGTAAAAGCAAAAGTATTATGCAGAGAATTATGGTTTGCACTCAGCTCAAATCCCAGCTGAACTCGGTACTGTGATTTACATGTGGCCAATGTTTGCTTTAGGGTTCCTGAATGTTCTCAAAACATGGTAATTCCAACAGACCTTAGACTAGAAATTGATGTTTCTGAAACATGATGTAAAAAGTGGAAGAAGGAATTAATCTTGGTGACTGATTCTGGCAGCTATGCAACTCCATATGTCCATGCCAACTACATATCAAGATCATATCAACAGGTAATATTAACATGACATTACACAACATAACTTTTTTGAATCTCAATCTTGTTTTCCTTGTTATATGGATAGACAGGACTTGAAGCCTTCTCCTTTAGGTCAATCCAATAACATTCGTAATGGTAGCTTAAAATGGGCTTGTTGTACCTTAGTGGTACATATTGGTGAAGTATTCACAATAGTGCTCATGGTTCCACACAAAGGTTACACGCAGTATCACAATAAATAGCCATTGGATAACCCTTATTGTGAACCGATGAGTCATGACCTGAATGTGAGATGATGGCTGCTTGTGGGAATGGTCCATACACCACAACCCCCCAATGCAAATTGACCCTTTGCATCTGCATTTTTAAGTGACCATAGTTTTCTGTAATCTTCATGGATTTTGAGTTTTCAATTTGTGCAATTTTGCTCTCTTTGGATACTAAATACCCTTTCATGCTGGAATTGGCAGAATGAAGATTCACTATAAAACAACCATATGTATGTTCAACAGAGATGTTCAGATAATTGTGCTGTCTAATTGGTCAAAGGGCTGCAAAAAAAATGGCATATAGTCTTGTGATTTCAACATTGTGGACTTATCAAGTACAAGTGGACTTCATTTGTCTCTTTTCCTGGTTTCAACATGAAAGTGGCTTTAGAAAATCCATTGAAGTCTGGATCATCTTGTTGGTTTTGCCCTGTGGAGCACATTGTCAAACTGATCTGTATCCATGCTAGTTTTCCGAAGGCAATGTCCAAGTATTATCTGAGGAGATTCATATCCTGAACTGATGGGTATCATATGTGGAGGATGGTTCGAGGCCGAAGAAAATCCAAGAGAATCTGTGAAAAGAAGAACTAATGCATGTTTGTTTGTTGTGACTATTTCAAAATCAAATCCTCCTAAACCAGGGTTTCTTTTTCAAATTTTGTGATGTAGCCAAACTGATAATCATTCACAAGAAGATTTAGCCATATTTGGCTATAGACCAGATGTGAAAGTAAAAAACGATTTTCTTTAATTAGTATTTTGGCTACCTGCTGTAGAAATCTGGTGATTTTTATTTTTATTTGGAAATCTTGCAAATCAGGGTTTTTTTTTCCAAAAAAATCTTGTGATGTGTCGAAATCATGTTTTTGAGGTTGGAAAAATGTGAAAATTTGCCAGAAAAAAAGACACTTCCTAGAACTGGTGAGTCCCTTGAAAGAACTTATTCGCCTGAGTTGCTTCTTCATCGTGGTCGTGTTGTGATATTTGCCACAGTAGGTTGTCCTGAAACCAAATTCCTCTAAATCAAACATAATAAACTTCTGCCTCCTCAGGCGAGATAATACAACACTCCTAGGATCAAAATAAATGAGATAAGCTGGAAAGGAGACTTTTGCGTTGGTATGCCATACCTACCTACACAAAGAGGAAATATAATGTTTAGAAAGGGTATGCAGAGTTAATTGTCCTCCTTTGAATTTCACTGTTATTCATTATCTTTATGGTTAATTGACAGTGCCAAGCGATGGTGTTGGACACCACTTTACTTATATGTCAGAGCCACACTTTGCCCTATTCACTCAAACAAAAGGAGTCATGATCTTTGCAATGACATTTTAAAGTTTTTGAACGACACAAATGAAAGAACTTCATTGCTATGAGACAGGAACCTGCAATGAAGATCACAGACGCTGCAAGGTGCAACTTGTGGAGATGGAGTCTCTAACTCAGGCATGTCCAAAAGTGTGTGACTCAATACCACTTATGGAGCAGTGGATGAAATAGAGTGTTTGTGTTTTCATCCACACTTTGTCAATAATTAGCTATTGTACTTTGCTTAGGTACCCTGCCATTCATTATGCCCATTACTACTTGCCAGTCACGGATATGACAACCCATGACTCTTTCTTAGTACGTAGAGATGCAAATTTTCTGACTCTCACGAATTGTTAGACACTCTATATTGCTGCCCATCACACAGATGATGACTTTTAGACAACACTGTCAAATTGCAGTAAAGCAAAGAGAACAGCCTAAGTATTAAGGAGTACCCTTCATGAGGACAACCCACAAAGTGGATGTACACATGCCATGACTGAGATTTTGCCTGCCTGCAATTTGACCATGGATCATGGGTGCATACTTATGAATACCTGAAAGTCAAGCATCACTAATTGGAAATTGGAATACAGGCTCAAATGGCAGAGTTTATTTTGAGTCTCAGAGCTCCTCTTAAATGGATTCTTTGGGAAGCCAACAGTAGGATCTTGTAGCACACAAGGTGTGTAAACTTCTCATGCAAAGATTGAATGCAATCAGATGGTTGAAGCAGAAGAGATTGAACCTTGACCAAAGTACAGCCATGGTTACTCATAAAAGCTTTCTTTTTGAACTGTTTTATGCAGCCAAAGTAGTGATCATAGTGGCAAGCCAAAGGTTGCAACATTTTTACCATTGTATAATTTTTCATCCATTATGCAACCTTTTTGCGCAACTTTGCATGTATTTGGTAAATCTATTTTTCATCCATTGTGCAATTTCCAAGGTATTGTAGATTCCTTGAATGCCATCCTTGGGATGTGTAGCCAAGCTTTTGGGGTATGCATGGCACAGATTCCAATTCCCCCTAGCTAACTTGGACTAAATTATTTTTCTCCCTTGGGCAACTTGGTCAAGGGAGTGAGACAAAGTTGCACAACTTGATGGATGTTTTCCCCATGGAAATGTACACAAGCTCCTTTGGGAAATCATGATTCCAATTCATGGGGAAGTCAAGTCAAGCTGCAGAAGAAACATCCATACAACAGGTTCTTCCCCCCAAATGGTTTCTCCGAATCTTTTCATTTCAGGAAGTCATCTGAAGAAAAAGATGATTGTCAAAAAAAATATTTGAAACCAAAATCTTGTACTCCCAGGGTTGATTCTTAACCAATGGCATCAAATTTTATTTTATAAATGGGTATGTCACAGACAATTAAAACATCCATAATAACTTAGGTCCAATGAATATTTTTAAGTGACACTTTCTGATTGGGCACTTATCTTGCAAGAACATCGACATCAATGCCACATTTCATTTGTTGCTCCTATTTAATGCTTGTTGGGTGGTTGGATCTTGAGGTGTCAATATATGTATAATGAATTTGAAGATCTAAGGACCTATCTATAGTTTTTTCCACTGATTGGGTTACATTAATTTGAGTAGGGTTTCAAAATTGATAGTTCATAGTATTTAACCTCACTGCTCCTTTCTTGTGAACTAAAAGTTAATATTCCAAGGTTGGTGTTGTTATACAAATTGAATGTCTTGTGAAAGTTTTGGACAACTAGAATCCTATAGGGTTTTAAAAACTTAACCATACCATGGTTTATTTTGAACATGTGGCCAAGTTTGATAGATTTTCCTTGATCACAAGACATTTGAAAACAATTAAAGATTTCATGTATCTATCAATGGCTCATCTTGAAAAAATCAAATGTTTTTGGGGCATCCTCTAAAAGACTATATCCAACTCAACAAAAATCACCTAATTCAACTAGGAATAGAATGAAAGTATCGTAAAGTAAAGTAAAAAAAGCGTTGCACCCAAAATGCAATTTGAAAATGATAGAATTTTTGATATATACACATGAAAGTAGGTTTAAAACTTATGAAAGTAGAAATATGAAAAAACATGGCCCTCCATTTAATTATAATAAGTTGAATACAAAATTGGAAAAACTTTGGTAATATCATAAATGAAGTGAAAAAAAGATTTGAACCTGATAGGGTCAATTTGGTGTTCAACCCTACTTTCACACTAGAAGTTTTATGTATTATGATTATAACATGTATAATTTGATAGTACACAAGTATTTTTTAAGGCTCCATTAATTTGAAAGTAAAAAAAGTTCAATATTTCATCTACTTGCAACCCATTTTGTAAGATCAAAAACTTCTTACAAGTAGATCCAATTTTTGTAAAATCTACTTAAATCTCCATGAAGATATTCATATTTCAAAATTATAATATTAAACTAAAAGATTATCTTTATATTAATCATTGAATAAAATAATATTTCGACTTTTAGTGCATCAAAAATCTTTTGTGTCTATTTGTAATTTTTGTGACAAGGTACAAAGGTTGTCTACTTGACCACACTTTCACCCAATACCCAAAGTGACTCAAATATTTTTTAAGTAGTTAAAAGTCAGTTCACACCTACAAATGTGTTTATAACATAGTACCTTAAAATGGAATGATAATTTACATTTGCACCATTAACAATACCTATTAACAACCTAACCTACAATTAATAGCTATAACTCTAACTTTGTTCACACATAATGTTAATAATGACAACCACTACTTAACAAACTATTTATGTTCATGATGAGTTTTTATGATAGTATTGTTACAGCACCAACCTTTCCATGCCAACAATTTTCACAAAGCTTTTGCATCTTCTTTTGATTACAAGACCTTTTTCCAAAGCCATTCTTTCGTTTTCTTTCAATTCATCAGCATTCTTTCAATTTGTTTCCAAATCATCATGCTTTTAAAAAAATATTATATCATTTTATTGTTCATTTGTTTACAAAAACTATATTGTTCAAAGCTTCATTTTCCTCTTTGTCTTTCAAATTTTTTTCAATCTACCTACAATTTTTTTTAATCATAAATTTCTTTCTTTTATGCATCATTTTGCTATTCATTTATTTGTAGGAGTTGTTTGAAACTTTCATTATCTTCTAAATTTTCTTTATGTGAGAAAGTAATACCAATCTTTTGAAGCATTATATAACATTGGAAAAAGATCATCATATTTCTTGATTTCATTTTCATACATCTTTTGTCCTTAATAAGTTTAGGTGTTTATGTGGTTAATTTATTAATCATCCTTATATTCTTGTGAATTACTTATAAGAGTAAGAGATATTGGATTTTGAATATTTTTTGTCATTGGCAATTCAATTAGTCACCAAAAAATGGTTTTGGAACAAAAAAATAATTAGGTAACCAATACACACTTGAGCCAAAGCATGGGTTACATTAGTTTCCATTAATCTTTTCATATAACCACCAATCAACAACTAGGTGCATTCATAGTAAAAGGAGCCAAAAGCATCAAGGACTTAGTACTTTGTAATGACTAGGTTTAATCATATTTTACACCATTCACTTTGAAATATATAAAAAAATTCAGCCAACTTTTAGCAATGTTATCTACTTATATACATTAATGAATTTCAAGTACAAAAAAATTAATGTAGACAAAATGATTATCCTTTGAACATAAGAAGTGATTACATCTCCAAAATAAACTACACATCCCAAAATTGTATATTAAATTGAACTTCAATTAAATAAACTATTTGATTAATATTTTTGCCTCCATAAAATTTATCCATGCCCTTCACCATATAAAATGAACAACTTTTGTTTAAAACACATCATCAAAATTTGTAATTTAAAGGGCCAAAAGCACATTTGAACCAAATGTGTAGATATGTGTAATAAATAAGCTTTTTATTATTCTCAACTATGTTTACACTTTTAATCATCAATATGAATCTCTTTTCAAATTTTGGGAATGAATGGTCCACATTTGATAAACAAAAAGGATGTTCAAATCTAAAAGCATTATTTGACGACTGCATTTTAAGTGTTTTATGTGTATGAAAGGACTTTCAAAACTTAATGAAATGACTTTAAATTTGTGGAAGATCAAGATCATTTGCAAATAAATATAATTGCAAAAAAAAAATGTAATTTGAATACATACATTACAAACTTGTCTTTCAAAATAGACATGGTATAATATCACACTGCATTTGACAACTGCTTTGGCTCCTTTACTATGAATGGACCCTATTTTTAATTACATGCACATTAGATAATAATTTTTGTCTAAAGGTTATCCAAAAAAAAAATCTACAATGTAAATGTTACAATTTATTGAACAATGGAAATCAACCCACAACTCTTATTGCAAATGTGTCATGCTTTCATATATTCACAAGTGAAAGATCAATCCAATTACTAGAATGTACTTTATGAATGAACATTTTGCATGATTATTTGCACAACTTTGAAACGAGAAATGTTCATGAAGATTAAATTTTTTTGTGTGACATGGTCTTATTCAACTACACATTTTATAGATGGTAGTTTGATATGTTTAAATCCTTAGTTTTTGACATTTTCAATTGAACATAGGATGGACCATCCTTGATTTTAGTCTTGTATTTGTTCATGTTTACATATTTTAAGTTTAATCACACCTATGGATACCCATTGAATTGAAAGTTTTAGAAAATCAATCAAAACAAAAGTTGTGCATTCTTCAATGCAAGTTCAAGGCAATTACACTAGTTGCATTTAAAATGGTTATATGTTAAATGTATTGGACTGCCATAGACAAAATCTAGAAAATTCCTTTGATAAATTTCCAACTTGTATCTTAGGGTTCTTTCATCAACTTTATGCTAAGCTAGATTCTTCTCCAACTCATTTACAAAATACTCTTTTGCAACTTGTGAGCCATGGATTATAATTCAACAAATTGTTAAACTTTAGTTCCATAACTTTCTTTAGTGATTTGAATCCTTGTAAACCTCTAAGTAATAATTATTAATAGTGAATCAGTCTTTGGATATTTCCAAAAGTAGAAAACTTCTTTATTTAAAATGGTGTAACATTTAATTAATTTTAGGACTTAATAAACTTTTTAAAATCCATTATCCCTTAGGTTGTAGAGAGATGAAAAGGGATGTAAAGTAGATGTGATTTTATTGATGTATTGAGAATGTAAGCCCATAATTAACATTAACACTTTACCATGACAACATTAAGTAATCTGTAGAATAATCTTCAAGCATTAATGAAGTACTTGTAAGATTTTTAGGATGCGGCCCTAATACATCCTTATTTTCTTTTCACTTCTATCAAACTCTTAAATAGAATCAAAATCAAACTTAACTATTAACATTTTCACCTGAATAGCCTCAAGTGAATTACAACTTAGTAAACAACATAAAGGGGATAGATCACAATTGCAAAAAATCCAGAATGCGACGAATGGTGCAAGCTAGGTATTTAGCTTGATGTTTAATGGAAAGGGGATTGATTAGGCCTCGTAGCCAATGATAATGGCCATCGCCGGGAACCCAAGTTCGACAATAAAGACAAACATTGTCGTCTTCACATTGACACTTTTCAAACCTTTCTGGCACGGCTCCATAAGGAGGAACAAACTCTAAATAGATTGCTAGGGCATGTGGGTTAGGAGACAATCGACGATCCCAAACCGAACGATCGATTCAAGTGCGCACCACTCTTCTGGACGATTTTTCTTTGTGCGACCATTGAGAGACATTTATATCAAATGGTGCTTCATCAAGCGGTGCATCTTCAAACTTTTCCTTTTTTAGTAGTGCAACTAGAGGATTCCAGGGCATAACGACATCATCCGCCATGACTAAATTTTCACATGCATCAACAAAAAATCGAAAGGTAGCTGAACCAATTTGGCACATGCATTCGAAGGGGTTCTTACTTTTATTCAAGAAATTAGGGTAGGCGGAAGGTGTGGTAGTGATAGCGGAATTTTGTGAAAAGCCGGACATCTTTGTTCCAACAAATTCATGAAGCCCTAATATTGACGGTGGATCTAGAAGTACATGGGAATCCTTATAATTTCAATTTTCATCTTAGTATATTATGTACTACATAATTAATTAGTACACAATAAGAAATAACTAGGGAATATTAAAAGAGTAAATGGTGCACAAGGAGGTTATTATTACCATTGAGTTGATTTAGTCACATGAGAACTCAATGATGGTTACTTCTTACTACCGATAAATCATCCTAGTAGTTCTTAACATAGAGTAATTAGGATGAAAAAGTAGGATGTTAAAGTCGAACAGACGAAATTGAACATGATGGAGTTTAAGAACCCCATCAAGATGCCCAAGATTGGGAAGAGGATAAGTCCTCCAATTCCATTTAGTCATTGAAATTATCATCCAATTTGATTGGAGAATGAAACCTTCTTAGTGTTTCATTGGGCATAAGGATTTTCATCCTAAATTCCATAGGAGAAAAAATCATTCTTGATTCTCATTGGTTCATGAAGGATGAGGAGGCCATTGATTGAAAGGAAGGATTTTGATACTTCCATTGGACAAGGGGAACAAGCTCAAGGAAGGGTTAAGGAGGCTTACCAAGGAAGAGCAGTTCTTGTGTTTTTTTTGGAAGAAGGAGGATAATGAGTGTGAGTGAGAATAATTAGTTCTTATGTGTGAAAAAGTGTTATTCATGAAAAAAAAATTGTGTGCAAACAAAGAACATGGAAGGAAATTGTGTGTAACAAGTAGTTGTAGAGGAATTCATGGGAGGATTTCAATGAATAAACCTCTAGATTCTTGTTTAAAATAATTATTTCTCTCAAATCCACCATTGGATTTTTCTCAAACTTTAAATAGTTTCAGTTTAGGAGGTGTAAACTATCCTCCAAAAAATTCAGCATCATTGAGTTTGCTACAAGGGAGCTACACTTGCTAGAAGTAGAGGGGGTTGAAATTGTCTGTTTTTTTCTCAAATCTGGTCAAAATAGTTTGTTTGTTTATGGCATAACTCTTCATTTCATAAATAAAAACTTACAATATTTCGTGACATTGCTCCTTTCTAGATTAACTTTTCAAAAACTCAATGCATGTTAGATTAGGAGGTTGTATGAAGATGTTATGATGAAAGGAATAAAGGGGGTTCAACCATCAAGCGTGAACATGGAATGAACATCAACATAATACTCCTTCACATTCAATCATGGTGAGTTATGATTTTTCCCACAATATTTTTGTATCTTCCAAGTGGACACAACGTAGTAGATTCTTAATAAACTTCATTATATTACATTGAACCACCTTTACTTGTTAGAATACAACTACATAGTAGTTGCACTCCCAAATGAATTTTGTGGGTGCATATCTTCTTGTGAAGGGTGTGCAATAATTCCTCACACAACTTCCCACCAATCCTTAGATTTTGCATAAGAATCCTTCATCTTGTTATTTGTCTTCATGAGAGTATAATACTACAACATTTGTTCATAATCCTCTAGTCTTTTCTTAACACTAACTAGGTCCAAACTCTTCCTCTATTCTTGTGCAATTTCCAACTATGCTTGTAATTATTGCAAATTCCATTGATACTCCTTATTTTCCTCCACCAACTTATTTTTTTCTACCTCTACTATCCTTCTTCTAAGCTCTTTATAATTTAATAAAGATGCATTCTTCAAATTCATCAATTCTAAATCTATCACAACATTATCCTCCTCCTTTTTCTCCTTATTCACTTTACTACCCAAAGCCTTTTGTTGTTGCTTGTACTACAATAATGCTTCTGCCCATTTTTTCTTTGTGGTATCCCAGGCTTCAACCATCTTCTTCAACTCATGTACTTCTTCAACATTTGACTTCATCAAAATTGCGTTTACCTTGAACTCTTTATTCTCATCATGTAGTTTTTGTATGAGCGCTTTAACCTTATGTTCATTCTTTGCCTTGTTCCTCTTCCAAATTTCTATGTTATGCTTATACTCCTTTTAGAAGTCCCTTTCCATGTCTAATTCAACCTATAGTATCGTCTTCTCCTCCGCCTTGGTGGACAATCTGTTCTTTAGACTATTCACCTCCAAATTCAAATTCCCCATATTTATACTCACAATTCCCATGGTTTAAAACAATTAAGTTTTCTTATTTGCTTGCATTACTTCTACAACTACCTATTCCACAAACTTTGGTGTATCTAATTAGTATCTACAATTCTAGTGATCTGAACATTGCGAAAGGAGGTTGTGTTTCCACTATCTCCATCTGTAGTCTAGTAGCCTATAGACCTTCTTATGTCTGTTATTGTTACTTTTGTTGCTATTACAAATGATGTTGTAAATTTTGGAAATGTTGTGGACTTCCAATGGTGTCCATCCAATCTTCATATATGTCTCCATCCAAGTGAAAATGTTCTTCACCCCCTAAAAACCTTATGTCATGTTCCCTCTTAACTGTATGCCTCTATTCCCTAAATTGTTTCTTTTATGGATGTGTCATATGTGGTACTTCTATAGTTTGTCTAGTTGCCTATACCACTATTAGCATTGCAAATGGTGCCACTCTCCCCTTCATCATTTTCTATGCATGTGTTTCTATGTTCACTTGTTCTTTCTTAATTGTTCAGCCTAAAGCTCCACCTTCTTCAGCTGTGTTATTTTTCTTAAAAACACTTCTTGAAGATTCTACTATAACCTCCCTTCTATTTTCTAAAGTTGTCTACGTCTCTTCTCTAGTTTTCTTGACCTTGGCTAATGGTTTTTCCTTTTGGTGAACAAATATATACTTAAATGTTTTTGCTAATATCGAGGCAAACTGACAAATGTCCTTCTTATCCCCCTTATTCTCCTTGACATAATTATTTCACTGATCTATTTCACTACACAAACTATCGTATATAATCTATGCCCAATCCACCTTCTGCCCCTTTTTTACTCTCATCAATGTGATGGCATTCTTGTTGCTAAAATATGTCACCTATTCTCTTTGATAAATCATAGATATGATTACAAGATATCTGATAAAGCATGGTAGACCCAAATTCTTTGCATTCCATTAATTTATTGTAAAATTTGCAAATGTAATTTTTGACAACTTTGTAATGCCTGCAATGCTAGTGACTTACTGACCTTCCCTTTTGGGTATTCTACATACCCTTCTGCACATACTCCAAAGACATCTACAATCAGTTGTTTGCTAATGACATGCACTTTATCCTTATGCCGAAAGTAGATATATGTGCCCTTGATAATGAATGTGTTCAAAAATTCCAACATGACATTGGGCATTGGTGTTCCCCAAGTCATCAAAAACAAAGTAACAAGCCCTACTTTAGAAGCCCACTCTTCTTCCTCATTGATATCCTTCTAATTCTCCATCCTCTTAACATGCATATAGTAGTTATGTTTTGTCTATCTCCACATAAATTGTTCAAGATCTGAAATGCAAATACCTTTAATCCAAAAATGTAGTTATGTCCATGATTGTGCTTCTTCTCTTCTCTACAATATCTAGCTCATTCATATCGATCTCCATCACCCTTAGTTGTGCTTTTGTCAACGCCTGCACTTCTATGGATGGTTGCCCTTTTGCCTTAATGACGTTTTCTTCCCATGCGTCCGTCTACACTACTTGTGCCCCCACAAATTGTTGTTCCATATCTTTGTCCTCCTTTAATTCTTCAATAAACATCGGATCCGTTAATGTAGCTCTTGGTCTTGTCTTTCACTTACATGCCAACTTCTTTTACTTCTATGTAAAAGCTCAACTATAGATGGTCCAATATTATATATATTGTGAATTATCGTCTCTGCAAATTGCATCTTCTCATATATGTTTTGCCTTCTTCACATTCTAAAGATGATGAATGCAACGGTGACCTTACATCCAACAATTGAATATTTAGCACTCCATCACATTCTACTTTTCGCAACTCCTTTTCTGCTTCTTTTTTTCTCAACAATTCCACTTCCTCCTCTTGTTTCCATCTATGTTCACTCTTCTGCACTTCCTTTTCCTTTATTAATTTCTATAGTTTTTAATTGCATCTTCTACACTCATGCTTCTATGAAGCCTAAAACTTTGAAAACATTCATAACTTTTGGCAATAAACGAAAACAACTTTCAACGGTTACCTTCTTTTTTTTTCCCTTAAGCATCCCACCTATTGCATTAATGCCCGCCATCTTTTAATTAACACTTAATCCTCAAAATTAATATGCCCCATCACTACCACCTTTTATGTCCCTTGTACATCCATGTGGAAGCACTTTTTTTCATCATTATGGATGAATGACTCACATTTCATCTTTCGATTATCCCACATCCCTAATCCCCCTATATTAGTCGTATTAACTCCACCTTGTTCACCCTATATGCCTTTTGTTGATTGTGCCAATTTATCTGTTAATTGTAACAATTCATCTATCGACTACGGCAATACATATGTTGGCTATTTCAATTTTTTTGCTAACTATGCCAACAAACATGATGTTATGCCAACAAATATGATGATTGTGCAAAAATACACCCAATGATTAGGCGAATATTTTTATTGATTTAACCAATACCCCTAACAAATCAACTTCAAATCTTTGTATCCTACAGCCCTCACTTCTACAGTTATTACTCACAGATTTGTTGGTCATTTGTAGTTCCAAAATAAATAATATGTTAACCTAAAGATCTTTCATCTATTTTTCATTTTCATTATGCCACATCTGTGGTTTTTATGTTACACAATCTTCATATTCCACCTCCGTATCAGAATCCTCCACCTAAAGTCCACCTACACTCTATTCCCAATACATTAACATCTATTGTTTTTGTTTCTAAACTTTATTTTCCATGTATTTGTCAAGTTTGAGCTTATTCACATTGACCAATATAAGATTAGTCTCAAACTTCTCAATTGTGACCAATAATACAATGTTATTTGACAAACACATATTGTATTATGTACAATCTTAACCATTTCCTAGTAAATTTCCCTAGGTGTGACTTATTTCCCTTTGGAAACCACAAAACATAATCACCAAAACTGAACTACTTTCCTAGATTCTTGTTGACTCTGTAATGCTCTATTCCACTACTGAATACCAGTAGTTTTTACAACTTGCATTCTAGCTCCTACAACTTCTTCAGCTTTAAAATTCTACTAGTTAAAACTTTCATTGAAATATTCTCTTTCATATCCACCAACAACTAGCACTATGTACTCTATGGGCATCAATGGATGTAATCCATACATAATTGATATGGTGTATACCATGTTGCTACTTTGTATGCAATTATGTATGAAAATATCACTATGGACAAATGTTCTTCAAGTTCCCAATGTGTTGTATTATCATTCATTAACTTGGTCAAGAGTGTCCTAAATACCTTGTTAGTAAATTCATCCTACCCATTCCCTTGAGGATAATAGGTTGTAAAACTCACATGTTTCAATAGAAAATGATTTGTCAAATACTAATGGCATCATTAATGAAAGGAACTCCATGATCTATGACTATAATTGAAGGACAACCAAACCTAGTTAATATGCACTCATACAATTTTTTTATTATGACTAATGCAGTATTAGTTTTCAATGTTTTTGCTTCCACCCACTTGGTAGCATAATCTATGGTTGCAAGAATGTATTTGTTATGTATATTTTCCTATTGGCTTAATTGGTCCCACAAAATCAAGTCCCCATTTCATAAATGGTTCCTATGGAAGACTTGTGACTAACTTTGTAAGACTTTGAATCGTCAATCCTCCTATTCTTTGGCATGTATCACAAGATCTACATTATTCATGCACATATATGTACATAGTTGGCCACCAATATTCAACATCCAATATCTTCCTCTATGTTATTTAAATTGCAAAATGTCCTTTTAGTGGTCCTTCATGTAGTTCTTTCATCACCATTTGTGCTTCTGTAGTTGTTAAACATCTTCACAATATGATATCTTGGCCCATTTTGTACAGTTCACCATTCTTCAGTGTGAAAAGCTTTGCTCTCTTCACTCATTTTTGTTTATGTTATATAAATAATGTGCCCTCAATTTGGTCTATTCTCAAAAATTCTTTTAAATCATTCAACCATTCAAGCTCTTTGTCAAATAGACTTGCATCTATGGTTTCATTAGGAACATCGTACCTGTGGGTTTTGTAATATACAGTAGTCTTACTAATGCATCTTCAACTACACAAGTTATGTTTGGCTTATACACTATTATGAAGTCATATTCTAGGAACAATAACAACCATCTAGTTATTTTCCCCAAAACCTATGGTTTGTTGACCAAATACACCAATGCCATATGATCTACATAAAATATGAACTTATTGCCAACAAATAATGTCTAAACTTGTGCAAAGAAAAAACCATTGCTAAAGCCTCTTTCTTTCTTGTGCTATAATTTTATTCTGTTATGTTCAGAAGCTTAGAAACATACACTATTAGTTGATCACTTTTCCTTGTTACATTTTGAAACATGATAACCCCCCATAGCTAACAAAGATGCATATGTATGAACATGAAACTCCACTGGCTAGTTTGATGAATTAATATTGGTGTTTCAATATACTTTTATTTGATCAATTCCCAAGACTTTTAACATTCCTCTGTCCAAAGGAATGTTTATGTCTTTTTGGTTAGTTTAGTGATAGGTGCCATAATAGCAACAATTTTTGGATAAAACATATGTAAACTTGTGGCATCTCATAAAATACTTGAATTTGTCATGGATTCTTAAGTGGTGACATGTTTATTATGCTTATATTTTCTTTGGATTTAGTAGTCTCCCTTCTTTGGAAACAATAAAACCCAAGATCATCCAAATACTATAAATGCACATTTGTTTAAATTCAAACTAATGCCATATTTTTTGCACTTTTGAAAATATAATCAAAACTTCTATAAATGACTTTCCATGTCACTATACACTGTAAAGTCATCCAAAAACATCTTCATAAAATTATCCAAATATTCTCTGAATGCTTTGGTAACAACTATTAATATGTTGGAGGTCCATTTTTAACTCAAACAACATCACCTTCCATATAAAAACCCCCTAGTATATAACAAATGTAGTCTGTATTTATCTTTTGGAACTATAGATATTTGATGATATCTTAAATATCCATTTAAGAAATAACATGCCTCATACCCTATTATTGACACACCCCCAAGCTCCTTGATAGACTCAATTTCAAATCCAAGGTGAAAACAACGAAAGGATAATGAATTGGGGTACGTTCCTTGGCTTGTAGCACTTCAAGGGTAGACGAGCATGCTAGAAATCCGGAATGCAAACTAGGATGAGTGACAAGTAAATCAATTATTCACATGGACCTACACAAACCAAACAACAAGTTGGTTAGAACATAATTGGAAGACTTTTGGTGCACAGATGAACCACGGGCAAACATGAACTCACAAGACTCACCACGGCCCAGACTTGGGGGATGCCACCACCTTCCCCCTTATAGTATTCTTTGTGCCTGGCCACAGGTCCTACACCCAAATGTCATTTTTCTTGAATACTCAAGTTGGGAGTCCTGAAATTCCCGAAATTGGGACTTCCACAACTTTGGAGGCCCATAATGTTTTATGTAGACCTCCGATTGAGATGAGGTTTGAAATAAAGTTATGCTTCCACAAGAATAATATTTGACATACCCGGCTAGGTTGTGTTCCATCCCTCCATGAATGTGGATGGCCCTTTTGTCTAGGTCTATGTTTTCTAAACCTGTTGAATTATCTCCACCATTGACTTCTTCGACCATTTTTCATTTTCTTAATCAGCAACATTTTTTGCTTTCCTTGGCTCTCTATTTTTTTAACATATGTTCTTCGATTACCTTACTTCTTGTTGTAACATTAACATCCACCACATTCACGTATGTAGTGATTTTTTATGTCTCAACAATAGGTTGAACTTCTGCTATTGTCATAGATTTCCCATGAAACGTCTTTTGCATCTTAGTAAACTTTGGACAATTTGTCATTTTATGTCCACTCAAACCACAAATGTGGCATGCATAAGAAAATGTCTTTTGTGGTTTTTGACTTTGTTGGGTTGCTTATGTAGCTACCATTGTCGTCTGCTCCTTCTTCTTTTTGCATGTCTCCACATTGTGATAATCATTCCACAATTTGTGCAAAACTTATCATTCTTCCTTGTGTTACCTTTTGTTTTTGGTAGTGGTACTTGTTTGTACTTTGTTCCATTAATAGTGCACTCCTTGCTTCAATAATAGTTATTTCTTCTTCATACAAAATTGCCACCTCCTTATGTTGTTAGAATGTTGACCAAGTCATCCCTAGAATCCTAATTATGAAGTATGATTGCAAGCTTGCTTTAAACATAATAGTCAAGAAACTATTTGTGGTTGGTACTTGTAAACCATGAGCTAATTTTAGAATCCGCTCATAATAAACCTCCACCTTTTTAATCTCCTCCTTCATGTTCTTCAGCTACATGTATATTTGCTCATCATTTCAAATCTTTCAATGAAGTTTACAAAATGCATGTGTAAGCTTTAAAAAAATATAGTTAGGACATTTTAACATGTAATTATGGCACCAATTCAATGTTATACCTCTTAGCATATAACTAAACAAATTGATGATATACTCTTCATAAGTTTTTGCAATGGCTTTCACTGTAGAATTAAACACTTTAACATGAGCATCCAAGTCAATATTTTTTTTGAAAGTAGGATACTTAAGAGCTACTATGTTTGGTTTAACAGAATGGCCATTTATGTGGTTGGGAATTCCCTGAATTATGACAAATGGTTTTTGACACCCTCCTTTTGGATTTTCAACATTTAAGTTCCCTCCACCCTCCAACAACTACTAAGTTCATCAGTGGTCAATTTGTAGTTTTGTTTACATGAATAATTAGTATTGGATTAGTAAAGACCATATGTGGTGTCCCAATAACTCTAGTATTTGTTGTTGGTAATCCTGAATTCCTATTCAAATTCCTTCCTATTGAGAATCCACCTAACACATGACCCAAGTTTGTTACAAATCCAATTTTTACTCCCTTTTTAACAACATTCATACTAGGCACAACAATCATTTCCATGCCTATGGTTATTATGATTGCATTAAGTGATTGAGTAACCTGTATTCTAGCAGGTTGTCTTCAGGTTTCAACTCAAGTTTGACGATGTTCCATCCTATGGTTACCCATTGGTATCTTCTATGGTGCAAAATGTGGATGTGAATACACCTTTGGTTCTCTATTCCTTAATTAAATGGATGGACAAATCTGTCATTCTATAATCCCAACTGACTTCCCAACTCCATGCCTCTCAATATGTTTTAAACTACAAGAATTCCTAGTTCTTATTCATGTGGTTGATCCATTAATGTTCCTACCACATTTTATAACTCCACATGTCTATCAATACCTGCTTTGATGTGGAAAGGCACAAAAGGACAATCCATAATTACATGTCCTTCCTCACAAAATGCATAAACTATTGAAAATAATCTAACTACTTCCAAATCCACAAATTCATGATCTTGTGTTTCGGTTGTATACCTTGTTTGATCTAATTCTGGATTTCCTTGATGTGGGTATTACTATAGTACTTCATCCAACACATTCACCTATGCCTCTACATATTTAGATGATTATAGACATTCTTTAGTCTCCTCAAACACATCAATATTGGTGTTTTCTTCCACCTCCTAGTCTTCCACTAGTTCATAGTAATCTAAAAATGTAAACTGATACACAAACATGGGTTGTATACCTCCTGTAATATCCTTTCTTCGATTAGTCACCGACTTTAGACTTGAAATTTCTTGCGGCTAATTAAGTACTATAGAAATCCTTGCTCCATCTTGAGCTCTACAACTCTAAACCACATATTGCAGCTAAGAAATATACTACACCCACTCATTTGGGTGAGTGTTTGATTGCATTTCTCCATGGAGATCGTCGTTTGTAATTGTGCCTTCTTTGAAAACCACCAATCCATACTTCACACTATACCACCTCTTGTGGCAAAAACAACCTATGCTCTATAGGTCTTTCTTTTGTTCTCAGAACTTGTCTTTCCAACATCAAATTTCGATATGGGGTTTTTATAATCCTTGCATATTCCTCTTCATTTTGAAGATTGTTTTCTATTTGTCTTTTATTGATTTGATGATTTGCCTCCAAGTCCAATTGTAACTATAAACTCTAGGTCACCATCTGATTCATCTTGTTTCACAATCCTTCATCTTTAAAGTATGTAGATCGCTTTGCAGTCCTTATGACATCAACCGCTTATACCTTTAATACCTTCTAACATACCCTTTTAAATTTTGAATTGAAAACCAAAACCACTCATCTGAACACCCTCATATACAATACAAACAATAGAAAATGTAGATTTGTTTTTTCTTACTATTAAAAAAATAGAAAAAAAAATTCCCCACAAGATGGTTACCAAATGGTTGAAATGGATTTAATTCCTACAAAACTATTCCACACTATTGTAATAAAAAATTTGCACTACAATATGCACACATTTATAATTTTTGCTTTGATTCTAAACACATTTGACTCTGCAATTCATTAAAACACCATATTCATGATTAGTTCATATAACCAAAATTTGTATTTCAAAATACAATGTAGAACAATCCAAAGACAAGATTACAATTATTTCATTACATTTTTTATACTACAAAAAGTTTACACAACAATATGGATACGAAAATCATTACAAAAGTTTGTACTTCTCCATGTTATTAAAAGTTTATCAAAATTACAACATCCCATCTTCTATTGAAATGAAATCAAAACAACAAGATAATATCTATGGTATATATAAAATAAAATTTAAGGTTTACTACTATAAAATACATACATTTATTTTCTTACTCCAAAATTGTGTGTCTAATAATGAAATTCTTTTCCCCAAAATTCCCATCTTTGTGCAATCCCAAGTCACCTCATCTTGATTCAAAACCAACAAGAATTTAAAATTCAAACTTACAATGTTCCATGATCAATCTCTATCCTAAATGCCTTGTTCATCCAAAACAATGTAATCAACCTATCCCCTTAACATGTGTCATCACATCAAAAGATGTATGAAGGAAGACCTTATTTACAATAAACATGGTTTCAACAAATTGTTTCTTCAACATTAGCATGGTGTTAGGGTCAATCACCTTTAAACAAAGTTTAGTAAACATATGGCTTAAGCTAATAAGAGACATTTGCGTCTCTTCTTGCATTAGATTGCAGAGGCAAAGGGGAAGTACATGTTACATTAAGATGTGGTAGTCATGGGATTTTAATCCCCTCAACTTACAATCATTCTGAACCTTCCTTCGCAAATTTCAGCATAATTTGTTGGGGTCCTTAACTTTTTGATAACATGCATTTAAAGGTTTTCTTCTCTTAATTTGTCATCACATAAGATACAATTGGTTTATATGTAACTGCTATTTATTGCATACTGCAACCAAAGTTGAAGCCAAATGCTAAGCTCCTCCATATTTCTCTAAATTGCCATTATATCGTTCTCCCCAAATATTGTTTTCCATGTTTTCACATATATTCTTCTCACAATGCATCATGTCCAATGTGCCTCGCTAACAAATGCTACCACATAACAACCCACAACCCATGGACCCAAACCTTTATGTTCCATATCTACAAATAATCACAATGTATGGAAATCAAAATGTAGGTATGTCCATCTTTCTTTCAACATTTCCAATAAACATCATAATCCATAACCCAATAAAATTCATACCCATGAAATTTGCACCAATTACCATTGAACACATGCCATCTAACCAAGGTTTAGGGCATTATAAGTTGATTTTGTCTCGGGTGTAGTTGTGTTAATAGGAACCAAAGCAATTATAACCACTGTTTAATTTCGTGTTTTTTACACCAATTTTTTTTAAAAATAATTTCTACTTGAAAATAAATTAAATCTTTGCACATTATCAAATTTAATAACTTATTTTATGAATGTCCAAAATATGAAATAATTTCATTAATATTTGGACCTTAAAAAATAATGTAAAAAAACTTGTAACCACTAATTTTAAGCAATAAAAGGACTTGTAAATGGAGTTGGAAGGAAGACTTTGGAAAGTGACATTTTTGGGCAATTTTTTAACACAAACCTTAATAAAATAGTACAATTTTTAAAAAAATAAATAAATAAAAGACTTTTTTGAAAATATTTTAAAAATATTCCCCAAAAGGCAATCACAATCACCTAAGGGGGCGCCAATGGCTCCTATTAGCCCATTTGCACCCCTTCCATATGACTTTGAAAATAATGCCTATTACTAATGCACATGCGATCTAATCAAAGGTCTAAGCAGTGCAAATTGATCCAACAAAATTCAAGGCTTTACAAAATGTGGGTTGATTATCCATTCTAAACAATCTAGTTGCAATCACCCAAACATATGAAACAATCATAGTCAACTTGCACACAAAACAAATGACCCAAGCAACAAACATTTCTAAAATTCAAACCAAAACTATTTTTTATAATGGTTGTGATTACCGTCAACCAAACGTGGTCATCATACTTTTTATCCATGCCTTGCATCTATGATGAATAGTGATTGCTTTTGGATAAGGGAGGCATCTCGAACAAAATGTCTCTATTGAATGTCATCGCAAGAAAGAAACACTTAAAAAAACAATCTTGTTGTAGTTCAAATTTTGCAACTTATTACAAGTATGTTGTATTAGTGACACTGTGCAAATGTAATCAACTATTGAATGAACATTCATGAATGACATGGAGGAGTGCAATGTAAGTCAAGATAACATTTGTTGTGAAGGAACAGACAAATCACGGCCTTGACACAATGTCATACTTTGCAATTGGGGTGGCGGCTCTTCTCTTAACAATGAATCAAACAAATCAATAAACATGAATCATGGAAATATGTATGAAAGTTAAAGGTGAAAATCAATATTTTTCAATTTCTTATTTTTTATTCCCACCCATAGTCATTGTTTTGACCACAAATGTAACAATTCTTGGCATCAAGATGGCTTCCTATGATTGAATAGGCACATTGCACCAATGACCCTATATTTTCCAAAGTTCACCCACCACTACATTCCTTGTGTTATAATAGTTGGAAATTGATACATGAAATTTGAAACATTGTTGCTTGCATCATATCCTACATCCTTGGAAACATCCAAAGAACTTGGTTGGAACCCAAACACAACACACAAGCATTATTTAGAAACAATAATCATACTAAACTCATCTACCAACATCGTTAATTCAAGCCATCCTTTAGCACGGAAAGTGGCCATCCCATCAACCTTTTTGTTAGAGTTCAAATGAGTTACAGGGAAGATTTATAAATTTACACAAGTTGGAAACGTAAGACATCTCAAAATAGAATGCAAGTTATTATGAAACTCAAGGTTGGAAAATACTGAATTTGGGGAAAACAATGAGTAGGAAAATCAAATTTGAAGTTAAATGTTCAATTGTAATACAACCTTTGAAGGAATTGTTAGGTATTAATTGAAAATGATTTATTCACAACCTAAGAAATAAATAAAAAATCTGATGCTATTGATTTATTTCCTTTTGGTTAAAATACTTAATGGAAGAGGAGTAATGTAGCCTCCAAAGTGCCATCAATTCTACAAAGAAAATAAGGTGGATAGACCCTGACAAAAATTAATTTTTAAAGTTCATTTTATGGGAGTGAGTTAACATAATCACCATGCCCCCCATTCATGAGGGAAGTAACCCGACAACCAAGGTCTAGTCCTTGTAAACTTAAATGAAATAAGCAAGAAAAGGAATTCTAATTAGAAATACAATTCATTGAGTTGGGAGAAATATATCATCTATTGATATTTTTTGAAAGTATATGCAATGCATAGATATAAGTGTGAACTAAATTAAGAAAAATATGAACTACAATAGCCAATAGAAGTTGGTGTTCAGAGTGTGGACACAGTACGTAGATGTACAACATCTTATCTACAGGCAGGGCCAGCGTGTTTGTGATGCCTTGTTAACCATGAAGTGCTCCACCAACTTGAAATCATGTACTATTTGAAAGCCAAGGTTAAAGGAATCAGTTGACAACCAGCACATCAGCCAATAGAAAACATGGCTGCAACAGTTCCTCCAATATGCAAACATGTCTGCACATCTGCACTAATATGGGACAAGTTCAATGTTCAAATCTATTGGAGCACAGACTACAACCTTTTTTGGCATGTAACTATTATGGTACAAAGTTCAATTTTCAAATCTATGGGGACACATTACTACAGCCTTCTACAAAATGCATTCTTGTTAGAAACTGAATGAGGCTCATTTTCTTCATCTCGAATTCAGTGTTCCATTATAACCACACAACTGCACATAATCTCCGATTCCATACCAACCCAAAGCACTCTCTTAAATTTGTTGCAGCCTTGTAGAAACCATTAGCATATACTGCTTGCTCTCTAACTCTACATGTAACCATCCAATCCTCATACAATTAGTAAACTACCTAGGCTGCCTATATCTACAGCTGCAGAGCATTCCCCAATGCGGGAAATTCCATAATATAAGAGCAAAAAAACCAAAGTGGCAAGTGCTAACAGTGTCTCATCCTACAAACTCACAAGAGAGCAAAGCTAAAACTTGGTCACAATATTGTAAACCATGAGATGCAACCAACCCACCTTCTAATGACCATTACTATACAGATAATTGGTGCAAACATTCCTGACACAGTCACAACTTTAATCTGCACCCAGCCTTTAATTTCTCCCATAACATTTCCAAAATACCTATAGGGCCAGACCCAGAGCCCCAGAAATGCCTGGTCACAGGGAAGAACGGAAGGGAGGCAAGTAAGCACTTCACCAACCCAACCAAAATCCCACCCAGATATTTCCTTAGAATCAGCCTACAAAATCAAAGACAACGGCCATCACCAAAGTCCCTCATAGTTTAAGAAACACTATCTCCTCTATAGCTGCAATACCCCCCAGCTTCTGGAGCACCGTCTTGGAAGGCTCATTATCCACCCCAATGGCCATTACTGCATGCTGGCGAGGAGAAGTTCGGCCAACACTCATGAAAGATATGTTGATGTCCTCTTCCCCCAATACTGAACCCACCTTCCCAATCATGCCTGGTTGATCCACCTGTCTGCAAAGTATGATGCTACCTTCAAGGCTCACATCCACACTGAAGCTTCCTACCTTGGTAAGATGAGGCACGCTGTCCTTGACCTTTCCTTCCAGTGTAATCTCAGAGGTGTGCTCTGGTATTGCACTTGCAAATTTGGATGCCACATGGTAAAGTTTCACCTGAAATGCCATTATACAAAATGAGTACCCTCCATACCTCCATATATATCAGACAACATAACAAACCATTAACTCCACATGAATGTGTGCAAACACTCCAATGTCTGGGCAAAGAACTGCAAATTTTTATAGGTAACCTTCTGGAAAGCATTCCACAGCATGATTGGGGGGAAACTGATCATTGTGGGGAGGCAAAATTGTCCCGGACTCAACATTCAAATCCAAGTCTGTAACCAAAAACACACCTCATACAAGCATGAGGATGCATTGCATGAACTTCATCATCAGTGTGAATCTGTTGCTGCTGGTATCCTTTACCTGGATTCTATCAAGTGGATATTCAATAGCGCCATCAGATGGCTGTCGCTCCTCACTAATTCGCAACCCTCGCTGCTTGGCAACATAGTCAGCATTCACTAGGTTTATGAAAGCACTGGAGACAGGTTCAATCAGCCCTTTGGTAATCATGGCCCTGAGTAGTCGGGTGTCCAAATCATCATCAGCACGGCTGGACCAATAGGTCACTTTCACGTCCTTCACTCCAGCAACCCCAGAGACCAGCTGTACTGCAAGCCTTCCTAGCTTGTCTGCCAGGGTCACATATGGTGCAAGCTCTGCAATAGTCTGCAAAAATGGCAATTTACCAGCTGCTTAAGTTGACAGTGGCATCCCTCTACATCCTTATCAGACCCCTTGTTCATAATTATCCTTCAATAAGGATTTGAACAGTTCCTCTGACTAGATGGAAATTTCTTTTGGTATGTTCCCACAAGTGAATCCACAAAAGACCTGCAATGCTTGACCCCTATATAGACACATAATACAGGTCCTACCTTTCGACCCCTACAAACTGCACCACCACACAAGACAAGCCTCTGATGTGAACGGTATTGTCTAAGGATGGTGTGTGAAGGAGTCTGGAAAGATTCCAGGCACCTTGCAACAGGCTGCCCTGTTGAGTTCAAACACGGAGGAAGAAAGTGACTTGGTTGAGTGATGCAATTAGTGACTTGAATGTTGAGATTGCAACAGGGGATGCTGAAACAAAATTAAGAATCATCTATGTACCTCAGCAGGAACCATTGGAGCATTTACAGCTGTTGCTGCAAGCTCTCCTGCAAGAGCCCCCACAACTGCTTCTGCAATCTCTACAGCCACCCCTTCCTGCATCCATCATAAAATCAAATCTCAAAAAACAACAGTAAAGATTCCTCTTGGTTAAAAGTTGAAAGTTTCCCTCCTTGCTCCACAAAATGACTGGGCACAAAGGTAAAAGAAACGATAGCTCAAGTGCACATGCCTGAGCTTCCTTAGTACTAGCACCAAGGTGAGGAGTGACCACCACATTCTCATGTTGGACTAGCTTGTTGTCGTCTTTTGGTGGCTCTACTGTGAACACATCCAAAGCTGCCTGCCAGACCAGGGGAGCAAGCATTGCTGATGAGCTATATGTCATATGATTCCATACACCAAGATCACCACCAAGACTATGTCCAGGATGCAGTACATATTCTACTCTCTAAGCCACAACATGCTCTCCTGTCCCCCACAATCATGAAGAGGTGGTGGAGACTACCATTGAATCCCCAACATTGTATTGGCAAACCGCATCTGGCATAACTTAAAGAGGCAAATGAAATTGTCCTTACTTGAGCAACAATACCACTGTCAAGTGCCCGCACCAGTGCATCCTCATCAATGACACCCCCACGTGCTACATTCACAATGCGCACCCCTTTCTTACACTTCTTAAAACTCTCATCATTAAATATCTTGTCAGTTGTTGGTGTCAATGGCATATGGAGTGAAATAAAATCTGCACGAGCCAGTGCTTCATCAAAGCTGACCAATTCCACCCCAAGAGCCCGAGCACGCTCAGCTGAGGCATAAGGATCATGAGCAATCACATGCATCCCCAGGCCTTTTGCCCGACGGCCAACTTCAGAACCCACTTTGCCAAATCCCATCACAGCCAGGGTCTTGTCTACTAGAGATACACCCACATACTTGGAGCGCTGCCACTTTCCTGCACACAAAGTCCATGGGAAGAATGCTTGAATCAAACACATTATATTACTCCAGTACTTACAAATCCAAGT
Organism: Sphagnum contortum; assembly: GCA_963920785.1. Classification (NCBI taxonomy): domain Eukaryota; kingdom Viridiplantae; phylum Streptophyta; class Sphagnopsida; order Sphagnales; family Sphagnaceae; genus Sphagnum; species Sphagnum contortum. The sequence goes on from OY987277.1 coordinate 16,313,982, forward strand.
AAGTAGAATATGAAGAATTTCCAGAGCAGAGGGTGTCAGATACTGTTTACAGTGGGTTGGAGCCAGTAGTACTGACTCAAGCACATCATTACAAGAAAATATCAAACTAATAAATGCACATCACTCAGTATTTTTGAGAGGTCCACAATTCAGGAGTTGTGAATAATTGGGTCACAAGGCAATTAATCCACCCATGTACATACATGATAATCTTGACAAAAGAAAAAAAACCTCACATGAGTAGGCCTTGACAAAACTGAAATTTTCCTAAGAACATACCAGCCTTCATGGATGCACTGGCCTGCGCAACATTGCGAGCAAGTGCAGTGAGAAGAGCAATGCCATGCTCAGCTGCGGCCACTGTGTTAGCTGTTGGTGCATTCACAACTAGGCACCCTACTTCAGTTGCTGCTTGCAGATCCACATTGTCAATTCCCACACCTGCTCTCCCCACCACCTGCACATAATTTCACCCTCCACCACATTCCTACCTCAGCCAAACCATAGGGGTTCGGTACATTGTCACTGACCTCATTCCAGATCTAACCTTACCATATCACCAACACTGTTCATGCACATAACTGTGTGCAATAGTGCTAAATCCACCCTGGACAGAATGTGATACATGAACAATGTGAATGAACTCCACATGAAATTCATTGGATTCCAATTCATGGTGATGAACCCCAAGAACATGAGATTGAGTAAAACCCTCAATTCTTCACCAATTACCCATTGGTACATTGCATTGTGAGAGTCAACATACAGGACAATGCCACACAAATCCACCATAGCCAGGCAACAATTTTGGGATAGGACTCACTTTCTCTTTGTCCCCTCATGTATTTGAACACATAGTACTTCATAGATTTTCTATCCATCAGACTAGGAAAAAACACAGGGATACTCTAGACCTGCCCCAGTGCAACTCCCAAAAAGTGTGATCCTAGCAATCCATAAAACAGAAAAAACCTTCCACTTTGAGAACACTACAACATTGAGAAACAACAGTGTTGTTTTGCTGCAGAAACTACCACCACTACTCGTGATAGCCAGCAGTTCAAACACATCCAGTTCCAAGAAGCACATGGAGCATGGAGGCATGATGATACATGGAGTGTCTATTTCTGCAGAGATGCCTGGAAAAAAGAAATTCATGGTCGTCTTCAAATCCAAACCCAGCATGGAGGAAGTAGATTACAAGCCCCACATAAACCCCGGTAATCTCCTACATTTGCGCATCAAGGTCCTAATAAGCCAAAACTGCACAATAATGACAGCATTCCATGTGAGGACTTTTTCTTCAAATCCTGCAAAGGCTACACAGGCACTGGACAAGACTTTACACAGATTGCAACTCAGATTCTCGTCCGAAAGGGGGAATAGAAAAGGAAAACTGTAGAGAGAAACAGAGACAAAGAACGAGCGGCCCACCTTGAGGCGGCCGTTAGAAGCTTCGAAAACCTCCCGAGTAACCTTGGTTCCGCTACGCACAATCAACGCATCACAGAGAGAGATCTTGGAAATAAGTTCCTCCTGCGTGAGGTTATAGGAGCAATCGACGTTGGCGACTTTCCGCAGCAACTCGATTCCTGCGTCACCGAGCTTCTCGGAGACCAGCACCGTCGGCTTCCCCATAACCTCGTTCGACTGCGTCCGCGTCTCCACGGCTACCGAACCCCCAATCGCTGCCCCGACACCCATCCTCCTCGCCCCCTGCTCCTTCTCCTCCTCTTCCACCTCCACCTTCCATCCACTACGCCCCCACTGCCGCCTCTTCTCAGCGTCCACCATACTCCTCCTCACAACGATCTTCCGCAACACCACGGCGTGGGACGAGGACATCCCCACAGTGGGCACAAGACACCGCTGCCCCACACCGTGTTGCTGTTGCACCAGCATATCACCGCTACTACTGCACTGCATCGCTGTTGCGGAGTGCAACGATCCCACCATCGCAGTTGCTGCCATTTTCGCCACCCAAGAATCCAATCCCAAATCCGTAGCAAGCAAGCAAGCAAGCAAAGCAAGCAAGAAGATGGAGAGGAGGAGGAGCAGGAGGAGGAATTGGGGGATTCGGGGTTTTGAGCAAAAAGGGAATGCGAACAACACGAACTAGGTACCTAGTAGCAACTAGCAACTCGGCCTTTGGAAAAGTTAGTTAAAGTGAAGGTATAAATAGCTATCTATTTGTTGTTTTTTAAATAATTTTAAATACTTTTTTTTCATTTTTCTAATAAATTTAAATTCTGTCAGGGGCCACGGAGCATGTGGCTATCAACTGTGTAGTTGGGGGTTTTGTATTTAATTACTACTGTAACTGAAGTTTCTGCAGTAATTGCAAACAAAAGTGGCCTCTCCAAAAGAATTTGACCTCTGAACTCGATTCACCTCATTAGAATGTTTGACCTCCTAATTCCCTTCCTCTCCTCATTAGAACTAATTAGTGTAACCATAACTAGTGTGCCATAGTTGTACTTTATCTAGTTTGGTTGGTACTATTAACAGGTGCCAAATAATCAATTTATTTTTTCAAAATCAAGGATTGGCAATAAATATATTGGTAAGTTATGAAGTTTTCCAGACCTGATATATATTATTATATCAAAATAAAAATATTCAACAATGATGAATTGGTTGTTTTATGCACTTAATGTTAACGAAAAGACTTCATTCATTAAAAGAGAACTGCTACATGATTTTCTTTGATCATCACAGTTCTTGACTACAATCAACATGGGGACTTCACTTTATTCAACAACTTAACTTAAGTGCGTCATAATAAATATTGGGGTTGATAATAAGCATAAGTGAGTGATTTGTTAATCACCTTCCTATTAGATATTGAGTACCCACAATGAAAAAAAATCAACACACACTAAATTCAACTTGCACCCAAATTTTTGGCTTTCATAGGATTTTTTCTTTAATTTTTTTGACATTTTGAACAAGTAATTTTTGATATTTTGACATTTAAAAATAATATAATTACCACCGAACCTGCAAAATACAGTACAATAGGGTGCTCTTGTGCTCATTATATTTGACCTCCATTCCTCTCCTCATTAGAACTACAGTGCTCTCTACACTGTTGGCCCACGGAGATTAAACCACATGTAAAGTTACCCATCCATTTAGTGTTCCAATGAAAGTGGGGTTAACTTCAGAGTTATTCTTATGGAACCTTCTTAGATTCTATTATAAAAATTCATTATGGCTTTATGTTGCTCTATAGAAAGATTTATCCACTTTTTAAATTAAATTTCCTAATGCTTTTTTAAAAATCTTGAATAGTAGTAATGTCACCTCCTAATTTAATATGCTAAATTGTTAAGTATAGGTTATAATATTTTTAGTTATTATAAATGTGAATTTTAATACAAAAGAACAGAAATCCAAATCTTGTATGTGGCAAGCTTCCTCTGGAAAATATATCAACTTCAATATTTTAAGAAATTTTCCCGTGATACTTGGTGGTATCACCGGAGGAAAAATAAATAATAAAAGTGGGCATTTCAAAGAAAAAGTAATTCATGTTGGCATTACGTTTTGGAAACACTCACCCTTTCATGAAGGAAAAAATTACATACAAGATGATATTGTGAAGCATCTCAATGTTCCCGATTATGCAATGTTGAGTATGTGCTAAGAACCATAGTAGAACTTATTGTTGCAACATGGCAAATTGCAATTGTTGATGATTGGCAATTGCTACCTTCTATTGTTTCTTTGCTCCTAATGATGTGCCCCTAACTTCAACCTTTGCATACATAGCCACATATTTTTGCCAGGTGATTTGAAATACTAAAACATGAATTGTTTGCAAAATAATCAACACACCAACAATTTATTTCATGTACAATAAACTATTTATTTTAAGTCAAATACACAACAACCACTCATTTATACAACAATCCACAAAACTAGATAATTATATGTTCCTATTTTACATTTAGTTAGTGAGAATGGGAGATCCACTAAGCCAATCAATGATTAGTAGTTTCTCTTCAAATTAGACATTCATCCAACATCTTTTTCAATTAAGCAAAGTTGATTTATTTTAGTTGTGCTACAAGGGTAGTGTAGCATTTTTAAATTAAAATATAGTTTAATATTGCATGGGGACTTTCTTGCTATGTTCCTACTTTATGAAGAAGGAACTTGTGAACTTTAACCAACACATGACATTTTTTTGCTTGATTTATTATTTCTAAAGTAATCTATCATTTTTTCTTATATTGCATGCTAAGATTATTTTACATTTATTTTTCATTTTTGAAAATTCTTTACACTCTACAACCTTTGTTTTGAACTTTTATTTCACTAATCACTTTCTACCAAGCCTATATCTTTATATTCTAATCATGGCAAGATTAGACCAAGTGTTTGAACTATTGTAAGGATGTAATATATATTATAATTTATGTATGTAGTTATGAGTTCTCCAATCACATTGTAAATTGTACTTTTTCGTTCAAAAGTTCAAGTCACATGAAAAATAATCATTTAAAAATTACTTACAATTGACAAATGATTACAATTTGTATAAACATACATCACTTGGCCATGCAAGATTGGGGAAACAATTTGTTTGCGATTGTGTGCCATTAAATGTTCATAAATATTAGATGTACAACATCTTGGCTAATATTTCTATTACATCCTCATGAATCTAATTCACCCTAATTCATAAACTTAAGGATTATTGGTTCACCTATTCAAAATTTGTTTGGTGAATTGGTTGCGATTTGAGCCTTGATTGATTTTGCAACCCAATGGGCATCTCTTGCAAAATCACATTCAACCCAACAAGATTGTTTATTTCACTGGGTTCCAAATGTGTGTGGCAATATTTTTGTTATGTAATGCAAATGTTGCGTCATCCTTCAAGCGTTGTCCATCATTGGTCTCCTTTATCATTAAGTTTTTTTGGACTTCTCAATCAAGGTATGCTAAATTGGATGCCTACATGATTATATCACCCATGGAATCGTACCAAAAACTTGTGTGGGTTACAACCAAATTCAAACTTTTTGGTCCTTGGGTTAAACCACCCCAAAATATTTGGTAAAAATAATTGTGTTTCACATCAGTCGGCCTAAAGTATAAGTTTTTGCATGCCTTTTGAATTATGTAATCATTGTATTATCATTCGTCATATTGATTCCCCCATGTAATAAATGACATGTTCACCTACCAAATCCATTTCATGTCTGCACCCCAATTTATGGCGGATTGGGTGTGTTATATTGATTATGTCCTCAATGTTTAAGCATGGCAACTTAAAGGCTAAACTACTCATATAGGCGCCAATGGAATTTACATTGTGGACATCTTTTCCTTCTCACCATCAACATCATTAAACATTATGGATGGTACATGTGTTAGCAAGTGCCCAATTGCCATGTTCTTTCTTATCCAAATGGGTTGCAACAAATAAACTTTGGTCCCCATTTTTGGTGAAAGTTTGAACATGTTACCACAAAAAATCCCTTGATTTTTCATAAATTTAAGTGAGATATTTGCAATCTAGATTGCAGTGTGTTGGTTAATCCATGCTTCCAATATCAAGAAACTTTCATATATCCTTAGCCATGACGTTAAACCATGTGATCGAAAATTTGGATTGTCATGATATTCTGCTTAGATGTGTATTAACTTCACCTCTATCTATTTAGCTTAAGATGCACCCAAAACAAATTGCATGTTATTTGTAGCTAGTTGGATCATCTTGGTGAATGTTTCAACATCTTTTCAATATATATTTTTTCACATCAATCAAAGTTTGATCATAACATTCAATGCCTTCCATGGAATTTTGGGTGTTCTTTTTTCAACTCATTTGCCCTTGTTTCTACTTCTAATAATGTTTATTATCTAAAGAAAACCTTTTGTTCTAAAATCTTGATCTTTTTTTGCATCTTGGTTAATTGTTCACATAACACATTGCATTCCATTATTACGTTATTAAGTTGAACATGCATTGAAACCATTTTCCTTTCATAGCACTTCAGGGTGTAAGCAAAATAAAGTGAGGCAAACTATTGCATGAGCTTAAAGCCTGAGCCTAGAGCCTAAAGTTGGAACTTGGGATGGTAAAATGTTTTTTCCCCTATACACATGCAAGTAAATTATATTTTATTTTATCATTAAATTTTTATGGATATTTTTTTTCCCATAATTTCAATAAACTAAAGCTTCATGAAACACAATCTAATTATATATGATATAACATGTGTTGAATAATATAATGAAAATTCCATTATAGATGTATTTCATAGCTATGGTTTAAAATGCTATAATTTTGAAATGTATTAGCCATATTACCATTACTATGTTAACACCCACCCCATGGTCATTTTTTTTTCTTAAAAATTAATTTTTATTATTTAAAAAAAAATTCCAGGCAAATTAACCTAGTGTCAGTGATGATAATGGGTTTTTTCCTCCTCCTTTTCTAAAAGTGCCACAACTTTTTTCAAACCTATTTATAACCATCGTTGGCAACAATGGGGATTTTTTCTTCATTCTTCATCAAAGGTGCCATGATTTCCTTCAAATTTAAACAATGTTATTGACAACAATGGGTTTTGAATGTTTAAACATTTTTAAACTACATAATGCCATTAATGATAATGGATTTAAGAAATAAAATAAAATTTAGTTCTAGGCACCTTAATTAGTTTTCTTCAAACAAATTAATATCATAAATGACAATTGGTTTTTTTTAATTATTTATTTTCAAAGCACCTTAGTTTTTTACGAAGTAAATTGACAACAATTGAGGAGGGGGTGGGGGGGTGACATTCATGCCATGAAAATATTTCTTAAATTGATTAACATTGTTCATGAAAATGATTTCATAAACAAAAAAATTTAAATCATTTTGGTCCATCATCATATTTCCCCTTAATATTGCAGTTTCATTATCCATCATTATTAAATGACATTCAAGTTTGAAATATTAATATTTGGACAACAAATGATGATGGATATAAATAATTTTGAATTGATTTATCTTTTAATCATGGACAAATTTTATCCAATGATTTATTTATTTAATCCAAATCATAAATGAAATTTATCCATACAAAAATGACATTCATCCATATGAATTCATTCATCTATGGACATATTCATCCATATAAGTGGATTAAAATCACATTACTTTAAATACCAAGCTCAAAACTCCATGCTTAGCTTCACATTCATGCACAAACCATGGATTAAAATAAAATGAACAACTTGATTACCTCTTCAAAATGGAACAAGTAGATTTAAACATCAACAAAACTCATTATAGAATTGTGAAACATTGAATGTTTTTATCTCAATGATTAAAAATAATATATGTTTACACTAATGTGCATTGATTTTCATATTTCAAAATGTAAAAATAGGTTTTAAGTAAGCTTTTCGAAATACAAGTAGCTTTTGATGTCTACTTTTCAATGTGGGCTTTTGGTTTCAAGTAGGTGTCAAGTAGGTTTTTACAATAAGGAATAGAATTTTTTGGATGACTTGTTCAAACATATGTGGATCTTCATTTCTTAACTTATAACATATCAATTTCATTAATTTTTCTAACCAAAAGGTAAGTTTGAACACATATTTTTTGTTAGTTTCAAATGTATTTTTTACCTATTTCTAAAATTCATTTAATTTTTTTTTAAAAATTAGATTCTTATAAACTTAATAGAACAAATTAATGCTACTTGACACATACTTTCACCTAATTTAATGTTACTTTATGGTAATTATATGAGTGGTGTATGGTTGAAATGGAGATGTTTACTTTTCATGTTTATTTTATCTTGCTTTGACCCTTCAAAAACATGTTTTGCAATCTCGACCCTTACGTTTGTCTCCCTAAAGTATTGAGTTGGCCTTAATCTGCTTGCCCCTTCTATGTGTTCCCCTTGTTATGCTAGAGTTTCAAATGGATCATATGATGTCATTTGAACCACAACATCCAAATTTGCCTCCATTTGTTTTGGGATGCTTTGTCTCCATCCATGGCTTCATCTATGTTTGAGTTTTCAAGGGGGGATTTTGTTCCCATGGGCATTGTACAAATCAATCAACAACTCTAAGAATTATATTTTGAAAGATAAATGATTTTACAACCACCATTGATTGGGTTACAACTAGTATTTGTGGTACATGTTGAAGAGGGACTTGCAAATGTGGTGGAACAATTGGGGGATGTGGTGGAAGAATTTAAGGATGTGTTTGAATTACTTTTCCTTGATACGGAGGCACATTGCCCCTTCGGTCACCTGGAACAATCCTTTAGTTGATTCGAACCCCAAACGCCACTTTCACATACACCATTTGCACCACAATCAATGGAATTTAATTTTCTCAAAACTTTGGGCTCCTTATATTATAATGTGCACCTTCAACATGTCTGCCTTTGTATAGTCATCAAGGCAATTTGTAAATTGGGCGAAATGATTCTTGTGATGTGTTTCATGTTGAAACAATGGCCATTTCTTGTTAACGTGGCACCATTGAACATATTGGGAACATAGTGTGTATGACCATGGATGGGGTAGGTTTTGCCATCCAAAATTTGTTAACATGTCCAAGTTTTGAAAGGCCTCAGGCTCTACATAGTGGTGTTTTCTCTTTGCCCAATGGCCCTTTATCACTTTTTAATGCTCCCCATTGTTTGCCATGGTACCCTATTACTAATCCACCTACATTAATTTATTGAGTGTTAAGATCATGAGACCTATGTTTTAAATCCAATAGGGGTGGGATATTCCAAGTCCACTTACTAATATTAGGGTCAAAAAATTATGTAATAGGGGATTGGGGTGGATTTCATTACCAACCAAGAACAATGGGTCCAAATCGAATGGTGACCAAACAATTTTGATTGCCATCCAACAACCAAAATATTTGGGTTGTATAAAATCGTCAAATGGTGACCATGATAGGTTTGGTCACCACCAAGCGAATTAAAATGATTGGCAATCGAGATGGTTTAGATTATCACATGTTAATATGATTCACTTGGTGACTAAAAGAATTTAATCAGCACTTTGAACAATTGGGACAAGTGGCAATTGAATTTTTTTGATTACCATGGTGGATAATTAGTTTAGGTGGTGACCAAAAACATTTGATCACCATGGAGGGGAATTGAATTAGGTGGTGACTGAATTTTTTCACTTGCCATCTTGAATAGTTAGGTTAGATGGTGATTAAAAAATGTTGGCCATTAAATGGTAATTCAAAGGTTCTAATTGCTAAGCGATTTACCCCCTCTTTAACTATTGAATTCAATTTTGGTGACCATTATGCTTATATAAGGTGTTTGAAAATGGAATTTGAAAATCTTCTTCTTGATGTGTGTATGATTCAAATTGTGGGTGGTAATTGATGCGATACATTTGGAAAAAAATGTTCACTCCTTCAAACAATTTGGGTTGTCCTTATGATTCCAAAAGTGCTTGCAATCACATTTATCCCTTTTTTAATGCATAAGCACCCATGTCAAGTAATCAAGACAAGGGTGAAAAAGGTGAGCATGCATGTTCAAACATTGTTCTTGATGACATTGACACTTGGGATGAGCACATCATCATGACACGTGGCTATAAGGGAATAGATGTCATATATTTGCAGATGAGGAAAAGGGAGAATATCATGTGGATATTGTTTGCTTATTGAAGGACTTGTTGTACAAGGACATCCCCATAACCTTATACATTAGCAATGAGCATGTTGTGGATGGGGATCATAATGGTGTGAATGTCAAATATTTTCTATGCAAGCATATATGTTTTGGATGTCATAAATATGCATGAAGATTTGTTGTAGGAGGATATCCTATGGAACTTCATGTTTACAACACACATGACTATTTTAGCACAATATGACCATCGGAACAATGTTGATAATATAAATGCATAATTTTTTATGAATGTAAAAATGCACATTCCTATAATAAAGGATAGTGGTATTCCCACACATTAAGAAAATGAACCATGATTTTGATTTTCAAAAAAATTGTGAAATTCTTTATAAACATAATCCGCTTTTTATATGTTGAAGAAGTATCCCTCCCCTCTCCAAAAGGACAGGGAAAACCATAATAATAATAATGATAAATAAATAAAGAAGATGAAAGAGAAGAAAGGAAATAGAAAGGAGAAAATAGGGGGGAGGAGGAAAAAAAAAGACAAATAGCATAAGTATTATGCTAAAACCTTACAAGTAGATAATAGTTACACATTGACTAAAGGTGAAAAAGGGGGGAAAGGGAGGGGGGGGATGAATAGACTAAGGAGAAGAAAAAATAGACAAGGGAAAAAAGGTCGGTAAAAAAAGGAAAAAAAAAAGGAGGGCATGATGGAAAAAAGAAATAGATGGAAAAAAGGTTTTTTTAAAAAAATAGGATTATTTTGTTAAGATAGGAAAATAAAAAGGAAGATGAAAAAAAGGGGAGGGAAAAAAAATTGTCCTTCTAGTGAGTAAACTTAAATCATCAAGTTTTGGTTGCCATTTGACTGTAATGACCAAATTTAGTTGCTAACCGCTAAAGTTTAACAATTGAATTTGATCATTGCCATCTAATGATAATTAAATTTTATTCATGCTCATCTGATGGCAACTAAAGTTTTGATTTAGGCTTGAAAATATATGAATTTTTAAAAACAAAAATTTGGATTCATTTTCAAACTCCTCTTTTCCTATTTGGGTTGTGTTTTTGGTTGCACATTTACAACCATTCCTTTCAACTTTGTGTGAGATGAGGCAACTAAAACTTGGATACACAATGGGGTGTTTTTGGCCTTTTGTGTAATAATTTGGAACACCTTTTTCAAGACTTTAATTGCTCATGACAATTAATGCTTGGAATTGTTTGGGTTTTTTTGGGAATTTTAAATTTTTGCAATGTCATCCAACCAACCATTGGGGGGACAATTTAACCCTAGCCCCCCAATCCTTTTTTCTCTAGCATTTGGTAGTTTGCCTACAAGGCCTTCTAGTGGCCCATCACCAACATTCAAGCAAAAGGCATAAAAAATGTCCAAAGGTGATGATTGCATCAATTCAATCGCAAAAGTGGTAAAGAATGACCCCAAACAAATCACCATACAACAATTTTAAATAATTGTTTTGGATTTTTTCAAGGAGCATCCAATGCCTTACCTTGACACTACTTTTGTGAACAAACAAGCATCCGACATGGACAAGTACAAACATGTCATGGGAAAAACAATTGGTGGAACTAAATGGTTCCTAGAGTACACAAATTGTTGAATTCAATGAGGTCTTTGGAGTGACTTGATGCAAGGTCTCATATTTGTCGTCCAATTTTATGCAATGGTTTGCAATCTTTTATCCACAAAAGGAGAAGGCACATTGAATCGTGGAGGTGATGGACTTATGAGATAAGTTGGCATGGTGGGTTAAATTCAATAAAAGTTTTTTGAAAAAGAAGGTGTGGTTACCACCTTGGATGGAAGAAAGGGCTCCAAGTTCTTTCCCAAACTTGAAGCCAAAACATTTTATGGATTCCAAGCATAGCAAATGTGTAACCTTTGTCAAGTGGGGATAATCAAGGTGGTTATGATGTGGTGCGGAAAGTGCAAATTGAAAGGTTTGATTACATCCAAACACCATTGAATTGGTGGGGAAGACCCCCAAAACAAATGAAAAACAAAAAGCATGCAAGCAATGTTTCAGACCTTCTACCACTACAAAGTTAACTACTTTAACTATTCGGGTTGTGACAACCTCTAAGTTAACTACTTTTTTTCATCCTCAGGTTCTGACAACCTCTAAGTTAACTATTTTTTTCATCCTCTAGTGGTGACAACCTCGGGTCACCACTTAGTGTAGTTAGTGACGTTTTAGTGCCAAAATTTTTTACTAGTAGAAGGTCTGCAAGGGTTGCCAGTAGAAATTCTTTAGACTTCTTCCACTACAATAGTTAACTATTTTTTTTTCATCCTCGGGTTGTGACAACCTTTAAGTTAACTATTTTTTTTCATCCTCGGGTTGTGACAACCTCTAAGTTAACTATTTTTTTTATCCTCTAGTGGTGACAACCTTGGGTCACCACTTAGTGTAGTTAGTGGCGTTTTAGTGGGTTTAGATTTTTAGTGGTAGAAGGTCTACAATGTTTAGTATAAGTGATAGCTTGCCCATGCAAACATCTAGTTGTCATCAAAATTTTGGCCATCCATTTGAACACCATGGAGGCTTACACATTGTGGTGGAATGGGAACATGCTTTGAAAAATTTGGATTACAACACAAAGTACCCACCCATTCTAAACAACCAAGTTTTATTGTGGCAAAAAGGGCTAGATATGGAAGGGTGAACACAACTTGTTACCTTTAGGCAAAATTGTGTGACGCTAGCATGGGTGATCATGAACATTATGAATGCAATACACAATTATGGAATTTTGCACAATGACTTGTCAAAGAAAAACATCATGCTACATTTTCCTACAAACAAATCAAATGTTGTGTACATTGGCTTGTGTGATTGGGGTGAAACTAGACACATGCAAAAGGTGACTCTATGTTTGTATTTGTTTGCTAAGGAGCAAAATATCATCAACAAGAAGAAAGTGTGTTGATGGGCAATTCCATAATTATTTTTTATACATGGCAAGCCATGAATTCCCAATACCCTTTATTGAATGGCCAAACAACACCAAACAACTTTGAGGTTTAAAGCATATTTGGTGGGCAAACTTATAATGTGATATGGGGTGAAGATTAGGATGTAAAATATTTCATGGATAATTCAACCAAGATGTCATTTGGCAAGGTGATCCATGACATGTATGAGACAAATAATGAATTTTTTTGTGAGAAATGATGACTACATACCAATTTGATGTTTTGTTGAACATACAAGTCTAACACAAAATTCAAAATTTTAACCTTAATTTGGTAAAATTGTACAATTTGGTTAGCTTCAAATAAACAACTTGTCTAAAAAAATCCTTTTGACAAAATCCGTCAAGCCCATCGTCCAAATGAATTTTGACTTGTTATATTACAGATATTTCTCAACACAAAAGAAGATTAGAAAATCCACACATCCAACTAGGCAAAAAACCACAACAATGTAAAATCGGTCCATAGATTCCAAGAAAGCATATATAGGCTTTAAATGAAGACTTGCATATTGTCCATTAAACCTTATGAGGTTCGAATTTTAAGGAATTTTTTTGAACAATAAATGTAGATCTATCACCCATCTTCAAGTCCTCATGTAAACCATCTTCATTGACATGGTTTCATAAAATGAAACACAATTTTAATACATGTTTGAACAAATACAATATTGTAATGTTGATTTCAACTTTACATCATTTCTTTATAGAGGCACCCCATTTCTTCCTAGAGTCTCGTTTGCCTTCATGGAATTGTTTTGCCATTGATGTCCAATTTTTTTGGATGCACATCAAGGTTTTGTGTAATATCCAAGTGATGACATTTGTGAAATCATTGGGACCATATTTGACATTTGTACCTATGGACAATCATGTTCCAACTTAGTGCTACCTACCCATAAATCACATTACAAAGCTGAAAACTTGTGACATGTTTACAAAATAACATAATTGGTTTATAAGATGGTGAACATCACATTTGTACTTGCATAATACACACAAAAACCTTTGGGCAACAATGCTAATGGAAGTTGAAATTTGAACCTTAAAATCTTGGAAGCATTATCTACCCACATGTAGATTGCAATTCATTATCAAGTTGGATGATACATTTTTTTGTAGAAAAATTAACAATGTCCACCATCTCAACCTTTTTCACTGGCTATGAAATCACACATTGAATTGCAAGGATGAACACAACCTTAATAAGGTGAGGGCTTTGTTGTCCCCCAAAGTGTTGAATGATGATTTCCCAAAGGAGGTATGAGCAAACCCATCATTGGGCTATATTACTAGAAACCACTTCAAGGAATCGTTTAGAAACTAAAATTGGCCAAATAAATTTCATGGGCTCTTTTCTTTAATTTTTTTCACAATTATAATTTTTTTTCCATGTTTATCCATTACATGCCAAGGTACACGGCCTTTAGTTTTTATTGGGATAAAAAAGGTGAAAATTGCAACAAATTTGTATTCATAAAATCTCATGGCCTTTCCATGAATCACACATTTGAATTTTGGAAATTCATAACTAAATTATAAATATTCAATTAAGTACCTAATTAAAAACCAAATAAAACACCATCAAAAGTACCTTAGAAATTTATTTCTCAAGAAAAATTCCAAAACATGTTTCAAACTTGTGTTCCTAACCAAAATGTCCAAAGGAAAAAAACACCACTACATTCTTGAAACCTTTTTAAATGCAATGATTAGGAGCATCTCATTAAGCTTTCACATATTAATACATACAACCTAATAAATGTATTAACAATTTTTTTAATGAAATTTTGTATTCAAATGTCTATTATATTTTTAAAAATTTCAATGGGCATAATAAAATGAAGGTCTAAAATTCTTGATGATATCATTCTTGAATGGGTTTGCTTGTTTTCATGTTTACATGGCCAATTTGGTGCAATTTGAACAAAATGTTCCTACAATGCAATGAATTCAACTTGATGTTATGTTCATACAAATGGGATACAAATGCAATAATTCATTGTAAAAAACATTAATTTTGTGAAATTTATATTCAATATGGTAATCAACATAAAAGTTACACTTGCAAGGTAAAAAGTGGAATTAATTTCACTGACTCAAAAAATTGTTCCAATGACATATGAAAAGTTTGTAAAAACATTATAAGCATGTTCCAAAACGCCCTTGGATAATGCAAGACAACATCTGAGGAGGAAGTTTGTGTAACTTCATTTGCACCTACATGTGAGGAGGAAGTTCATGTAATTTAATTTGCATTTTATTTGAAAAATGTAACCCAAATCTATGACATAGATCCTTACTAAAAACAAAACAAAACATTCATAGTAAATCACAAAATGCAAGTGGAAAATGGGCATATTCATGGTTAGGGTACCAGAAAGGACAATATAACCAAAAAAATATTATAATGGATTATTTTGGATTTTTATTACATTTGTTATTTCATGATTATAATGGATTGGTGTATGACTATAACTAGATTTACTGATGTCACGTTAATAAAATTAAAATATCCAATAATATATTAAATAAAATATACATGTACTTTTGATTCCTTTTAAATAATTTGAGTCTTTGTCTTAATTACAATTTTCATTTTAAAGGAATCAAATGGAATGCATCAAATAATGCAATTTATTTCAATTTTTTATCATGGAAAAATAATTCATACATTTATGTCTAGCAATGCTCATATAATGTATTTGATTAAATAATATATGAAAAATATTTTTAAGGCTATAGAATCCATTCCAAAAGGGCTGCAATAAAATGACTCCTTTTTTGCCATTTGGTTGATTTTTTTATTCACTAAGCTTAGAATTTGTGGCCCCAAGTGTCACAACATGTGCAAGAAATAATCATGCAAGAAACATGCCAAGTTGTTTATAAAAACTTATGTACTCATTTTTTACATTTTTATTTTTTTACCAAAATTTTGATGCATAATTACATACACATGTGAAAAATCACCACCACCATGAAAATTAACATAATTTGAAATACCCAATATTTTGCACTTAAAAATTATTCCATGTAGATTTTATATTTGGAAGATATCAAAAATAAAGTTCTTGACATTAAAAAATCCTTCATGTATAAAAAAAAACATGACAAATAACAATTGATTATTGGTCAACAATTAACAATTACCTTACAATAGCAATAGAACTAGAAACATGACAACCTCTTGTCCATGTATTTTGAAAAACTTTTCATGCCCTTGTAATGTTTAGACATGCACGACAACTTTCAAATTAAAAAAATCCTTATTATATCAAAATAATAATAATAAGTGCATCAATAAAATTTTAAAATTTCCAAAAAAATGATAATTAATAATTGACTATAATTTTGAAAATGATAGGAAACATAGACGAAATGTTAATTTTTTATCTGCAACAATCTAATTGTCATGTGTGAAGAAACAATGATACACACAAAATGTATTGCTCAAATCACATGTGAATAACATCTTGATATTTGGTAGGTGCAGCCATGTAGGTGAGGTTTAATAGGTACTTCCTTCAATTTACTAAGTGGGGTGGGGGAAAAAAATTACAGTCAGGTAGGGGTGGGGTGAAAAGAAGTTCAAACCAAAAAAAAAGGTGGGTCATGGTTGAGCAAGGGAAAAACAAATCAACCTGTGGTAACCAGCCTGGTTAACATGGGGATGAAAAAGTGAAATCCATCAGTGCACCATCCATCCGGATTGGTGTACTGGTAGGTGCTGGTTCACTCTGGCCACATGGTTCATGTTGAGAATCGCGCCATTCACTCTGGCCGTGTTTTTGGGGTCATGTGCATAATTCTGTTCCTTGAAACAGAGGTACGATGTACAACCCTAATTCCCTGATCTTGGTCTTTAAGGAATTCTCTGTTTAAAAGATGCTCATTGCTGATCCTGTTCCTTGTAGTTAGCTGGACCTGCAACAAATGAAGCTGCAAAAAACGGAGCCCAGTTGGTAGATTGTTGCAAACTGCACTTCTTTTTGGCCTTGCATATCAAGGCAAGGATATTGTGTTTAGATTCATTATAGAGTACAGTAGCCCCTATGTAGTAGGTTTATTTTGATATGAGGAATTTTGAAAGATGATGTTTTGGCTTGTGTCTAAACTTGAGATTAGTTATAGAGTTATGATATCTTGAAGGACTATGTTTTCTTTTAGAGGATTTCTTGAAGATTATATTTTTGCAAGGTGAAATATTTGAATTTCCATAATTCTGCTTGTGCCTTCAGATACTTTTTAGTGTAAATGGCAAAGGCCACAGTGTGACACACTTTCTTTTTTTCCTTGGATAATCTTGTCATCATGATGCTGCAACCTTATTGTCAATCAAGAAGCTAAGTAGTGGGATTAACATACTATTGCAGAAACGCTCTAACTGATGTAAAGAATATAAAAGAACCTGGTGGTGGTAGCCCAGTGGATGGTTCTTGCAGTATTCACTTTTTTCTCAAGGACAAAGTGGCGGCCTGGCCACATAGGTGATGAGTTTTACTGATTTTGCCCACCTTTGATTCACATGTGAAATGTGTTCTAACACACCGGTTCACTTTACAAGTGAAACACCAAAAGTGCAACCAGCAGATGGCTGCCTGGTCCCACCTACGAAAAACCCTGAAATAGTGCCTAAATAGGACACCCCAACCCGCTCCTACAAGTGAACCCACAATACTTTCAGGGATAGCAAGGAGCCTCCTTCCACTATGGCAAATTCAAGGGTGGAACCCAATTCCACTATGGCAGAGGGGGAAGATGATGCAAACTGACCATATGTTATTGCAACAAGCATCTTATTGCATAATGGCTCTATCCTTTTTATTGGCAGGTTCAAACAAAATCATGATAAGAAATTTAGCATGGTTAGGTAATTTGACTCCAAAATGAATTTGATTAAAAAAATTAAATCTCCACCCAAAGAATACAGCAAGGTCTCCAGCTGTCACCCACACAATGGTTCCAATTTCAAGCGAACATGTCAGTCCCTATGTGGAGAGCCAATAGAACACCACAATAAGAAGCAAGAATGTGGAAGGAAGACGAAGTGCTCTTTTTCAAATATGGAGAAGGCAGCATTTTGTTCTTTTCCGGAAGGGGCTTCTTCTCCAGCCAGGGTGAACCAGCAGATATACTCGTACCGTCCTTTTCTTTAGTAAGGCCTCTTAGAGCATCTTCAGGGGTGCTCAGTATGTGGCCCTGCACTGAAAATCTTAAATGAGGTGCAGTAGTTGTGTCCAGTGAATCCATTGGAAGACCGATCTGAGAGTGGGAAAATGCACAGCTTTCAGAGCCCCTGCCTGTCGGAGCCTTGGAAGAGTCTAATAAATACAATCAAATGGTATTCTTTGACTGATCCCTGTTTCTGATTGGCTAGATCGTTTTGTTGGTCCAAGTAGGTTGCAATTAGTAGTCTGAAACCTATTTGCAGTCCTAGTTTTAGATTTATGGAAAGAAGTAACTAACACTTGGATGTGAGATATATATTAGCAGGTTCAGATACTGGGCACCTCCAGAGGCTATATTTAAACCAGAAATTGTTAAACTGCCACTCCAATTTGGACTCCAAGACCATGATTTAGTCTTAGAATGGGATAGTTATTAAGTTTAGAAGTATTTGGTGTTTCCTTAAGATGGCACCAGTATAGGTGCTGGTGCCATCCAAAGCCTCCTCCCCCTCCCCAACAAAGACACCAGGCTAGGGGAACAATATTCTTGTGGGGCCGCCCCAGGAAATTTGGCACCTTGACAGTGAAGCCAAGTGTCTACTAGTACCTAGAACCCACACCACCATTTCACAAAGAGTGCTACATCCGACAATGAGAAAACACACACATTTGGCTTCTGATTACAGGCAATTACAGGCTATAGATAAGAAGTGAACTTACAGAAATAAGCTTTGAACATGTGAGCTCAAAACTGGGTGTCACAACTGTCAAGGGATTTTTGCAGGTTTCAGTGATGTCAAAAGCATAACCTGCTCACAATCATGGCATTCCTACTGCTCTTGTAGCCATGGTCACTGGTAGTATATACTTGGCCTTGCTACATAGCTTCAAAGAGCTCTGCAGTTGCACCCATCCGTCATCAACTAACTAAGCAACTTCCATGATGGAGTCAGGAGTGGAGAAGTAAGCCCTGTGGCCACTATTACCCAGTGAAAGAGAGTCACTGCTTTGATCGACAAGCACAGAGATGGTGCCTGTTACCCGTGCATCTGTATCCACAATCACTGTATTGTCCTTCACACTTCTCAATACATGTCTTGGGAAATCTTTCCCTGGAACATACATTGAGTACTGTGCATTCTGAATGAAATCTCTAAACAATAGCCTTTCTGACAGATCAAGCTTCCATGTCCATGAGCTAGTTCTGGACAGGGTGGCACGAGCCACAGTTGACTTTAAGACCATCCCATATGCAGTGTTCTGATCTATAACAGTATCATAAACTGAAGTGAACCGACCAGCACTTTCATCAAGCTCCACAGTAGGGATGCCTTTTGAGCTACCCTCAAACATGTTGCCTGTGATGGTCAGAAAATAAATGGAGTGACTTTTCTTTGTTGATCGCAGTAAAATGTTGCCATCTCCCAGAAAGAAACTGTCTGCTATTTCAAGCCCCAAAGGGTCCTCAGCAATAATCCCTGTGAAATCCAAGTAACATCCAAGGATACGTGTCTGGGTATAACCCGGTAACTGAAGGTAGATCCCAACACCTCCAAAAGCTGTTGCCTTGTTATATGCATGTACCCCTGTGATCAAATTTGCCTGACCACTGATAGAAATTCCATATGCTGCTGAGAAAATTACTACATCTGAAACCAGGTTGTCGTTGCTGATGAGATTGATTCCAATGCCTGAAAAACTCGACTCCCGAGGGTCCCCACCTGATGTGATGTATTGTCCAAAGAAAGAATCATGAATATACGTCTCATGGCCACCTTCCACAAGGATACCATCTGTAAGGAAGTGCGTTACATATATGTTCTCTACCATGACACGTATGGAGTCAACTACCAGAATGCCTCCACCTCGGAAGTTTGCATCCAGTAGCAGGTCCCTGATGGTGATTTCCTCAAATGCCAAGTACTCATTGGATGCAGTCAATGTGTGACCTCTACGATCACGCAGTGATGCTTTTGTCTTATTTGCTCTCAAACTTTGAGAGTAGGCGGTCCACAATTCAATCAGATATCCATCTTTTGGAAATCTATCCGAAGCCCGTATTGAGCCACCATGAATCTGCATTAAACCAGGTCCAGAAATGCAACAACTCCATGAGGAAACACACTACACCTTAATACATATTTGCACCTCAGACACACTGGGCATCACATGTATAGATAATAGGACCCATGTCTAGTGGTCTGTCAAGGACCCAGGGTACAATTGTTATCCTAGAAATTTGCAAAAAAAGAGCCAGGACATCATATGAAGCCAGTGGCAACATGAACAATAACAGAAATTTGAACGTAATGATAATTGGTGAGGAACAGTACCACTAGGTTGCCCCCACCTTTGCTGGGGAATTGAAGAGGGGAGCTGATAAGGTAGTCACCTCCTTCTAGGTGAATCTCTACCCCTCCAAGATCAGGTATGCCAGGAAGAAGCTCACGATGAGTTGGGACATTGAAGGCCTGATTGATGGTTGCTTGCAATGCTCTGGTGCTGTCATAAGAACCTGTGGGATCTGCATTGTTGTCTGTCACATAAAAAACCCGAGAATTGGAGGCTTTACCAACAACTTCCTGCCAGGAGACACACATGGCAAACACAATGAGCTGAAACCCTTCGCTGCTCAAAACATGGCAGAACTAAGCAGCATGGTGGTGCAAGGAAGCAGCCAACAAGCAAGTGTGTTCTCCTCAAAAAGCACTGTCATCAGACTCCTAAAAATTTTCAAGTCTCGGCTGCCATTTCTTGTCCACACTCCTTTTTCCTGAGATCAGGACTACCATAAAGAGCTGATGCATTAGGGTTTGAAGATTTGTCAACATCACAGAGCCTCTACCTCACACCAAAGGTAGCTCCTTCTCTTTTCAGAGAGGATTTCTTTTTTTCTTCGTTAGAGGGTCAAGAATAAACTAACCTTCTTCCGAAACTGACCATCCTGTATGGCCTGAGCTTTGGTTTCCTCCCAAAGAGAGGATTGCAGAGCATGTGCACTCTCGCGGCCGGGATGCACATGCTTAGCATAGCGAGCTGAAAAGCGGGGAGACTTTCTGGCTGCCATCAATTCAGCTGCTGCTGGTGTCCGTGACCTAAAAAGCTCAGATAATTGGTGGCCAGATACAGGAACAACAAACAACGGCAGGCTCGCAGCAAGCACCCCGAGCAACACAACTACATATATCAACGAGTGACCTCTCATGGTGAACAGCTAACACCCCTGCGCCGCAGTGCACACAAAAAAGGTCATCAGAAATGAAACCCGAAACAGCAAAGCCAAGTCTTCAAATGCATCTTCTCTGTCCGACATACATCGTACTGACAACAACACCCTTGGGCTTTGAACTCCAAAAATTCCTTGCAACAAAAGGAAAAAAAAAAACTATAAAATTGTTTTACGAATTAATCTCGAAGCCACAACAGAAGAAGAAGAAGAAGAAGAAGAAGAAAGACACATATTCAAGGAGATTGTACTAAAATTACAAAATCAACCTCGACCTTAGACGAAACCTAAAGCAAGTAGCTTTGCAAGTGTGCATTTCAAATTTATTTGATGTTTCTGAATTTTTGTAAGCGATGATGATAGTAGGAGGGGCTTGTACCTCGCAAATTGGATTACAAAGATGAGTCCAGTTAGTGGTGCAGCATGTGAGGAGGAGGAGGAAGGCTGGTGCAGCAAGAGAGAAGGCGCGATTGGACTGAGAGTGAAGCAGCAGCTGCTGCTGACGACAAAAGAGTCGTGAGAAATGCTCGGGAACTGCTCGGGAACTGTAGTTTCCGGCTGGTTCACAAGGGTAGAAATTTGTGCCAGAGTGAACCAGCACCCACCAGTGTACCATCCACTGGACATCCATTATAACTCACCCACTCACTTTAGCTCAGTCAGTTATGGATGAACTTCAACTGAGTTAATACCTGGTTTCACCTTAGTAACCCATTCTGTCACAAGTAGGTCCTCTATATAGGTGCATAGGTCAAAAAATCAGGTGACTAACTGCTAATTAAGCATCATTCACACCTGGAGGTAAGTTGCCGATAAATGGGTGTTAAGAGCTACAATTCCAGATGACCATTCACACCTAAAATGTTATGTAACACAAATGCTGAAGTGGCATCCCATGTGGCATGGAATGTTATCTCAAAGTTGAAATGTTTGTTACCATCAAATCTCCCTAAAAATGTAATGTTATGTATCTGGCACAAAAATGGGTGACTAACTCAATGTTAACTATAACTACACCATCACTTCCTTGGTGTTGCTTGCTCCCTTGCCCCCTCTTTCTTCAAAGAACACAACACAAGAGTAGTAGCTCTCCTACAACATTCAATTGTGTTGTCAAAAGCTCTTTGCAACACTCCAACATCGTTGCTTAATTCCATAGTGACAAACTAGTGTTTTGGTACCAAATTGTGGCTAGACGAAACAAGTAGCTCTCACACAAAAGCTTCAGCATCACCATGGACTGTTGTAGTGACCAAGCTAGTGAAGGAGGTAAGAATCCAAAGACTCAATTGCATTGTTGCATGTTTTGAATGCCTATTTTCCAAATTCACACAAAACAACACAAGAAAATGTGTTAAAGAATCTGAAATTTTTATCTCCATGTAGATTTACCTGTCAACATTTCCAACAAAAGATGTCCATCAAAAACTAAAAAACAAAAGAAAGAAGGCATATTCAAATATGTGCCTTGTAATGCATTAATGAAACCATGACAACCAAATTGGGAGCATGGTGAAGTATCAACACTCATAAAGACAAACGGGATGAACATATTGCAACATTAGACAAGGTCGACCCATGGGACCAGTTTCAAACAATTGTAACAAAATGGAAAAAGGTCTTTATGGTCATCATGAATGCTAGTTATTCTCAACACATGAAAAACAGCCCTACCTACAAAGACAAATGGCGAGCCATCTCTAGAGAATTCAAGAAGATTTTTTTTATCACGTATTAGGAACAAAGGAGAATGAAGATTATTGGGCAATGAGCCCATAGGACAAGATTGCACATCATTATGTTCTCACTTTAATGAAAAAATAGTTTGTTTTTTCAGTTCATAATTATTTTGCTTTGATAGGAAATGTGGGGTATTATGTTTGCAAATTTTGGAGAGGCAACTTGAAAGTAGGATCTTTCTTGAAGGAAAGCAAAAACAACTTTAAACATAAAAGGTAAGAGTAACTCCTACTATTTGCTTCATTATGGACTTTTAATTTCATGATTGTAACACACACACACATAATTTGTTGTTTACTAAAGTAGTTGCCACCAATGCACATACAACTTGTAGGGTTTAGGTTGTGTATTGGTATGAAAGATTAGGGTTTTAGACATGTGAGGGTTATGCATATTTAAATGATCAAGCATGAATATTTATGCAAGTAGAATGATTTTTATATTAAGGTCATAATGATTGAGCCTCATTAAGAAAGATGGGGTGATACTTTTGTAGATCAAAGAACCACATTGAAAATTGGATCCAACTTGAAAACAATGAAAAACAAATTCCATTAAAAAGGTAATAGTAACAAACTTGATTTTGCATCAATAAAGGTTTTTTTTGCATAAGGTTTCATTTTTTTCTAGAATTATCTCTTCATAATTTTTATAAAAAAATAAAATTGTGCAATTCCATATGATAAATTTTGTATTAAAATGATTGTTAACAATGCACATCTTAATTGTAAGGTTTATATTGTGTATGGGTATGAAAGATAAAGGTTTGCAAACAAGTGGGGGTAATGCATGTTTTATCCATGCTTATGGGTTTGACATGGGTTCTTTTTTGGTAGGGACATTTAGATAATCATAATCATGGGATGAACTCTCAAGTCTCAAAGTATAGAGGTCCAAAACCCTACAAAATTACCAATTTTCAAATGTGGACTTAATGTGGAAGAAGGGTGAATGACATGGAGGGACAAACAAGATCTCCATTGAATTTGTATATATAGAACATGCATATGTTCATGAATTCTTGGAACGTGAACAAGATGATTTGCATACCATAGTAGAATGGAACATTTTCAAAAATGTGCCTACACAAAAGAATATAAAAAATGTAACAATTAAACACCACCTTGGCCATATTTCGTAAATGTCATATTCTATACCTTTGTTATTTGATGTTAAAAAGTTGCATTTCACACAAATAGGTTATGTTTCTTAATTATCATGTATGATGTGTTATAGGTATGCATGTGGGTATGGTTTGGTGATCATTGCAAAAACCCAAACCATGGTTGAAGATTTATGAAACGTGGTTGTTTAACTTCATTTTCCATCAAATGGTTATACATATGGTTCAAGGTTGTGGAGCTATCCTTTTACCATCGTGCACACACTTGAATAAATAGTGAACTTGCACATGGCCAACATGATCCCAACTCCATAGCCCAAATGTCACAATATATTCCACAAATGTCCCAAGCTCTTAAGGATCATATTTAGACCCAATTGAGCTTGGGTCACACTATCAAATGCAAGGCAATTTGGTGGGCACAAGTCAATGCAAGAGAAGCCATGACATGAAATGATTTTATTAGGCAACAAAATATTGCCTACTTGGACCCCAAGCATAAGATAGGAAGTTGGCATTTACACAAAAATCCAATCATTTCTATTCAAACATGGGCATTCAATCATGCGGAAAATATTTTTTATTTTTAAGATGCAAGTGAAATAAATGGGGTTCATGTCCCATTCACAAGTTGGGATCCAAATTCCCATGCAATTGTAATATATGATCTTGTGTGGCCACAATGGGGCGATTTCAATGGATGCCACATTTGGCACAAACAATGTGAAATTTCACTTACATTCACTTTGATGGTTTTTGATGCATAAAACTTTTATCACACATGCCCAAGTGTGACCCTCTTGTTTCATTGTTGACGATGCCCCACAAGAATTATGTGCACTATGGTGAATCCTAAATTCCCTCCATCATTCCTTTGTGTATTAATTTGTTTAATGTGCATGATTTGAATTTAAGGTAAGGATGTTAACCATTTTTTTATATGCATGCATAGGATTGTGTGGAGTTGAGACAATGTGCCCATTTTCCTTTGCGCATGGCATGTTTTGAAGGCATGGCATTTATGATCAATGGAAAAAAATCAAGGATAAAGAAGTTCGGCTTGAAATATTTAATGACCTCCATGAGGTCATGTACATGTCCATAAACCCATACAAGAGCATTGAATCCTTCAAAGATCATGGGGAGAAAGAAACTAATTGAAGGCTTTGAACAACATGGGCTTGGTGAATCATGGACACAATATTTTCGGGCTTACTATTGTCAATTGGTATGTTAATGCATTTTCTTTATGGGGTTGTTATTCTTGATTATCTTACATATGCAATTTTTTCCATTCCTTGAGTTATTTAAAACACAACCCAACTTATATCTTTTCATGCATTATGTTTGTTCTTGTAGAATTGTGGATAATTGGTTTTCGACAACTACCACATTTTGACAAGAAACACAAATGAGTATAGAGTCTTATCATGGGGCATTGAAGCAGTAGTTTTCCCTTGGAACAAAAGGGACTTAAAGGGTGCCACATTGATTGGTTAGTATGGAGGCTAACCACAACAATCGCACAAAATTACATGCACACAATGAAAATGAAAAAACAAGGTTTTATAAAAGTAAGGTTGTGGAGTGCATCATTAGAGCAAGCATTGAGATCCATTCACGATTGGGGTACCAAAAAGGAGTGTCTAATTGAAAAAATACTACAAAGGACAACTTTGGATTTTTGTTTATCTCACATTATTATAATTGTAGTGGATTGTTGTATGCCAATAGCTAAAATGATGTATTGTTGTTAAACTAATAGAAATATTTAAAAATATTTTGGATACTATGTAAATGTCATTTTGAGTTTTGTAAACTAAAATAACCAAATGTTTGAAGTACATTTTTAAAAAAAATTCAAAAGGAAGGCATAAAATCATATAATTGATTTCAAATTTTTTATACAACAAAAGCATGCCCCCTTCTATGAAAGTAAATGTTCATTGGATGAACTTGATAAAAAACCAAATCATACAAAAATTTTAAAGTCTTGATTTTCAAGAAAGGGTTGCAAGGCAAAGGACTCATTTAAAAAATTATTTGATAAAAAAAATTATGTTCAATGGGTTCAAAATGTCTAGCTTTAGATGTAGGTCACATGTGCAATAAATAATCTTGCCAAAAAACATGTTTTGGTTGTCCATTGAAACTCATTTTGGGATTTTTGGGGATTTTGCATTTTTGGCATTAAATTAAAATATTCATACGAAACTATGTATGAATATGAAAAATCATCATTAAACATGAATTATCTTATATTAGAGTATTCAAATTTTCTCACTTAAGTTTGTTTCGTGTAAATGTAATTTGTAAAAAGTAGCTCTAAAAAGTCCTTAAGTCATTTTTTCCTTTTTTGGTACCCCAACTGTGAATGGACCCATTGAAAAGGAGGCATTAATCCCACCCACCCATGTTCTCCAACCCACCATTGAAGGTGATGAGGATAATGGAATTTTGATGGTTGGAAATCAACAACATCCCAATGTTGTTTACAAACTTCAATCCCCCTTCATTGAATATGCATCTTGCAAATGTGAATCAACAATTCATGGGAATTTGTGTAAACATCAAGTTTTTGTTCTCCTAACAAGTACCGATCTTATCAAGGACAATGTCATAAAGTACTGTGGAACATGGTTTGGATCTAATCATGGAGGTTTTCAAGCCATGTTTACAAACATGGGGTATTTGCAACTTGATGACCACCTCTCGAATGAGAAGGATAATGAGATGTTCAAGTCAAAGAGTTGGGAATCATTGACATCGATGGGTTCATGACCATGAATGTCAACGTCCTTGATACAAATGAACTTTAGACATAATTCTAGTGAGCTTGAAAATGTACTTGCACCCATGGAGAAATCGTTATTTTGATTACAAGATGTAATGCAAGAGATCACCAATGAATGCAAAGCTAGTGGAATTCAACCATGCAACCATGCCACATCATTATTGAAAGTTATGGCATTGGATATCCAAAACATTTGACCTATCATTACACCCAAGAATGGTCTTTCACCCTGTGAATGATGGCATGGGCAATTCAATTAACCGAATGAAAGATTGGCATGAACCCATACTTAAGCATACAAACATTCATAGACAGAGAGATCATGAATACATAATGTCCAAATTGTTGAAGACTGCATGGATCTCCATGACAGCAAAGGAAATCCCTTGTCCATACATCAATATAATATTATAAGAATAGATATATGGAATTGTAATGTCACTATTGTTAGTGATAAATGTTAGTGTTCACTTATTAAATGGTATGATACAATTACATTCCTTGCACCACCTATGAGGTTTGATTGGGTTGCATTAAATTTACTTGTGGGAAGAAGCAATCTATGTTATGATAATTGAATGTTGATGGATTTTTCAAATACATTATGTCAAATTTAGATGAAATTGTTCTATTGACATTATGGGAGTTCATAAAAATAGAAAATCCAAGTATTCCCTATTTGGTATCTCATAAAAACATATATGTGGGTATTGCATGGACATTCATAAAACACAATGAACGATGAGAAAGATATAAAGGTATTGCATGTACATAATGAATGTTTTATAATTGTATAAAAGTATTGAAGGTTTAGTGATTTACATAATGAAGATTATCTTGTAATGCAAGTATTGCATGTTTCAATATTGTACACAATGAAATATTACTTTAAAAAATACCAATATTGCAAGTCTAGTCAAACAAGTGAAGGTTTATATTATGCAGGTATTGTAAAAAAATCATTGTTCTTCATTTAAGCTGCCTTTGTCTTGCCAATGTAAGTAATACATTAAGTCCATAATGGGTATTGGAATTAATGTTGTGTAAATGAAGCATGTTTTTTGATGCAGGTATTATAATCTTAGTTAGATGCACATTAATGTGGGTATTGCATATTTAGTTAAATGCACACAATGAAGGATTGGTTTTTGATGCGGGTATTACATATTTAATTAAACGCTCACAATAAATGTTTGGTTTCTAATGTGGGTATTACACATTTAGTTAAATTCCCACAGTGAAGGTTTGGATTCTGATGTGGGTATTGCACATTCAGTTAAACATAGTGAAGGATTAATTATAATGCAAGTATTGCATATTCAATTACATGCACACAATTAATGATGGTTTTGTGATGCATGTATTGCATTCATGACTATATGGACATAGTGAAGGTTAATTCCAAGATGTGGGTATTGCAATCATAGATAAATGGACAAAGTGAAAGATTGATTTATGATGAGTCATGGTACATATGCTTGCATGACACCCTAGTGGCCCAAGTTGGAGCAAACCCTAATCCACAAAAAACACATCTTTCTATAGGAAACCACTCTCATTCTGTAACAACTTACAACTCAGCATAAGGTTGCTTTGGTGCCCTCCTCAAAACAAAACCTCTATGACTCCTACTAATAAGATCTTTAATGACACTTTCATGCTGCTAAGATCAAAACCTGTTCTTCCAAATCAAAACTGAGGTTGATCTCACTTTGATTTAGCTTGCAAAACCATGTTGTTCCTCTCTTCTTTTTCACCCTGAACTCACAAATCTGCCAAAGCCATGGTGCCTTTGACCTTCATGGCCAAGGCCTCTTCTGCTATAGCAACTGAGGTCTAAACAAATGCAAGGGACGATTGCATCTGCTCAGGAATAGGATGTTGTGGAGTTGCTACGATCTCTTCAATGTCATCATCTGAAGCCCCCTTATTCTCAGACTGCCAAAAATTGATTTGGTCCTCAACATCTGCTTCTTTTGCTTGTCATCACCAAAATTGCTCCTGACTCATCATCATGCATAAGCAGCCAATTTAATTTGTTTCCCATTAAGCTCACAAACCAAACCTCTAGCCATACCCAGAGTGATCACTCTCTTCCAGCAAGCACATAAGGCTTCTAGTGAATTCATCCACAAGTTCTCAACCCTTGCTATAAGCTTTGGGTCTCCACACTCCATGTAAGGATGGCTCATTCTTACTCACAACAGGACCAAAGTACTTTATGACATCTTCTTTGGTGCAGTCTCTAGACTTGTTTTAAGGTTCAGGCCAACCAAACATAGGCCATATTTTTGCGTAAACTCTCTCCCAGCAAAATTGTGTACCATCACCAACAAGCAGCTTTGGAACTTCTCCATACAAGGGGAGATGCAAACCCTGCTTTTGCACTACCACTATGACTAGCTCCTCCTTGTTTCACCTTCCTTTTCACATTGCTCAAGTTACTGAAGGTACTGTTTGAAGACGCAGGACTAGTGTTTGCTATCTTGGAACTAGTGTTGGAACACCATACAATTCTCAAGAATTGTTCATTTGACGAAGATCAGAATCAGGAGTTGTGCACTATTGATCTCAGCTCTTGACTAAAAAAAACATAGAAATAGGTTTTGTTGTCCGATCCCAGTTCTAGCTTTTGAAGATGAACTCTTGTCCCACATTCAAATTTTCTAACCATGCGATACAGTTCCACTATTGGACTTATTCTCACAATCAATGTTGGGATATCTGAAGATTGAGCAATGTAAACTAATTTGATGAAGCAAATATCTGTTCTGGAATGAGATGCATAGTGGCCTGGAGGTTATTCTATTTCATACTTTTGAAGGAGAGAGAAGGAAGAGATAAGCAAATACAAGCTGTAGCATAAGCAAAGCATATCAGTATGTTTGAGCATTAGACAACTGATAGCAAAATGTCTTCAAGGATTTCAATCTCTCATTCCCACATGAAGACTTTTTGAGAGTACAAAGGTGACCTGCAGCTAGAATCACTGTTCCTGAAACTCAAGCAACAACCAAAAAAGTGGTTGGTAATCATGACTGAGCACTATTGTATATTGATCAATTGGAGGTGCCTAGAAATGCCCAAAATCAGTAAGTACAGTTTCCCTCTACAGATGCTTTCAAGTCTCAACTCAGGAATTTTGGCATAAAGATGGACACTAAAAGATGAAGTGAGTCTGTTGATGTTGAAATTAAACCTATCATCTGTACAAAGATTGCATATATCCTGCTTCTAGTCACCTGAAAAGCAGTGAACTGATGGAGTGTATCACCAACAACAGTAACAATGAACCATCTGTGACTTTGTGTTAGGAGGAAAATGAACTGAACAAAGTAACTGCCAGTCATGGGTAGGTAAGTCCTACCTCCTGCTGGATGCCTCAATGAAGGCAAGCTTGAACACATCAGCCAGTTGTACTACACAAAACTCCTGTCACTCTGCAATCTAGAGAAAGCCACCCATGGCCTGCTCCAGCTCCTTAACTTTCCCAACTAAAAGGTCACGGTCCCTCTGCAGCTGAGAAATAACACCTTCTCGCTCCTCCTCTGCACTCTCTAACTCCTCCAGCATCATCCTTATTTCTTCAGTTTCCTCCTCCTCCGCCAGTGCCATAGCTTTTCTAATCAAGCTCCGTATCTGTTCATCCAAACGACCACGAAGTTTCCACATTTTGTCACATTCCTGCTTTCACAGATGCTACTGGAACTTGATCCATGTTTGTTATTACGGGTTTAGGGTTTAGGGTTTTATTGGCTGCTCTCATCCCTCCTAGTATGAAAAAGCCCTCAACAAAGCCTAGCTTTCAAGGAGAATATTGGGTTAACATAAGGTCAGTAGAAATTGGGTGGGATTTTGAGTTCATTTCCTGCTCTAATCTAGAAATCCTCCAGAGACAACTTTCTACAGATATCTACATAAAACTTTTTGAGTATGTTGAATTTCCCTCAACCTTGAGGAGTAACAAAAGAGATTCAGCATACCTTAGAAGCTGTGTGCTGAATCTTAGTGCTGCGATTGATGTTGCCATTCATCTTGGGTACATCTCCAGCAGCCAAAGTAGATTGCTTCTCTGGTACCCTGCGTGTGATCTGGAAATGAATCTCACCCCTGTTCACACCTTGCAAAGGCAGCCAACGATCAACTGTCTGATTGGGTGGGAGGAATTCATATGCAACCTCACAATGTCCTATGCTAGAAGTGGGTAAAATTGTGTTGTAGTCCTTAACATGAAGCACCATAGGGCTGCCATCATCCACAAACTCCAGTGTTTGCCCCCACTGAGGAGCTAAGGTCTTGTACACAACCTGCAACAAGTGTTTTGAAAACATGAGAACACCATTTCTTGTGTTCATGATCTTTACTCCCTGTCTGTCTTGTTTGCTAGACATTTATGCCTGAAGAATCTCAATTTCCTTCCCATTGAGGTCCATTAAGGCCCTAATATAAAGCGACAATGAGGGGAAAGATATCTATACAGAAAAACAAATCTAACAAATCTGGATTGACCAGAATGGACAAGCAATGGGCAGAGCTTGATGAACAAAACTGTCAACAAAAAGTGGAATTTCTTGTTTTACTCATTCATGGGCATTACCTTGGACACACTAACAAAATGTATACTCTATGTGCATGCTGGACTTCAGGAAAATCTTACGAGACAGGTCAGTCCATTTTCACCTTGGT
The DNA here is from genome assembly GCA_963920785.1 of Sphagnum contortum. NCBI lineage: Eukaryota > Viridiplantae > Streptophyta > Sphagnopsida > Sphagnales > Sphagnaceae > Sphagnum > Sphagnum contortum. The sequence continues at coordinate 16,345,374 of OY987277.1, forward strand.
ACGCTTTTTGATGTTGCCATAACGGACACTAACATAAGGGTCACTAGTTCCCCCCCAGTCAGCAGCTACAAGATCACGTGCCTCCACTAGCACAATCTCTACAATGGCCCCCTCTCCTGTCACTACTGCTCCCTTCTCTTGCATCTGCAATCACATCACATCCTCCTATCAGCCCTACCTCTGCCACCCCTTCTACCCCCAAACTTAAAACAGACAAAAACTGCCAGAGGCTACAACAAGAAGTTGAAAACAAGATTTTTTTCCGAATTGCAGTTGATTGCACAACATAAACATAAGAGAATATTTTGGTTGATTCAACCATTCTGCATGCTTTTGAAGAAAGTCATACAGATGCCAGTACAGTACACCTCTGTTCTCAAATGACACTTCTGGTCTGCAAGCAAGAGTACCTATTTCCACAGCAAATATTTCCCAACAGATGAAGGAGGCAAGGGTGTAATGAAAGCAATTCGTAGTACCTGTGAGGAATCAATGTCTGCGTCAGGCCCAAGAACCTCAATTCTCAGATGGATCTCCCCCTGCTTTATCTTTTCCAGAGGTACCCAAACATCCTTTACTTGCCCCTCTACTAGACCTTGCAAGTTGACACGAGCGCTTCCCAAGTTTTCATCAGCAAACCTGTCAGCATCATAGCACTTGATCTTCAAGTACTCTCCACCACCAACTTCTTGGAAAATAAATTCTTGATTCCACATAGGATTCAAATCTTGAGTTACTGTCTTTGTTTTCCGCACCAGCTGTTTCACAAAAAGAGATTCAAACTAAGTTACAGGCAGAGAAATGAGAATAAATAGCAATAGATTCCAGGGCCTCACCACAAGAGGATACTGTGAGATTCAGTCCTGAATTGGACTGCAGCCATGCCTTGAGAGAGACACGTGTGGGAGGATGAACTAACTAATTACCTTGCCATAGAACAGTTTCAGATATGGGTCACTCTTCCCAGTTCTGTCCATGGGTGCAAGATTGCGGCCCTCAACTGTGCAGATTTTTAGCTTCCTGCCAGTGTGTGCATTCAATCCGTTATAGGAGCCCAGCATGGTCTGCTGTTGCATGTGAATGACAGCTGAAGGGTTGTAATTGGCAACAGCTTTTGACCCATCAGCAAATTGCCACTCTTTGAGGGTCAGCTTAATTGTTAGCTGCAACCCACAAACCTCTCACTGTCAGCCATCCAGTTCTCCCACTTTCATTCAGCTGAGGTTTAAGATTTAGAGGTGGACAGTTTTCACAATCTTTCCTGTTAAGGACAGTAGCATCCTTTGCTACTGTTTGGCAGGTCTATGGTTGAAGTCAATGTGTGGGTGAGAGAGAAAGAGAGAGAGAGAGAGCAAGAGAGAGGACCTCTCCTGTTGCATGCTCAAGTGGTAAAGTCATAGTAACTTCCTTCCCACAATGTTCAGCTCGTGAAGCAAGCACACCCAACTTGGGACCAACTGCCCAGAAGAGTGTAGAGTCATCATCACAATACTTAATCTGCAACAGCATCCAGTGACCGCATGTAAATCATGTCCTATGAAAATTCAGGTACTACACTTTGCTGCCCTAAACCTTCACACCTGCAGATTTAATTTCTGAACAACTTTGTTGAATGGGAAAGAATGACTTGCAATTTGTTTTTCAGAGCAGAAAAACTTTGCAGAAGAAACCATTACCTTGACCTCACAGTTGCCAATAAAGTCATACTTCACATTGTCGGGAGCTTGTTCATAGATGTTGAAGTGTACAGTACCTGTATTGTCATGCAATACCATGTCAATAGTCTCATCCCAAACTGGTGATGAGCCCCCACCCTGAATTTGTGTCTTTCGCATCAAATCTTCACATGCAATTTCTACAAAGTTGCCCAGAGACTTCCTATCCAAAGATGACCCATTGCTGTCTCTGCCAAGTTCAGATCCCTCTCGCAACAAATTTTGTGCAGACACCAAGGTAACTGACAATATGCCTCCTATAGCTTTCTTCTTCAAATCCACCATGGGCAGAGCATAGCATCGTCTTCGGGGTTCCACCATTGTATGGTTTAGTGTATTTATCAACAGGTTTTCCTGTTCACATCCATTTCTAAGATTGTCAGTTAATCTGTAAGCCACCTTCTCTGTAGAGTTGTAGGGCTTAGGGTTTAGCACATCTATAAGGCATATGACACAACATTCAAACAGAACACAAACAAAACTCCTATGACCACTGAAGGTGCAAAGGCAGAAAGAATTTGAACCCTCAAGCCATTGAACACAACCTGAGCTATACCCAACAAAGTGGACTATCCTGACTACTTGTCCTGTTCTTTGATGACCCCTTAGCACTCGAACGAAACACGATGCTTGGCATGTATGAATCAGAAGACTATCACTAGAAAACACCAGAAATGCCAAAGCAGACAAACCAGCCATGATGAAAGAATAGGGAGTTCTGTTTGAGAAACAGACTGACTGCCACTGCCAAAGGCTATCCCCAGTCTGACATCTGGGGTAGTCTCAAATGAGTAGAGAACCCCCTGCCCATCCAAGATTGGCATAATCCGTAACTGCAAAATACATCACAACCAGATAGGTCCTTGCAACATTGCAGTGTAGTGACTCAAATGCACAAAGTGGATTCCCTTGTCTTAGTAATAAGGAGTAAGAGTGAAGACGTACATCACCCTTTATGTGAAGACTGTTGATCACAATGTGAGCAGCCATGCCACGCAAGGGCCCTGCAAGCTTAGCTGCAAGTAGCACGCTCATCTCATTGGTATCCCACTCAAATCCCATGTGCAATACTGGCTGCAATCGCAACATTGAAGGATATCACACCCAACAGATTGCAGAGACAAAACAGCACTCAAGTGGTCACTTATTCTTCCCAATGGCATTCAAGGAGGTAGAACAATTGGGCAGAAACTACTGGAGGAGGTCATATAGCATAGCATACAGGAGCACTACAGGGAGAAACATACCTGACCGCCACTCTCCATGGACCAATATGTATGTTGCAGGCCAAGCATGGGTGGTGCTGTCCCTAGGTGGAAATCCTGTACCTCCAAGCTTTGCTGCAGTCACCAATAGCCACATTCTCATCCATGTGATCCTACCCACAACACTGCAGCTGATAAAAGACCTACTTGATGTCACAGGACAGGTTGAACCCATTATGGAAGCAGAGCATTGATTGTTCATTTCAGGGTGTCGAAAGGTGAGGACTTTGTGATATATGATGAAGTACTTACAACTGTTTTTGGCTTCTTCTCCTTGATTTTTTTCTGTGAATTTGCACACACGTCACAAACACCCAATGTTTCTTTGAGAGGAGTTTTCCTGGAAAGACCAGATACATTATGAACCCCTAACAGCAACTGCCTTGATGGTGGGGTCTGAGGATCCTAGACTACACATTACAGATTGAATACAACCAAGGAGTGCAATACAAAAATGCATGCTATTACAGGTTGGCAGTGGCAGCATGAAGAGCTGACCTTTAGCTGAATCCAACAAAATCACAGTCTTGAAAAAACTTTCTAGAATGGTCCAAGGGTCAAGGCCATAACAACTTCCCAACAAAAGAGGGTGTTGTCAAGGAGCATCAAGATGAACCTGAAGACTTGAGAGCAATTTCTGAACAAGCTTGGGTTCAATGAAATTTGGCCAGACAATCCTGAGCAGTTTGTTGAGCCATTCACATGGTTCGAGTGCTGTGGTAGGCTGTAACTCCCAACAACACCCAAGAAGAGAAATTCACTGTTCAAAACCATGCACTTTTTTCGCAGCCCCACTCTTATGTGTTCAATTCAAACCTTCCACAAATGAAAATGCCTGTCACTAAGGTCATTTTCAAATAAACCCTTTTCTCTGAGACACAAGTAATGGCCTTTTTACAGTGCAAAAAGCCTTAACATGGGGTCAAAGAGAATGCACGCCCAAGTAACCATTGCCCTCAGTTTTTGTTTCTTTGAACATAATTCCACAGTCCTTCTGGTAAGGTTAAGCAAAGTGGATGTTGGCAAGTACTCTCCCAAACAGGATGGAAATGGTGTGTATGATGATGAGGAAGGTATTTGGTCAAATACATTCCACCAGCAAGTGAAAGAAGTCAACCTGGCTGGACAGAATGTGACGCTTCCAGCAATTGTTCAGAGCCTCCACAGCTTGCTTCCGCTTATACTTTCCATACTGCACATTGAAAAAAAGACATGCAGAGCACCACATCACCCACTGTTTGCCCCATACCAGTGAATGAGTGTCCACAAATATGTGATAACACCCATGAGTATGCCGCCTAGTTTTGTCCCTTCCTAATCAAACATAATCAGGAAACATAAGCACTCTCAATTACTGTCAGGATTGTCATCTATGTGAGTGAAATCTGAATTCTGTCATCCATGCCCTCTCAATTCCATATCCATGAGTTTAACATACAAGATCCACAAAACACATCATCTTGTATACCAAACCCATGAGTTCCCAACTTGAACATTTGGCCACTCACTCTTCTACCAATGCTCATTCTGATTAGGTATTTTGAGCAACAATGGTGGGGAGGGGGTTGATAGTTGCTACCTGAAGAGTAGCCCACACTGTGACAAAGACAGGGATCCAATTGGAAAATGGAATGATCCAGCGCTCTAATATCCATGCCAAGAAAAACACTGGGATTAAATAGGGCAACACCGGCTTGTCATGAACCAGGTTATTCCATAGCTGCTGAGCTTCCTTGGCAGCATTCTTCACCACGATCTTGGTCATTCTGCCCCCTCCTGAAATCCCTGACTCCTACCCTGCCCCTTCTTTTGCCAGATCTAAGCTTTAGGTTGAACCAGCCAGTCACCCTATTTTTTTGTTTTCTCCTCCCTGATCACATGTGACAATCCCTTTGCAATGCTCGGAATGCAAAATGAATCCACTATGAAATAAACCTTGCCACTGAGCAGTGAACCCCTGGATCACACACACACAAAGGAGAAGGGGAAAAGAACAATTCTCAAGTTCAGTCACAGCAGCTAATCTGATGAATCCCCAGATCCTTGAAAAGCATATCATGTGCTGTGCATTCTCACCACACCAACATACAACTCTTTCCTAAATCATATTGCAACTACCCAAATCTAGCCACCTCTGATTTCTATTGCTACAAAAAAAAGGTCATGAAGGGAAACTAGAGCAAATGAAATGCTCCCCACAACCCACCCACTGCCAATCATCAATCCAACAGAAACCCAGATGAAGCAACCAACTTGCAAATCACCCACTACCGATCATCAATCAAAATAGAATTCCAAAAGAGGCAACAAATTTGCAAATCGCCCCACTACCGATCATCAATCAAAACAGAGCTCCAAAAGAGTAACAAACTTGCAAATCACCCACTCCTGATCATCAATCAAAACAGAGCTCCAAAAGAGGAACAAACTTGCAAATCACTCACTACTCCTCCCAAGAAAGAAAGAGGAAAAAACAGAGCAACCCCCCCCCCCTCTTTCCACCTCACACAGACATAGAGGCTACCAGTAAGTATTGTAAGGAAAGAAAATAGGGTACTACCCAAAATCACCAAACTACTTCCAATAACAACAACAACAACTACTACTACTCCTGATCCACGAAAGCCCAAGTTTCAAGCAGACCCAAAGAAAGAAATAAAATCCACAACAACGACCAACAACAGCAAAGAAGTTCACAAAAATAGGCAACTGGGTGATGGGGGTCAAGTTGTTGGGCTATGTGTGGGTTGTGTGCATCATCATCACCATCAGCGGTAATGAGGATTCGCCACAAACATCGGAGCAGAAGTCCAATGTGCTGCTTCCAATTCCCCCCCGCACCCGAATCGGATCGTCCTTCCATGCCATGAGTGCTACAGTATATTCGTCTTCTGCATCTTCTTCTTCTCTCTCTCTCTCTCTCTCTACTCTTGTGCAACAAATCTCTAAGAGCTCATTAAACCCTAGGGGGCCCCTGACTAAAACCCTAGGGGTCCTGGCTAACCCTAGGAGCCCTGACAAACCTAGGTGTCCTGGCCAGCCTTTTTCTTATTGGCGGAATTTCGTCAAAAGGCAAAATTGAAAATTCGAAAATGAATTGATTTTGGAGGTTTACAACCACCAGAAGTCAGGAGAAAAAATTAGTAAAAATTGCCAAATTTTCTACATTTGGTTTTGAGTGTGTAGCCAAAGTTATGGAATGGTGATTTATAGCCAAATTCGGCTAAATCTTCCAGAGGATGATTGCCACTTTTTCTACATCTTCCTATGGATGGTCGGTCGCCACTTTGGCTACAAACAAAAATTCTTTTAAAAATACCACTGGTCTGGGCAAAGCATAGGGGCCGGACTGAAACAATGATTTTTTTTTTAAAAATTAAAATTTTTATTTGACAACTCTGGCGACAACCCTGAAAAGGTTAACCAGGGTAGCTTGTCCTCACTTGGGCATGAGGAGAAGACTTTCAGTTGGGAATTGAACTCTCAACCGCTTGCCTACATAGACCTACCCTAAGCCACTAGAGTACCATAGTACCAGAGCAACTTCGACATGTGTCTATCAAATAATTAATTATTTTTCAAGGTTCCATGTTGAAAAATTTGAAAATTCTAAAATTCATTTTCCTTCACAGAAAACTGTTCTCCGAAAAATATGCATTTTTTGAGAATTTTAAAAATATTTCTACAAATAACATCATTTGTGTTAAAGTTGCCAAGGTACTACGGAAGCTGAATGTCCTTGACACAAAGATTTTAGGTCATTTGGAGGGGCCTGGCTGAGTGGTGGGTTGCCCTGATCTGGGTCTGAACAATGGCACATTTGTGTGAAATAATCGGCACTGGGGAGAGATTCTGTCATATGGTTAGGAGCTTCATAGTGGATGGCCATGATCCGGGTTTGACCAATGGCTCATTATTTGGTAGAATTGGCATTTGAGGGGCGGGGGGCAACCAGATTTTTACCACTTGGTTAGGAACATAACCTGGGTTAGATCAAATAATCCATTATCCGGCATAATTGGCTCTGGCGAGAGGTTTTGCTAGATTATTTAGGGTTTAGACTCTGTGGACTGTTTGCTAGACTTTATGTGTAGGGTAATGGATCCCTTGAGGGGTTTCATAGGTTTGAGCCTCTATGAATGAAGGTGGAGCCCAAGTGAACAAGGGCGAAAACCTACACATCCTGAAGGGGAATCCCTTACCTACTGTAAACAATTTTGAAAAGAAGTTCTCACCACATGGACCTCTTTTATCTTTTAGAGTTTTTTTCTTTGTTTTTTTAATAATGTGCTTTTCCTATCCATTGGTATTCATTTTCACTCAACTATAAGCTTCTATCATGTGTGTTTTTTCTTATTATGATATTTATTGTGCATCATTCTTGTGATCGTGGAATCTTAGCATTTAATGAAAATCATCATGTAAGAAGCCTTCACTTGAGCTTCCAATTGCTCAAAGATGAGAATGTGATGCATTCTTTGGATGATGTAAAAACTGGTTCTTCTATTTTTTATTTTCTAGAATTCAACCTTAATGATGAATTTTACAAAAATGGTAAAATCTATTAGATGATGAAGGTATTTGAAGAGCATGTGGAATTTGCTTCTAGAGATAATAATTTGCGATTTAGTTCTATGGATAGCACTAAGTTGCACAATGTAAACTTTGCATCAACTCTCTTTCATCAGAGTTGATGAAAAACTTAAGCTGTAATTTGTCAAGTTCAGGAAGGAATTACAGTCATGGTTTGGCAAGGAATATCTGTTGTATATTGTGAGCTCCTTCTGCAAGGGCATGACTCATCATACCAGGGTGATTAAACTCTAGTCCAAGATGGCGCGCCTTAGCACAGGAATAAGCAACTCAGGACAGCTGAGCTGTGGCAAATGTCCCTCTGTTTGTAGAATCTCCACTTTTGTTGGGCCCCCCAGGGAGTGGAACAGATAGTCAGATACCACTAATGGCACTGCCAAGTCTTTGCTGCTTTGCAACACATAACATGGAACCTTAACCTGCACACACAAATACATGGCACTTCAGCACTTCAGAACCCCAGTAAGGTGAAGAGAACTAGTGTTAGCTGCTGCTGCAAAGGCTGCTGCTACTTATCTAGACTTAGTGTTATTTGTATGCAAAAAATATACTTTTGAAGAAATATATGACAGCAGAGTTGAGAAACAGTAGAAAAGAAGCTGCTTGGGGACTACCTGAGGAAGGATGCTGCGGAGATCACTCTGGAAGCAAGTCTTGGAGATGCAGAGAGCAATGTCAGGTCTGATGCTGAAGAAGGTGCGAGTGAACTCCTTCACCGCAGTGCTCTTGAGATCTGCACCCACAGCTAGTGGTGCAAAACCTGTTACCCATGCCCTGAAGTTGGATTGCATTGCATCAAACAGCTGGTTCAGTTCCTCTTGCTCAAAGCCTCCATAGTAGTGCTCATCATTTATGTACCTGCATGCAAGAAGATCAGTTGGAAAAAAAGCTCATGGGTGAATCAATCTCTCTTTGGCATGATGAGGAGAGAGAATCACAAATTAGATTGTGAACTAGAAGATTTTGAGCTTCAAAAGCTCTGGGTTTCAAAGTGTTCAGGAGTAATAGCATCTTTTTATCAAGCTGCTGCGATCACAGTTATACACAGTGCTGCTGTGATCACAGCAGCCTAATGGAAAGCCACTGACATAGGGTCTTGTTTCTGCAGGGAGAATCCCTTTCCATTGGAGAGCTGCAAGTGTGGTGAAAATATGCAATTAATCATGCTAGGAACTCTGGGAACACATGTTCTCGTGAAAACAAGGACACAGATGTCCCTGCACAGTGAGTCACAATTGACTCACAGCTCTCACTGCAATTGGTCAGTCAGTACTTGACCGATTGAGCTGTAAGATGACTGTGAGCGCAGCCAATTGACAAAACATAATGGAAAGAATCTGTAGTCATGACAACCTAATGGCAAGAAAGATGTCCTAATGGAAGGGCTGTTATGATCACAGCACAACGCAGCAGCCTAATGGAAAGCCATTGACGTAGGGCCTTGTTTCTTGTTACTGCAGGGACAGTCCTTTCCATTCGAGAGGTGCAAGTGCATTGAAAGTATGTATTAATCATGCTAGGAGCTTTGGGAACACATGCTTTCATGAAAGCGAGGACAAATGTCACTGCATGGTGTCACACAGTTTGACTCACAGCTCCTGCAATTGGTAAATGCTTGACCAGTAGTATTGCTTGACTAGTAGTGTTGTGCGATGACCGTGAGCACAGCTAGTTGAAGAAAGCTGAATCTGTGATCACAGCAGCCTAATGGAAAGATGTGGTAAATAGCTGAGGATTTTGTCCATACTGTAGCAGGCGCACAATGTGATAGATATTCACCTGGGAGATGCAGACAAGAGAACAAGCTTCTGGAAGACTTGAGGACGTTCAATGGAAGCAATGCAAGCAATCATCCCAGACATGGAGTGGCCAACAAACACGCAGCTCTCGATCTCCATCTCATCCAGGATCATGAGCAAGTCATCGGCATAAGCGTGGAGTGTAGCATAGCGTGCAAAGCTGAAGTTGTGGGATTTGGTGCTCCCAGCTCCCATCAAGTCGAACAGCACCACTTTGTAGTCGTTCACAAAGTAAGGCAATATGAACTGCCATACGGACTGATCACTTCCAAACCCATGTCCCAGAACCAGCACTTGTGACCCATTTCCTATCACTCTAACATTGTGCGCATCTAGCAGCTCATTCCCACAGTCACCACCCATGATCTCATGCTCACAATTAGGTACCATTCGTCTGCAACTGCTCTCTCACTTTCTCGCTCATTCCCCTTGCTCTTTTTTTTATTCCCCAAAAGCTGGAATGTTTCCCAAAAGCATCTGGAGCGACGAAGAAGAAATTGGGGATACGGCAGAAGAAGAAGGAGAAGAAGAAGAAGAATAAGAAGCTGACAAATGCTGATGAGAACAAAAACACTTTCTTTGTCCCGCCGGTCATGTTGCAAATGTCAAGCAGCAAGTTGTGCAACACGTCCCATTTTGCAGCTGGGTGGCTGGGTGGCCCGCACAAGTAGGCATTATATTTAGACAAGTGCACGAGATCCATGGAGATAACTGCGGACAAGACTGCTATTCTCAGGCTACTTACAACCCATCCGTGGACCTCTTCACTCCTCTTCCTCCTCTGTTTCTTCTCGTGACTGCCAAAGTGCAGCAGCGTCAAAAAAAAGACAACAACCCAAATTGTCCATCAACCCAGATATGAACTCAAGCTTTTTAATCAACCTTCTATATTTGTGGCTGCACACTGAAAATCAACTATAGGCTAACTATTGACCATCTGAATCTCCTCATCACAACTCTCTGATACTGTAGCATCCATCATCTGTCATGTGATGAATCAATCAATCCCTTCCAAGCAGTCAATGCTTGAGATCTCAGCATCAGCTCCTCAAGCTTTTCTTGCTCTGAAACTTTTTCAGAGAAAAAGAGAATTCTACACAAGGGATAGGTAGTCATAGGGTGTAACATAGGAATCGGATGAGAGCAACCAAAAACAAAAAAAAAAACCTTCCACAAAACAACACACAATAGCAACACCAACAAACCCACAAACAAAAAAAAAAAATCACTTTTTGATGCAAAAAAGCAGATTCTGTGTGCATGGGTACACACATAGGTACCCACTCACAGGGGTACTGATTTTGGGCCAGAGTGAAGGGGCACCCAGTAGCACACCATCCACTGGATGCCCCTTCTGACTCAGTTGTGGATGAACTAAGTCAATATTTGCTTTCACCATGGTAACCTATTGTATAAGAAGAAGGTCCGATATATAGGCCACTAGGTAGGGAAATAGATAACTACAATAGGTAAGGGCTGTTTTTACTACCTATCTATTAGCAACTCCCAAGCTTGTGGGTTGTTAGTAGGTAGGTGGTAAAAGCAGCTGAACTTACCACCATGGTTGTTAGCTAGGGAACTGGAACCCAACAGAAAACTGTTTCTTGACCACTTACCATCCATCCTTCATGGTGTGGTGATCATGTGTGCTGGTTCACTCTGGCCTTGATTTTTGCTGCTGCGTTTTCTGCAACTCTTTTTAAAGCCTTTTCAGCAAAAAACCAAAACCAGATGCAATGAAAACAACACATATCTTTCAAAATTTGAAGGATATGCATGCTCATGAAATTTGCAAATTTCAGCATTGGTTTTGCTGCTCCAATTTCAGCAACTCTTTTTTTTTCTTTCTTCTCCAAAACAGATGCATGAAAATATTGATGAGATTATAGATGTATGTCTTTAGCACGGATGATGAAAGAGGATGGCATGATAAAATATAATTTGTGCTTTTCTTATATTCCAAGTAACAAACAATTGAATACTTAGGTCCACCACACCTGATCATGACTCTTCTTACAATGGATTTTTGTGAGAATTTTGTTAGCCACAATTGTGGTTGTGTGTTGTGGTGGAAGAAAGAAGTCATTCATTGTTCATAAATCTTCATTGCTTGGAGCAAGAGTGTCTGGCTGTTCGGAGCGTGGTGGTGCATGTTTGAAAAGCTCAAAATTGCTATTTGAAAAAGCTCCCAAAGAAATCCCCCCCAACCCCCCCCTATAAAGGGCTATAATCTTTGCATATTCCAACCTGGACATCAAAAAAACGATTTCCATGCAATGGAATTAGCACTTGCACATAATTAATGTACAATTGTCATAACAAAAGCTTCAGCAGCCCTACTACATTGCACATTCCACAAATTAAAAATGTGTGAATTTGTTGGGTAGAATCTAGAGTGGAATTTTTTAACAAGGCATTGAGTATTCACTCAACACATCCATGATCGCAAGGTCCATTTAAAACAAATCAACATTAACTTCCATAGTAATGCAAACACCTGGCTTTAATCACCATCATCAACAACACCAATTATACATACTCGAAATACAAAATCTCCTCAACCTAGGGAGGCAAGGCACCAATTTGAAGTATGGAACTAAAGTATCCACAAAACTTGAGCCACATTGATGTTGAAACATATGTGGATTACACAAACAAGTTCATCATGTTCAGGAAAATATTTTGTATTCCTTGTTTAAACATCTCATCCTTTTCACTTCTGAGGAAAAAACTACAGAAAACAATGCTGATGGGTACTAAATTCTAATGCTCTCTGTCACTAACAAAGTTGTACAATCAAGCACTTAATTAAGAACTAATTTAGAGCTCGACACCTAATTAATTACCCACAATCTCGTAACACAACACCTAAAATAAAGGCACCTGGATATGATAAAAGAGTGACCATTAATCCAGTGGAAAACAGGCTGGCTGCTAGCATCACCGATTATAATTTCAGAAATCAACAAATCCTTGGGACTTCAAAGAGTGGTGGAAGAAATTTGGCATCCTTACAAAAAAAAACCTGTTTCCTCAAACTTCATGTAATGAAGTTGGTGGAAATGCAGTGGTGACAGTCACCACAGACCCTCCTGCAGATTTCTTTGAAAACAAAGAGTGGAAAGAGCAGGAGTTCGTTACTTATGAGCCCCTTTTAAGATAGGCAGTCTTTTTTCTCATTATACTATACTGGCTGGCACCATGCTTTTCTTCTTCCGCTTAATTTGTTGTCTGGTAGCACACACTTCCCGCCATCTGCCTGGATTCTCTTTCAGTTTTGTGCCTGGACTTTCGATCATTTGATGATGGGTAGGTCGGTCGGTCAGTCTTGATCCACCAGAAAATGAATCCACAAGATTATTCCCTTCAATCTATTATACTTCACAATCCCTTTTCCTTCTGTGTCACTAAACATTTGCCACCAAAATTCCAATTGCCAGTTGCGCAGCTGTTTGGCAGCAGCAAATAACTCACAGAGCATCGCCAGCAGTGGGTCCATTCAATGCAAGAAAATCCCTTTTGTGATGCATGCAATCACCCATTTGAACAGCATGACTTTTGCAAGCACCAAGGCAAGGCCATCAACACAACGCACTTCATTCAAAGGACATTGAATTGATGAAATTCCTCTGCTGTCTCATCATGTAGAGGATGCAAGATCAAAACCACTGCAGGAATGCCGTTCCACAGTTGTGTAAATACTGTAAATAGAACACAACCCATGGGAATTCGAAGTAACACGGGTTTTCCATCTACCAGGCCCACATTGCTACAAGCTGACAGAAGATTAACAAAAGTTATCTAATCCTCTACACCTACTTCCTTCATACATCTGCAACAGCTTTGTTCATGTATCCATATGTGTATGTATACCTCCCATCTTCTCTGTGTGCCCACACAATTGGAAGGACAGAAGGACATAGCAATTGGAAAGACAGAACTTCGCCCCTTTCAGAGAAGTATGCAGAGTAGCAATGAAGCAAAGGTGAGGGTTGATGTGAATGTAAGGGAAAGTTTTGAGGCAGCACTCGGCTTCACGACTGTCGGCGAGGGTGCTGGGCTTGAAGCTGGAACAGGAACCTCAAACGAGATGGGAGGTTCCACAACTTGTAAAGCAGGTGCTGGAGCTTCGGCAACAGGTTCGAGAAAACTTCCTGGCATCACCGTGAGCATTGTGTAGTTTGCAGGCATCATGGACAAGGTTGGTTTATAACATTGATTCTCTGTCCACAAAACCAACCTCAAGAATGTGAACATGCATAAAAACAACTGTGTATGGTTCTAGAAACAATAGATTATGCACAAGACAAATCTGTGCATCTGAGGAGAGTAGGTTGATCAATTATAGGAATGTACTAATATAGTACAAGAAAAACCAGCACATCTCAATAGTTCTCAAGCACATTGCAGCCCACACTATCATAATGTATTTGTGCACCGTCAGAATCACATGTGTTTAGAATGCGGTTATAAAAAAGTTGAGTTCTAGGATTTAGGGTTTAGATTGCATACTATGAAGGAAATCATAAACTGTGGCTGGAAAATCAGTGATGATGCCATCCACATTATAGAACGATACAAGGGAGTTTATTTGCAGGATGGGATCAGACCGATAATCAAATGGAAAAGCTTGGAATTCATTCTCTTGCCAATAGTACAAAACTGTCAGATTCAGAGCATGTGCCTGTTTCACCACTTGTGTTGCAGCTGCCAGAAAATAAGTAGAAGCACTGCCGCTGAAATCATTAAGGGGATCAACCAACTGGTTTGGAATTGCAACAAAGCTTGCATAGTTTTTGATTTCCTGCAAAACGGAAAATTATCACATTTAGTGTAAGACTATAACTCTCTGAGTGTGTGTTCCAAAAACTGGATTTTTTTCTGTGACTGTGATCAACAGGTAGCACACCCAGAGAGTCTAGGATTTAGGGTTTAGGGTGCAGTGTTTTGGAGGGTGAAAGAAAAAGGAACTAATAGGTTATCATCTAATGAGGACTTAGCTTAGCACCAGATGTATACTAGAAAATCTGGAATCTGAATCTTAGCCAATCATAGAGAGACTACAGAGGTGAAGGATCAGCAGCACAGACCTGAAGAACTGGGGGTGTGACTGTGACAGCATTGGGGTTGAGATAAGGGACACGATATACTCGTTGATGATACGGCATTGCCTGCTGAAAGGCAGCCAAGGCTGAACTGTCTTCTGACGCGATAAGAACCTTGTCTGTCTCACTTGTTAGGTTTGCAGTTTTAAGAGCATTTATCACCGCATCCACAATGTCCAGGGAGTGAAATGTCCGTAAGTAAACCGCACTCTACACCAACAACCAAAAAAAAAAATTGAGGAAGAAACACAAACCATAAACCCTAAACATAATTACCCTGAAGCATTTCATTTCATAAATGCATCCCAAAAGCTCTTTGTTGAACAGCCAGCAATACTTCGTTGTCTAATATTACTCCAGGGAGCAAATCCAAAGTAGCAGAAAAAATAACTACAGATGCTGGAAGTTGTTTTGCTCTAGGTCATTGTCAAAGCTTTTGCACTTTGAAAACAATAGTTCCACCTCTATAAGAAAATGCCTTCATGTTATAGAACTACCCATCAAGGATAGCAAGGGACAACTGTAATACATAAGAGATATGGGTCAGTCCCACATACCTGAACATCAATATAAATGCCAACACCTGAATTGTTCTTTGCAAACTGTAAAAATTCAGCGAGAGTCAAAATGCCCTCAGCATTATCATTTCCATTATTGCGTAATATCTCTGGGGCCAAGGGGCTATAAATGGTAGCTGAAAAGACAAGCCACAATTCAGTTGAGCATGTTTCCTCCTCCTAGCAAGATTCTGGTCATCAGAATAAGGGGGAAAACTAAAAATAATAATTTAATAATAATTTAAATAAATTATTAAAAAAAAACCTTCATGAAAGGGATTATGGCTAAGGGATTGTGATCTTTTACCTCCGAGAGTACTGAGGTCTGCCCAAGGAATATCAAATGTGAAAACCCCCTGTGTCCCATTGTCAAAGCCAGGATACGAACTTAAAAAGTTCTGCAACAAAGCATGGTTGGTGGCAACATTGGTGCTTTTGAGGAGATTTGCAAATTCTCGACAGATGGGTACACCATCACTCGTTATCTGAACAGGGCAGTCAATGTAATCAGCACCACCGTTGATTGCTCCTGTATATGCACGCCTTGTACACCCTGGAAAGTCTCCACTGTCACCATTGTGGGAGATGACCAGTTTACTCGAGCTTTGTGTTGGCGCAGGTCCTGCTGTACTCACATGATTCCACAACACTCAAGACATGTTAGAATGCAATTAGTGAGTGGTAAAAATCAGGTTGAAAACTAGGACTTCCATAAAGGAAGCTAAAGACATTTCCAATCTGCTGCTGGAATTTTCACCAACCATCAACCTTCCATTACATACCTTTGCTAGCAAGAGATAATTGGTAGCCGGTTGTGTAACAATCTGCAAAACACCAACAAGTCATCAGTGGATAGAACCCAGTCACCCAGACGCTTTATAGTCCTTAAAACCGAAAAAGATCTTTGCAATGGATTTCATGTTTGCTTGCCACCCCCCCCAAAAGAAAAGAAATTCAAAGCCACATACACTAAAGACTGGATCATAGATATGAAAGTCCCACCAATCAGCAGCCAAGACTTACTTATTGCTTCAGATGCAGTGGATGGGAAGTCGGTGAGCACCCCATCCACTGAGAAGTCAGGCTGGCCTACATATGCCAAATACTCTGCAATTGGATCGAAGCTGTAATTGTAGCTGTTGGGATACTGGTCATTGGCAAAATCATAAGCATAGACAGACAGCTGTGCCTTGTGGGCATCTTGAACGAGGCTCGTGTGCGCTTGCAAATAGAGTGTAGTGTTGTCGATTGGCCAGATGAGTGTCTTGGGGACAAGTATTCCGGAGGCGTATGTTCTGATGTCTGTCAGGTTTTGCAACAGCGTTCCATATGTTGTGTTTGTACTTTGCTCCACATCAGTGGGTTGCAGTATCTTCAAAATGAGTGTAGTTCCACTTTTCTTTGCAGTGGATCCAATCAACTTCAGTATACCCACCTCAGTTGCTGACAAATATGCTGGTGAAATATGTGGGGATGCCACAAGATTGGTAAGATAACTTGCCAGGCTATTTTTCCCTGGATGTTGCTGGTAGAAAGATGCATGCTGCAGAGCCCCCATGGTAGAGCCACTCAATGATTATTACCCATTGTCATGTGAGCTAGGAATATCTACATCTCTCAAGCTTGCCATTGAGATGAAAACCCATCTACAGCACTGACAAAATGGGACCATCCTGGAACTGGCAAGAAAAACCAATGAACAAGAATTGCTCAAACCATGCAGTTCACTTGTCAAGAAAAAGTAAATTGTTGAGAGAATACCTCAACATTCAGCCAGAAAGTTACAGGGGAACTTTGCTGTACACTGCCAAGAGTCTCGGGTGTAAACAGGTTATATACCCCATCGAATATGGGAGAGCGCGCAAAATTGGTCTGAATAGCTGCAAATTCCACATGAGAGGCACACACACATCCTGTCAGCACAAAGGACCAAAGGCTCTCAACTACAAAACTGATACATGTCTCTTTTTCTGCTACAGTATGACAAGGGTTTTGGTACTGGTAACACAGGTTTCCAGCTAGATCAGTTTTCACCAAACTGTCAAGAAATTTTTGCAGACCTCTCAAGGACAAAAACCCCTCTGGAATCCTAAGTGGATGGGTTCTGTTGTGATGATGATTGCTCTTAAAGAAAATTTCAATCTTCTAAAGAAAAATGATTGATATTGAAAACCCCAACAGTTTGCATTGAGCTGCAAAACTGTAGTATGCCATGAGCACAATTGAAAGGAAAAAAAAGAAAGAGAAAAACAGTTCAGAGCCAGCACATACCAGTAGTATTTGGACTCAGCAACTCAGCTAGAGTGTAGTCCACTGAGAAGTATCCAAAGACAGGGACCCCATCCACAATGTAAGTGTTAGTCACATTGAAATAAGGGCTTAGGGTACTGTGTGTCAAGTTGAGCCCTGTGCGGCAAATCCCTAGGTTGTCCTTGGTGAGCTGAAGATCACACGAGAGGGAAAGAGGCAGAGAACTGGTGTTGATTGCATCTGTGTAAGCAGGATATGTTTGATCTGGATACAAGCCTGATGTACCACCATTGGCAATGATCACAGGAGTTGCACCTGCATGATGAAGAAATGTACCACCATCCCCATATGATTAATGCTTGCATTCAGACCTCTTTCCGCCTCTGCAGAGTTACAACACAAAACACAACAAAATGCTGCTGCTACAGCTACTTCCATTTGTCTTCATCTGTGCACTCTGGCAAAGGAAAGTTTTGTACAGTTTGGGGTGGTGGTGAAATTTGCACATTTGCAGGAACAAAAGTCTAAAGGTTGTTGGCTGTTCTAGATCAAACCAACAACTGAGTGTCCTCTACAAAATGTCTGAGCTAGCTACTTGAGGTTGTTGGCTTCCCAGTGTTGTCCTTTATGAAGACTAAACAGAGCTGTTCAAAACAGAGCATTATCCATCTGAAGGTGACTTGCATCAACCTTGAAGCTCAATGCAAAACAGATCTTCAAAAGCTTAGTCCGACTACAACCATTGACTGTTATCCTAAAAAGAACCTCGCTCCTCAATCTCTGAGCTCTCTCTCTCTCTCTCTCTCTCTCTCTCTCTCTCTCTCTCTCTCAAACCCTGCCGGTCCCTGCAAGTACTCTCTGAAACGAAACTTCTTTTCTCAGAACAAGAAGCTGAACACAAACACTCCACAGCAGCAGCAGCAGCAACAACAGCAACAGCAACAGCGGCATTACATTAGAATCATTGCAAGGAGTAACATGGCATGATGCTCCAAGAAGGTGGAGAACTTTCTCTTCTTACCCGATAGAGTTTTCCTGCCTGCTGTGATATTGAAATCCAAACCTTGAGCTTCTTGTGTTGACAATAGCAACAGCAGCGGCAGCAGCAGCAGCGACGAAGACAAAAGAGCACTAACTGAAGCCGCCGAACAACACTTCATGGTTGACAAAAAAATGAATAAAAAAATAATATCCAACAATGAACAACTGCAAACCCAAAAAATGGGAGAAACACAAACCCACAAAAACAAAACAAAAAAACAGAGAGAGAGAGAGACAACAAAGAGAGTTGAAGAGAAAGAAATCCTACTACTACAATACTAATGCAACACTATTACAACACTAGTACCAAGGTTTGCAATGAAGCTGGTGACTAGCCGTTTGAGATGCTGCTACAGCCCTAACAAGTTAGGCGCCAACAACAACAAAAACAAGCCACAAGTTACATCCAGCAGCTCCATCTACTACAGCCAGCTAGCAATGGCATGGATCCACAATGCAGCTGCAGCTAGCTTAGCTTAGCTGCCCACCGCGCACATCACGAGCCTGGGTGGGCAGCAGCGGCCTAAGATCTCGCGTACACACACCTTCCTCGTCCGTTCTTCCTGCGCGCTCTTTCATCTTCAGTCCATGTCGCGACTTCTCCTAGAGTGAACCAGCACCCAACCAGTGCAGCACGATGAAGGAAGGATGGAACGATCCATGGATGAATGGATGGATGGATGGATGATAGTAAGTAAGTGGACAGGAAACGGTTTTCTGTTGGGTTCCAGTTGCTTAGCTAGTTAACCATTGAGTGGTTAGCTCAGTTATTAAGCTGTATTTCTAGCTATACTCTTAATCCACCTACTACCTACCTACTAATAGTCCACAAGCTGGTTTTTAATAAGGTAGGCAGGTAGCAAAAACAGCCTAAACAGGTCTATGTATGCACTGTATAAATGTATAAACCATAGATACTTATCAAGTAATCAGTTATTTTCCTAGTTACCTATCTTAGATATATAGGACTTATGTCTTACAGAGTGGGTTACCAAGGTGAAACCAGAGATTAACTCAGTTAAGGTTCATCCACAACTGACTCATAAAGGCCATCTAGCGTATGGTGGAGTGATGGGTGCTTGTTCACTCTTTGTCCATGTCTTCTTCTTCTTCTTCGTCTTCGAATAGAGGGCAGCTGGCTAGTTGAAAAGAGCATGGGGTTGGGGATTTTGGGGGAAGGGGCGGGGGGCTGATACGCTTTCCATGTAGCCAGCCACCCAATCCAGCCCAGAATTTCCCCCTCCTGGCTCCAAGTAACCTAGTCCTCCCTTTTCTTTTCAGAAATATAAAAATTGTAGAAAAATCCTTTGACCATTTACAACTATCATGACAATTTTCTTCACTTCCTTCCGATATCGAACTTGACAATGTTCTCTTGTCACCAGGTTTTTGTATATAGCAAGTATCTATGGATTTACTTTTGCATTTTGCCCTTCTTCTTGCTTTCGAGTAATGCGAAATTTTCAACTCTTCTTCCAATTACCTGGTGGTTGGTCGACTTACCCACAAACTAATATTTTTGTTGTTGTTGTTTTGTTATTTTGACTTGTAACTAGTCAAATGGAATTCAAGATGATTCTGCAATGAGTTTGAAATCAATGGGTTTCTTTTTTAATGGATTGATAGATATACACGCAAGGGGTCCCAATAACATTCATAATTTTGATTTCAATTGTGATTTTGTTATCTTTCCTTTCCACGATGGATTTTTTTGGTGAATTTGAAGTCAATATGGCTCTTGATTTTTAGAAAAAAAACCCTTATGTGTATTGAAATAGAAAGAAGGTCAAATATGGCACATGGCCTAGCATTGAGTTTTGTGTATTTAAGGCCTTATAAATAGAATCCACGATAAGTTTGCAACTTGGTTGACTTTTGAATAGTTGTTTTTCTTTGGTGTAAATTGCATTCCATCATACCTATTTCAATGTCCAAACCCATTTCAAGAGTACAATTACATACTCTTATGAGTTTAGCAAATTTGCAAAGTCAGACAATCCTTTTATGGCCTAAGCATCATTTAATCAATTTGCAATAAGGTTAAGAAGTACTTAAGCAAGAGGTCCCACTTGGGATGGGCCACCTGCCTAGAGTGAACCAGCAACCACCAGTGCTCCTTGCAGGATGGATGGTGTGCATAACGTGGTTTATTCCTTTTCTTTTTTTTTTTGTAATATTAGTTTGCTCAACGAATGCATGCAATTCAAGATATAGATTGTGTAATATTAGTTATGTTCAACCAATCAAATGCAATAACTTGTTTAGAATATAAAAATGTAAGGTCTCAATTTTTAAAATATTATTATTATATTTATGTACCTAAAGAATCTGAACCTTATAAAAATAAGGCAACACATTCAGGTTATAATTCAATTTTGAAAAGAGATCGATTTTTTAATTCAGTTTTAATGGCCATTCCAAAATAATTTGGAACTTCTGGTCTGAAAATATTTAAAAACCTGACCTGTAATGTCGACCTGAACCTACCTAAATTCGAAAACCTATCAAAAATGGTGCATGCATTGTCTTTTCATCCCAGCTAAACACCAGTATTAACCACACGCATGCATCTACGCCACCAAATACATTACTCACTTACCTATCTATATATCACTAAACACTTACATTCCCTGCTTGCTTACATATGCTTACCCACTTACCTAGGTGGGGAAGGGGGAAGAAAGAGGGTTTACTGGATAGGTTAGGAAAGTGGAACCTTGTTAACCCAGTTGTGATTCATCCAGCACCGAGTCATAACAAGTTTCCAATAGATGTGCACTGGTGGGTGCTGGCTGGGTCACATGATCTGTGCCACCTTCCGAAGATGACAATGCCACAAAGACTTCTGGAACCCTTCTCCCACCAACCCTATTTTTGGATCAGGGAAGAAGTCATGCAATGAGCTGTGAAAGGGATGTCGTTGTCTATGCACAATCTTATGGAAGATGGAAGAAGCTCTGAGGAAAACTTGGTCTCAGAGACAGAACTAGGCAAGTCACTTGAATGTATGGTTCAGGAAAGACATGAGCTTGATAAGTTTCAAGTCATAGTGAGACAATAGCTGCCAGCACACCATCCATTGTAAGCCTATAATTATCACTGGGTTGTGGATGAACCCCAATTGAATTGACATGAGGTTTCGTCTTCATGACCTATCTTCTAGAAAATAGGTCATGTAGGTAGGTGAATTTAATTAGGTGATTATGTATTAGGTACGTAAGTAGATGCATGTAAATGGTTAATTCTTAGATAAAGGCTACTGGGTAGTTAACTTGTCATGTGAAAAATAGATCATGTAATTAAGTTTCTCATTAGTTGATTACTATGGTAGTAGAAAGCAACAGAGTGTAACCTATCCTGTAAAAGAATGGTCATGTAGAAAGGTTGGAGATTACTAACTAAGTAGGTCCATGTAGATGGTTAATACTAAGGCAAGGGCTAGTGAGTAGGTAGGTAGGTAGTAGGAAGGAGCAGCAACTGAGCTAACCAGAGTGGTTAGGTAAGGGACCAAAACCTAATGAAAAATCGTTTCCTGTCCATCCACCATCCAATTGGGTAAAAAAAAGCTTTGTTTCACAAAAGGAGTGCATTACCCTAAACTTACTGAAGTGATGGAATATTGGCATGGAATATATACACTATATTAAGTCCAAAAAAAGTCCCTCCCCTGAACTTGCGCCTATTCAAAGTGTATTCATAGCCAAATAAGATGGCATGACACCTGACCTTAGATCCAAAAGTATCTACACCTTTACTAGGCTATTAACTAGGATACCTATTGTACTGCTGGTGCCAGCCGGACTATAATCCTCTCCCCACTGACACATTTTGCAAGCAACTCATGATGGGAACCCTCACCAGTTGGAAGGAGTTCATGGGGCCCTCACTACTTGTAAGCATTTCATGGGTACCGTCAAGAAGTTTCAGTAGCTATCCACCCAATAGTGGTAAACTATCTACCAAATGGTACTAGATACTACTATTTTGAATCCACAGTAGTGCTATTTTATTTTGGCTCTGCAATGATGTAGTCTTCATTTGGTTCCACATTTTGAGGAATGTTCACCAGGTGTGAGTTTTTTTTCATTTTTTCCTTTTTTTGAGATGACTCAGAAGAGACAAGAGATGTGAGAGTCCAGTATCTGGGAATTTCATGGAAAATTTCCAAATTTAACTGTAACTTTGAACTTGGCATAAGGGCTAGAGTCACAGTAGAGCACTTGCGCAATGAGCTGCTTGTTAACTTGTGACCCCATTTCCTCTTAGAAAAGGCTTCCTTCATTGTAGCTAAGAAAGGTGGTGTGTCAATGGCTAGAGCTGCTAGTTAACTGCACATTTAGGGCCATTTGTACGCTACTGATCAGTCCCTTCTTGATGGCTATAGAAATTCATCACACTACTCTGTTGAACTAAAATTGGACCTGTTATTTGACTATGCACAGATGGGAAATTCTTAGGAACCGTCCAAACTATATTCCAAGAAAATGAAATGAAAAGGAGAAGACATGTGTCCAAGTTCAAATTCCAAATCGGTGATCGGTTTTTCAAGGTAAGTAGTCAAAGCAGCTCGCAGCTGAGAGCAACTGAACTCCTTTGTAAATGATGTAAACCTCCAGAACTTAACTAAGGCATCAAATACAAGATGACAAATAAACACAGAGAGAGAAAAGGTCAGATGTTATAAAATTGCTTATATCAATTCTTTAAGACTTTCCTTCATAAAGACTTGGTTACATTGTGATAAAAGAGATTGTAACTCAACCACCAACCTATGACTGATATTCAGCACAAAATAATGTTCAAAAGGTCTTGCTGGAAAAAAGAGAAATTATTTTTCTTGATAATTGCCAAAATTGTTAAGAGTTGAACTCCCAACTTTTGAAATTTCGTTTATTGTCTCAACCGTTGATTTACTATTACAAATACACAATTCAAAGTGTTATTTTGCATAGTTTTATCCTTCAACTGTTGAAATTCTGACAAACTAAATTTGAAACTGCTGAACCTCATTTTCTAAAATAAATAACTATTCATGAATGAAAATCTTGATTATCAATCAGAAGTACGGTAACTAGCAACAGAATGTAAATGAACGTTTTGAGCCAGGGTAAACCAAGACCTACAACAGTACTTTCACCTTCTTGATTGAGGGCCAGGGTGACGGAGCATGCACTGGTACATTATAAGTCAGGCCTCTTAATGGCAATAATATTTAACCCTGAATTGAAGAAGAGCTTAGAGCATCTCCGGCGGTGCTCAGTACGTGATCGTGCACAGTAAAATTGGATGAAGAAAAGTTAAAATATGCCGATTTGGCTCAGCACAATTTCACATCTGCGGTGGCTCGTAAGACGAGCAGCAACGATGTGCACCTGAGTGTAATCCTTCTCACTGTTTTTGATTGCCCCATGAAACTGATTGGTCCAGGTGGTTTGCTATTACTAGTCCCCCACCTATTTGATGTCCAAGTTTCACTTTTCCTGGTGGGGTTGCAAAAAAGTATATAACTAAACTTGGATTTGTAAAATATTGTTGCAGGGTCACATACTGAGCAGTGATGGAGATGCTCTTTGACACTTCACAATTGGGGGGGTTTTAGCTTTTACCAAGGTACAAGTGTAGACCTCCCCCAATCGTCGGCACAAACCTGCACCCCCCTAACTTTAAGCCTTTTGGCTCGCATGCCATCACATCAATGCCATTTCATTTTTTGCGTGAGGAAAAGTAATGATACATGAATCTCATCATTGGATGTGAATAGGGATTGTCAAATCACTCAAAGGACGGCTCAGGGTTTTAGTACAATCATTATTTGTATTAATAACCTAGAATTTAGTTTGATTGCATCACATATCAAGGACACCTTTGAAGTGATGGACCTGCTTCATGTTTCGGTTAGGGTTTGGCATAGTTGTTTCTTGTTTTGTGCAAAAATCTTGGAGAGAAAGCTCTTTTGAATGTCTTGGAGCATTAGTGTGGAATAACTTTCAGAAGGTGCGACAGCCTGAGCTTGACAGGTATGTCTTTGTGGATGTCTTTCAAAGGTTTGTTTTCATTGCATTGTTGATCAAGGTGATGTTTTTGTAAAGCTTCACAATTTTCTTCCAATTGTTGCTGGCCAAGAGAGCAAAAATGGGAATTCATGGCATCCTTTGAACCTGTCAAAGTTAAACTTGACATCCTCGAGAAAAATGTGAAGATTGACAAAATAATTTTCGTGAAGAGATATACTCCAAAAGAATGGCTATACTTAGTGGAGGAATGTCACCAAAGCAATCAAGAGGATAGAAAGGAGCATAATATGTGTGTATTGTTCTTGCAAGAAAATTTCCAAGATGAGGCTAAATGAGCATAGGAAGAAGGGTCGTGAAAAGGCAGTGGATGACCATGGGAATCAACTAACCCTCAAGCTATACCCACCATTTGAGAAACACTATTAAAGGCAATATCCTTGCAAAAGGTGGGAATGTTTATGAATGTAAGGTAAAATTAGGGGCATTGTCAAAACCAAAGTGTAATTGCCTTGCTATTATGAAGATTTCCACTAATGCTACAAAAAAAGAAAACAGAGAAAAGCCATCCTTTGAGAGTTTCGACGATCATGGAAGTTAAACCATTGAACATGGACTAGTTCGTAAGAAGTGCCTTACAAGACCTAGAGGCCAACAAGATTCGGATCATAGTAAGAGAATGATAAAAAACCTACAACTACAATTTTTGCCTGAATTGGATTCAAGGTAGTTAGAAAATGTGGAAAGGTCCAAACAAAGCAAACCTTTGAAACATGGGGGGAAATGCAGTCGAAGTGCATCCACAAGGAGGTACACACCCCAATTTCACCTACCCACAAATTATAGGGAATGGTCGACAATAGGAGGAAAAATTTGGAGCTCGAAAAAAAATATTGCGAGAATTGTACCTTGTACAAGACCGACGACATGTCCCAAAATTGTCCAAAAAAAACCGTTGTTTGGATACAAGCTAGTCAAAACACCTACCATTTGGCATTTACTTCAATGCAATCTACTCAAATGGAACTAGTAAATTGCAACAAAATACAAGTTTACAAAAAAGCTAGAAGCATTTCTGCAGAGCAAAAATTTCAATAGTATAACCTATTGTGCATTTAGTAAGTGCATGTGAAGGAAATCTATGATAATCCCACAATAAGTCATGTTTCAATACCTTTCTTTCTATTCAAAATAAAATTACAGATAGTTTTTATGCATTGTGCATGTTTGCCTTCAATATTCATGTTTCAAAACCTTACATCCCTTGAATGTTCAATAATTCTTATAATTGAATCAACCTTTGAGTACAATTTTTTTTACTTCTTAGCTTCATTCATGTTTTAGTTGTAGACCTCCTCCCCTTGTTTCATAATTAATTTTAAAAACTTGACACACCATCTGTCAGATTGTGGTGTACCGTTACTCGTTATCCATTTGTGAGGCATTGTCAAAACATAAACCATCAATTGTGTGCTTCTATTGCTTTATAATTATGTTTTGGATGTAGGTTGTTTTGTTATTAGAATTCCCTTCCTTCTTGAAACCTATACCATAACTTTTTTCAAGTTTCAAGATTCCATGTTTTTTGGATCACTATAGTTATGTTTGGATTTATTATTGTGTCATTATCAATGTTTGAAACCTAAAGAAGTGAACTTCTCGAGTTTAGGAAACATGGACAATTATGGTGCTTATTAGTATGTTTCAGTTTAGGTTGTTTCATTGTCCATGTTTCACAACAAAAGCTATTCCATAAACCCACTCAAGTTTCATGGATTTTAGGTTTAAATTAACTTGTATTTATGTTTTGGTTGGTTGTTTTCTTCCATATATTTTAACCTTCACCAATTGGTAAACTATAATTTCCTTGTAAGTTCCCGTAAGTTATATATTGAACATGGCTCCCAATTCTATCTATAGTTTTTCGCATCTTGATATCCATTTTTATATGGCTACCAAAAATTGGATTAATTTTGTTTCGAGTGCTCCTTATGAACATAGCCATGTTTCATTCAATCCTGAAACCTAAACAATAAGTTCGAAAATATGTTTGTTCCCAAACAAATGTCCTACAATCTCTAGGTTCTATGTTGTGAGAGTACCCATGTTTCAAAACCTACCAAAACCTATCAAATAGTTTGTCTCAAGTTGTTTTGCTTACATTACAATAATGTTATGTAATAAAGCATATTATATTTTTAGTTTTGAAAGTTGTTTTGTTTCAGGTTACATTTTGAAAGGTGTCTCCGATCTTTGGAATTCACTTGTCATGTTTGGTTGTTAAGGATAAACAAGTAGAGGCAGCGGCTTCATTAGTCTCCCGATGCAATGGACCTGCTAGAGGCACGTGACATCCAAACGTTCGTTGATATGTTAAGCATTAAGAATAGGTAAAACAACAAAGGTTGGGGTTTATTACTAAATGTGTAAGGCAGTTTAACATTGCAAATGCAATGATATTGGAGGTTTGTTAGAATTTTGTTTGGCATACAACAACAAATGTTTTCCTTAGAATGAATGACCTCGATCTCACTCTCAAGATGAAGCAGAAAAAATATGTTCCATGCTTCAACAAAAACACACACCTTACCAAATTGTTCCTTGGGAAGTAAGGTTAGTGAAGGTTTTTTTTTTAACACACATTAAACCAAGATACTAGTTGTGCTTGCCTTATTAAAGGGGCAACTCGAGAGTCAATGTCAAAGATGAGATGAGCAAAATATTTAAATCATTAACACAAGGTTGTTGATATCTTAAAACATGATGGGCATTTATTATTTGGCGGTTCCAAGCTTTAGCATAGGGATAGCAATGAAAAAATTGAATATGCCTACAAAAGGTTATTATTGCCAATGGACATTTTATTAGAGATGTCATATTTCTTTGCCTTGGTGCAAATGCGTGCATTGGAGGACATGGTGTGAGAAGATGGAAAACGGATCCAAGCAATCTTGGAAGAAACTATAGGAGAGCGTGGACAAGCATCCATTGTGGAAGTTAGAAAATACCTAAAGGTGTAGTCCCAATATAATGTACCAAATACTATGTTGACAAGGAAAAAACCCTTCACCCCCCTAACTTTGAAAATTTGTTGCATGAGTTGTAGAAATTCACATTTTATGAAATAAGTTGCATAATTTTTTTATACTTGTGAACTTTTATCTCAAAAAGTTTTGTGTGATTCCGAAATGTTTCAATGGGTTGTCAATGAATATTAGGGATTGCCGAATGTTGTGTCAACAAGGGCTGAAATTTTGCACGTCTTTAATTTTAATGCAAAATTTATCCATTCCTTTTGAATTTTTTTGTAGGGGCATAGTTTGATGATTATGAAGGCACGGTGTCATAAAATATTGAAATGTATCTTTTGAGCTCTAAAATTTTTGTAGTATTTTTTTACATATGAACATGCTTTTGACCACTAAAATTTGTTAATTTTAACAACCTTCTCAAAGAGAAAATGTTTATTATTGTTTACATGAAGGCAAGATTGCAATTTCATAGATATTTGATGTAATATGGGTGGATCTAATATATATGGTTCCTATGGTCTACTATAATTGGAATTGTTTTTTGCATAATTTGTGAATATTTTATACAAGTAATAATTCTAATCATGTTTTGTACATATATGATTCATTTTGTGTTAAAAACATTGAGGCCATCTATTGAAATGAAATTAAGTTTTAAATTCATTCCCAAACTTAACCATATATATGTGATGTATAAATTTGCCCATATATATGTTATACTTATAATGTCGATGAAAATCATTTCATCCAAGTGTAAATTTACGTCAATGGATGTTGTTTAAAATGAAAATCTGAAATTCAATGAACATATATACAAACATTAATCAACCTTAGTGTCAATTGGCCATTTAAAAATTTATTATATATTTTTTAAACTTGATGTTGATATTTGCAAATATTTTAGTTCTTGAAAAAAAATAATCATATGAAAATTTTTATATAGAATCTTCAAGAATATTTTATTTTTCATTTAATTGCAATTCTAAAAAAATTATTTAATTATTCAATAGATGTAAATTGAATTGGCCAAGGAACCATAGTAATGTATGTAGATGAAAATTGTTTCATCCAATATGGAATGGACAAACATATGGGATTCCCTTCATCTTTAACAAGATTTGAAAGGATTTGTTGCCATTGATGGTCTCATCAATTTGTGTGTGAGATGTTGTCCAAAGTTGAAGATGATGTAATGGAGGCTTAAACTTAAAATGAAATCACCTTTTGAAAGTTTTGCCATGCATCAATGGCCTTTAGGTTACATATGTAGATTTTGGTAAGGGTTTAGGCATTTTGAAGGTTTTTGGTATGCATTGATGGCTGTTAGGTTTCATGGAAAATTTGTTTCACAAGCGTTAGAGGGATTTTGATGTGCTCAATGGCCACCATTTTTCAAGTAACAAACAACCAATGTGCGTTGGAGGAATTTGCCCCACTTGATGGCCACCACTTTTCAAGTAACAAGTAACCATTGGATCTTCATTTTCCATTGTTGTCAATTTTTTGGGCTACATCAAAACTACAAAGACCAATGAACAATTACAACCGGCTCATCACCCAATGTGACCTTCAATATTTCTATTGTGAATATGTTGAAAATTACATTGGAGATGAATTTGTTGTTTGAAATCAAGTTCATGTATTTTGGTTGTGTCAAAGGTTTTGGTTTGTAATTAATCTAAAACTTAGAACATTTTCATGTTCTAGTGAGGAAACTACCACTTCAATTTAATGGTAATGCTTTTGATGGTTTAATTTCTATTCCAATTTTTAGAGTTTTTTTTTTTTTTTGTTCATGAAGAAAATGCATTTCAAAGGAGCATTAATTTTTGAATGTTGTTTGTGAATGTAGGTTAGTTGGAACACAAAAATGCGCAAGTTTTCTTTACTGAACTTGTAAGTTTGCATTTGTCATTTTACCTTAAAGCTTAATTATTATTTTTCAATTGAATGCTTTGAACTTGAACATCATGGGTACTTCAAGAATAAATGAAAGTATGTTCCAAAGCATCAAAATGAGCTAATTGAACTTGTAGAAGGATCAGGGTTGGGAGTTGAAGGTAGTGAGGGTGAAAAGGAATTTGAATGTAAGGTTGATGAAAAAGGAAGGTTAGTTCATATTAGGGAATACCAACAAAATTGGCAACATAATTTGAAGGTTGACAATTTGAAATGCGTGTTAAGTAGGAGGACATAACACCGAAAAGAAAAGAGGGCCTTTTCAGAACATATTAGGTTTGAATCTACCAATCATGTTGCAAAATGAGGTCTTGGATCCATTATAGGTGTTGTAAGGACCCTAGCTATGTCCATTGTAGATTTCTTGAAAGGTTATGATGTTGCAACACATCATAACACCATTGAAAAAACTTTGTCCCATGAAATTCTTGAAATGGTATGTTGCCTTCCTATTTGCAAGACCCATGTTGAAACATGCCAAACAAATGATTGAAAACTTCAAATTTAGATCATATAGTCATGTGATAAGTCAATGCCCTAGTAAATTGGTGATGGCTGAGGACATAATGTTCTTTGCATCTTTTCAAATGGGGAGCAACAAGGGGGTGGCAAAAGCTTTGGGTGTGGACAAGAAAAATATCAAGAAGGGTTGTGAATGAAAATTATTACTAAACACAGCAAGCCAAGCTTTTTGGAATGACTATAGAAGACCAAGAGATCAAACTTTCTTACTTCACATTTTCAACAAGCCATGATAGATTAGTGGACCAATGAAACTACTGTTTCTCCCAATTGGAAAGATGTCATGAAGTTGAGAATTGGTGTGAAGCAGTTTGAAGTGCATCCAGTTCATTACCTTTAAGAATCTTAGGTGGCAATTGATATTCTTTGTTACATTTCATAGTTTGGAAATGATTTCATGAAAATGTTTGATGATTGCTGCTTGAGTAGCTCAAATGTTCTAGTACTAAGGTTGTAGACCCACCCTTCTCCTTGGTAGTTGCCATAGTCTCAAAAGCCTTCTTTCTTTAAAACATTGTTGTATAGTATGTCATGTTTATCACTAGTAAAAATCAACCAAAATGTAACCACTCCATTTATGATTACGTGCGATTTGTAGTCATTTGTGACTAGGTTTGGGAACATTTGTAACTACAAGATCAAATTTCAACTATTTTGGTCATTCTTACAACTATAATGCAACAATTAGAAACTTCGTCCTATTGGTTGGATGGTTTTTAAGTTTATTTTCATCCATTATAGGTTGATATGTCACGTTAATCATAATAATCACCAAATTAGTTACATCCTAAACGTATTTTATAGTGGCTTAAGGTGTATTTTTATGTATGTATTGAAATTATATATATATATATATATATATATATATATATTTGTGTGTATATTAATTATGCATACGTATGTATATTGTTCATATAATGAATCTAAAATTAATATTTAAATTCTAAGGATTGTTATTTGAAATTTGTTAGTTGAAAATGATTTTTTTAATTTTGATTCAAAAAGCTTGTTTGATCAAAAATTTGATATTTGAATTCTAAATTATCATTTTCAAGTTTCAAAATTAATATTTCAATTCCAAAAATAATCAATTGAGTCTAAACTGGACATTTAAATTTTGAATATTTTTATTTGACTTTGAAAATTGAAATTTCAATTCTGAATTTTTTATTAGATTCAAAATTAGATTTGAAAGTTGAAATTTCAATCCTTGAGTTATGTATTGACAACTTGGGAATACTAGATAGTTAGTTAGTTAAATAATAAAAAATTATTAATCATGTAAGTAATTGATAATGAATATTTAATATTTGTAACATATATTTTATATATTAAATATATGTGAAATTATATCGTTATTAATTAAATGATTATCAAATATCTAGTGAATCATGTATTTGAATTGTTTAGAAATCTAAAACTTAAAAACAAAAGGCATGAAAAAAAATTTGGAATTATAACTTAGTTTGAGGAAATTGCAATTTCAAAATTTATTTCATATTGTTTGTTCCCCATTCTTATTTTGAACAATATATAAACAATAGTTCCACTTTAGTCACATGTGACAATATGTATATAATAGACTCAAAGGATGAACTTGTATTTGCTAACTTTTTCTTTCATCCAATACCTTCTGTTGTTTGCAACTAATATTGCATGCGACTTGTCTAAGGTGATTTAATAAATTTTTGTTGCATATATCACTTGCAACTAAAATTTAGTCAAAAAGATTAGTTGAAAATACCTATATTTCTTCTAGTGTACAATTGTCTCCAATGTAAAGGCTTCTCCTTAGTAATTTCCCAAGTATAAAAAGCCTTATCTTTTGTAGACTTTATTATCTCATATGTTTGAACTTCAAAGTGGATCCTACCTTTTCCTTAGTAGCTGCAACAATTTCAATGCATTATCCTTTGTTTAGTTTACACTAGAAACAACAATGGGCAAAAGCATGGTAAAATATACCAAAAAAATTGTCTACCTAAAATCCAGTTTATAATTGAGCCAATTTTTGACATATGCATAAAAAAGTAAATAAATAAACTTTGTAAGTAGAAAAATACATTACTACAAAAGTGGGGTGCAATTTACTAGCCTAAATCATTATACGACCTTAAAAGTGAAATAATTTCATTGCATTTTATTGATTTCACCTTAGTGGAAGTTATTTCACTATAATATCATTATGCAAACATCATGTTTCATTATTAGTTCACATAATTCACTATTATAATTTATTATAATAATAGTTTTATTTTTATGTTTTTAAAAATATTCTATCTATGCTACTTTATGTTATATTCTATATTATTTTAAGTTATTTTAGTTATTCTAACTTATATTTTATGTTAGTACAAGCTATTATAAATTATTGTATCCTAAACAATTATACGTTATTATACTTTGAGGTATCTTAACTAGTTTATTATAAGCTTTTAAACTATTTGAAATTAAATTATTCAACTAACTTTAAGTTATTCAAAGTCATTCTACTTTATGTTATTATAAATTACTTTATCCTAAGTATAATTATTTAAAATAATCTAAAATAAAATATAATGACCTAAGGTAAAAATAACTTGGAATATAAAATAATAACCTATGAAAAATAATTTTAAACATCCTACAAAATGATAATTGTCAATTTATATGATATTATAACATAGAATATTCGATAATAATTGATAATATAATAATCGCCAATAGTTATAATAACCAATAATAACTTATAATATAATAACCATTAATAAAATAGTCATCAATAACAACTAATAAAATAACCACCAATATCCATTAATAAAATAATCACAAATGGCCTTTAATATAACAACCATTAATAACCATCAATATTCAATAACAAAATATCCACAAATAGCCATTAATATAATAGCCGCCAATAACCATTAATATAATAACCATTAATAACCACCAATATCTAACAATAAAATATTCATCAATAACCATTAATAAAATAGTCGCTCATAATCATTAATATAATAACCATCAATAGTCATTTATAGAATAACAACAATAGCCATTAATAAAATAGCCATCAATAGCCATTAATAAAATATCCACCAATAGCCATTAATAAAATATCCACCAATAGCCATTAATAAAATATCCACCAATAGCCATTAATAAAATATCCACCAATAGCCATTAATAAAATATCCACCAATAGCCATTAATAAAATATCCACCAATAGCCATTAATAAAATATCCACCAATAGCCATTAATAAAATATCCACCAATAGCCATTAATAAAATATCCACCAATAGCCATTAATAAAATATCCACCAATAGCCATTAATAAAATATCCACCAATAGCCATTAATAAAATATCCACCAATAGCCATTAATAAAATATCCACCAATAGCCATTAATAAAATATCCACCTATAGCCATTAATAAAATATCCACCAATAGTCGTTAATACGATAACAACTAATATTGACCAATAAAATATCCATCAATAACCATCA
This sequence comes from Sphagnum contortum, assembly GCA_963920785.1. Lineage (NCBI taxonomy): Eukaryota > Viridiplantae > Streptophyta > Sphagnopsida > Sphagnales > Sphagnaceae > Sphagnum > Sphagnum contortum. The sequence goes on from OY987277.1 coordinate 16,378,713, forward strand.
ATAGAATAATCACTAATAGCCATTAATATAATAACCACTAATAAACACCAATATCCACCAATAAAATATCCATCAATAATCATTAATAGAATAACCATCAATAGTCGTTGATAGAATAGCCACAATAACTATTTTTAAAAAAATCACAATAGCTATTAATAGAATAATCACAATAACCATTAATAAAAAATACACTTATAACGCTCAATAAAATAGCCATTAAACGACATTAATAAAATAGCCACCAAAAGCCATTAATAGAATAGCCACCAATAGCCATTAATAAAATAAGCACAATAACCATTAATAGAATAACAACCAATAGCCATTAATGAAATAGCCACCAATAGCCATTAATAAAATAACCACCAATAGCCATTAATAAAATAACCACCAATAGTCATTAATAGTATAATTACTAATGGCCATTAATAGATTAACCACCAATAACTTTTATTATAATAAACACTAATAAACATTAATAGCCACGAAGAATAGGTACCAATAGCCATTAATAACCACTAGTAGCTATATATTATAATTGCTTAGGATTGCCAAAAATAATTTAGGGTGAAATAATTTATAATAAACCAAAATAACTTAAGGTGAAACAACTTATAATAATTTAAAATTGCCAATAATAACATAAGTTGAAAAAAAAATTAATAACCAAACGTAGCTTATAATAATTGTAATTAGCCTAAATTGAAATAATTTACAATAGCCAAAAACATTTACAATAGCCTAAGGTGAAATGAGTTAAAAGAGCCCAAAGTAACTTAGAACAACCAAAAGTAGCCTGGGGTGAAATGGCCAAAAATAACCAAAAGTAATTGAGAAGAATCATAAATAGTTATAAATAATGTAGGGTGAAATAATTTTAAATTAATGAAAAATATTCATATAATAATTGAAAGTAGCTGAACATAATAATATTATTATATTAACAAAACAATTATCCATTTATTAAACCTTTTTGTTTTTCAAAAGAATGGTCATTGAAATGTTATTGAATAATGATATTCAACTTTTATTTATTCAAATGAGTTTAAACTTTCAAAAGGAAATAAATGTAAATATGTACATGATTGAATTTTTAAAAAATGTAATCTCGAATCATTTCATTTGAACAAAATATTAATAAGATATGAATTTTCAAAGTTTATGTTTTTGTAATTTTAAAATGAAGTATTTGATAAATTGAATGTAATGTAACATATTATCATAACAATTGGGGTGACTTGATGGTAAGGGTGTTTGCCTCCATTCCAAAGGTCAAGGGATCAAACCTCATGAGTGGTGTTGTGGGTGGTCAACTATCGCAACCCTAACCTTGGGCTTGTGACCAAGGCAAAGGGGCTTACAAGGTTGCGAGCCAAGAAAAAGTTTGGAAGTCACATCGCATGCTCCTAGGAGTGTAAGAAAGTGTGAGGGAATGAACCCTCACATTCCCAAGGCAACTCCCACTTTGGGAGATGGCGAATGCAGGGGTCAAAACTCAATGGCTTAAAGAGTTTTTTATATCATTGAAAAGTTATTGCAAAGTAGAGGTCTAGAATGGGCTCACATGACCCATTTGAACATTTAAAACACAAGTTATTGCGAAAAGAAAGGTCAAGAGTCAAATTGACAATTTGACTCTCGACCACTAAAAGTCAAAAATCAACCCGATTTACTTGCGTGCAAGTGGCGTGCGACATACCATTGGAAAGCTCTCAGTGAGGGCTACAATTTTGCTTAGACCTCATTGCAATCGGATGTCTACACAAGAAATTATGGGGCCCCAAAGTTGCAAGAGTCCCAACATTGGGACTCCCACTTGGGAGTCCCGAGACAAAATGCCATTTGGATGTGGGCCTAATGGAGAGGCACAAAGTATACTATAAGGGGGAAGGTGGTGGCTTCCCCCAAGTCCAGGCCGTGGTGAGTCTTGTGAGTTCGAATTTGCCTATGGCTCGTCCTAACATCAAAAATGCTCAAATTATGCACTAATCAACTTGTTGTTTTATTTTGTGCAAATTTGTGTGAGTGATTGATGCTTGTCATTCTTTCTAGTCCCATCCCGGAGCTCCAACACACCCCTCTACCCCTCAAAGTGCTATGAGCCAGGGAGCGTACTTCGACTCATTGCTCTTCCATTGTCTCACTTTAAACTCACATAGGAATATATTAAAGAGTTTGGGAGCGCGTCATCAACAATGGTATGTTGATCGAATATTCCCATATCGAAATTCTAAAATAGGTGTCTAGGTTGATTACGTGGTAATGACACGTGTCAAAAAATCATAGGTTAAAAAAAATCATGAAATTATCAATAATATTACATTTTAAATAATTAAATTTTAATTGATTTCCATGTTGGTTAGTTAATTAACTAACAAATGAATGGTTTGATAAATTTGTATTCCACTAGAAAGTAACCTTGTTTCACTAGGTATTAATGAAATAATTCATTGATCCTAGCAATTAGTCCCCATTCACTAGGGGGTTAAACAATTTCACTAGGTGAAAATATGCAAATTCATTCAAAATCTAGTGAAACCCAAAGTGAATTAAGACACATTTCCTAGTAATGATAAGACCATCATGACCTCCATTACATTTGTGATAAGTTGAATACAAAATTTCAATAACTTTTGTATAATAAAAGTAAGTAACAAGTATGTTTGAAACTAACAAGTCAATATGGTGTCCAAACTAACTTTTACATCAAATTTTGGTAAACTATGACTATAATATGTACAATTTGACACACATAAGTATATTATAAATCTCTATTAATTTCAAAATAGAAAAAAATCAATATTTGATTCACTTGCAACCAATTTTATAAAACCCATACATATATTCAAGTAGGTTCAATTTTTAAAAATCTACTTAGATGCATATTAAAATGTGGTTCTTGAACTTTATTATAATAAAGTAAAATAACATCCTTATACTAATTTTAAAATAAAATAAATTTTCTACCTTCAATACATCAAAACCTCATAATGTCTACTTCTCATTTTTTGTGACAAGGATCACCAACTATCTACTTTACCATGCTTTTACCCCACTTTCTTTTACCTCTCCAACTTTTTCTTACACAACTTTAGTAGTTTCAATAGTCAATTATTGGAATTGTGCAAAAACTTCAGCAACCTTTTGCCTTAACTGCTCCAAAAGCAAACCCAAACCAAAATTATGTTATTCTTGTGTAATTATAGTTGCATCATCAACATGTTATTTTACAACTCCATCACCTTCATATGACTTGTCCTCTAATGTTTTTGAGGTTGAAGTTGCACGGTCTTTGACTTCACCAACATTATCTCCAATAGCTTGAACTATCTCAGACGTTATTTATAAAGGCCTACAAATGATTAATGTGGCTAGTTGCTTATTAATCCTTGAATAGTTCACTAAGTGTTGAAATGACTACTTGATAAAGTGAAGTTTCATTGATGTGGGTGTTTTTTAATCTTTGAACAACACTTATTGCTTTGTCAAAGTTAAAAAATTGTTTGGAAAAAGGTGAGACTCATTAAGCATGTGCTTGTTGATGTATGAAGAGTAGTAAGTGCTTTGGTAAGTTCAAGAATTGTTTGGCAAAAGTCAAAGTACTTGCAATTTGTGTTTATTCATATCTAATAAACATTAAATGTTTTGGTAAGGTCAAGAACTACTTGGTAACTATTAAAGTAATTAATGCACGTGCTTGTTGATGTTTGAAGAACATTATTTGTGTTTTGATATGGTCACTTGAAACATTTTGAGGCAAATGCCAGAGTGTTTGATGTTGTTGTTTACTAAAATAGAATATAAAGAAGACTTGGATAAGGTCTAGAAATCATTAATTTTTTATTTTTAGGCATATTGGTGTGGTTGTTTATCAACACACATAAAAGCCCAAAATCTTTTTTTATCTTTCAAGTTGATCTTTGTGCATGGTTCATTGTTGCTTAATCATGTTTCTGTCCATGTGTATTTAATGGTGATACTTTGTTTAAAAACATTATGTAGCATGAGTTCTTCACAAAATTCAAATCGAAGCATCTAGAAGTTCATGTGATGTTGACAAAGTTCTAGGAGTTGAAGCTTTAGTTTGTGAAGAGGTTGAAGGAGTGGAATACTTACACTTGATGGTACCACACAAAACTCAATGAATTGAAACTTGGTTTGAATGTTATGTGAGCCTTAAGAAAAGGTGTCCATGTTGATTGTACATGTGGTTGTCTAATTTTTTTAACTATATGTAAAGCTGAATCAAATAGTATGTTAGGTCATGAATTACTTTGTAATGCACATTTTTAAACATATAGTACATTGACTTTATTGTGGAGTTCAATATTGTGTCTTTAAGAAAGCAATGTTGAATTTCATAGAAGGAATTGTGTTATGGGTGATTGCCATAGCTACATAATTCAATTGTTGAAGTTTTGCCCAGAAGAAGTTTCCATTATTAAAAAGGCAGTGGCACTCCATTGGCCATGAAGTGGTTGGTCAAACTTCTGAAAGTTGAAACAAAAAAGTTAATAGGGTGATGTATAATGACACAACACCCCTTGAGTTGATACAATATATTTCATGCCCCATCTTTTAGATTTTTTCAAACATAACTTCATAACACATTGGCAAGATAAAAGGTTTAAGCACTATTTTAAAAACATATTTAAGGATATTGTAGTATCATGCATAGATTTTTTTTTATAAAATGCAATGAAGGTTCAAAATGAGTTCCAATATATGCATTGGGTGAAAGCATGGTAAAGTGTATAAAAAAGTTTTCCAAAAAAAATCAAGTTAAAAAAGAAATATTTTTTCATGAAAACACAAAAAAGTAGATCCAAATTTTACTCAAATTTCATGTTGAAACTATTGAGCCTTGAATTGGGTTTATTGTAAATCAACTAAAAAATTTCAAAATTTTGGAATAATAAAAGATCATTATATATTCAAGGGCATCACTAAAAAATAAATGTATTTTCTTTTTGGTAGAATATGCTTGACACATACTTGAATCAAATGTTACACTGCAAAAAGTAGGTTTTAAAAGCTACTTGAATTAGAAAAGTCTACTTGAAACCTATTTTTATAGTGAATTTTTAAAAAAATAATGCATAATAATGAAGAAGTATTTTGTTATTTATCATTCAACTAAAAATATTGAATGACGAATTCCAAAGCCAGTGTCTCCTATAACCATGTCTGTGGTTGTATGACCTCGAGATACGACAATGAATTTGGAGAATGATATTTGTGATCTCATGATGAACATCATCTCAAATGCTATTCATATAAGATGCTAATCGAACACTTATTTGTTGACTTGATGGAAGTTGTTGGACGATAATGGACATTAACTGCCAAATTCACAAATGGGCTTGTCAACCCCCATACAGTTAGTCAAATTCCATTGAATTGATGATAGTCATGCCATGGGGTTGAAACACATGCGGGACTTCTTGAGTCAAGGAGATGGAGATTAGAGGTTGAAAACCAAAAGGAAATTGCAAATGGATTATGTTGTTTAACTCAGCAATGCATTGTGTGTTTCGTTGGTTGATGGTTTGTGTTCTCATGATGGGTTGATGTTCAAGTTTTGTGTCTTGATTGTTTAAGTTTTGAGTTCATGTTTTGAGCAATTGTTTTAATCATGTTTCAAATTCCATATTTTGCTCTTTTGGTGGGTCTAATTATTGGGAAGTTTTTGGGTTCCTAGGTTTAGGTTTCAATGTCCTAGATTAAGTTTCGAAGGCATGCCATGGGGGGAGGCTTCAAGCTCATGTTGCATGGTTAGTTTGCAGAGTACAATTATTTTAGGAGTTTAAGGTTTTTGTTTCGGAGCTCAAGTTGGAATTGTTAGCCTTATGGTCTTGGGTCATGTTTTAAACGAAGTTATGGGTTGAATTTTTGTGTTCAAGTTTTAGTTTAAATGTTCCCCTTGTTATTTCTAATTTATGTGCATGGTTTAAGTTTCATGTTTCAGGGTCGAGGGGTAAAATTACATGTTTCCAATTCTTTGGTCCATGATATACATGTGGGACTATGACGTATGAAATCGTTGGCAAATTTACATCCATCCCTAACATCTAACTATTTACTTTTTGGGTGTTACATGGGAGGAAATGTTTTATAAGAATTTGATGGTGTTGTCAAGTGGCAAGGTGATGATGCAAAAGGAATTGAATCATATAAACGAAGTTGTTCAAAATATTATTAAGAGGATTCCATCATCATTGGAGGTGGAGGAAGAAATTGATTATGATAAAAAACATTTCTACATGCCACTTGAAAGTCCATCAAATTCGATATTGGAAGTGACTGAAGAACGAATGAAATCAAACACAAACATCAAGTGGGACCTATGACATTGCTAGACAACCATGGCTAGATTGTTGACCAATTAACACTATAGGAGTGGGGATTTTCATAATCATGTTGATGGACAACATTATAGGCCAATAGTTGTATTTCCATGCATGCTTGCTATTTCCCATCATCTTGTTTTCAAATGCAGTGGGATTCTTCTAACAAAAGCTAAATGAAAAAGACAACCATGAAACCAAGTGGGGTGAAAGCATGGTAACACTATAGGAGTGGGGATTTTTGGAATCATGTTGATGGACACCATTACTAGCCAATAAATGTACTTCCATCCATGCTTGCTATTTCCCATCATCTTGTTCTCAAATGCGGTGGGATTCTTTTAGCAAAAGCAAAATGAAAAAGACAACCATGAAACCAAGTAGGTGAAAGTATGGTAAAATGTATAACCAAAAGCACTTGCTAGTCTACTTGTCAAGTGAATAAAAAGTATGACCAAAACCCATCACAATGTTATACATTTTTATTTTTTAGTTGAATGATAAATAACAAGATATTTTTTTCATTATTATGCATTAAATTTTTTATTTTGCATCGTAAAAGTAAGTTTCAAGTAGACTTTTCTAAATGCAAGTACATAGCTTTTAAAACCTATTTTCTCCTATTAAGATTTGATTCAAATGTGTTCAATATATTCTACCAAAGATAAAGTAGATTTTTTTTTGGTGATGCCCTTGAATATACAATGATCTTTATGCTATAACTTCATGTACATATATATATTTCATTAAATTTTATATTGAAAAAGAAGGTTTGAACACCATATTGACCAATAAATTTCAAATGTATTTATTTTGGACTTTTATTATTCCAATTTTTTAAAATTTTGTAATCGATTTATAATAAACCCAATTGAGGGCTCAATAGTTTCAAAATGAAAATTGAATAAAATTTGAATCTACTTTCTTGTGTTTTCGTGAAAACTATCTCTTTTAAACTCATATGTTTTCATCAACCTTTTTTGTATACTTTACCATGTTTTCACCTAATGTTCCATCAATTAACAAACCGTCCCATGGGGGGTTGACTAGGAACTATGAGTTTGCATCTGATTTTGTTTTGCTAGTAATAGGTTTTGGATCACTTTTCACATTCATGGCAACATGACATAGAAGTTTTTGTCCATCATTAATGTTTCCAATGTTTACCCTTAACTAATGTTACATATTGGTTAAAATAAGTTTCAAATAATTTTTTGGATAAAGGAAAAGACGTAAATAATCTAGTGTTGATGCTTTATGTCAATTTGTTTCATGAACCTCTTGTTTAACTATAACTATCAACAACATAAGGCATGACTATTCCATGTCATTGAAATCTGTGTAAGCTTAGTAACGAAAAAAAAAAAAGTTTTGCCCATACTTCCTTGTCAGGAAACATAAATGATTGTGTGTACAATTTTGAACATATATATAAAGTTTCAAAGGTTTCGTATCTTTTTTTAAAGTTTTTTGCTCCTTTTTATTTGTGTACATTTTACGGCAACATGTTTGAATTAATAACAATGATGATGCTTTGGGGTTTGTCAACATATTTTAGCTTGTTCTATCCCCAAAACACATTTGCAATAATTACAACTTATGTTTTGCTTGCAAGTGTAGTTGAATTGTTAATCTAAAATTGTATGGTTGTAGGTTTTGTGGTCAAATCTCACGGCTTTATGTTTTTGTTACATTTCCATTAGTGTTAAGGTTCAACTTTTATGTATTTGGTGGCATGTAGTTTTAAACGATAATTTATATTGTACCCTTCTCTAAATTTCATAATGAACTCAAAGAAAAAACCCTTCACAAGTTTGTTGTAAGTTTCACCTACAACACATATTATAACCTTATGTTTTGATAATTTGGTTGGCAATTGGAGGGTCATGTTTTAGTATATATATTTCTTTCGACAAATCATTTGAACACTTAGTGTTGTTGTTTCAAAAAGTATTTAAGTGTCTTTCTCTTTTGGTTTTTCAAATTTCACCTACATGTATTATAGCCATTGTTCATATTTTTTGCATGTTTCCATAGAATCCATGAAGTTTGACTTGTATTTCATTGTATTGAACATGTTTCATGGGTGTTGGAGGTTTCATGTGTTTTAACAAGTTCATCATGTTTTGGTTAAAATCTTTTCTGAAGTTTTGATTTGGATAGTAAGCATCCTTGCAATTATTTGTAGTTTTAATTTATCTAGGTTTTATACATATATAAATAAGACCTAGTATTCTAAAAACAATACATTGCACTAAATTAGATGTCTTAATGTTTTATGTGCATGTTGAAAATTAGTTATAGGGTTGATGTTTTTTGTGGTTTTGTTGACCATGGGTTGGACCATTTGTTTTGGCTTACTAATTATATTGTGATAAAGCATTTTGTGATGTTTTGGTTAAATTGTTTTTGTCAAATTTACATTTGTTACAATTGAATGTTTGCTAATTTTTGGTCTGTTCAAGCTTAACATGTTTTTTCATTATATGTCATCATAACACAACACTTAATTACGTAAATGCATGTGTTACCAAGAGCACATGGATGTTATAGAAGAATATTGTAAAGTCACATCCATATATATTGCATCTAGGAGTATGATTAGAATACATTGAAAAGGTAATGTACATGCCACATTCCACTTCTTTGATATGGAGAAAGAAGGGTTGGGCAAATGCACTTTTTCTCCATATCAAAGAAGTGGGATGATTCCCAACAACCATACAAATTTGCGAACAACCTAAAACCGTTTAGGCACTCATTATGAAAGTTGCATCAAGGTGCTACATGTTCAAGTTTAGATGAACCATCCTATTGTGCGCTATTGGTGTGGAAACCTCCCACTAAAAACATGGTTTTAAGCTTGATAGCCTCAACAATTCTATTATAAATCCTAAAACCTAAAAGCTTTTTAGTTTCTAAAGTTTTAGAAATTTGGAACAACATCACCTTAGACCAAAAATTTGGGACATAATTAATTGATAGATTATTTAGGAGGGGCACTAGAATATATTAAAAAGTCCAAATAAAAACACAAAACCTAGATGTGCACATGTTGAAGTTGCACATATCAAACTTGGCAATTGTAGTTTGACATTGAAAGATACCAAATAAATATGGGACTAGTGAAACTCGATAATTGAAATTTGGACCAACAAAAATTGCCTATTCATGGCTTGTCAAGCACAAATGGCTGGGAAATGCACATAAAAGGAACTTGAAACTCATATCTTTCACAAGGGATTTGAAATTTGGTAGACCAAACTATGTTTCTTCTATTAGATATTGATCCCCAGAACCTCATAAATATGGATGAAAATGAATGCGCACATGAGCATGAAAAATTTCGAACACACATGGGACAAAAATGCACAATGTCAAAACCTAACTATTAAAATTACCATCAAAGTATCTAAAAGCTAGGACATTCAAAGTTTGTGTGTGTGTTGTGGGACCATTTGAACATTGTGTTATGGCGTAAACAAAATGCATGCCTACTATCAAAGACAATGTTTACCCAAGAACTAATTACAAGGGTACAACGAGAAAACATTACATACCTAGAAAAATAACATAGATGGAGATTTACAAAGATATAGACTTCCACCTTGGAAAAAACCCCACCATCATAAGCAACAATGGAAGAAATTGAAGAAAGCTTATGAATATGATAGAGTTGAAAACTTGGGAAGATGACGGTGGAAGAGCTAAGAAACATTATAAAGAAATATACTTCCATCTTGAAAAAACCCTAACATTATAAGTAGTGATTGAAGAAATTGAAAAGAGTTTATGAATATGATAAAGTTGAAAGCTTGGGAAGATGAAGGTGGGAGAGCTTAGAAACAAGCCCTTTAGTGGCCTAATAGGAAGATTTGGAAAAAATTGTCATGATTTTCTTCACTTAGTGTGCAGAAAGCCCTAAACCTACCACTTCCAAGAAAAATTCACATGTTCAAAGCATGAAAAGCTAAGTGTGATGGGATGCATGCTGAAAGGCATAAAGTGGTAGTAGTGTGATGGCCCAAGGGTGGGGAGGGGGGTTCGAAACATGAACCAAAAACTTGGCATGTTTCAAAAGGTTAGGTTTTAGGCACACTTGCCCAAGCATGGGAATTTGTGCCGAGTTGCTTCAGGTTGAGTGACACATTTATGATGTGTCATTCAAATAACGTTGGGGAAGCCTTGGTTGGTGTGATTAAAAGCCTAATTAACTTCTTATACTTTACATATTGCTTATTGGAAATTGGTACGTGAAAGGTTGAATTGCCTATCACTGAACACATACCCGTCACTTAACATTTTCCAATATTTTTCTCATTCATTAACTGTATTGAATGAATTGGATGTCATTGATTGTGCAAACTAAAGGGCTACAAATGTTCTTTCAACATCAAAGAAAAGGAGCAATGGACAAATACTTAGGAAGATGCTGAGTGATATTTCAAATGTTTTTGAAAAAATAGGTTTAAACCTTTTTCTAATCCTAGCTTCATATTTTCCCCATTTTTAGCTCATTTTGAGTGATCTAGGACTTGATGGATGTGTCAATTAAATGTTTACAAAAAAAATTTACAATCCAAAGGGAAAATTGGAATGATAAAAGATTCAAGAATATCAAAATCCTAATTTGTTTTTATTCACCCATCACCAAACATTGAAACCCCTTTACACCTTGAAGCAATGTTTGCCACATTTGAGGTGATGGGTGGAGGGGTACAACTATTCTTTGTGATTTAGAAGTAGAGCAATAATGTGGGAGGATTCGACCAATCTTGGGCAAGTATGTGGATTGTCATTGGGTATGTCCAAGGGTTAATAATAGGGTATGCCCAACACTAATTGACAAGCAATGATTCACCTTAAAATAAAGTAGACCTACCTTGGCGAGCATGTCCTATTAAATACATAGGTGATGATGCTCTTGCACAAGTGGGCTTTCATTTTTTTGAAGCTTAACAAATGAACATGCTCAGGGGGCTTTAGGGGCTTTTAACATGGATAGGGCATTGACACTTTTAGGGTTTCAAAATATTAAGGTGCGTAATGTGTAAAAAATTTTGGGTCTCAACTCTCAAAAGGTGGAAGTGATGTGAAAGTTTGGAAAGTGCGAAAGAACTTATGATGCAATGGTAAAGCTTGAAATGCTAGCTTCGTGTGATTTGATATTTGAACATAATTGTTGTTCGTTGCTTTGTATTGATGTTTATATGTGCAACTAAATCAAGTGGAAACAAAATAACTTGAGCTTTACAAGCTTTGTAAGAAAACTTCTATAAATTTGCTTAATGTTTGCTTAATGATTTAGTGTTTTGTGTATGTTGCGCATTGTTTTATATTTGGTGTGCAATGTTTTGTGAATTGGTGTATGGTGTTCAATGTTTGGTGCATGGTGCTTTGAGTTTTATGCTTAATGCATAATGTTCTGAGTTCTGAGCTTGGTGCATAGTGTTTTATGCTTGGATCACAATCTCTTGAGTTCAGTTGATGCTTCTAGTATTCCATGGGCTTGCTTGATTAGGGTTTTCACTTTTGGCATTAACTATTCCTTGTTTTGTTATTTTAAGTGTTTTGTATAATGTTGTAATGGTAGATTTGTTTAGTGGTTTGATGGGATTAGAATCCCAAGGTTCACTTACATCAATCACTTACTGTTCACATGTGTCTATTGATGCTCATGTTGTGAGGTTGGGATTAGGAACAATCATGACAATGACTTTTGATCTAATTTTGTGAATGCATTTGACATTGAAATAACGTGGAATGAGGATGAAGTGGTACAAGTTGAAGTTAACACTCAATAATAACTCTTTTGAGGGAAAACTTTCACATAAAAGTTGGAGGCAAATCAAAAATTTTGGTTTCCTTGGCACATAAATACAAGTACATGGGTTTTCTATAGATTTAATGTTTCTTCTATAGCCATTGATGTTTCAAAGTCTCAAAGGTCAATGCGGTGTATTGTTTGCCATAATGTCCATCAAAAAGATTTTGTACAAAATAATATTTGGCACCATGAAGGTTTTGTCACCTATAACAAATTGCATGGGATAGTAGCAATGAACATGCATATTTATATAGAATAACATATATGCACTCTAAGGTGGCTCATTTAAAAAAAACCAGAATCCACAAAAAGTCCATTTTACAGTGTTAAATTTTTGTTTTTTATTTTTGGTTACCATGGGTTCAATGGTAATAAAATCCATATTGATAGGATCCCACCTACATATTTCAATATATACACATCTAGGAAAAAAAATTGAAATTTGAAAAAAAGAAATAATCAGGTTAAGGACTTATGAAATTATGGTTCAATTTTGACCATTCAAAAGTCCCTAACTAAAATTTGATATAATTTTTGAGGGAAAACTTTCATATAAAAGTTTATTATTTGATAATTTACACCATATATTGGGTGTCACTGTAGATCACTTGGAATGAAATTCAATATGAATCTTTATATTTTTTACCATTTTAATCTATCAACCAATCCATATTTTTGTACTTCAAAAGTCCATTGTGAAAAGTGGATGTATTTTTATTGAAAAATAATTACATAGCTATCTTCATAATCAAGTTGATAATGTATATTAATTTCAAAAAACTGAATTCGATAAGTTTTATTATTTGTTATAGGTGTTCAAAGAAAGGGCACTTTGCAAAAATGAGCACCATGATTCAAAAAGTGAGCCACCTTAGTTTGCATTCACCCAACATTCTATTGTGATGAACTTGTATGAGAACAAAAGACTTATACCACTGCCATGTTTCAATTGATGTCCAATTGTTTTCCAAGAAACGTAAAATTTCAACATCCCATTCCATTGTTAGTTTTTTCAATTCCGGAGTCCCTTACAAGAAGTCTGACCTTGCCTATCAACATTTTTTGGAATGTTTGTGTTTATATATTGCCAAGGGGTATCGCCTTTTGAATTCCACTAAATTTTTTGGTTTAGGAGGCTAGTCCTTCACCAATGTGGAAAGGTCACATTTCCAAACAGGTGACAACTATATAATGAAGTAATACCTGGCATGGTCAACAAGACCATGGAATCCCATGTTTTTCTTGCCCTTACTAAAGCCACCACAATTATTGCCATATTTGATCTTTGGATGTCCCATGGTAGATTTGACACAATTGTTTTGGTGGTCAATTATATTAACAAACAATGGGTTCCTTGTCATGTTATTGTTGGGATTGTTGAGGTCCATGAAACAACAAGGGTTGCTATGATTTTACAATTGATAGATTTATTTACTTGATTTGATTTATGTGATAAGGTGATAGCCTACATGAAGGATGAAACACCAACTTGAACACTTTCACAAATGTTTTGACAAGCATTGTGTCATGTGTTTCATTGATGTTGCCTCAACCATATGTCAATAGTTGTTTTGGGCATGTTGTGTCCAAGTGCTACGAGTATGCCATTAATGACCTAAACATTTGTGCGTCCATGAAAGAGGTATCAATAGAAGATGCCCATGTGTCATTGTAGAAAACTATAATAAGGACAAAGAAAAGTGGAAAGGGCATGCAATAATGGGCAAGAGCTTGTAGAAATGCATCTATTTGCTCCGGAAGTTAAAGGCATTTGTGAAGACCAAATTTTCCAAAGTCATTCTTTTCAAAGAAACATTGAAGTTTAAAGACGTCATTAATTTGTGCTATTGAAGGCAAACCTCATTTTCCATGCAAGAACATATTCAAAGAAAAAGGGAGTGTTCAATTTCAATCCAAACATTTTGCCAAAGTCAATGGTACAAAAATGGATGTAAACTGTAAATTTACTACGCCAATACATTTTTTTCCCTAAACTTTAAACTCCAATCACATGTGCTATTGCATAATGGCTACACTACAAGGGTGTGATCACAATCAAATGAACCAACATGATTACTTTGTAAAAGGATTGTGGCCCTTTTTTTTAGTCCTCATGACTTTTGCATATTAATTTTTTTAAAAATGAAATCTTTCGTAACTTGCTACTAAAAATACTTATAGTTTCTCTAATGCATCACATATTTTATGTTAATATTTTTCAAATAACCATGATTTTGTAAAAAATGTGAAACTTTTGTTAGATTTTGCATTTTGTCTTTAAAAATTTATCATAATTTCAATTCCTTCGAATATATGTTAAAGTCTTTGGTTTTTAGTTATTTTTGTCATAAGTTGTAATTCTTTTTGGTATGTCATGTGTATTATTACACACCATTTGCTTGTTATAAATGACTCTTGAAATTTTGTGATTATAAAAACATACATTGAATTTTTAAAAAATTCAAATCCCATAAATTTTTGATTATGAATGTTTTTTGAGTGTGGATAATAGGTTACTATCATGTAAATTTTTTTATCAAAAAAAAATCTTTATTAAAAAAATCTTTGGCACAATCCTTTATAAAAATGTAATGCTTTTGATGTAATTGTTTTTTAAGTTCAAAAGTCATTTTTATTAAATTGAAACCCAAACATAACTTAAATGATTTTTTCACTTAAATTCCTAGACATTCATATTATTCATTTAACACAACTTCCCATGATAAACATGACATTAAATTGGCACCACATAAATATTTGTGACAAAATTGCAAATGATTTTGGTCGCTTAATGTGTTTTTTGGTTTGTTTAACTGTGATCACACCCGCAGATGATTTGCAACCTGCTCTTGGGATAATGAAGAGGAATAACAAATGTTAAAGCTATCCCATTGCATCCACCTACTAAATAATGTAGAGTGCATTATTAAATTAAGGACTAGTATCTTTTCCTTAGCCTTCCAAACATAAAACAAGCATTCAAAATTGAAACATTAAACAACTGGCCTTGACATTATCACGTGCCAAGCATTAAACTTAAAAACACTGCTTGATTTTACAATTATTTAAACATTCAAGCTGAAACATCATGATTTAGACACACCTTTAACTTTATTCTTTGTTGGTTCAATAAAAATTAAAAGCTTCAAAACCATAAAAGACAAAAGACACCCATCCACACAACTTTCAACCCTTGATTTTGTTATTCTTTAAATATAAACATATGTAGCATGCCCCAAAAATCCATAATTATTAAAAAAATCTAAAATAGACACATCCTAGTTGATTGATTTTATTAGTTCTTTCAAGTTTTATGACCAAAAGAAAAAAACGAACTTTAGGATAATGTCAAGACACCATAGAAACCACTAAAACTCTAGATGACCATGGAAATCATGAGGATAGTGGAACAACAACTTAGAACTCAAGACTTTGGGACACACATGATAATAGTGGGACAACATGGAAATCATGAAGATAGTGGGACAGTAGCATGGAAATTAGTGGGACACACATGGTTATAATTTGGGACAACATGAAATCAAAACAATGCCACACCATGGAAACATATCTAATGCACAAATTCAATTGTTTTAGTATTGGCAATAACACCACCAACATAGCCTTAAAACGAAGTTGCAACACATGAAAATAACAAAAAGAGCATTGCATTGATCATTTTATTGAAGCTCTAGAAATGCATAATTGCTTCAAATTTTGTACATCCCTTCTCATCACTGAGGCACTTAATAATTTGTTAGTTTCTTGGGAACCCTAAAGTACTACACAAAAGCAAACATCCTCAACATCACAAGTGGTTAGGGGTTATATTAAATCTAAAGAAATGTCAATGCATGAAACTAATAAACAATAAACAAACTAGAACAAATATCATTTTACCTCCGACCTTTGAACTCTATGGAATTGTCGACATTTCACAACAGACCTCTTTTGCATTTTGCACCCTTCAACACAACACCTAATTAATCCTCTTCAATAGATTTAAAAAATAGTTCTCCATTCTCTTCAAGAAAAATGTCTTCAAAATCCAAATATTCTTCCATAGGCTTGACCAATGAACCAGACACACATCCCAATCTAGGGTCATCAAACCAATTTTTCATGATCAAGATGAGCTTGTCCAAATTCTCAATGCCAAGGCAATAATGTTTCAAACTTGTGATAGTTTCGGTCATACTGAAAATCCTTTCAGTTTCAATGTATGAACCTATAATTCCCAAAATTTGTCTTGCCAAAAAAAATTATATTTGGGAATTGTTGTTCATGTTCTGCCCACCAGCCAAAAAGAACTGAAAGTTTCAATTGACACTACAGTCTGTCTGTAAAGTGACAATTTAGCTCTGCGAAGCCCCATGGTAGTTTTTTTAGTTGAAGTCATTGATCCAAAAACACCCAATGTTCATTTTGGTTTTCATGCCCATGCCCAAGTTCTTGACTGCCGGGCATGTTACTTTTGAAAAAATGTTACACATGCCCTTATGTAAAAATAAAATTATTGTATGTCCATGCCCACATGGCCTAGATTTACTACAATTCAAATAAGCCCGGGCCTGCATGGCTTTCCACATTACATTTAAAGAAATTGAGCTCCATGTAGGGTATCTCTAAAAGGACATACCCACCCAACACTGGATTCAACCTCCTTTGACTTCTTAGATGTTCACTCACTGGCCTATCTACCTGGCCTATGTGTCTTCTCAACTGTTGTCATCTTTGGAAGGCATTCATGTCTAAGACTATTTTTAGTTTAAGGTATTCTTGCATCTATATCATGAGCCCATTCTTTAGATATGGAGCAATAGCCTCTTGGTCCTCACACTAGGAGCTCCTTTCTTCAAAATATTATAGGTTTATTTGTTTATTCATACCTTGTGCTTGTGTTGTTTTGTAATGAACTCATTTTGTTTAATATTTGCTTGATGATTGGCCTTCCATGGGAGTGGGGTGTTTTGTATGAATTCACACTTCATATTGCTTGTTCCACGTCTTTCACTTGCAAAAGTTATTAACTCATTTGTTTCATAAATAGCTCATCCTTTGAAAGGGCTTCTTATTTTCTGATGGGCTCACTTTTTATTTGTACCTGGCTTTGTTCACAAATTAATTTGCTTTGGTTTGTTTTACATTTTTCCTCTGTACTAGGGTTCTCTAAACTTCCTTTCAATGTGTGGTTTCCTAATTTCTCTAGATGTACCATATTGGTATAACAGATTGCTACTGATGCTTTTTAAAAAAAAAATTGTGACGTTGCTCAAGTGGCAATTGTTCATAAGTATATTTAGACATATTTTGCACTATTCATAACATGAAAGTAGAAAATCTTAAGCACCCTTTCATATTGTAGGCCATTGTGGTGATTTTAACATAAGATTTTCAACTATCAGAAAAAAAAGCTTCCCAAAAAACAGGGAATTTTTTTTAGGCAGTATCCTTTTGCCAGTATAATTTTCAAAAAGTGGCGGAAACTTGCCACAACAAAAATTAATCGAATGGTACACAGGAGTTTTCTGAGTGTCACTTTGAAGAGTGAAAGGCAGTGCCATTTCAAGCCCCCAAAACATATAATTATCTCAATTATGACAATGAGTTTGACATGTATGCATGCGATGTTCAACAAGTCATGAGAGTTATTCCTCAACAGCTAAATTTTCATAACAATTGCCGTGGATTCAAACATAGTTTCTTCCACATTCATAGTTGTACAATCCTCAAAAGTCATAAGTCTGGTTTATGTAAGATCCACCAAATAAAACACATGAAGCAGACCTATTCCATTGAAAATTTCAAAATTAATTGAGTAATTGACAGATATATGTTGAAGCTGGAAAGGTATTACAGTAGCGGGTCATTAGATCAGTACCCAGAATATTGGCATCAATAAAAAGACACATGAACATCCCCCTAGGGCCTAGACCCTGATCAGCCTCATAAATAAGAAAACAGTTTGAGCAGAGGGGTTGCATGCTGCCTCACCTTATTATACAGAGCTATGACTGAAATAATTCACAAAAGGTTAAGCTGGAAAAAAGGGAAAATTTTGTTGATGATTTGATGAGGATTGAAACTCCCAACATGTGAAAACCTAGTTATTGTCCAAACCATGGGGTTATTATTACAAATAAACAACAAGTGTGTATTTTGCATAGTTTTCTCTCATTTTTTGAAAATTAAATGTCAAACTACCTGACCTTGTTTTCAAAAATAAATATCCAATAAAGAAATGCTGGACATCAGTTGTAAGTACAATCGTTACAAAAGCAAAGTTATCCAAAGTTTATTCTTAACTGTGTTTGTCACTTCCTCTTGCCTTGAGTAATTCACTCTTTGATCATGTGGGCCAGGCACCCACATGGGTACTTTCACCTTTTTGAGTGAGGCCTCTTAGTGACCATATTAAGCCCAAGTAAGATTTGAACTTAGAGACCCTAATCTAAGCATGGGATATTTCTAATATTCAGAAATAGTTTAAATATATTTTTAGATTTTTACCATATTGTCCATACCTACTATTATTATTATTATTATTCTTTCTTTGAACTAACTCAGTAGACACGTATCTAGAATACTAGGGGTAAGTCCATTTAACTGAATGGCATCAACCAAGACACGAAAAACCCTTCCACTGACCACCCATTGTTTCTTCATGCTGATGCACCCTTGGGGCTTGTTGCTGTCTTATTGGAAAGCAAAATCGGCATGCCGCAGAAGAGCTTTTAATGCAATGGAATGGGCCATCAACAGCTGATTCAATCACATACCCCATGGATCAATGCACTTGGCAAAATCAGCTGTTGACAGCCCTTTGTTGAATCACACGACAAATAATAAAAATTAAAAAATTCACTCACCTACCTTTTGTTCGACTAGAAGCACTCTTTCCCTCTCTCAACAAACCCTTTTCTAACCAGTCACCCATTGTTCTAGCAATGTCCTCTGTCTTTTCGCATTTATAGAATCGGAATAAACAAACTATTCATCCATCTTGGCAAAAGTTATGTATTTCATAAACTGAACAAGCAAGGATGGCTCTAAGTATTAGGTTCAAGTGATGATTTAAATATTAGAAGGTAAATGGCAAGGGCACCGATTCAGCCGTTTTACCTGAGTGGCCAAAATAGGCAAAGATGCTTTTAAATGCTCTTAGCACGCCCATAGGCCTGTGCATGGACTTGCTTATTAGCTGGAATCTGCTCTAGCTGGCTCACTCTCTAGTACGTGAATAGTTGGGGTCTATTCCATATCTCTATCAAGCTGACCCATGGACTTGCTAGGAGCCGGAATTGGCTCTAGCCCGCCCCATCTCTAGTATGTACATAGCAAGGGGACTGATCCTGTCACCTCTATCGCTGTCAGAAGTTGGGCCTTGTTTACACGGTTATTTCTGGTCTTCAGTCTTGTGTTGCAAAGGCCAAAATGATTGATGGAAAAAAATTGGAACATGTCCACAGACACATCCAAAAAAACTGAAGTTATTTTTCATGTCCATTATTGACAAGTATCAATATTGCTAGACATAGGTGGATTGTGTTTTTTCGTGACTTTTGAAATTTCAAGGTTGTTTAATTTTACCAGTTACAAAAGAAGGCATGTCTTAGGGCAATTTGCATCATGCTGTCATGCCTAATTGGATGTTAGTTTTACATTAACATGAATTAGGATAATTTGTATCATACTGTCATTCATTATTATATGTAAATTTCACATTCTTTAATTTACATTCTTGTTCTTGAATGTTTTTGAAAGTTTTCAATTTTATAAATTATCAATCATGCATGTTTGTAGGAATATGCAATACATGTGAAGATGTCAATAGTATGAATTTATAACAGTTGTGATTTGACTTTTTCATTGTGATACAAAACATGATAAATGTCAAATGATGTGTACCATTGCTATGTATTTGAATAAAATGCTTAATAATTTGCAAACACGTCCTAGCACATTTGTACACATCCCAAAATTAATTTTTTTCAAAGGGTCATGTCCGATGGGCCTTGGTTTTTTGGGGGCACAAGTCCAAAAATCAAAGTAGGTGCTTCTAAAAACAAAACTGGTCAGAAGGAGCCTTGCTGTTCAGGAACTTCCTCTGACTTCTACCGCTGGAAACCTGCTAGAGAACGCACAGTTGGTGGCAGATTCTGCCAAGCAATTAACGCCCACTACTAGGCTTGCCTAGTGACCGCTTGCTTGGCAGTGTCAAGCACCCTTTTGTTATATTATTTCAATCGTTTATCTTTCACAAGTTACACTTCACTCGCCACATTTTCTTCTTAAAAAGAAAACTCCTCCTTTCTTCTAAAAAAGATCTCTGGGGCGCCTGGTTCTACATTGAAAATCATTACCCCCATCGTTGTTACATTGAATTCCTCTGTTGTTATAATCGGTACTCAAATCAGGCCAGAAATCAGGGGTTTTTTGTGTGGCAAAATTTCGCCTCTTTTTGACTTGAAAATGTGTTTTTGACTTTCATCTATGCCCATGGTTTTCATTGAAAAAAATGACACAAATTTGCCTGGATCTGGGAAATGAAGGCACAACAAAACAAATCGCCAGATTTCTACAGCAGGTTCCAGCAGATAGCCAAATCATGGAAGGATGTAAAAAAAATTAACTCTCATATGTAGTCCACTAGCCAAATTTGGCTAAATTATCTTTAAAGAGATGATTTCCACTTTGGCTACATCACAGAATATGGGGAAAAAAAATACTAATTCAAATTTTTTTAAAAAATACTGGCACCCATCAAACCCAAATACAATGTGCAAAATGATGATGTCAAAAGAACTAGACAAAAGTTAATTTCACTCGAAACAGAATCACACAACAGAGTGCAGATTAGAATAGAAACTACAAGAGAATCAAGCAAGCAAGCCCCTCCGTGTGAGGATATAGGCGACAAGCCGGGAATCAAGTAAACAAAACTTGTCTGTAGATAGTGGCAGACATCTGTGAGATTTAATGAACTAAGAACAAGAGATATTTCAAGCTCTAGCCCTATTCAAGGATCCTATATTCAATGTCATGCAAATATGCCTGATTATTAAAGTCCAATCGACAATGGAGTAGCAGGAGTACTCATCTCAGTCTGATATTTCATTGAATGGTGAGCTTGATCCTTACAAGAAATGGCAGAGCTACTAAAACTCTATGATCAGAATATATGTGTGTGTGTGTGTGTGTGTGTGTGAAGGGTAGGAAAACATTAAACTATTTCTAGTGTTACTGATTGCAGTCTGAATGCTCGAAAGTAAATAAAGAAGGTCGAAAGGCAAGTACAGTCTATGGCTGGCCTGGCATTTACGTGCTAAGATGAGAGAGATCAACAACAGTTTTAAGCTGCTAGTACTTAGATCTATGTAGCTGTTACTAAAAATGAATGTTGGAATCTCTGGTGAACTGAAACTAAAACTATTCAACAATATCAGTCAAGAAGAAACAGATTTGTAGATGTAGAAGAAGACCAGAAGAAGAAGAAGAAGAGGCTTGAATATGATTGACAACAATAGATCTGAAAAAACTTGGAACCAGCCACTTGAAGAACGTCCATTAGTAGATGTAGAAGAAGATTGAGAAGAAGATGAAAAGAACAGCGAGCATATAATCTGGGGACAACCTAGAACTATGCATCTAAGAATTTATGCATTAGTAGCTGTAGAAGAAGACTAGTAAGAAGCTGCAGGTGATGAAGAGGAAAGAGAACAATTGATCATCTGCACAACAATCTAGAACCATGGCATCTAAAAAGTTCTAAGCATTGGTTACAGGTCTGGATCAAGAAGAGTAGTAAGAAGAAGTGTCTAGAGAGAGAATCGAGTTCTCTAGGGCCGGCAGTAACTTAGTCATGACTAGAAGAGAGCTCAGAGGATTTGATTCCAAGAGGCTAGCCAGCCATTGTAGACTGTAGTGTTGTTGTTATGAGCGCCTAATAATCACCTGGATAGATGGGAACAGTACTAGTAAATGATCCAGACATGATCTGGGGAACCAAGGTAGTCCCTAATCATGTTTGAGCTGATCCTTTTTCTGTGCTGGAATTATGAACTTGCAAATCTTACAACTTCAATGACCAGACCCTAGCTAGCGTTTGTTTTTTGGGAGTATAACTGGACTCTACTATGTTTTTTACCTTCAGCAAACTACTGAATCCTGATCATGTTATAAATTACCTGACGAGGTCAACCGGGTCGGCCCATGTAGTCGAGGTCCAAGGATGATATGGATTGATTACAGGATCTTCATTTTGTACTAGTAATCGGATTGTACTGTAGATTAGGTTTTTCTGTGTGTGCTTCTTTATTGTCTATGAACAGTCTAGTACTCTCTGGGTGGGGTACATACCTTTCTCGGCCTTTTGGCAAAGATCAAGTGTAGTGTCTGTTCTGTTCTGGGTGGCGTACAGTAATATGCGGCCCAGGGCATGTGGTGGGTGAAGGAAACTAGCTAGCAGAGCTTTGGTTCTGTACTGAGGCAGGATTCATGACTTAATCCTCCTCCTTCTTTGTGAGCTCCTGCTGCTGCTTCGGTGGTGATCAGATCAGATCAGATCAGATCAGACATGGCTTTTCGCATTTGTCTTCCTTTGAAGATTCAGTACATATGTTGATCATGATGAGTCCACAGATCTGGAGAATGGCATTCCTTCTTTGCAAATTCTTCTCAAATCCTAATTCGCAATCCACGCACTTCTTAAGTTTATCTCAAATCATCCTTCACAAATTGTTCGCACTAGATCGTCAAGCTAGAAACAATTCACTGCCAAAACATGACGTCTGTGACTACTTTCTAAAACCTTGTAGAAGACTGTGACTGTGGTTTTCTAGAACTTTCTAGAATAGAGCAGCTAGACCTGGTAATTAACTGGGTTTTTCTAGAACCTTCTAGAACACAGTACTCAGGAATGTTCTAGAATTTCACAGCTTGCATACACCAAATAGTTAAACAAAAACTTTGATGAAATTGTAGTTCTAAAAACTCAACAAAATTCAACACCTGGAAATACATGTAAAACTTTGCATGTACACATACTTACAAATTTTTCTCATGAGATTGTAACTAAAACTCCACAACTTTTAGCAGTCAAGGGTAACCATTAAATATGATCAGTTCTGGAGGCAAAACCAAAATAATAAGTAGGCTCATTCACAGAATTGCTTTGCCCTTTTATTGCAGACTCAAATAAGCTACTAGGAATTGCTTCACCATATTTCAAATAAAGCTTAGAGTGATCAGGTAATGGCTCTGTCCATTGGGGAAAGCCAAACCAGCAACATTTACTATAGGAAATGTTGCATCAAGTCACCAAAAAATGAACTCAGAATTCACATTAAGAGCTGGTAGTTGCTCCTCAAAATGTGGGACAAAATGAAAACTACATTGTTCCACAATCTCTCCTTACATGCATAGCCAACAAAATCATGAGATCCAATGAATTAATATGATTACAGAATCACGCAGAGGAGTTCACTTTTTCTTGTTGTGACACTTGAGAGATAAAGGGTGATTTTTTGATATGCTAGGAAATAATAGAACGTTCAAAAATTCTACCCATAAAGAAGGTTGTTTGTTTGTTTGTTTTGTTTGTCATTGGTGCAGTAGGGATGCACCAACTTGGTTTCATAATGTTTGGACCTATGATGAAGTTACTGAATGTTGAACAAGTTTTTCAATAAAATAATTATTTTAAATTAAAAATTATAGAAGAATTTGTGCACAATCTTGGCATTGTTGGAAAGTTGTCAGTTAGTAGGATTTAATGAAGGTGATTTGGAAATTTTCTAGACTTAAGGTGTGAGAAATATTGAATTTTGAGTAGTTCTTTCATTGAAAGTAAATTACCAAAAATGATTTTAACAAGAAAAATAAATTGGCTAGCTAGTTCACACTTGGGTCCATAGTACAAGCTACACTAATATTTCATTGAAATTGAAAAGAATATTATAAATATATTCTCATAATAATTCTAAACATTTTATCTATTTAAGGTGTACCAAAATTTTGTTATAACATCATTTTTTAAAGTTTTTTTTTTAAAGTTTTTTTTAATTATGTAAAAACACATTTATGGATAGTTATGATAAGATTTAAAATTGTAATGATTTAAAATATAGTTCTTTTGAAATTTATTATTTTTCATGAGGTTCAAAATATAAGATAAAAAGAGACTGCAAAAAGGATTAGGCCCTTTTCATAGTGTGGTACACCTAAAAAGAAATTCAACCTTATAAATTATGATTTTTTATGAATTAGTTACATCTTTTTCATTTTTTGCACGTTGTTTCAAAAAAAAATTCAAAGTGACCTCACTAGGAGAATTATGAAAGAAAGATCCTTCAACTTTGTGACATGGTTAGATAGTTTGACTACAAATTTTGTTTGATCAAAATAGGAGGCTGGGAATGTAAAAGGGTCTCTAGTTGTCACACACAAAGTAGTTTACCTGTTCAAGTCAAAATTGTATCCCAATCACATTGCTAACTTATGACACCTCTTCCCCCTCTAGGCAGAGCCATAAAAAGAAGTCTTTAATGTTATCACTGATTTGTTTTATTGCAATAAAGTTTGACAGGTTAAGAGATATCAAACTACAACAACCTTCTCAAGGTAAGAAAAAATCCCAATTTTAATGTCAATCCCAATTTTACCTTTCCCTTGTTCAATCAAGCATCTAAGCTTGAGGCATATGGCAAGGCCTACTACATAAAGAGTGGCCATTGGGCCTCTTTGTACTTTGAAACATTCTCTTTGAAGGCAAAATATGCCAATGACCTTTTGTGGTGAAATTTTGCTGTTTTGTGAAAGGCTCTTGCCAAGAACTTGAAATATATAATTATTATGGATGGTATAAAATGTGTTTTCCCAGCAAAGATTTGCTACTTTTGCAAAATCAAAAGATTGAATAAAGAAACATTGCCATTTGTCCATGAATTGTGTTGAGAAATGTGCACACAAATCAACAAGCACACCACTTGTACCCACATAGTTAGGACATAAAATGCATGCAAACTTAGTGGCGCACAAAATAGTAGTGTAAATGATGCACAACAGAACAAAATTTTAAGATGTAGTCCACAATGAAATCCTTAAAACATTTTATGCCCTCAATACAGCTTCAAAAGCCTTTCGAAAATTAGGTGTTGTCCTAGCATTGAAGTGTAAGCCTAAAACTAATGATATATATCAAAGTTAAACCTTGATTATGTTTATGATATACATGCAAAACAATTTTAATTCCAATGAATGATGAATCTAAATCAAGCTTTCACCAACTGAATCCCCAATAAAAAGCAGACTTATTAAGACATTCTAATGGGTGATTTTATCCATTGTCAAGTCTTTGGACAAGATATCAGTTTTCATTGTCAAAGTTTCGTTTTGAATGGTTTGGAATGCTTGCTTTCCATACATGTCTTCTGCTGGCTTTGATGATTTTTTGCAGAAAAACAAATCACTGTTGCAAACATGATTAGATTAAATTATCTGAGCTCTTTTTAAATTCCTACTTTTCAAGTGAAGAGTTGGGGATCAGTCTGAAACTCCACAATATTGTGAAGGCAGATGTATAGTCATTCATCATCAGATTTTGAATTGGGATCTCAAGTTCATTCCAATCTTTCCACCTGATTGAAATCCATGAGGTATCTTCAAAGTAGCTGGAATTAAATTGTTCATTTTCGGATTTCTTCAAGGCCCAGGTAGAAGATCATCTACCAGTAAAAATAACAGTTTGGTAGCATTTGTTGAATGTAGTGTCACCTGCAAATTCACTTGGGAAATATTTGGACTAAGTGAACATGTAAAAATTCCAAGGACATGGAGTTCAATGTCTCCCCTGAGCCTTCCTATTTCACTCTTTCCTAATTTACAACTTAATTTCCTTTTTACAAGTTAAATTCAATAAAATTAAATGAATTAGAAATGAATTAAATTCTTTTGCAAAACATATGACAATTATGATAACCAAAATCACATTTTGCTTTCTTTCCTAAAAGCATGAAAATCAATAGCAACCCTCATTTAAGGCAATTACTAATGACCAACTCATGCTTGAAGTGCAGATATAAAATATCTCTTGGTGTTTGGCACAATGGCTTCACTTTGCTCATTCTTGGTCATGTGTTTGCTTTTTAGTTTAATCTCAAAAAATAATCATTAAAAGAAACAACTTCTATATCAGTAGAGCGAGCTCAAAGGTACAAATTGTAAGCCCTCCAATATATAATATTTTATAAAGAATATAATATCATATGTCTTTATGGAGGAAAATCCAAAATTGTACACAAAATCTACAAATACAGCTGACATGTTCATTTCAAGCCATATCCATATATCCCCCAAAGGCTGCTTACTTAAAGTAGAGAGGACAAGTCACAAAGCACCAATAGTATTAATAATGAAACAAAGAACTCTTGGGGTCTGGGGCGGCTGAGGGAGATATCATTTGTTGTCAACCCATACCTGGATTCAAAGCCCACGTCAAAGTGGTCATTAAAATTAGGGTTTAGGGTTTAGAGTTCAGGTACATGTGACCAAAACATCTGAACATGTCACAAGTTGTATTTATGGCTGGGATTTGCAATTCTTCGCAATGATACCAGTGGTGCAATTTGTGACAACTATCTGAAGCTGACAATTATTATGGGCACATGTGGCGAATGCAGCGCATGTAGGGGCACATGCCCTCTTTCCTGTGTTGTTGATGCAACAGCCTGAAGTGGATGCCCAGCACTATCAAACAATTCACACAAACATAAAAAAATGTATTATGAAAGTCTCACCACAAAGGAGACCAAACACTCTTATTTTTGACCCATATAAATAAGAATTTGAAAAAAAAAACCACCCCTCCTTTCTTACGGTTCTCAAAGTGTTGGAGTTGCTAATCCTCTAGAGGTTTGTTTGTTGAGGTGCTAGTTATTCATTTGCAAGGGATAAAACCAATCATTATGGTGGCTGAAACAATGCATTCAACAAAAGTTTGTAGGAAGCATTCCAATGTGAAACCCAAGGTCCAGAGTATAATGCCCACACTAGAAATAAGTGCTTATTTCTAGCATAACAAATGAGGACTGCGATGACTTCTTATGTTGGAATTCCTCTTATAGCAAGATCTATCTTAGGCTATTGTTGCAATGAGACCTTACATTGTCTCCTTATAGAAAATGCCCTGGAGGCTTCAAGAATGGTAGACATTTTTGCTGAGTGAGGTGCTCTAAATTAACAAAGGGGTAATTCTCCAAGACTATTATTACATGGTGTAAAAACAACCCACCCATGGCCCTAATTGGTTAGGGAGGATTTTTATTAGAACCCACCCAACTTTGGCCACTAGCCTATGAAAAGCCTTATGGTCTCCTGATCGCTTGCACACATGAAGGCTATAAACTCAACCTCAAGCCTATTAGAAGGGGGAAAACAACTTACCCTCCCTTTGTGAGAATTAACATATTTTTATTGTCTTACTAATGAGTGGGCTTAGGGTCACTACTTATACATATCTTACATCATTATTATAAAAAAAAACTAAATCTCTCATTTTAGAGGTATGTTACAGTGTTCTTGTTTGCACAAAATTAGAATTAAGATCATTAAATATCATTTTTAAATCTCAAGAATCACAAGAATGGAAGTCACAATGTTATCAAAGTGATTTGAAAAATGTCATTTGAAAATCAATAATGTGAATAAATATCTTAATAAAAACATAATCTTGACCAACTGCAATTGAAGTTCAAAGTATCATTTTTTACCATATATATAAATGATTCCATTGTGACATATGGGTCAAGAACGATACTTGACCAATCTTTTTCAGTTTAATGAATCATGTTTTAGGATGGAAAGTCATCAATGCATGGGAATTCAATAACCAAATCATTGCCTCAAGGGATTGTAATTTTAAAATGGATTTGAAAATTAACACAAAAAACTTGAAAGATATATATATGAGTGCAAACAAATTTTAAACAAAGACTACATTCTTTTTGTCCAAAAAATATTTTTTCATACAAATGAATTTTGAAAATGTGCAATTGTTTTGTAGATTGTGTTGTGTTTTTAAAAATAATAACAATTTCAAAACATAATAATAATAAATTCTATTTTATTACCTAATATGTTACAACTTTTTTAACACATCATGTACATTATACCCCATTTATATGTGATAAAAGGTTTTTGAACTTTTAAAATTTTGGATCAATTTTGAAAAAAATTGAATTTTCTAAGTTTTAAAATTCCATCTTTTTAAAGATATGAACCTTTTTTAGGAGTGATGAATAAGTTTTTAAATCTTCTTTTTAAAAATTCCATCAAAATTTTATTATTATATGAGTCCTTTTGATATTCCATTATAAAATTGACCCCTTTTAATGCATTAGGTGTTTGTTTCTAAATATTTTAAATCAAAATCTAAACCTAAAATTTATCAAATGGATTTTTTATTTGAATTCCTTGACATGCATATGAATGAACAAAAAACAATTTACTATGATTGCCATGGTTTTAAATGAAGAAACATAAATAATTTAAAAAATTTGATTGGTTTCATTCATGGTTTTTAAAAAATTATAACTCATTGGATTGTGATTGCACCCATATGAAATTCATAATGAGTTGAATGTGAAATTCAAACTTGGTTTCCCATTATTTGCATTCATCATATTAAGATCCTTTTGCTTTTCTTTCAAGAAATTTGTAGATATAATAAACATAACCAACCATAGCTTGATTGTTAGTTAATTGACACAACATCCACATTTACCCCAAAAATGCCCATGTCAAACACAAGAGATGGAACATTTTGCCCATGCATAATTTCATTTTATATTAAAAATATGCTTGAAAAAATATGATCACATATTTCATACATATAATTAAATACCATAATAATTTTTCAAGTTCAGCACAATAGTGCCAAATAGTTAATATAATTTGAACTGTTTCAGCACCATAGTTTTTGATTTTGAAATTTTCGACATATAATGATGAAATACAATAAAATCACATTGACTCTCACAAAGTAGTTGCTTTTAAATTAAAAATAATAAAAAATAGTATGGATTCAATGAAGAGGGCACTAGTTGGAATTTAGTTGTGTATACTAAATTTTCAAGTTTTTTGCAATAGAGATTTGTTTTTTTTAATATTGGCAAAACCTAAAAACAATAAAATTAATGTCAAAGCTGAAAAGGAATTACAGTAATTGAAACAATAAAAAAAATTGAAAATATGTTTTTACTAAACAAATCATGATTCTCCTTGTTTTTTCTTGGGAAATGAAATGATTTTTTTTTTTTTTTTAACATAATTTCATGTGCCTTTTGCATTGTAAGTGTTCTATAAATTAGAAAGGGCAAATAAAATGATAAGTCAATCAAAAATCATTATTGTGACAGTTCATATTGTTAACACCCCCCGCCCCCCCATAAACATTTTTTCAAAAATATGTCATATTTTGGTGCACCAAGTTTTGCCCAATTGCATATCCTAGCTCACATGATTCATCATATATATATATATTAGAATTTGAACTCATGGTACTTTCAATGAATCAACACCCACATTAATTATTGCAACCCTAACCTTGGGCTCGCGACCAAGGCAAGGGCTTGCAAGGGTGTGGGCCAAAAAGGAAGCCTGGGAGTCACATCTCATGCTTCTAGGAGTGCAAAAAAGTGTGAAGGAATGAACCTTCACACCCCCAAGTGAACTCCCATTTTGAGAGTTGGAATTTCGGTGGACTTTCAAGTTTTCAGAGGGCAATTGTAGGGGTCAAAACTCATTGTATTAAAGACTCTCTTATATTATTGGAAAGCTCTTAGAACGTAGATGTCTGAAGTGGGTTTGCATGACCCATTTGGATAATTGAAACACAAGTTATGGCCAAAAGAAAAGTCGGGAATCAAATTGGCAATTTGACTCCCAACCACTAAAAGTCGGGAATCGCCCCAATTTCCTTGCGTGCAGTGGTGTGCAACATATTATTGAAAAGCTCTTGACGAGGGCTATAACTTTACTTTAGACTTCATCTCAATCAAAGGTTTGCACACAAAGTTATAGGCCCCCAAAGTCGCAAGAGTCCTAATCCTGGGAATTTCAGGACTCCCACTTGAGAGTCTTGAGACAAAAAGCCAATTGGATGCTGGTCCTGTGACTAGCCACAAAGTATACTATAAGGGGGAAGGTGGTAGCTTCCCCGAAATCCGGGTCGTGGTGAATCTTGTGAATCCGAGTTTACTTGTGGCTTGTGCTAGCACCAAAAGTGCTCCAACTATGCACTAACCAACTTATTATTTGGTTTGTGCAAGTCTGTGTGAGTGATTGATTGCTTGTCATTCTTCATAATTTCAACCTTGAGCTCTGACACACCCCTCTACCCCCAAAGTGCTACGAACCAAGGAGCGTGCCCCAACTTTAGAATCAAACTTAAGTCTATCAAGGAGCTTGGGAGCGTGTCATTAATACCATGGTGAAAATCCCAATGCCATTTAAATTATTTTTGGATATTACAAATATCAAATGATTAAATTAAATCAAAATCTCTACGTCCAAATTTAATTTTTTTGTAATTTAATATGACCACCAAAATACCTCATTCAAAAAGCTAAAGGTACCAACCAATGTACAATGGGTATTTAATTTGATAGTGGTTATTTGGTGAATATTAAGGTGAAAACATGATCAAGTATACAACAAAAGTAATTATGAGTAGTTACAGTCATATTTTTACACATAAATGCAAAAAAATAGAGTCGAAACCTTTCAATCATTGTGAAAGCATCATGGTGCACAATATTTAGTTTATAGGATGTATACAAAGTTTGGAAACTTTAATATACTAAAAGTAAGTCAAAATTATTTTTGAAATTGACTAGCGGAATTGTGTTCAAAAATATTTTTACATTAAAATATTAAAATATATTATTTTTACCTTGGAAATTAACAATGCATGAGTAAATTTTAGATGGCCATTAACCAAGAACATTAAAAAATTCAATATTTCATCTAGTTGAAACCAACTTTGTTTCTTTGGAAAACCTAGGAAATAAAAAACCATATATTTTCATTTTTTAGAAATACACTTTAATCTATTTTAAACATGTGATTCTTCAATATCATTGACATAAATTCAAAAAATATATTCATATTGATCATTAAATTAAATAATATTTTAAAATTTGACATGTTAAGGCTTGATTATGGCTATTTTACATATTTCTTGATAAGGTTCATGAAATGTATACTTGATCATGTTTTCACCCATTAGAGTTAGATGTGTATATATATATATATAATTTTGAATAACAAAACGGAAAACCATGCCCTTGCCTTATCAAATCATATTTTTTGGTACCCATCCCCACTTCCAATTCAAATGTAATTAAATTGATTTATGCATAATTGAGATATTACATCAATAAAATTTGGAATGGTCATTTAACAACCCTTATTCATACCTTCCCCTTATACCCAATGGGGCAAAACAACAAATTAGGTTTAGGGTTAAGGGTTCATTTTTGGGTTTAGGGTTTAAATTCACTTTTATGTGATTTCTCTTTACACTTCAAGTTCAAAATGACAAGTTTTCAAGCACCAAAATATTTCTTTACAAAGGAGTTTCATTTTGTTGTTTCAATTTATTTTTTCAATGCAATGTAATGGAACGTTGCCATTGATGTCTTGTTCATGAATGCAATGGAATGTCAATCAACAAACCCCGTATGTGGACACACTACCTATGAATTTTGCAAAACATGAAATTAATGAAATTTGTTTTCTCATTTTCTCATTTATTTTTTATGTTTGTCATTGCAACCACTTGCATTGTGGTTCCCTTTCTATTTGTACCTCCACAATCTCTTCAAAAATTTAAAAACAATTTGATTTTTTGTTTTCATCTTGCATTTATGCACCTTTGCTTGTGCTTTGAGAGTGAAATACTTGGTTTGGCACATCTCATTTTTTGTGTTTCTATGCTTAAAACTTACTAGTTTTTGTATGTGTTTGGAACTCATTTAATTTTGTTCTTGCTACATTGAGACTTCATACATAAGAGCTTCACTTTCAAGCTTGAAACGTGAATGCATGAACTTGTAACCTCTACCATTGTCATGCAATAATTAATCAAACTACCTTTGATTTGTGATCAATGTTTTTGTGAAAGTACTATGGTTGTTGAAAATTAGCAACCTTTTTGAATGAACTAAGGACATTTTTTTGGTTCTAAATGCTTCTAGTTGGTTGTGAAATGCATAGTAGTAAACAAAAAACGATTTTTCAAGTTAAATACATCCAAATCATCACAAAGTTCCATTATCATGAAATTTCAATAGGATCCATACAAAAATCGTAAAATAATATGTTTGTGCAAAATCCATGGGCTTCAAAGTGTAAAATGACACACTATATATATATATATAACTTGTATATAGATGATGTGTCTATTCTATTTATGATGTCTTGATGTGAAGTATGTACGATTTGCATTTTAATTAAACTCATGCAATTATCATCATATAATTATGCGATTTTTGTGTATTAAATATGAACATTCACATATGTGAATCATTCAAAAATAATGTTTCATCCGTTTAAATATTTAAGATATTGAATACATACAAATAAATTGTTCATATTAATGATAACATAGAATTTGTGCAATTTTTATACAAACCTATGAAAGCTAGTAAGTTTAGGATGATATTTAGTTTACCTTCAATCCTCTTACAATGTTTAATGATGGGGCATACTTAACTTAAGTGCACATGGAGAAGTTGAAGAAACAAGGCATCGATTGGAAATCTCACATCCAAAACTCATTAACATGGGCATTTATCAAGGTAAATAACAACCAACCCATAGATCTCCATTCCAACCAAATCATGAGATCAAAATTTTGTCATAATCACATGTGTGGCCCTAAAATTTTGGCATTAGATGTCGCGAAGGTTTGAATGCATACCACAAAGAAAATGGCATTACTACTATGAAAAACCATGTGGAAGTTCAACATAAAATTGTGTTTGCAAAACACTTGGAACATGTAACTAGTCACCTTTGATCTCTACTAATTAGTAAGAGGCCCCAATATTAAATTGATTTCCATCTCTAGATTTTTTGCTATTATTAACCAATTTGGAAAACATTATGGCACATAAAAAGGTTTCCTACATGATGTGATGTTGTATGTCATCATAGGCTTTCTACCATTGAAAATATCAAATTCCATTTGGTCCCAAAGGTCAACATAAATAAATTGTGCCCTAGAGTGGTTTCCCATCTAAGAAGGTTTTTGTTGAAAAAGTTCTATTAACACTAGTGTTAAATACTTTGCTTCGATATGTGTAACCCACATTAACCATTTATGTGTCAACCATGTGTACTCTTGATCTTTGGATATTGAAATTAGAAGCACATGACATGTTTGTTGTGATTGTAAACTTAATCTTGAAGAATTGGCAACCCAAGCATGAAACAATAATTTTATTTGAACCATTTGATACTACTAGTGCAGCTATGACTTTGCAACTCTAATAGTTATTTGATAAATTTTCCTTATTCATAAAGTTGTGATGTATGTAAAGGATGAAGGGCTTAGTTTGAAAACATGTGCATCTACCTTGAATTCTATCATCTTTTATAATGGCTTGCTTGGGGATGTATGAACCATTTGATGGAGCTTACTTGGGACATGATTTTCAAAAGTCTACCAATATGTTACTATGAAAGATAAAGTAGCCTAGGCTCAATTATGCATCTATATATCAAATTTATTCAAGTTGACATTCAAAAATGTATTACCTTGCTTGATTTTTTTGGCAAAGTGAAACAAACTTGCAAGACAACAAACATAGATTTTGGGTTGAGGCTTAAAAAATTGAACATGTTGGTGAAAACCAAATGAATAGAATTTGTTTATCATTTATTTTTCAAAAATTCTACTTTTGTATTCTCTTTTTGTGTTATGTTTTCTATTTTTTTACAAATGAACGAAAATGATTGTAACTTTGTTTTTTTTAGTGTTGGGTTTGGGTTTGTCATCAAAGTGTTTTCACCAATAATAATTTGGTGTGTGATGAATTAGAATTGTGGATGTTGGCTACTTGGAAACACCTTGAAGTTGTCATTTCCACATGTTGTGAACTTGCATATTAGACTATTTCGGACAATTTGCTTGATCTATATGTACTTTTTTCCATATAGAATTGGAAGAATTACAAATTCACATGAAACATCAAGTCCTAGAAGTGTTTCTACCCTTCATTTCGTTTTTACATGGATTTGATTGAAAAAAATACCATCAAATGAATTGTTGTTGATGTTAGATCCTTGATTTAAAAATGTGTTTAGTCACATCATATGTAGGTCACAAGAATGCAATAAGATTAGATGTTGATTATGATTCACAATTTATATTATTTTTAAAGTTAAATGTATTTGAAGAACCTCATATCCTAGGTTCTCAAGTGGATTCCAAGGATTTATTTCACATTGTCAAAATAGATCCAAACACATTGAAGCATTTTATGTCAAAAAAGTTTAACAAATTCTACCATTATCCCTTGCATGTGAATCGCAAGTGTGCCTTGAGTCGGTGGCAAATGAAATCACATAAATTTCTAACTATGACAAAGTTGGCAAAACACATTATGGGCATTCTAGTCTCCCAAGTCAAAATATAAAAAAATTCCATTGTTAGAATCCTCAGATCATTTTACAAATGTTTTTGCAAACTAAATATCTTGACAACTAATATTTGTCAATAAAAAATAACCATTGGACTTGTGCATTGGTTGCTACAAGCATTTTAACTTGGCAATTGCACATAAAGCATAATTTGACTTGATAGAATAACTAAAAGTTGAATTTGATGATGGAATGGAACATGAAGATTCTTTGAAAGTTTTGTGATGCCATTCATCAACCTCCTTGCCCAACAAAAGTAAAACATGCACTAGATTTTTATTAGGATTTTTTTTTTGCTATTAAATGTTAGGAGTTAATTATGGAATTTGAAAATGCATTCATTAAGGTTGTGTTGTGTGGAATTTAGAAATGTTTGCAAAGATCTTGATAGTGATTTGCAATTTCATAAAACAATATGTCCATTTTGTGATTCCTCCATAACATATGTGATAGCTGATCATATTTTCAATAGTTGTAATTGTTAATGATGTTAATGTTATGCATTTATTTATAATTTGTTATGGGTGATAAGATGCATAGTTGTCAAGGTTTTGAGGTGAAAAAGGAACCATATTTTGACAAACTACCTAATTCTAATTCAAGATTATTTTCGTTTTTCATTTTGCAAAAAAAGTTGATGTTTGTTTAGCAAAACACTTAGCCTTTCATGTTTTGAAGTTGTTGTGAGTTGACTCTACCAAAATTTCATGGATCATCCAAAACTCTACATTTTGTTTTAGTGATCTAGTTTTTATTGAGTAAATCATTATGGATCCATTCTTTTGCACATAGTGCAATAGTAATGTGGATTTTTAAAATAAAATTTTGTTTCATATGCTTTCCAATGGGAACCTCAAACTAAGATACCTAGGTGAAAAATTTCAAAAATCAGGAACCCTAAATTGAGATTGGGTATTCCTTAGAATACTGAGTGATAGTCTTTTAGGGTATTTGACATAGCGTTTGTCAAAGAATGTCACAAATACCCACCTTAAAATTAATGAAATCCCCATCCCCTATCCATACCCTAAATGGGATGGATGGTAGGTAGTCTTTTCTTGGCAACACTAGGACCAACACTGGCAAGGATCTCCAGCATTAAGTTGCATTAAATGGTGACTGTCTTAAGTGGGCGGTACCGTTTTTAACAAAGGTACTGCTACAAGTGAGGATCTAGGAAGTGCTTGGGAAGCTAGTTCAAGTTGTGACTAATTTAATTAATTTTTATTTCGAAAAATGGCGAAATAATTTTTCATTAAAAATCACAAAATTTACTTCTTCTTCTTTTTTCGTTTTTCTGAAATTTTCTTTTATTTAACTGGCGAAATTTCGCTCAAAACAAAAAAACACTGACTCTGACCTTCAGAGGGGAAAAAAAGCACATGTTCCATCTTTCCTTCTGGTACCTGCACTCTTTGGGACTGTCCAACAAACACAGCATTGAATTCCAACAGAGGACACTCTTAAGATCAGATGATGGGCTTTGTCAAGTTTGTGGCAGTTTATTATTTAATTAATACTGCAGCTCAATTCTGGAGCATACACATACTTCAAAATAGTTCTCCTCCTCCTCATGTGATGATGTGCTTGCTGTCTTGTGTGTTAAAACAAACTAAGATTCCACTTCAAAAGTTCATTGTCAAATTATTTTATTTTTTATTGTTATGTAGCAATTGTTATGTCAGATACTAAATTATGAGACATGGAAATGAGACTAATCTGAAGCAGCAACATGCCCGGGCACCTGCTAGAAAATCTTGGGCTTTACATGACCCACATATATGAAAAGGAAATTTTGACATCCTTAAATTACAAAATTACATTCTCTTCCTGAGCCACAGACCCAAATGTGCTTTTAATGGTTCCTAAAACAAGACACTTGAACAATCCAAGAGATGAAACTAGTTTTGGGCTAGCATCACTCACACATTTAAATCTTAGTCTTTATGTGTGTTATGTTACATCTAATGGGGAAGCTCACCACATAGGTCTAAAGATCTTGTGTCATGAGGTTCACTTATCAAAATCACATATGTTTGTTTTTGTGAACACTTCCATATAATAAAATATATAAGTTTATTGCAACATAAATTCATTACACAAAAGTTTATTCCAAATCTTAAAACAGGGTAACAACAAGAAATCATGACAAAGTTTATGAACTTGAAGTTTTGCCCACAATTTTTTATATACTCAGGAGGAATGGATGGATTATCAACTCCCTTCATTTACATCTACTAAACATTCTCATTTATCAACTTGGGTTCCGCACTATTTCGCCTTACCAACGACAATCCAAGAAGAAGAAACAATATGATTCTAGCACATATGATTCTATGATGTTTTCTAGATGGTTGGTTTGGAAGAATTTGTAGACCTAAAACGTAGTACAATCGCTACATAGAATTGGTAGGATTTTGTGTGCACTACTTCAAGGAATAGACATGTGTGTATTTTTTAATTTAGGGTTTAGTGGTGAACAATAGAGTTGAAGACTGGGGTGGGTTGTGGTGGTGGTGATGGTGGGTTTTCAAATTCTCCCAAGAAAAGTTAAACCTTGCAATCTTGTTTAAATTTTTTTTTTTAAAATAAAAAAGATTCATTTCAAAAAGAGATTTCAATTAATACAATAGCAATGATAAGACTCTCATGAAGATTTTTCCATCACCAAATGATGAAAAAGACAACAAAAATTTCCAAAACTCGTTTGCATTATCAAAATCTATCAAACAAATGATGAAAAAGACAACAAAAAAATTCTCAAACCCATTTACAATATCAAATCTATCAAATAGATGATGAAGAAAAAAATAAAAACTTCCCAAACCCATTTGCGCCATTAAATCTTACAAACAGATGATGAAAAAAACAACAAATTTTTTTCAAATCCATATGTAGAACATCAAATTTATATCACCAAATGCTAAAAAAAGAAAACAGTCTTCTTCAACATTCTGAAGATGTGGAAATGGGTTTTATAATTTGATCAATTTATAGGGACTCCTAAATGAATTCTTTTTTTATTTTATTTTTCTCGACTTACTAAATGAATCTTGTGCAGTTCACCTTTGTAAGAAATGATTTAACAAAGTTGTAGCACTTGAAATAAGTTCCTTAAATGTAAGTCTACCAACAAGTTTTGGTTTTTCATTTTTGTCATAGTTGTTATTGCCAACATCTTCTAAGCCTTCTCTTGCTTCTCCTTTTCCCCCTTGAAACAAAGTTATGAAACAACAACAACAATCTCCAAAGATGCTTCCATTTTTTTTGACTTTAAAGGAAAAAGAAATGGCGCAACCTCTTAATTGAAGTAAAAAGAAAAAAATAGTTCCACAATCCCAATTGTAGCTGTAAAGGAAGAAACAAACCTACAAAGCAACAACAATCACCTCTAGTTACAACAAGAAGTAGCTTCAAAATATTAAGAGGAGGAGGAAGAGGAACAGTTGATGATTTGCCTCTCCACTTGGATCCCCACACCATCACACAAAACTCACATGCATTTTCTCTCCAATCCCCATAAGCTTCCTAAAACCACCATCCTCATCGACATGCTCAAAAAATAAGAAGAAGGTTACTACTGTTACTATTGTTGTTGCTTAGACTCCTCTTTTTGTTCATCTAGCAGCACTATGTCTATTTGTTCAAAAGTTGAAGAAACTCTAAGATGAGCTTCAAACTACTACTACTTCTTCTTCTTCTTCTTCAACCATCAAATCAACAATCGACATGCGATAGAATCGAAAACAATTTGATCGGGAAGAGCTCTTTATAACTAACTTCATCAAACCTTGGTCATTTTGGTGCATAATTGTTGACCGAACAAACATATATAATTGTATGAGTCGACGACCATGGTATAATTGTTTTAGTGAAGAAAGAAAACCGGTCTATATAAACCAATTTTGATTATCATCATCACTGGAATTACAATCCAAAAATATCATGCCACTGGAATTTTGATTCATCATGCTTCCTATGAACAAATCAATAAGTTTTTTGAATTTGTTTCCCATAGGAACTAATCAACTCCACATAATTCACTTCAATTATGTCTAACCCAAAATATTTAACTACATTATTCATGAATTCAAGTCTATGTCCTTAATCAAAGATCCTCAAGGTAAGGTTAAAAAGTTGGATTATTTATTTCCATATTTACCCATCTTTTTACCCCTATGTCGTAATATTAATATTTACAATTTTTATCCCTAGTAATCCATCTTATTGTTACATACCCATTTAAAAACAATTTGGTCACAAAAGAAAATCTAATGAACTTATACAAAGATTTTTGTAAAACAAATGTGCCAAAGTCACCCAATTTTGGTTTCTAAAAAAAATTGCCATAATTTGACAATAGGTTCCATCAAGCCACCAAAATATTAAAGGATTTCTTTTTAAATGTTAACATATCTCACTTGTAGCCAATTTTGGTTAATTTTTCTCATGGGTGATTAAGTGGTTACATTAAAAATTTGGAAAAAATTACCTTGTATGCAAACCTTCAAGTAGGCATCATGAAGGAACATCACAAAAGTTTGAAGAGCACAAGAATTTGCATCTTTCAGGGTTTAAATACAAATTTTTTGGGAGGCTTGGATGTCAATATCAACATTGGTAAACATTAATATTCTAACATTGTGTTTATTTTTAAATCTTCTTTTTAAACATGTTTTACAGAATATGTTTTTATAACAAACTACAAAAATAAAAAACAAAATTCAACCAAAAATATATTATAAAGCACAATCTATCCAATTTTGTAGAATGAGACCCTCATGTTTAAATGGAAACAAAAAAACATATTCACTTCAAGAAATCTTGTATTATGTAACCAACCAATTTGCAATTACATGTGATTATCCATCATTTGCAACTATGTTTTATAAAATTTTAACTAATAACAATCCTTTTTAATTTTTTAATATATTTGCGACTATGGTGTGATTAGTAAATTGCACATCCTTCTATATTGACTAACTTCTTGGGTTTTTCATCCAAGAATGGCCATCATGTTCATTTAGTCACAAATTTAGTTTAACTTGGTTACTTCTTATGGCGTGCATATACATTTTATGCACACTAGGTGTTTTTTACTACAATAAGAATATATTTAATATGTCGTCAAGATATATGAAGCATATACTAAAACCTATTTAACATATTTAAACATATCTAGCCCATATTAAACACATATTATGAACATATTAATATTTTTAAAATCATCTTGATTTCATATTATCGTTTGTTTACATATATACCATGTTTATTTTAATGTATCATTGGATTATAAAGGCATAATCATATTAAGATGACAAAATTATAATGTCAAGTCAATATTCATTATTCATAAAATAATACTATCAACAAATTGATTGAATAATGTTAACTACGAAATAATAATTAATTAACTAACGTATTATTAATTTAATAATTTATCTGACTATTCATTAAATTAAATATGTTTACATATAATCTTCAATATTTACTGATTTATTTGATATGTTTTTCATTTAAAAACTATTAATTTGAAGCTACAAATTATAAATAAATATTGAATAAGTTAATTATTACTCATTCTGATTTAATTATCTGATCATTAATATTCACTACTCAAGAATTATGGCAAATAATAAATAACTATGAACTAATTACTAGTTGTGTAGGTTATAAAAATATTAATTAAAATTTTACAAATTATACTATCTAATTATTATTCATGATTAATTAAATTTATTTTTAATTCATAAGTTTAGAATTAATCATTCATATTTATTACTCAGTTTAGACTTTATTAAATTTTAATTAATACTTCAATTAGTATTTTAATTCATATTCAATTAATTAACTTCTAATTTTTATTCACTAATCAAGAAGTATGGTAAATAAATAATAAGTATTGGTTGATTAATAGTTATGTAGCTTATAGAAGTATTAATTAAAATTTCACTAATTCCATTATCTAGTTACTATTAATGATTATTAAATTATTAATTGGTTTAGAATTTATTAAAAGTTAATGAATTCTTCAATTAGTAACTTTTAATAACTATTAATTGGTTAATTAATAATCAATATTAATTATTAATTCTGAACTTATGAACTGACTAGAAAGTCCAGTTAATTAATCATTTATAATAACAAATAGTTGAGTTTTTTGAGATTCTAATTAATAGTCTTATAAGCTACATAGCTATTAATTTAACCAAATTTATTATCTATTTACCATGCCTTTTGATTAGTAAATAAAAAATATCAGATAATTGATTGAGAATGAATTTATTTAAAGTTAAATAATAATTTAATTAACAATATAACTAATATTTAATTAATATCCAATCAATTATTTCCTATTCAAATTTACTAATAAGGAGTTATGGTTATTAAGTATTAAACTAATTAATAGTTAGTAATCTATTAATTTTTAATTAATAAATATTCATGAGCTAAATTATTTATTAATATTAGTAGTAATTAAAACTGATTATCTTTTTAATTTAAATTTATCGATCAAAAGTTAATAAGTTGATAATTAAATAGTTAATATTGATTATTCAGTGTTTATTATTATTTATTAATTAACTAAATTAGATAGTCAGTCAATCATTTGTTTGTTTGTATATTTAGTTGATAACTCAAATTTAATAAATTTAGGGTCAAAAAATAATCTTATCATTAAAAAATATTTAAGTAAATTTAGAATTAAAATAATAACCAGTTCTTTATTTTCAATAAATAATTACATATTGTTAATGTATTATGATTAAGAATTAATTGATTTGTTGGTAAAAAGTAGGAAGTGAAAGTGGATTTTAGTTATTGAATTAAATAATTAAAGAATGGTAGGTATTTATAGATAGGTTTGTAAATGGGTTGTGGTTTATTAATTAATTAACTAATGAGATAATTAGTTTCCTATTTACCTATTTAGTTGTATAATTACATTGTTTATAAAATGAAAAAAAATCACACAACATATGAAAAAACATTTTTAGTTGTAACTCAATTTGCAACTAAGGTGTAACTAGAACATTTAACCCATATGTTTTGTCTTGCAATCTCATCTTGGAAACTATATAACAAAAGTGCATTCTCCTTTGCTTTCACATTAAAAAACATGTGTCATTGGGCATGAACTCAAAGAAACTTAACCTTAAAAGCAAAACATAAAATGAAACAATATTTACATAGCTATTTTTTAGCCCACTTACCTACCTACCTACCTACTTTAATAGGTGAATGGGTAGGTACATAAATTTTAATTGATTATTCATATAAATAGGTAAGTAGGTATGTAACCTAGTAGGTAGGTATGTCCTACCTTCCTATACAGGCCTATATGTACCTACTTGCCTACTTACTCAAATAAATATTCATTTGATTTTTCCAAAATATAATTAATATGCCATATGACAAATATTGATTGTGCCACGTTTCACAATGTATGATCATCTAAAATGAATGTTCAAAATGAATGGCCAAGATCAATATTTGAATAATAAAAGAATTCTCACCCAAAATTCTTCATATTGCCACATGGTGGATTTTGGTATTACCAAATGGCACTATCACAAGTCATTGGAATTTGATGGCATGGATTTTTTTCAACATTTAAAATCATTGTTATAAAATTACTCTAATTTAAATCATGTGGCAAATATAGTGTGGATATTTGATAGTTGTACAATCTAATATCTTAATTCAATAAGTTTGTCAATCTGTGATGGGGGTTTTGGGGGGTGGGGGAGGGAGAGGCCGGTGAAGTAGCGAGCGACCACCATGGTTTCCACACCGGCCAGGTGTACAAACCAAGACTTGATCTCCAAAAAGCATTGGAGCCGTCCAAAGGGAAGGAATGACGGTCAAATTGCATCCCTCTCCCACCGCACCAGAGGCAAATATAAAAACCTTCCCCTCCCCCCCCCCACTACCAAAAGAATCGGCGATTATATAGAGGAGCGTGTTTTCAGAAATTTCCAAAACTTTCGAGAACCAAGGTTCAAAATGTCAGAACCGGGGTGTTGGGTTTTCTCACCCCTGTCGGGTAAGGGAGTAAATACCCAGACTGATAACCTAAGGGTACACGTGGCTAGTTCTGATACCCGCACAACGTCAGTCGGGCCCACTGCGCTAAGTCACAATATTGTTTTTATCTGTGGGGATATAAATGCCTTAGGGTGGGACCCATGAGTGTTATTTTGGGAAAATTTTGGATTATGGCGACCAAACAGAGCGTTCGGGGTGGCTGGAATGGCGTAGCCACGGGTGTCCGAAGGTCACGGGTACCACAGTCGGATTCTGTTTGAACGTCACGCGTACCCACTAGTTAGTTGTAAAAACAAGACTTAGTTGCAAATGTTATATGAATGGTCAAAGGATGAACATGTATATGTTGACCATATACATCATCCATGTTCCATTTTGTGACATCATGTTAAGTCATGATTTGCAACTAAATCTTGGGTGTAATTTCACTTATGCAACTAAGGCAATTTTAGTTGTAAATGTTGGTTGTAATTGTTTTATAGTCACAAATTGACGTTTTACTTCTAATGATTATAACAACAATGTTCTTCCTTATGAAAATTGTTTTCTAATTTCATTTGAGCTTCTCCATCTCTAAAACTACTTCATTTTTCTTTCAAATCCTAATTCTTCCTCCAAAAACTAATCTAGTGATAGTCGTTCTTCACAATGCTTCTCTCAACATCTATTTAGATTCCCACCATAAAACCAATTTGTATCAAACCTTTATTGCTATATTTTTTTAAGTGGAAGATGGAAATGTAATCATTAATTTTTTTGATTGTTCATTGTGCGTTGGTTTTCGATGGAAATGTTTAAATTTTTCTATCACATTTTGATGTGATACTTTAGATTTTTGTTTTTGTGGGTGCATATTATCATCAATTCTATAGATATCGTTTTTTATCTTGTTGTTTAATGGACATTATCGTTGATTGGTTGGTATGTTTTGTTTATGGTAACATGTTTTAGCTACTTCCCATGGGGCACTATAAAAAGTGATTGGTTCAAAATGCCCATTTCCAACATTTACCATGTCATCATGTTAAAGTAATTGAAATGTGCTATTGCTTATGAAATCATCACATGTTTGAGAGCTTATCACACAATTGTTTTGGACCAAACATGGATGGGCCTATGTAAGTAATTTACCAAACCAAATATGGCATGATTATCGAACCATAAACCTCCAAAATTGGCATTTATGTTCTTTTTTTGAATGTAGGTTTGTAAAGAGTGTATATCATGATCTTCCCTATAATAAAAAAAACATTGAAATGAATATTAGTCAATTCTTGAATTTGGGGGTTAATGGGTTGTAGAAGGGCTTGTGCAAAATGGGTCGTGCATTGAATTCAGGGTTGAAGTGAAGTTTGGGAATAATGAAGTGAAAATGTTAAAGAATCAAACAAACAATCACCATGTACAAAATGATTTTTTGAATTCATTGAAAATGATGACTATGAAACAATGTTCATTATGAGGTTAATAAAAAGTAAAGAAAAATAAAAATATTCTTGTTTTTATGTAATTTGATTAATGGGAGAAGTTTAATTAACAATAAGGAAAAAATATGGTCATATTGAAACTATAAAGGTGTGGCCTTACAATATGTAGTAAAGACTTATCTACATACAAAAATAATGATTTGCATACATAATACAAATTATGTTGATGAAAACAAAATCCCCAAAAAATTCAAGCACAAGAAAAATCTCCAATACTTATTTACCAACCTTTACAACAACTTCTTGAGGTTGGAATTTCTCAAGTGGAAAGTATCAAAAACTTTCAAATCTCCAAGGAACTTGACCATAGACACTATTTCACTAAAATACTTTGCCATAAAATCCTTTTCTTGGAGTTTGAACAAGGGAAACAACCAAGCAGTTTTGACATGAGAAATGCATGGTGGACCATCAACAACCTCAATTGTGGTATTGATGTCAATATCAAAAACACATGTTGTAGCAACTTTATACAAATTGTAGAAATATAACCT
This sequence comes from Sphagnum contortum, assembly GCA_963920785.1. NCBI lineage: Eukaryota > Viridiplantae > Streptophyta > Sphagnopsida > Sphagnales > Sphagnaceae > Sphagnum > Sphagnum contortum. The sequence continues at coordinate 16,423,624 of OY987277.1, forward strand.
GTTAAAGGGCTATTGGTAAATATCACCAAGTTTGCATTTGGAGCAAACTCATTTATAGGGAAGAACGGAAGGATTTGTGACCGTCAAACACCCATCAACCTAATAAAAAAATCAAATGTTAGAAAGTTGAATATCTCATATTATATTAGAATGTAAAAAAATTATAATGAATTAAAATAAATAAATTATAATATAGTAAAGTACAATGAAAAATAATAAAATGAGACCAACCTTGTGGGTTATGGCACAATCAAGTTTGACATGGAGATTGAAATCCTCTTTCAATTTTTTTTCCAATGAAGTTGATAGCACTGGAACATTGATGGATGAAATGGTGAGCAAATGCACATCGCCCTTGTTGCTACAAAAAATATTTTTCACGAGCAAAATGTAGGTATTCCTTTTGAAAATTGTTCCACCAAATCATGGAACTCAGCACAAAATGAGGCAACAAAATCCACTTACAACCAGACAAATGCACCATAAGTTCAAGTTGGAAAAAACTAAAAACAATGTTTTTTTTAAATCTTGATTTTTGAAGACTTATAATTTGAATGTCTTTTGGACTGCTCCCATCAAGAACTAGTAGTTCAAACTTGCTATTAGTCTCACTACACAATCCAATAATAGCAAAGACAATGGTGGTTGTAGCAAAGGGCTATCCACCGCATGTAATGTGAAAACCTATGAATGTTGTTTTTTGGCTGAAAATGCAACTTCACAAAAAGATCAAATGCTAAAATGGTGGTCACTTTTATGGCTATGGAAAGTTCAATCGTCCAATTAAAATCTCTTTTGTCATAATCTGTTTTGGCCTTCAAATATAAATTTTTCAATTGTAAAAAATGACATTTTTTTATGAACTCAGCATGTGTTTTGATCAAACCTCTTCTGATGTTGATGGTGATTGTGGTTGTACTCACAATATCAATGACATCTACATGCAGATATGAAAAAACCACATATTTAAAAAGAACTATAGATGAAATTGACAAGTTGCAATAAACATTCAAAAATAACATTGTGAATTATATGATCATTGTCTTCTACTAGAAGAACTAGGTGTTTATCTTTTTTTGCCATTTGGACCATACTAATTCAAAGTCTAATGATATCAAAACAAGAACTTTAATTAAACACAACAAGATTGAAAACATAGAGATGTGTTTGCAAAAAAACAAAATGAACTTTATTTGAAACCCATTATCTTTCAATTGGTCACCATTTCCAACCAATAGTCATTTAATTGTTGTAGATTGAAATACAACTCAATGAAAGAACCTTATGTAGCCATCCTATAAAACTTTGGGCAACCATAATAACAAAAAACCCTAAATGATGACCTTAACAATTACAAAGGGGAAAAAAATCTAAACTTATGAACTAAAAAAGTGAAGAAATAAAACCTTTGGGAGTGAAAAATCCTTTGACCCCCCCCCCCCCCCCCACAATTGGAATGAAAAAAGAAAAAGTCATTTGAAGTGACCCCCATTGGTGGCCAAAAAAAAGTGACTTGAAATGACCTCCCATTGGGGATGAAAAAATTCACTTGAATTGATCCCCATTGGGGGTGAAAGAAAGTCACTTGAAGTGACCCTCCATTAGCAATGAAAAGAAAGTGATTAAATTTACCCCACTAGAGGTGAAAAACATTCACTTAAGTGACCCAATGGTTCAGACCTTCTACCACTAAAAATCTAAACCCACTAAAACGTCACTAACTACACTAAGTGGTGACTTGAGGTTGTCATCACTAGAGGATGAAAAAAAATAGTTAACTTAGAGGTTGTCACAACTTGAGTATGAAAACAAATAGTTAACTTAGAGGTTGTCACAACTTGAGGATGAAAAAAAATAGTTAACTTAAAGGTTGTCACAACCCGAATATGAAAAAAAATAGTTAACTTAGAGGTTGTCACAACCCGAGGATGAAAAAAAATAGTTAACTTAGAGGTTGTCACAACCCGAAGATGAAAAAAAAATAGTTAACTTAGTTAACTATTGTAGTTAACTAATGTAGTGGAAGAAGTCTGAAATTTTTTTGCTAGCAACCCTTGCAGACCTTCTACCAAAAACTTTTGGCACTAAAACGCCACTAACTACACTAAGTGGTGACCCGAGGTTGTCACCACTAGAGGATGAAAAAAAAAAATAAATTTAAAGGTTGTCACAACCCGAGGATAAAAAAAAATAGTTAACTAAGAGCTTGTCACAACCCGAGGATGAAAAAAAATAGTTAACTAAGAGGTTGTCACAATCCGAGGATGAAAAAAAATAGTTAACTTAGAGGTTGTCACAACCGGAGAATGAAAAAAAAAAGTTAACTTAGAGATTGTCACAACCCGAATATGAAAAAAAATAGTTAACTTACAGGTTGTCACAACCCGAATATGAAAAAAAATAGTTAAAGTAGTTAACTTTGTAGTGGTAGAAGGTCTGCAATGGTTGTGAAGAAACATTTCACTTAAGGGACCAGTTGTAAAATTTTCTTTCTCACATGAATTGGCCCATGGGCTAAAGAAAAAATAATTCGAAAGTCTTCAATTTTCTTCTTGTCATTTTCGAGGTCTTTAATTTTTTTTGTGTGAAGTTTCACAATGGGGGGAGTTAAGTTATTTGCTTTTCTTCTTGTAAACTTTGAAGGTTTTTTGTTTTGGTATTTTGAAGTTTTGGAATCTTCAATTTTCTTGTTATTAGTTTAGGATCTTCAATTTTTTGTGTGAAGTTTCACAAGCAAGAAAATGAGGTATGTGCCTTTCTTCTTGTGAACTTTGAAAGTTTTATTTTGGTATTTTAAAATTCCAAAGTCTTCAATTTTCTTCTTGTCATTTTGGAGGTTTCACATGGGGGGAAATAATGTTGGGGTGTTGTTTTAAAATTTGTTTTGATGGAGTTCAAAGATCTTCAACTTTGCTCTTAGGAATTTTAAGGGTTTTTCCAAAAAAAATTGTAAACTTGAACTTGTCATCCATTTTGTTTACATCATTTAACTAATGTCTTCACAAAACCAATCATGACCAAAAAAAAAAGAATTAATATCACTCACATTGTTCCTACCCATAGTAATATTCTAAGTTAAATTTGGGCATTAAAATTTTGTTCATACATTTTCCATAAAACCAGTGAAGGTCTTTTTTTTCCTTTGGAAAATGTATGGGGTTTTGAGGTGGACGGGATGAATAGATATTCAATGGTATTAGGTTATTAAAATATAATAATAATAAATTAAAGTAAATGATCTAAGTTGTGAATGTATGAGTTATTGAAATTTGAAAGGGGGAAAAATCTATTTTGGGCAAGTCTTTGAATTATTTCATAACCGCCAGTTCTGATTTTTTATATTTATTTATCCTTAATTTAAAAATACCCAACATTGGAAAAAATCCCATCTTACCCCTCCTATTATCAAAATGTCTTATTCATATTTTATTTTCAATTTTGAGAATTGTTCATCACTATTTCAAATTTTTATAATTTATGCTTTGAATTGATGAGCTATAATTTGAAGAATGTGTCAAATGGACCAAATTAAGGATCCACCATTCCATAGTCTCTCCCCCTAAGGGCAGAGCCAATAAAATACCTTGTCAACCATTTAAATTTCCTTGTATCATGTGTAACCATGGTCATTGATTTGTAAATTGTCCTATTAGGTTTGATGTTTATGATCTAATTAAAGGCAAAACTCAGACATATGTTATTGAAAAGTCTATACCAATTTATAATTGTTATGATGAACATGGTTATTGTGACAACAAACCAACATTTTTTATTGATAAAAAACCTTTGAAGGTGAAAGGTGTTATTGATTGAAAATTTGAAAAATCGATTAAAAAATACTTTTGTGGACATAATCCAACAAATGCAAATGAACAATGAGACTAAGAATTCAAAACAAACCACAATTATATGAGTTGGATTAATTTTTCTTAATATTCGTGTTTGGCCTGTAGATTCATTCACAAAACCACAAAAATAACCACCAAAATCAATTGAAGTTTTAAAACTAGTGCATATTATTGAAGATACAATAAACACCATTTATAATGACACCCATTTCAATCACATTCTTGTTCGTGTCAATATTTTTTGGTAACCATCTATTTTGGTAAGAAACATCATTTTTTTCAGTCACTATCACATTCATTAGTAGCACAAAACATTTGTAAAGTTGTCTTAATAAATGTGACTATAATGGGGGAAATCTAGGGCAAATAATAAAGTTTTGTTAATTATAGTTTAACAATGTTAGTGTTGCTTTGTGTTCAAATGGTGCAAACTATCAATAATGAATCCAATTGGAAAAAAAAAAAAACCAACAACTTTCCATTACAAACAAGTAAAAGATATGCAAACTTGCCAAGAAAATAATTTTTTAAAATTAAAACAATATAGTTGACAAAATGCACAATGAGTTCAACCTCAATGTAAATTATCACATTGAAACATGCAAAAATCACAACCTTCTTCAAGTTTAATAATGCATAATAAAGCTTAAAATAACCTAAGCAATTTATGAAATTTAAGCAATTGGGACCTTTAATCTAACATAAAAGGTTATTTTGCAAGGTTTTTTTTGGCCTATAGTCACAATCTTGTAAAGGTTTGTATCAAATGTGATTGTACACATTTGAATCACAATTTGTTAGTTTCACAAAAAAAAGTGATCACCAAGGGTGTGATTATAAAAGGGGTTTATTGTATTTTAAATGATATTAATAACAAAGTTTAAAGACCCAATATATCTTAAATTTAGGTCAATTGATGGAAACAATTGATAATATTACAAAATTCTTCAATAAAAAATTAAACCAATTAAACTTTATCAATTAAAAACCTATAATTGCTTTTAATTTTGAACTTTTAGTCAATTTTATTATAACACCCCTTTTTGTTACAAATGGGTTTAGACAATCAAATGGTAATGATATTGATTTTGATTGGTAAAAATATTGTTAAAGATGTACATATAGATGGAGGATTTGAAGTGAATATCATTTCAAAGGACTTATGAGCTATAAGCCCAATGTTTTTTTGGGGAGAAATTTGGCATCTTGATGACAAAAACTTGAATGTGCTATTGATGCAAAATATTTTTTTCTAAAAGAAATGGGTTGAAGTTGTCACATTATGAGGAATGTTTTTTTAAAGTTGCCATATTTAAACTATAGGATTTGGCAAAATATATAAAGAATCCTAAATTTTGAAAAAATTATCCTTGACACGTAGCCAAATTTTGCTAAGTCCTCTTGTGGATGATCACCAACCCACCTACCTCACAAATTTGAGAAAACAAAACACAGACCCATACCCATTTAAAAATTCGCAAAAAAGAGCCAAATTTGTCTTACAAGGCATTTAGGGGTTGTTAATCGGCCATTTGGTTATTGGGCAAGATGAGAATAATTCTAGATGCTCTAGAAACACACATCCTTTCCCCAAAGAAAACAAGGGGTGTGTCACATTATGGCCTTGCCATTTACATTAAAAAGTATCTTAAGGCAAAAGAAGAATTATGAAAACTCAAATATTTCACCATGCAAAAACACAATCGTCCAAAAATCCTCTAAAAGAATCCAAAATCCTTCAAGATATTATAACTCTATAACTAATCTCAAGTTTCAACACAAGCCAAAATATCATGTTTCAAAAATCCTCATATAAAAATAGACCTATTATTAGGTAGGGGCCAATAAAAAATCCCTTAAGCTACTATATACTCTAGAATGAATCTAAACACAATATCAACTGGTAAAATAATTAAAAAGAAGTAGGTGAAAAAGTAGTAAAAATGGCATGTCCAAAAAGACAAGCACTGATAGCATGCATGGTGGTCGGTCAATTGGAAGCTGTGGAATAAATTGGCATTGGAAGCAGTTGAATGGCAATCCCAATGCAAATGACAAGCTAGCTGCTTCATAAACACGCCAGCCAGCCAGCCAGTCAGCCAGCCAGCCAGCCAGCATTCAGTGCTTTCCAAACACGCCAGCCGAGCCGAAATGCAACAATGACAACGCTCTTTTGCAAAATCAGAAATTGAACACAAAAAAGATTGCAAATTCACAGAAGAAAGGGTGGGGGCCAAGAAAGTGTCAATGTTTTATGACACCGCCTAGCCTAGTGTTGAAGAAGAAGGGGGATGCTACAAACTCCAAATAGGAAAAGGCTGTCACTAGCAGATGATCCAAACCAATGTTGTCTGGTTCTAACTTCTGAACAGAACCTCAGGTCCTGGGTTTCAATAGTTTCAACTTCTGTGAGATAATCTTCCATTTCTTCTTTTGTCCAAGGAATTTATTTCACCCTCGGGTTCCAGTTCTTCTGAACCTGGTTCTTTGCATCTCTAGATTCGCAGTTTTCTGTTTTGAGTTTGGACCAGTTCAAAATCTAGGATCCTTGATGGCTTTGGGGGACTCAAAACCTGTCCAAGAATCAGCCTTGAAACTGAGACCCCAAACCCAAAACCATACAACACTGGTCCAAACTCAAAGCAAGAAACTCCCTCTTGCATGACACTCTGATTAGTAAAGAGAAGGACGATTCATGTACAATAATGCGTGAGATTAGGAAAGAGAAGGATGATTCATGTACAATAATGCGTGAGTTCAGGATGAGGGTATTCTTGAACCAAGGGGCCTAAGAAAAGGCGATAGTTGAATTCAGCCTCACGTTTTACAGGAATGTCCCTCACACCTAAAGGTTTACTCATTGTAAAGCATCAAGCATTCATGTTCTCAAGTGTGGATGAGAATGGCTCTTGTCCTTTCCGGCAAAGTTGGAACCACTAGCAAACCAATAATAGTTCAAATTAAAAGAATGTTCTTTGAAATGCATTTTTTGAAAATTCCCAAAAAATGAACAAAGGCCACAAACATTATCAACACCTGGTGATCAATCCTCAAAATGTGGGACCAAATGAAGACTATGTACATTAAATGTTCCATAGTTTCTACCTGATCCCCCAACATTATATGTGCATATACTTCTTGTTACAGGCCTCGTTTTAAATTTTTTTTTTGGTTGTGGTTGCCCTTTTGCCCATCCAAGGTGTGTCTAGTGATACCAGACACATCTTGGTGCTGCCCATTCACACTTTGGATCCTGTTTGCATGTTTTGAGCTTGTAATGGATTCCTAGCTTGGCCATTGTAATCCCAAACTAATAAGTATCGATTACAAGCTTAAAATGTGCATAACCTGAGCCCAAAGTGTGTCTGAACATCATCCATCTATTCTGAGAAAAGATGAATTGGGGCCAGAGAATGTTGGAAGCTCCCTTCACAGGCGGAGCCAGCAAAAACATGAGCATGTAGTAAATAAGCCTTGATCAAACAGATCCAACAAAACAATAAGCAGAACTAGCCACAATGGACACCAAGCCAACAAACAACACAACCCAAAAAAAGGCCACAATGCAGTGACAAGCAAAAAGCCATAACTAATTTTCAAAAGAAAAGGCAGGATTTGAACCTACCTGGTCAGGTTTGAAACTGGTGTGGTCAGTAGTATGTAGTACTAGTTCAGAATTAAACCCTAGTCAATAGTGGTCAGAGGTTTTAAAGACAATGAGTATGGGAAAAGGGATGGGGATAGGTACCTACTCTACTCTGGAGTCTGAGATGCTGTTGTCTGTCTGTCTTAAACCCTAAACCCCCCAAACCCCACACACCTGCCTTCCTGCCTGCCCTGGTGGGCCTCTCTCTGTGTGCAAACAGACACAGAGAGAGATTGATGCTCTTTGCATGACGATGGTTGTGATGGTGGTGGTGGTGGTGATGGTGGAGCCATACCTACGCCCCATTCACTCATGCAATGCTCACAGAGAGCTTGAGACGGAGTCCAGAAGAAGAAGAAGGAGAAAAAGAAGAGAGAGAGAGAGAGAGAGAGAGAGAGAGAGAGATATGAGCAACCCCGTGAGAGAATTTCTGAACGAGGAAGGAACCCATTGGAGAAACCAAACCTTTCAGAGAGGAGGAAGCTCAGTTATCTGATATGGGGTTGAGGATTTATAGTGCTTGAAGTGGCAAAGAGATAAAGAGAGAGAAAAAGATGTCAGCTGCAGTGAGCCCACCGCAGCCATTGGAACAATCTCGTAACTACTTGGGGAGCACCCATCTGGTGAAGTTGTCGCAACATGTCATTTCTTCTTTTTGAGCTTTCCACAGATCTTAGTCTTTTTCTTGTCATTGCTTCTGCTGGATGTAGTTCCTGCAGACATCAATCAAGATGAATGCAACTTTGCGTGTGTGGGTTGGGGGATTACAAAGGAGAGATGGGCTGCAATCCAGCTGATGATGTACTGGTTGAGAATACAATCTCGTGTTTTGCTTTTGATTGGGAATGCCAGCATGCTGAGGATTTCAAAAGCTTTTTGTTCTGAGCTTATTGGGTGTAGAAAACGACTGGCAAGCCTGACAGAAACACATGTTCAAGAAGAGGATGAAAGAGTAGACCTTTTGTTTTGCCCTTCTGGAACATATGTTGCCCCAAGTATGGCAGGCAACATTGATAAGCAGCAGCCACAGCAGCAGAGGATGGGTTAGCATTTCATTATTGAATTGTTCAAGCTCCAGGTCTGAAATGCAAGAATGTGGAGAATCTGAGTGTGATGGGGGATGGGATGGGGTGGTGACATTTTCAGGTGTACAAGAGTGGGCCATTGTTTCTTTCATCAAAAGGTACTGTGTCTGAATCAAATCCTGGATTAATCTCTGACTTTCCAACAGGACCCAATCGTCAATTTACAGACTCAAGCCTCATACATAGCTCAGACTGCTCACAACACATTGAGTGATAACTCAAACCTACAACTTCAAACAGATCTGCACCATGATTATGTTTCAAAGTAGGGTTGAGCAAGGCATGAGTAGATTCTGATGTGCTCTCTGAATCCTCTCACAGTGCCACCATAGAGCATTTATGTTCTAGGTTGTGCCAGAGTAATCAAAGGGATGTGGCTTGATTATGTAGATGTTGCAATGCTTAGTTGGAAGTCATGGAAATGGCAGTGGTTGTGCTAACAGCAGCTATAGTAATTGAAGGTATGTTGCTTGTTATTGTAAATGGCTTTGCAGGACTTGGTTGGAAATCATGGAAACGACGTTGGTTTATCCTGACACGCACTTCTTTGGTTTTCTTCAAAAATGATCCAGTGAGTTGAGGAAGCTGACTGAGTGATCTTGCTGTGCTATTAGCCTTACTCTTTAGCCTTACTAGTCTCTTGCATGAGGATGAACGCATCAGAGGTACATAAGATAGTTCTTGAAGGGACTCTGTCTATGTGGTGATGAGTTCCTTGATGTTTGTGTCTGTGTAACATGGTCTGCATTTCTGTGTGGTTTAGACATTAGACCTGAATAACTGGTGGGTATGGAGTGCAGAATGCTGTTCCCCAAAAGGGAAGTGACATGAACTTGACACTTGGTGGCATAGATTTGAACAACTCTGGCAGGTAGGAGACATGGCAATTTTATCAACAAATTGGGGATTGCATTCTTATCACAGAGCCTTATATTATGTACATGGCACACAGGAAGGATGGAAATGAAAATTTCTGACCAGCACTGTGGGATGGGGACAGTGTTCTTGTTCGAGCAGATAAGAAGTTATTGACGGTGCTGTTCCCTGATGGGCGTGCCTTTACTCTTAAGGTGCATTTTTTGTGATCTCCCACTCTCTACATGTACCCATTAGAGGCTGGTTTTTATTTTGTATTAGATAATCTTGCAAATACTTATTCCTTTCAGAGGTATTGATGTTAAATCAGATCCTCCCCCCCCCCACAGGTCCATGTCCAATAAAGAGGGATGAGGAAAAAGAGGAAATGAAAATTTTGTGGGAGTTTTTGGACAGGCGGAGACTGTGGAAGATGTGGATGACTGGAAAGAGGCTCTTGAGAGAGCCCTTGAGGCAGCCCCCAATGCAGGTCTGGTGGTGGATCATGATACAGCCTTTCAAAATGAGATCCATGATGCTTTTGAAGGTTTACCTCAGCATGGTGAGCATGGTGATTCCACTACAGTGATTTATGGGGATGAATGAAAGGACAACTTTGCACCAAATGTTTCTTGGCCATGCTAGTGTTTCCTCAAGTCAGTTCCTTAGGCTAGAGCTCCTGATAGATTCCTTCTATTTTCTCAATTGGTGTCCAAACGGGTCTAAATTGTGCAGTTTTTATTATCTGACTTCTAACTTTTGTCAGTAATTAGGAAGAGACATATCCTTGAATTTTGGGGAGGAGTGACCTTACATGTCTTGATCTTGTCAATATCAGCATATCACTCCTTCTGGCATTGATTTGTCTTTGGTTGATTCAGTTTCTGCTGAATGGTATGTTTGATAATGTTGTTCAGGAAGGGACCAAAGAGCTGTGAAGTCTTCAGTGGTTGGGAGGCCTATATTGCTAGCCCTTGAGGATATTGACAGAAGTCCTTCCTTCTTGGAAAAGGCACTTTGTTTCATTGAGCAGTATGGTATGGTTTCATGTCCCTTGTGAAGAGCAACTTTGCAGATAAGCAAGGCTCTATATTGGGACTGGTATCAAAGTAATCGTAACATCCATGTCATTTGTCTCAAATGCTTATAAACACATAATAGACATAGCCAAGTAATTGACAATTGGAAATGCATATATACCTCCTGTTTTCTAAGGCCTCACATGGCTAAGTTCCCTATGGTGATGCAGGGGTTGGGGTGGAAGGTATCTTACGTCAGTCTGCTGATGTGGATGATGTTGACCAAAGGGTCAAAGAATATGAGGAAGGTGTGCACACCCATCAAATTGTATTTGAAGAATGCCACAGAATGGTGTCCCTTGTTAGCCATTCTTCTCTTTCTTGGTACAAAGGAACAGAGTTGGATAGAGATGCTCTAATTTGAGTTGCACTTTTTTTCCTTTTCAGGGCGGAACCAATTTACCCAAGATGAGGATGCACATGTTATTGGTGACTGCATTAAGGTGAACTTGCAAGTGCATGTGAAATGTTGTGGTGCCACTTTGCTCTATAAGAGACTTCACCTTCTAATGTCTTCAGATCACCAGGCTTGATTTCAAGGGTTTATCTGGAATGCGTTTGTGTGCCTAAGGAGGCTACCCAAAGATTTTTCTGAGTTCAATGGATGGGTCTGGTGGCTGCAGCATTTTCTGAGGGAGTTGCCATCACCACCTGTACCTACACCTTGCTGCACTGCGCTTCTTGAAGCTCACTGTAAGAGGTTCATTTCATCATCTGTTCCCTCCTTTGTAGGGCCTCACTCTTTCAAGTAAGGTATATGAGAAACTTGGATACAATGGCAGAGATATTTGTGAAGCTTTTCAGGAACACAGGCAGCAGTCAGGAGTCATCTTGTTACCAATGTGCATGTTGTTTCCAGTCCAAGGTAGGCAGCCTTCTTTTCTTATTTTCCTGTAAACCTGCATTGAAAGTTTGAATCCAGTTGCTCCATATTTCTAAGCACAGCTCTTTTGTTAAACTGTCTGGCTAGGCCTAGAAGGAAAGGAAAGCCAACTCAATGCTATGCGCACAGCTATTTTGAACACTCTTCCAGAACCCAACCGCCGGCTCCTACAGAGGTGTGGTTGGCTTTGTCAATGCCCATGTTTCTTGGCAATTCTAGGTCCTGGATCCTATGTTTCCACCTTCAATAGATTATCAAGGAATAAAGCATGATTTGGACATAATATTCGATCAGTGTTTGGGTTTAGCAATGTCCTGGTTTCCTGGCTTTTACCTTCAGAATTTGAGCCTTGCTTGTAAATCTTTGACTTTTGATCCTACCCATCACTTGAAAGTCCTCAAAAAAGATCATTCCCTTGAAGTTCTCCTTGTTTCCCTCTTTCCTTTCCCATTTCTTGTTCAGCTTTTTTCCTCATTTTGTGGTGCTCACTCTTCTGGGTCTCCTTGGTGTTCACCATCTCTTTTACTCTTTGTTGATCTAGCCAGCATCATGGCTGAGTCTTGCTAGTACTGCCAGTCTTGTGACAGAAACTCAGTACTTTGGTTAATGCATGACATTGAACTCCACCCAACTGCCAGGATCTGGTGATGTTGGTTGGAGTATAGAAGTTTCGGGCGTATGATTAATTTTACTGTCACTTAAAAGAAATGCTCCCATTTCTCACATGCCCTTTCTTTGTCATTTGAACCTGGGATAGAACAAAAGTCTCTACTTTGAGCAGCATCTTCAGCTTTCCTTTCATTTCTCTTCAGAAATTTGTGTAGGGGTTGGGATCCAATGTCCCCTGTGTATATGCATACACTGCTGCTTCTTGGATGCTACATGTCCTTTGGTGTGAAGCTTAGTCATTTCTGTTGCTTCTGGGAATACAACAGAAACAGAGGATGCAGACTTTTGTATAACGCTTTGCCCAGATTTTGGGTAGAGTATTGTATACACATTACACCCACTGTTGGGAGCTGATGAACACAGGGGTAAGTCATGGCAGCTTGTCACTGCTATTTGTGACAAAGGTGACAGTCTGACACTTTTGTGAGCGACTCTCATAAGGTTATGACTGCACTCATTGTTGTGGAGGTCTCTCTGCAATTTCATAGATATGTATGTCCTTGTGTAACATGGCAAATGCTGACTTGAAACAGATGGGTTGGGAGTTCTCAGGGTGTTGAGAATGATGCGAGCAGTGTCAGCTCACACCGCAGAGAATCGAATGACTGCATCAGCTGTTGCAGCCTGTATGGCACCACTACTCTTACGTCCTTTGTTGGCTGGTGATTGCGGACTTGAGGATGATTCTGAATTCACTGCTGATGATGCGACACAGCTCTTGGCAGCGACTGCAGCTGCCAACAATGCACAGGCAATTGTGACAATGCTACTGGAGGAGTATGATTCTCTTTTTGAAGTAAGTCACTACTTGGTCTACTCTATCTTTTGTAAGCATTTGGAAGCAGCTCGAATAGTATGACAACATTGCAAACTGCTGCGATGTTGTCTTTATCTGATCTGAATGCCAAATGTCATATCAGGAGGCGCATGTGCACCAAGGTTCACCTTCACCACATACTTTCAAGCACATGGAGGGTAATGCCAGTGATGCCTACTCAGAGGATGACGATGATGACTATGAAGCATTGCATGTGATGCGTGATGTGGATGGGGGTTACCTTGATGCTACCAATGACCTTCATGAGGACATTGACTATGACACTGAACGAGCTCTTTCTGGCACCTTCAGTGGTAGCAGTGGAAACCTTGACAGTGATCTTTTTTACAACAAGGTGAGTCACAAGATGAAATCTCAGTCTAGGGAGAGAGGCTCTAGGTTCACACCCATTCCAGCTGATGTCCAAGATTTCTGTTTGTTTTGATAGGGTAGCCTTACCATTTTTGTACTCTGTCATTGTGCTTATGTGGACAAAAAGCAGGAGATGTGGTTTGTGATTTTTGTGTTTGTGGCCTGCTCTCTTGTTGAGATCTGGCAAAGGTTGTTGACTATCAAGGTCTACGCAACAATGTGCTTGATTCCTTACAGGTATTTGAAGGTGGTGGTGACTCAGACAATGAATTTTCTGGAGGATTTGGTTGCAAGGAGAACAGAAAATCATCACCTCAAGTAGTAAATGTAGGGAGTAATGAACAATCTGATGAACTTTCTCTTCCCTTGGGAAAGGGTGCGGTGTTGAACATCAGCACTGTGGGCTGTGGACAGTCTCCATGGCATGCTGGCAAGTCCCCTCCTTCCAGGAACATACGAGCAGGAGGGAATGGCCTAAAATCAAAGGTGAAACCACATGCATCAACATCAAGCACCAAGCATTCATCTCTATGGGGACTCTCTTCAGTATGTCTGTCTCATCCCATTGTGCTCCTTTCCTCTGTTGTGGTGTGCGCAAAGCATCGAAGAGTTAAACAGGTCCGTCAGTGGTTTCTTCAAGTTTTTCAACCTGAAGCTGAGTGCTATAGTGGCTGTGGTTCCACTAAAATATTTGTATTGGGTTTTACAGGCAAACAACAAAATTTCAAAAACAGATGTCAATGACTCATCTGGGGAAGAAGAGTAAGTTTTACAACTCTTGGTTTTGGATCTATTGCAGTTTTTTTTCCCTGGCTGTTGGGGAATTTCTCTGAATGGAGAAACATTGACATAATAGCATTCCCTTGACCACCTTACAAAGAGTGGACATCCCACCTGAGGATAGCTGTAAATTTTGTTCCACAGATGTCACACTGCTATTTCTAGAGAGAAGTTTCTGTTGTCTACTGGAATTCAGCAAGGACCTTTTGACCCATGTGAATACCTAATTGGTTTGTCTTTCTGCAGTTTGGCCGTATATCACTTGGAGGTGACACGAAATGATCTACGTACTCAAATTGCAAAACAGGTATTGGCTGTATTGTTGATATTTCTCTGCCTTATTTGTGAAGCACAATGGGTTAGGTTCATCTGGTTTGTTGCATGATGCCCACCCTAATGACCCTTGGGTTCTATCATTTATCAGCTTTAGCATGCAAAGAGAGCTTCTCTCATGAAAATCCTCATGTACCAGGCAAAAGCCAATGCAATTCTTCAAGCCAGTTTGGAGAGAAGGAAGCAAGCTCTGTTCAACCGACGTCTGGCCCTTGGGCAAGAGGTGAGAATGTAATACATATATATATGCATCTTTTGTGGGTGTTTTCTTTATTCATTGAATACAGGCCTGAGTACTCTGAATACCAAGTCCTGTGACAGAGCTCCAGATGTATCTAAAAGAAATAGTTTGGGCATGGAATAAAGCGACAGAGTGTGGGGGGGCCTTGCTTTGTCAGATTACAAGTTTGCAGGATCAGCTGGAATCAGAACGAGATTTAAGAGCTGCTTTGGAGATTGGCCTCAGCATGTCAGCTGCCCAACTCTCTGCTGCACAAACCTTTGATTCAAAGGTCTGTGATTACCTGAAATTACCTGCAAAATCACAGTGTGGATGGCAGAAATTTATCAAACTCGATAGTTGGTGTACATGTGCTAAGTAAAAGCTTAGTTTCCTGATATTTTCCTTGTTGCCTTTCTCCTCTCTATCATGCACATGGCAACTCCTAAATCTAAGGGTGCTTTCTTGTGTAGACACGAGCAGAAGTGGAGGAAATAGCAGCTGTTGAAGCGGATGTAGCACGTCTGAAACAGAAAGTTGCTGATCTCCACCTCCAGTTGAACCAACAACGCCAACAACAACATGGTGCATCATTAGCAGATTCAACTGAACGTCGATACCGTGTGAAAAGCCTCCAAGCCCAGCAGTATGTCACAAATCTCACTAACCCTAAATCTATTTTCCTTCCTCTTTACCCTCAGTAGCTCTTCTAACTTGTTGTGGACACTTGAATTCAAACTCCCATATGAATATTATTGGATTAAGAAAACCTTTCCACATTTCAGGCGAATACTGCAACAGGAGTTGAATCTCACACTTGCCCTCTGCCGCCAAGAGAAGCAAAGGAATGAGGTGCATTTTTTTCTCAAGTCTTTCAGTGATGCAATTTGAAATGGGCTAAATAGGATTGTGTAATCATGTGTATATGACGCTGGACTCAACATCACTACAGTCAAACAGGAGGTGGTACTGAAACAATTTGGCTTCAAGATTTGACACTTCTCTGCTTTCACAAAGATGCTACTTGTGCCTCTCACAGCAATCTCTGTTTTCAGGACTGAGGTATGGGGATTTATGCTTGGTTCTCTGTGGGGCTGAACTGCTGGGTTTGTGGGTTCAAATCATTCAGCGTATGGAGGGCCAAGGTGAGCAAGAGGAAGCGATTGCACTTGAGCACATCATAGCCCAACAACGAAATGCACTTGCAGAAGCAAAAGTAATGGGCCTCATACTACCATTTCTTTTCTTCCTTTCCTCTTTTGGGTCTATATTCTGTGAGTCTCTTCTTGTCTCTGGCTACAAATGGTGATCGCTTGAATGTGAATTGTGGAGTATGGGTGCTGCAGTTAGAATTAATGTCTTTTGGATACTTCTCCAATGGCAAGATTTTAGCTTGCCCGGTCTTCACTAGAGGACTGGATTGTAGCTCCGCATGGCTTGTTTGTGATTAGTGCTTTTGAAGTTGTCAATGTAGGTTTTTAATTCAACAAGTACCTGAGAAAACCCAATCTAGGATTAGAGGAGAACGTGCAAGATTTGACTCCCTTCCATATGTGTTAGTAATGTGCAGGAAGCTCTTCTGGCCGAGAGAGCAAGAAGTGCAAATCTACAGCATGGTCATTCTCCATCACCTGATATTGTGGTAACAACCGATTGGCATACACTTCAGCCACCAGCAGGGCCCTCAGCTGCTGGCCGGCAGTTTGCCTGGAGACATCAATCAGATCCCTTGAATCTTTTGGATGATGCAAATGCTGATTATAAGGGTCTATCTCTCAGTCATGCTCCTGCAGTGGGTCATGTCAATGGAAAGAGGCTCCACCTAAATTTACAGGTTAGTTTGGTTTTTGCTGAAACTGACAAAAGGGGTACCTTCAAAGTATTATCTGTGGCCTCTGTGAGCCGCCCCCCCACTAAATCTGTTTTTGAATCCCAGTCTGGTAGAGAATAAAAGTCAACAGTGTGAATTTACATTAGAATTGTGATCTTTTTTAGGGGGATTCAGAGCTTTCAAGTCTGCAGAGTTTTTTTTTTTTGCTCTAGAATGGATGCCAATTGTGCCAGTTTTTGAGCTTGTGAGGTTTGAGGTGTTGATCTCAAGCTAGTTTTACCATTCAAAACCTTGACCCGCTGTTCAGACGTCTCAAACATGAAATCTGGCAAAATGGTCCATTCTAAGAACCTTTCAGGGTGGTAGGGAAATTGACTCATAAATGGCCAGTTTCCATTTACCTTACAGTTAGTTCATCAAACATAGGACTTGCACAACAGACATGTGTAGAAGTTTTTTTTCATATATATGTGAAAGTCAGTGACAATACACAGCAGTTCCAGATTCTGACAATTGGAAGGTTGTGTGACTTCACAGCGTCAATCTCCAACTGCATCTGCGGCCCTAGTTGAACTTGCCACACGCCTTGATTTCTTCAAGGAGCGCCGTTCCCAACTCATTAATCAGCTGAGTAGCTTGGATCCAAGCCTAGTACCCTCTTCTCTCAGCAGTCATGATCTCATACCTGCTTCGCCATAACCCACCTGTGAACACCATGACAGATGTTCTGGAGTTTTCATTTACTTTGTGAATTTATTATGGGTCTCCACCAGTTTAGTTCAGATTAAGCTATTGTAAAGTTCTTATTGTTTGTGCAGCACTGAAATCAGGTAAAAAATATTGAGATCATGGTGTGCATTACTCCATGCTTGCAGTGCATTGTCTCTGATTAATCGTAAAAGAAGACATGCTTTTATTGGTTCTGGCATGTGTTATCAACTTAGGGTTAAAATGGTGTGGAGGTTTGAATGTGCAGTTTATTGTAGACACGAAAAACCGCAACAATTCCCCAAACTTTTATTCAGTTTCAATGTTGTATAGACAAGGAAATGGTGCAAGCCCTCTAAGTTGCCATGAGTTCTGAATGTGAACTGATGAAAATTGTGCTCAAATTGCTGTCCCAATGTTTGAATTTCTACTTTGAAATGTGATCACCTGTCCAGATGAATAGGATGTCAGTATCATGCAACAACTAGAATCCGACTCAGTCCACCACAAGTTGTTTGTCACATGAACAATTAGAATCAGACTCAGTCCACTGCAAGTTGTCTGTCACATGAACAACTAGAATCCATCTCAGTCCACCGCAAGTTGTCTGCCACATGAGCACCAACCAGGCTGGTTTTGTGGGTATTCTTCATTTGGATTACTTCAAGGGCAGCTTCAGAAACCCAAGTATGGTAGTATGGTTGTTGGGCATTTCAGGTTGACATGAGTCCTGAATCTGAGTGTTTTTTTTGGAGTGTTTATTTGTTGTTTGAACCTAGTTTAGTGTGGAGTAGGTTTGATTTTTTTTGCATTTAGGGTGTTTGAACTTGAGGCATGTCTCTTGAGTATCATCCTTCACACTTCAAAATCTACTCACCTACAACAATAATTCAAACCTAAAATACAAACTTGGTATGTTTTTATATGTGACTTTGTTAATTTTGGTAGTTTTAGGCATCCATCTGATAGCATACAACACTTGAACATAGAAAGTAAGACATGTGTGTGCCATTTGTTATAATAATGCTTAAAGTGTGCTCAAGTAGATGTGCCAAGAATAACATTTGTAAGAATGAATTCAAGTGTTTTGAAATTGGTATTAAGAGAACTTATGAATAAATGACCTTGTGCAAATGTATTGTGACCTTATCGATGTTTCTTTTTCAGTTCCACATGCAATGAAATGACAATTAACTATGAAATTTAAAAGCAAATCATGACAGCACAGGATAGCATGATAATAGTTTAACGGGATGATTGACAAAATTAGGGTCCTTAAAACAGCAATCAAACAATTGTGAGCATTCTCCTTTTCCAAAAAGCTTGATGCTCTCATTTTTATTAATAATTATTTTCAATTCAGATGTCCACCATAGCTTGTTTTTTCTGAAACCGAAGATAAATGATGTCTGCATTTCAAGCTATATGAACATGTTTAATCAAGTCTAATCTCAATACTCAACCTACAAATTCTCAAGGATTATCTTACTTTAATAGCTTTGGATCATTTACTAAATCCCTTCAACACTAAATATCATTTAACTTAGAATTTTTAAAATCAAACCTTTTTTTTTTTTGACAGAATCACATGAACTTTAGACCTTTTAAGTTTTTTTATATTTGAGTTACTATCGCATTATATTTATTCCCCCACTAGCTAATCATCAATTAATGCACAAATGCAATTAATTTGATTCATTTGTGTTGGTTATTGATTTACAATTGATCACATGATTTTTGAAAAACCAATATTTGTCAAGGTAAATGACAACAACTCTGTCTATATTATTGATACAACATGTTCAATCAATGATTGTCTAGAGTCCATTGATTTGCTGATTATAATCCAATAGCCAACATGTTAATCTCTATTTGAACATAAATGAGAGTTCCTGGCTCGAGGTAGGCAGGTGGGTTGGCTATCATCTGCAAGAGGACTTAGTCAAATTTGGGTACATGTCAAAGAGGAATGTAGAAAAGTACAGGAATCATGTTACCTTTTGGCAACAAGTTACAAACTTTTATTGTCTAGAGCATTTTCTCACTTGAATTTCAAGTCAATGTTTTCATGGTTGGGTCATTCAAGCTATATAACTCATGCAATGTATTTGTTACCATCCTTCTCAAAGTTGAATGTGTTTTTTCATCTTGTTTCTACATTGTTCATCAATTTAGGAAATGGAGGGCTTGAATGCAAGTCACAAGAAGTAGTAGCCAAGAGGAGGCTAACAAATTGAAGAGCCCTCCATCTTGCCATCTAATACCCCTTTTCCAACCACAACTGCAACATGCTAATTTTCATAAATCCTCCATGTCCCCCCCCTTTCCCTAAATCATTTGTATAAGTAGATTGCTCAATTACAAGGTGGTGAAAATTTTGTAATGAGTTGATCTTGTGGAAATTAAGTTCCATTTCAATCCTTGAGCAGTTGTATAGTAGGATTTGGGAACTGTAGTGGTGGGATTTGTTCATCAGCAGCAGAAGAAGAAAATAAGAAAGCAATCACTTCATTCAGAAGACTCAACCAGCACGCACCATCTGCAAATTCAAATAGAAGAAATCTCTTCTCAGAGTAGTGAAATTGCAAGTGCTCAGGAGCAAATATAAATGTCAAGAGTAGCCACACACTAACAGTGAGAAAGACCTGGAGTGCTGCATGAGCTTGCAACAGGTTCCATTCTTCTGCAGCCAGTCTTTTGGCTTCCAATGGATCCACCATGATCACCTCTTTCATCTGCTTCCAAGAGCCCTGACATTGTGCAATTGGACTGCCCATAAGCTCCAACAATATCCAAAACCTTAGAAAAGTATGAAACTATATGCAGACACCACAAAATTCTACAAGAGAACCCCAGGAACAATCAGTGGCACAACACAAATTCACTACCTACTGAATGAAGAATACTACAACCAACTATAGTATGATGTGCTGGCATGCACCAAAATAAGTCAGTTGCACCACATGCAAACCTACATTTGCTACACCCTAAAAATCTGATATGGCTATACTCCACTCAATAGGCAAAGTCAGTACTGTTCATTCTCAGAACTCGACCAAGACCTCCTCCATATGTATGCAAATTGAAATCTAGCTCAGATACGAAATTCCTTATCTGTGCAATTGGAAGGATGTCTAGCTTCCATATTCTATAACTGTCTGCACTTTAAACTCTTTGAACTATAGGGTATCTACAGAAGAAGAGGCCACAACAAAAGAATTCCTTCCAAACCCTAGCTTCAACATCTCTGTCCGTGACAGCATGCTTGAAGAAGGAACAATTCAGTGAGGTATTTCTGAAGAGACATGCTTGCGAATTACTTCCGTCCCTCATAAACGTTGCAAATCCAAGTGAGCCGAAAAGCTAAGATGGAGAAACCAAGGTGTACTACTTTAGGGGAGAGAGATACATACATCAGTTTCTGCAACGGCGTGGACTGCCACATGCTTGATTTTCACAAAATACGGAGTTTGGAAGTGCGACGTGAGTAAATGATTTGACGCAAAAAGATTCATAAAGAGGACGACGTTTTCAAATTGCTTGAAAAAACCAAGGAGCCAGATGACAACAGCGACGTCCTCGAGCTGCCATTAGACTCCGGGAGTAAGAAACGTGAGGGTAGTAGCCAGACGCTTGTGCAGCTTGTTCTGACGCCAGCCATCCAGAAGTTGCTAACCCCTGGCCTAAACCTAACCCTAATCCCTTTTCTTTTTTGCGCCCCTCTGGGATTTTTTCTGCTGTTGCTCACTTGGGCCTGTTTTGTGCGTGCACGCGAGCGTTTGTTTGCATAGAGTGTGTGCGCTCATTGCTTGAAGAAGTACACCCACCGGGGAAGGCGGGCAATAGCCGCTCGTTGTTTGAAGGGGCGAGCGATGGAGGTCGCTAGGAAGAAACCTCGCGTATTTCTGGGGAGCAAAGGAGCCTCTCTCTCAGCTCAGGATGTATGGAAGGTGGCTTACGGCCATGCTTTGGTAGAGTTGGATGTAGCAGCGGTGGAACGGCTTGCCAGAAACGCCCCCAAAGATTTGCCTCTGCTCTATCATGCGCCTGCTCCAGTTTCTGAACCTAAGGAACGTTTGGATAAAGCCCAGTGCCGGGCGGTCCTGTTACTCATGGCTCATAAGTTGCTGCATAGCAATGCGAAGATCAGAAAGTTTGTCCCGGTTTATCTTGTTGAGTACCTTAACTCGGGGGTACCAACGATCAATGTTTTTGGGCCTGAAGAATCCATTGCAGATTGCATTGCTCGATCGATTTCCGACCCAAAAAATCCTCTTGTGGAAAAATTACTGGAGGAAAATGCTGGAGAATTTCACGTAACGGAGGAAGAGTGGAGAGCAATGGCTGGTGCAGGAGCTGGAAGATTGGGTATTTCGTGTCTTACCCTGTACTTGTCGTCTGTACTCTCCGTGTTTGCGGATGTTGTCGCTGGTCTCTCATGCGAGGCCCTTTCAGCAAAGACAAAGGCGTTTGACTCTGAAGCTTACAGTCAAGCTTCTGCTCAAAAGGCCGAGGCGGACGTTGCGAGTGATTTGAGGATACTTTTAGTAGGATCTAAACTAGTGAATAAACCTGGCGGTTTTGACGAAGAGTGCATCTCTGCAATCCCGCGGATACATGGTGCTTTGCGGGAAGAAAGCAAAATTGCAGCTGCCAGGCTTCGTGTTGAAATCAATCGGGCATCTTTTGACAACAAAGAAGGCGTTTCTCATCAACTTGCTCCCTTGGATTCGAATTTCTCTTCACCTTTCCTGTTCAACAGCTTGGTCTCGCTGGCTCTCACCCTTGAACAACTGGCTTGGAGCAGCTTTGGGAGGATTGTTGCGATGAGATCATATCTGATAGGGGAGTTATCTGTTCCATATCCTGATCGGTTATTTGAGGAATCTAGAAAGGCATGCGAACGGATTTCGAAAAATGTCGTTCACCTATATGACGGCATTTTTTACCCGAAGGATGCGCAGATTGTTCATATGGTGTATGAAGCTCTGAAAACCACGTGTGGGATATTTGCCTTTGAGGCATCTATGGCACTATGGGTGCTTCATTTAAGGGAAATCAGAATGAAAACCATGGAGAAGAAGAAGAAAGGTACTCAAGAGCTAGGGCTTGGGAAAGGGATGGCAAAAATAAAACAAATCTTATTGCAACAACTTCAACTTGAGGAGTGGCAGCCTTTGGATATGGGTTTGCCACAATTGGCTAATGTGCTCTCTCACCAAACCTTAGCAGAAACAAATCAGAATCCACTGGACCCAGGTGGAGAAACTTCATACCACACTTATTTCTATAAATGGCCTTCTCAGATGACAAACTGGTTTGCTGGGAACTTCCTTCAACATTTGGTTGCTGAATTCAAGAGTATAGTAGACAGCAATGAAGTGGCACGCCTGCCAAAGATTGCAAAGGTAATCAATCAGCCTTCTGATCGTCTGTTTCTTCTCTTCTGCAATAAATGTGCAGTTGCCTGCAATAATAGTCTTTGTTCACAAGGTGCTCCTTTTTGGTGTGTACAGATAGATTCATCAAAGATGTTGAACTTTCAGATGCTGATCCTTCATGGTTGGGTGCTAGTATGTGCCTGATAGTGTATATATTGGTTGTGAAAACAGGGTACTCGAGATTTTGGTCCAAAGCAGATGGCTGTGAGAGAGAAGGCTTTTGGCATTATTGCTGGTGTCTTCAAGCGACATGGAGCTGTTGCTCTGGATACACCTGTTTTTGAACTCCGAGAAACACTTATGGGCAAGTATGGCGAGGACACTAAGCTCATTTATGACCTTGCAGACCAGGTTCACCTGTGTGTCCTACTCTCCATGTCTGCTCATACCATGCTTGAACTCCTTAGTTGAATGGTGAATCAAGTGATATGTGCAGCATGTGAACCACCTTGTTCTGAACAGATAGTCAGTATGCAGACTGCATTCAAACATGAGGTTGCATGAATGAAGAGTTATATCAGCACATTTTTAAAGCTGTAAGCAACAGGCTAATGGACGTTTTTATTCTTCTTGCAGGGAGGGGAGCTTTTGTCTCTTCGTTATGACCTTACAGTCCCATTTGCTCGTTACCTAGCCATGAATAAAATTGACAAGCTGAAACGATATCACATTGCACGTGTGTACCGTCGTGACAATCCTGCAAAGGGACGGTACCGTGAGTTTTACCAATGTGACTTTGATATCGCAGGGAGTGACTACCCTCAGATGGTACCTGACTTTGAGGTGCTCAAGGTATTAACGGAGTTGCTTGATGAGCTTGACATCGGCGACTACCAGGTCTGAGCTTTCTCTCTCTTTTGTACTCTTGTTGAGACTAATAGGTATTGTTCTGGACAACAAGGTAGCCATTCATGCTCTCCTGTATTGTTGTGAAGTCATTCTACAGTTTCACCATATATTCAGTAGCTTTGGAGTATGAGGTTGATTTTTTGGATCATCTTATTAAGTTGTCTAATTCTTGACCTGTTTCTTTTCACAAGTTATCTTTAATAAGAAGGTATGTAGATGATCTGTTTATTTGGATATCCCTGATTCCTCCCACTTCATGCATCTTAGGCAAAGACTTTGTTGGTGGTGGGATTTGCCCTAGATCATTTTGTGAGCTTCATTGTACTTGAAATTGTGTCTCTTACAATTTCTTGGATTTAGCAACATTCCAAGATTCCAATGGCTTATGCATTGACATTTTTGACAAGCATTCTCAGGCATGTTTTGGATTTGCTGGAACTGACACAATGAGTTTGAAGAGTTATTGTTGGCATTCTATCTGCAATCTCATCATATTTGATGTGTGGCAGGTGAAGCTCAACCACAGGCGGCTTTTGGATGGCATGCTTGAGATTTGCGGGGTGCCAGCTACCAAGTTCCGCAGCATTTGTTCTGCCATCGACAAGCTTGACAAGCTTGACTGGAAGGATGTGAAAAAAGAGATGGTATGCCACTGGAAGCAGAGCCTCTTTTGCAATGTTGGTTGAGTCTCATTGTGTTTTTTGTATTGTATTGCAAGCAGGCCCTAGGTTCATGATGAGTAAAGCATGAAGAGGATCTTCATTGTTGTGCTTGGGTAGGTGGAGGAGAAAGGGTTATCAGAGGAGACAGCTGACGAAATTGGTAAATTGGTAGATATGAAGGGAGAACCAATGGCTGTTTTGGAGAAACTAGAGAGAGAAGGAAGCCCTTTCCTTGAAAATGCAGGCTCAAAGTCAGCATTGAAGGAATTGGGTACATTATTTCATTACCTCCAGAATGCAAACTGCCTGCACCGGATTTCATTTGACTTAAGCTTGGCCCGGGGTCTGGACTACTACACAGGTGTGATCTATGAAGCCGTGTTTAAGGGCAGCACGTCTTCATCCTCTGAGACTGGTCAAGTGACACAGGTAGCATGCAAGCATCTTATTTTCTTTCCATCTTTCCCTCTACAGATTGTTTGTTGTCTCTCTGGCAACTTGCAGCATCACATGAAGGTTTCTTTCCCTTGTGCAGTTTGGATCGATTGCAGCTGGTGGGCGCTATGACAATCTGGTGGGGATGTTCAGTAAGCAACCAGTCCCAGCTGTTGGAGTGAGTCTGGGCATAGAACGTGTATTTGCCATCATGGAACAGCAGCTGCAAGCTGGATCAAGACAGGTATGAACCAGTGTTGTGCAGTTCTTCCTTTTTGCGAGAACCTCTGGTCCGGTTAAAATTTTATGTGGAGGTTCTTCAGGTATGGGTTTGAACTGGGTTCTTCCAAAAGTTGAACCCTTTGGTTCCGGTTCTATCACATTTTTTCAAATTCAAGAACCTCTGGACCAGTTTTTGAACGGGGTCCAGTTCCATCTACATGTTGCACATTCTTCTATGCTGAAGATTATGTGGGTATAAAGTTTTACAACAAATTAAAGCAGGGGGCTATGTAAGTATAGAGTTGAACAACTAATTAAAATGATTTTTTTAATTATAAATTTCGGTATACTTATTAACTTTTTAACATACATATCCTGACCCTGTTTTCAAAAATATTTTTTCACGGTTACAGTTCTATTTCCAGATCTAGCAAGACATTTTCTCTACTGTCCGGTTCTTGTGCTGATTCCAACAAAATGATGTCAACTTGGGTCCAGGTCACAAGAACCTGACCCTGAACCTGGTTTTTACCCTTCAAACCAGATACCCTCACAACACTGGTACGAACCTTGTAAGAACAACGTCAGATTGCCATGTCTCTGCTTAAGAGTTATTAGGGGTGGGCAAAAGTTTTGGCAGCAATATGGTATTGACCAAGTACAGATTTATGCCTGGTCTGCTTGTTCTGGTAGGAGGTTTGGAGACTTCATTGTGCTGATTTTTGGAGCCCCAATGAAATTTCAGGAGTAGAAATGTCAAATATTCAATAAGTGTGTCGTCTTGAATGCCCAGGGAATCCGGGAGACACACACAGAGGTGGTGGTGCTGGGCATAGGGGAGGGTTTGATGGACTTCATCATAGCTCTTGTTGCGGAACTGTGGGCAGTTGACATGAAAGCAGAATTTGCATGTTGTACACAGCGGAATCTTGGAAAGCAGGTGTGTAAGGCTGTCTCCAGCACATAGCCATTTTCATCCTTGTCATATATTTGCTCATAGGTTGCTGGCAAGTGCTCAAATGGCTTCATTGTGTTTTGGGTGCAGATTGCAAGTGCAGCAAGTGAGGAACGCCAGATTCCATATGCTGTCATAATTAGCCCAGATGATTTGGAGAAAGGAGTTGTCCAGCTGAGAATCCTGGGGACTAAGCAACAACAGCTTGTTGCCAGGGACAGGATTGTTCATGAATTGCAAGAACTTTTAGGGCTCTGACAGAAAACAGAGCAGCCAATTGCAGCTGAAGACTGAAACTAGGGTTAACTTCGATGGCAAAGTTTTACTGCTCAAGTTAATAACTTGAGCTCATATCATCACAAACCTAAGTTCAGAACATTATGTGGACAATTGGTAGCACAAATTGCAAAGTGCGCTCACTTACAATGCAGTGGCAATTTCTTGACATTTCAGGTACATTAATAGAAGATGTATGGACATGTGTACCTTAGACATCTCCTCACACTCCATAAAGAACCAGAAATAGTGGGCCACTACACCTGCACAACGAACCTTGGGTCTATTTTTGTTTTGTAAGAACACGATTTGTCTCTCATTCATGTTGTAACATCTATGTTACAAAACATAAGAGTACTCTTTTTGAAAAAGTGGGCAGAACAAATATGTGTTTTGTTCAAAATTCTATAATATAAATTCCAGAGCTCACTGCACACTTCAGATTTCAGTTTTCAATGACTGTGTCCTGTACATGTTCCCACAGCACACCTGTGAGTAGTGAGTACCTGTTCCACCAAATTTTAATGTTATATCAGATCATGCTTCCTGTGCAAGTGGTTTCTTTCTTGTCTGTCCATAAATTCTTCATTAGATTGCACTTGTTGAGATTTTTACCATTGATTCATGTTTTAGTCTCTGTGGAATACCATCCATTGAATTTCAGTTTTTGCAGCCACTATTTTGTGTGATATTTATACTAGGATTGGGGGATATTCGTTCCCATGATTGTGTGACTACACACATTGTCTGTTATAACACTTGGATATGATAACCACTCACTTTGTTAGCTGATTCTGGTAAAATCATGAAACCCAGGTTCGAATCCGTCTGGAAAATCATTCCAGGACCCAGGTCAGTTGGTAAATGGATCATAAGGTAGACAAATGACCACATAGGAAGCAGGATTCATATTCTATCACACTGGAGAGGACCATAGATCATACCTGTTGATTAAGCAAGTTTTCAGGCACCATCAGATGGGAGAATCAGCCTCAGAGCCAATCAAGTCATTGACGACCTGCATATGCTAGTTTATGACCTACCCATGCTCCTTTAAGGGCATGCTGGTTTATGACCTCCTGAGGTCCATTAAGCCAGAGGGTGCTTCCCCACGGTGCAATTTATATTACAAAGAACAAAAGGACTTAAAAAACTTAGGTTGTTCAACTACTTGTGGCCTATGCTAATGTCAATGAGGCAGTGGTGCGCTGGAAAAGTCTGATAACATTTTGGGGTCAATTTCTTGAGGCTTCTGCTGTCATCTAGCAAATTCAAAGCCCCCAAGAATCATAGGAGCTTTCATTTTTTCAAAACTCAGCACAGCCAGTTCCAGACCTGAGACAAAATCCAAACATCAGCTAGTAACTAGGAAATTCTCAAGCCATCCAGTCATTGGATCATCTTTCCATGTTCTTTTTTCCCCCCTTCTTTCTGGAAAGTAAAAATAGACTGGGTAATTTTTCTGTGTTTCTTAATTTCAACCTTAAATCCAAAGACCGAAACTTGATTGAAGTAAAGACCACAACTGCTTTTGATGGTTTACATCAAAAGCACCTTTGGGGATCAGAGCACTGATTGACAAACAACCCAATTCATTAAGAGGAAAACAGTGAGTTCCACTTAAAGATCACTGACCTGATATGAGTCTTCAAATATTAGGAAGCATATTACATTCATATGGACAGGTCCTGGGCAACCAAAAGTTGATCAGTTGCCAAAATTACCAAGAACAAAACTTTGGCATCTGATGCATAAACTGCAACAGATTAACCCTAGATGGAACTTTCAGCACAAGCTGGAAACCTTGCGTGTAAGCAACTACTGGGCAATACACACACAATTATAGTTAACATATCAAGGGCAAATTTACATAGCTCTTGTACTATTAGCTTTGTGACGATTCATATAAATTGTTCAACAGGCAGTCAATAATATCCAAGTATGTTACAATTCCAAGAAGAGAGCTAGCATCATCCATCACCCAAATGTAGCCCACACGGTGTGTCAGAGCTTGAGCCATCACTGCAACCAGTGAGCTCCATGGCCGACATGTATTGGGTGCCATCCTGCCTCTAGAGAATGACTGCCGGGGTATGGAATTGAAGGAGAGTGCTAACGGCCCATCTGGAGATTTTGCAGGTTGATCCTCGTCTGATGATTCTTCACTGCCAGTATCCAAGCCATGATGACCAGCCAATAACAAGGGAGCCAAGCCTTTTGATACTGAGGAAAAGTGATGATGATGTTGATGATCGTCTATGCTGGTGGAATTCATTGGGGTTGTTAGTCGGCTGGAGAGCTTTGTGGTTCTCACCTTCTCACGAACCCGTGACTGCACAAGCTCAACAAGAGAACTTGGTGGCCCTCCACAGTCTTGTGCATATGACAGAAAGTCCTGCACTGAAAGTGTAGCAAGTGCCAGAGCTGCTGTTTCATTGCATCCTTTCATAGTGAATGCAGAGATGTCTCCAACCAGCTTGAGCTCCCCAGGATTTTCATCGTCATCTTCAACAACAGCAACTGCTGTCATCTCTCTAGCTGCTTGCTGTATTAAAGGGACAGCTGACATGGCATTTTCTGTTGCGCGTGTTACCAGCACCTCTGTGTTGATAAGGCCAAGCTGTTGGATGCTCATCATAGGGATGGGTGAAAACAACCCAATGCAGCTCAGCAAGAATCGAACCACATCTTCTGGGACCAGCCAACAATACTCCTGGATTTCACATTCTGGCTTCAACACATTCTGGCTCACAGATGCACAAAAGTGCCTCAATCCATGAGTACTTTGTGGCAACTGCATATTTATGTTCCAGGCTGCACCAAGCTTTGTGTTTGGGATTGAGCTACTACTGCGAGGGACACTGTTCGAAATGCTGCCCTCAATGGGAACTACCAAGTGTTGGACACCATCCAAGAAGCTCTCCAAGGCCTCAAAAAGCCTACATCACCCACAGGACAAAATCTCAACAATGTTCTGCCACCTCCTAACTTCACTACAAATGAAGGTAACCAGAAAACAGAAGATCCTACCTAAAGCAGCAATATTTGCAAAGAGCTGATTTGGGGCCTAATTTACTGTGACAAAACTCAGCATTGAGCATCGTATGAAGCCAGAGAATAGAACTTGAGCTCCAGGGCCCAAAATGGTTGGAGCAACGGAAGGGATTCTGGACCCAGATCAGAGGGAGTCTAAATCTTGCTGTAAATTTTGCTGGATCTCTTGTTTGCATGCAGCAATGTGGAATTCAGTCTTAGAAGATATCAGCAGCAACAGATTGACTCAAAACCAGTCTGGCAAACAAAGTACACAAAAAATCCTCCTCATCCAAGATGCAAGGCCTCTCATACATTCTAACAGGTTTACCACCTTGCCTTTAACCAGAAGGATTTTGTCCAGCCCTGGGTGTAATGCCCTAGGGAGCTCCCGCAAAAGGGCAAGGAGTGTCAATCAGACCTGGTCAGCCCTGTGCAAAAGCTGGGATGTTGATCAATGCTAGGGCAAATACCATTGGATATCAAGGCATAAGATTCCTCATCCAGCTTGACATTGCCACATGCATACTGGATCCAATTTGATGGTTTCCAGAGTCTTCTTTCATCTGAGGGAACCCAGAAGTCTATAAAAAAGCAAATCGGAAATTGTGCAATCATGCATCCTCCTTGAATTTCGGGCATGAATTCTCAATTAAGGTTCCACAGAGGGAAAGGGAAAAGGAAACAGGAAAGAAAGATGGGTGTCACAGATGTGGAAGTCTCAGCCTGGATACTTACTTTGTGCGAGAATCCACATGATGTATAGCGGCTGAAGAAGTGGGTGAAACAAAGACCGAAAGGGGAGCTTTGAGAGCTGCTGCAAGATCCAACAAGCTTTCATCCCTGGCCAAGAAACAGATGATCTCTATCATGCTCACCCTTCCCACACACTGCCAACTACCCGGATTGGGATCCACCAAGAAGTTCTCTTGTTCTCTGTGTAGATTGTTCCTGACTGTAGTAGACTGGGATTGTTGTTGTACCCACAAGCCTAAGTGAGGCCCATGGGTTTTCTTCAAAAACTTCAGAGCTTCACCCACTGTAGCGGTAATGGGGAGACGTCTTACTGCGGGTTTGCCCAGAGCAAGGTCCCCTACCTGCCGCGATTGAAAGAATCCGTCCATGCACCTAATTTTCTCTTTTTTCCTTCGTCCTCAGGACTCCCTCTCTTGCACCCTCTCTTTCTGGTTCCGATTCTTCTTCTGCTCCTGATGAACAAAGCCCAAAACTATAGTTCCCAAATCCTGCCATACAACTGCCACAAACCCAAATCTGCGAAACACGAGATCCTGAGACAAGAGAGGAAACGTTGCATGCGTTCCAGCGAGAAAGAGCGAAGAGGACTAGACTATATATCCCCGACAGCGTTTTTATTATTTTTGGCGAAACTTAGCCAGAAAGAGAAATTAAAACTTAAAAACATTCGAAAATTAAGTGATTTTGGAGGTTTTCAATCGACAGAAATGAGAGAATTTTTCTTTTAAAATCGCCAGATTTCTACATTTAATTTTCAGTGCATAGCCAAAGTATATAAAGATGATTAATTTTTTTGAAAGTCATATTTATTTTATAGCCATATTTGGCTAAATATTCCTAAGGATTATCTCCACTTTTTCTACAACTTCCTAGGGATGATGATAGCCACTTTGGCTGCAAATAAAAATTCCCTGAAAAAACACCAGTACCCACTCTTCGTGGGAGGGGGGCAGGTAGGTAGGTACCGACGTTCCATGGAGTGGGGTTTTAGTATAGGGTAAAAGCCCAAGGCTCTAGGGCTTTATGGTAATAAAGGCCCTTGCAAGGGGGACCCAAGAGAGGGCCCCATTCCGATAAAGGTCACGGTAGAGGGCTTTACCGAGCATAAAAGACATGCTTGGAATTTTTTTAATATTTTTTCCCCGTGATACCCCAGCAGTTACCCACCACCACGTATCACAGGACAAAACGAGCAAAATGCGGGGTTTTTAAAAAAAATTTGGGAAAATGCAAAGGAAATAAATACTTTGGGTGACATGCCCTCCAATTACACTTTAAAAATTGAATGAACGGTGAACCAGCAACCAGCGCACCATAAAGGACATTGGATGATAAGTGTGATAGGTAAGTAGTTTTCTGTTGGGTTCCAGTTCCCTAGCTTAACCATGGTGGTTACCTCAGTTGCTTTTTCTACTACCTACTAACAACTACCTATTAGGTAGGTAGGTAGGAAATACAAAAAGGCCTTTTCTATGCATAAACTTGCTACTTACCTAGTAGGTAGTCACCTATTTTCCTACCTATTTACCTATACATAAAAGATATCCTTTGTTTAACCATGGGTTACCAAGATGAAACCGGATGTTAACTCAGCTGAAGTTCATCCACAACACCTAATAAGGTGGATGGTGTGCTGGTGGGTGCTAGTATATTCTTGGCAGGGGGACGGGGCATTGGGGAGATCTTAAAACTCCGGAATACCCGTGTATACTAAGCTTAGGGTCAAATTCCATGTCGAGAAAATCTCAATTCTTTTTTTTTTTTCCATTTGAAAAAAAGATTTGAGAATTATTAAATATTTTTGCATAAACCTAAATACAGTAAGTAGCCCACTATTTAATGATGTCATCAATTTGAGTAATGAAATTAACCATATGTTTACCCTATTATGGAATAGGCCATACCTGGGCTTATTCCACGTAGGAATGTGGTGAGCCTGGTTAGGTGAGCCGTGATCCTGTTGGGTGTGTACGTCAACAGGTTCAACCAAGGCTTGTTCCGAAGTGTAATTGGTTGTTCGCTTTGTCAACTAATGCACGTTCTTCGCCGTAATTGGCTGTTGCAAGTCAAACTGATTACACTAAAAGTGAAAAGCAACAAACACGGGGTTGCTTGCCCACCTACGAAAGCAGCTGAAAAAGTGCTGCTATTTAGCACATGGCAAAACCCCATTACATGGACAAAAACAATTAGTTATTATTTTTTCAAAACATCTCAATTCATTCTTATTAATTGTCTTTTTTTTTCCATGACCTATCGTAGTAGTCCAATCAAGGTTTCTCGAAAATAAATATAAATATATTTATTCTTATTTATTTATTTATTTATTTATTTATTTAGTGATGTAGCTTGAAATGATTCTTAATATTTATAGGTTTTTAGTATTAATTAAACAATTGGAGTTCCATGGGGCTTGGACCTGGTTTGTCGACCATGTGAAAAGTTTGTTAATTACCATATCACAAATTGGTTTTTTCTAAGGTGCTGACCATAAATATGTGATAAATTCAAAATTTTGACAAATGGTCATTTTCAAATCAAAGATGACAAAAAATATGAAGTGAGTCATTATTTAAATTTTCATTTCAAATGATTCTTCAATGATTAATTAAAAGGGGAAATGAAATATGATATATTATATCTATCATAAATACACCCATGACTCTTTAAATTTATCATTAGCTTTTATGAAGAAAATTTTGATATAAAGCCCAAACACCAAAAGTTAAACCAAAATTTAACACTGTATATTATAATATTTGTTGTGAAAGTGTCCAAATTGGCCCCCACTAGTGTGCATTCACCCTTATTTCTAAGCTCTCACATGACTTGTTTGTTTTGATGCAAGAAGCTAAAGAACATGCCCAAGGCATGAAAATCGTTTGCAACATGCCATATCAAATAATTTACCAAGATGCCTTGTGGCAAACCACCTATGCAATAGTTTGGTTTATTTTTTTCTTTTTGTTTCCCTTTCTTTTTAAGCTTATGTTTCATCCTTCATTTTCGTATAATCAACTTTGAATTACATCCCAAAAACACAACTTAAGTCATACACCGGTCATCACTTAGGTGGTTATTATGTCAAAAGATTTTTTTTTGCCTTCATATTATGGACATTATGTGGATTTTTATAATTACTTTTCAATTCATGAGTTTAAATCTTCAAAATAATGTCACTTCATTTTCAATAATACACATTGTCATCAATTAGCATGTTGTTAAATGATTTGGGACTCTTGATGACTTGAAATTGATTACAAGGAACTAAGGAAAGCTAGATTTTGTTGGCGAAGGTGGTAGTTTGGATTAATTAGATTC
Source organism: Sphagnum contortum (assembly GCA_963920785.1). Classification (NCBI taxonomy): domain Eukaryota; kingdom Viridiplantae; phylum Streptophyta; class Sphagnopsida; order Sphagnales; family Sphagnaceae; genus Sphagnum; species Sphagnum contortum. The sequence goes on from OY987277.1 coordinate 16,456,700, forward strand.
ACGTGATGACCTATTACTTATGCAATGGTATATTGAACTTCAAATTAAGTTTGTAGTTTTTGCTTGGAGATAGATCTTGACTTGTACCTTTGTATACACAACTTATCATAGAGCCACCATGCCTCCTGCATGGTTGAGTCTCTACAACTTGTTCTAAAGCACTTCTGAATTTCTTCCTTTATTATTGTAATAATACCTTGGCAACTTTGGCACAAATTACATTATTTTTGTAAATACTCAAAATTTCAAAAATATACTTATCTCAAATAGCAAATTTTTGTGATGGAAAATCCCAAATCTTTTGGAGTTTTTGGTTTCAAAATGAGATCTCCAAAATTGATTAATTATTTGGCAAACAATAATGATGTAAAAGCACTTTTAAATTTCTTGCTTTATTAGTTCACATACCTTTCTTCTAAAGTGTAGAACCTATCCACCCACCCTCCCTCCCCCCGAAATTCTACAAAGTTCCATTCATTGGACACTTGTCAATTGAAAGTTTCTTCCAAACTCCAAATTCAAAATGATGCCTCAAAACTTTTCAATTAAGATTCATATGTTCTCATGATATTTATATTATTTTGAAAGATGAAGAAGAGTTTTACACGTGGGAATTTTTATTCCCTCAAACCTCTTAGCCTTCACAACGGAGCTTCCTCCATTGCAAAGAACCTAGCAAGGGAAAGCCCTTGAAAAGCATATTTTGTTCAATGAATTAGGATGCATAAAACTTAGGGGTAATAAGTTTGTGGTAATGGATGGATTGCAATGGCATTTGACAATTTTAAATTGTTCATTGGTTTCCGATTGGTATAAGGTTTGCATATTTATGTGGTGGGAAACTAGGAGTACCCCATGTTGAGGGGGAGTTAGGAATGGGTGGCCACAAAGTAGCTATCCAACATTTTCAACTCTTTCAAAGGTTTTTACAATATATTTTATTGCTAGTTGGAATTGGAATGATGGCCAAAAAAAGGGGAAATCTTTCTTGATGGTTACTTTTGACAAGAATCCTCTATATAAGAAGTTGCATTTCAATGGGAAGGGCATCATGGAATTTTTACCTTGAAAAATAACATGCTAAACAAATATTAGTGCAATGACTTAGGACTAATAATGTGGTTTAACTCACCAAATTAAATGAAGGGTTGCGGCTAATGTTTTCTTTTGGCAAAAAAATTGTAATATAGTGATAAAACAAAATCCAATGCAAAAGGTTCAAAGGATTTTGTTTTTTTCAAAAGTGCCAAAGTCAGCATATTTTGAGGGAAAAATATATGAAGCCACCATATTTGGACAATATGTTCTTGGAGGTTTCCAAAACACAAAAAAAGATTCTAAGAAATTTCTATTACCTTTTTTTTAAATCTTGAAGTGAAATTGGTTCATTCATCTTGTGGACAATCACCAAGTCCACCTATTTACCAAATTGAAAAAAACAAAACCATAGTTGTGGTTGGTCCCAAATCCACATTTCTATCCTTTTCATTTCGTTCAATCAATTTGATTTTTTCCCTCTCTTGTGAAAAATAAAACTCAAAAAGTAGAATAATTTCAAAATGAAAAGTAATCGATCTTAAACCTTCCCTCAATTTTTAATGTTCACATCCATATGCAAATAGATGTTTCATTTGGAAGAAACCATGTACAATTATTCTACAATATTTTATGGTCACAACTAATGTTGCATTGGTAAATGTAAATAGCCATATATCCACCATGTTAAACAATGTACGTGTAAACTACCAATTTTTTGGAATTGACATTTTAACTCAAGTTCAACTTGTAATTGTTTTCTTCTACACTTATAATTAGATGGGGAAGTGTGAAAATTTTCATCTATACTTTCAATTTGTTTTTGGTAAGTGTAAATGAAATAGAACTAGGCAAAAATAATGTTGTATTTGATGCGTTTAGTAAAAAATAAAAGTACCAAGATGAAAGGGTCATAAATGTAACCTAGGCTTTAAGAGCCATGTTCCTTGGGGAAAGTGACCTTGATAGGAAATTAAGGGAAACTATGTCAATGAACACCTTGCCCAACATTATTTTGACAAATTAAGGCAAAAACATAAGATGAGAGGTATTTCTCTTAAAGCCAATTTGCTCAAATGGAAACAATCCCAAATGTATGTGCTAGCGAGCAAGTTGTGTACTAAGGTACTAAAGGAAGTTCATGATGTTTTGATGGTGGGACATTGAGGTGAAAAGACCACTCGTGTGGAACTAAATAAGAGATTTTACTAGCTCAACATGAAAGAAGATGTGGAACACTATGTTTACACATGCGCGAAATGCCAAGACATGAAGACAATACATAAGAAAAAGTACGGATTATATAAACCTCTACTTATTCCAAACAATTCATTTGAAAGTATTCCATTAGACTTTATGACGTGTCTCCTTTTGTGAGAAAAAAAAGACACTATCTTAGTGGTGGTACATAGATTCTCAAAATTAACCAAGTTTAGAACAACCAAAACAATAACCACCATGGCAAAAATAAGAACATTGTTTTCAACATGTGGGTAAGACATCATGGCATGCTCAAGGTCATTATAAGTGATTGAAATGCCAAGTTCATGTTAGAATTTTAGACATTTCTTATGAAGAAGGTCAAGACCAAACTTAAGTTCAGTATAGTTTTCCACCCGCAAACCAATGGCCAAACTAAAAAAGTCAATGGGATATTGAACCAATATTTTAAAAATTATGTGGTTGTCGATCATAGAGATTGAAGCCATAAGTTCAATTTAGTAAGAAATTTGCAATAATTCCATTAAACATTCAACAACCTAGATGAATCTACTTGAATTAACATTTGGAACGAAAGTGAAGCAACCTTTGGACCTAGTTGTCCCTTATACGATGGGATATCATAGGGATGGCAATAGAAATGTTGAAATCATGACAAAAGAACATAAAAGTTGAATGCTTGTGACAAAAAACTTTTGGAGGAAGCCTAAATATGGGATGAAAAATAGGCAAATAAGTCTAGGAAGGAGATCTAGTTCGAAGTTGGTTGATGTGCTCCCAAACTCCTTGGTAGATGCAACTACAAATCTAAATGTGAAAACAACGCAAGGATAAAGAGTTGAGGCATGCTCCTTGATTCACACATTTCAGGGGTAGAGGGGCATGTTGGAGCTCCAAGATAAAGACTAAGAAGAGTGACAATCAAGTTAATTTCTCACATGGACTTGCACAAACCAAACAACAAGTTGGTTAAGGCATAGCTAGAACATTTTTGGTGCATGAACAAATCACGAGCAAACACGGATTCACAAGATTCACCACGGTCCGAACTTGAGGGAAGCCACCATCTTCCCCCTTATAATATCCTATGTGTTTAGCCACATGACCAACACCCAAATGTCATTTTGTCCTGGGATTCCCAAGTGGGAGTCCTAAAATTCTCAAAATTGGGACTCCTGTAACTTTAAAGGCCCATAACTTTGTGTGCAAACCTTTGATTGAAGTGAGGTATAAAGTAAAGTTGTAGCCCTCCTTGAAAGTTTTCCAACTGTATGTGGCACGCCACCTTAACATAAGTAAATTAAAGCGATTATTGACTTTTAGTGGTCGGGAATCAAATTGGCAATTTGACTTTCGACCCTTCTTTTGGCCATAACTTGTGTTTTAAGTACCCCACTGAGTCATGCAAACCCATTTTTCACATCTATGTTCCAAGAGCTTTTCAATGATATAACTTTGGTCGCAAGCTCAAGGCTAGGGTTGCGACATTGGTGACCTCATGATGTTAAACATCCACAATTTTAAAATGCCCGAAACCTTGGGGGCTCACTTCATTTCCAAATATGTAAGACTTTATAAGATCATGCATAAACCCCATTTGGATTTGTATGCGTTGTTACCAAAAACTTTTATGGCACATCTTTACATTCCATGTGTCTAAGTTAAAATTGTTTAAAATAAATGATAGGAGACTAGAGAAAAAATAAGAATATCACAAAGGGTTTAGTCTCATGGAACATTGACTCACGATATAAATTAAATGCATCTTAGGTGCAAAACAAACTCAAGTTGTGGTAAACAATACCTCATAAAAATGGAAAGGGTGCCACCCCAAGGAGGCACAATGGATGAATCCATCCCATTTAAACCATCTACCGAAAATGGTAGAAAATTTTGAAACGAAGAAAGGACATGAGTTGAAATGTAAAAATTCCCATAAGAAATGAATGACTGAGAAAAACATACCTTGAAAAACCTAAGTGTTGATAAGGGCTTCAACCTCCAAAAGTGAAGAGTTCAAAGAACCTTAAGCTACATGTTAGGAGGGGAAACACACAACCTTATTTAAGAAGAAACCAAATTAAGAAGGTATTGTTGTGTGTTGGGTCCAAAGAAGGGAAATGCGGTTGGGAAGCTTTGGCAATGGAAATGGACCTTGGGGGTTGAATTCGTTGCAAAAAACCCTCAATGGGCTCAGTTAGGTGAGATTGGAGTTATGATGCATGTGAACTAAATGACATGTATTTCAAATGAAAAATAAGTATTTCATTGCATGGAGTCACGACCCATGTCCTCTTAAGGTGAAGAAGGTTTGAATTGTAGAAGCCGAGTTCAACACAATTTATTGATTTATTAGTAAGCCCAAGCTCAATGTGGCAGTTAGGATTGTCGAGTGGGACCTTGGACACATAAGATGAAGGAAACCCCTAAGTTTAATTTCATGTGTTGAGATTGCCCTAGGGAAGGTAACATTGAATGTGTGGAAAGTCATCACAAGTGACGGTGCAAACGGACATGAATGATATCTAAGATCTTTCCTATGATAAACCTAAATGGCTAAGTGTTAAATCTAGACCAGAAGTTGGGGAAGTAATTAACCCTGAGAAAGACCCCCAGCAGGGGAGGGAGGCAGCAGCCCCATCAAACATTAGAGAAATTCAAGAAATACAAGGGGGGCAAGAAGCACCACACAATGGTGACGCAATCAGCCCCAAAGATGCCTAAGTGGCACCATTCCGCCTTAAAGGCTTGATCAAGCCTAGCTTGAATAGTAGGGTCCCGGGTGGACCGAAGAGAATTAATGGCCTTCCAAGTGGCCATTCCAACCTCAACGGTAGCAACCCAGGCTTGCTGAAGGATTTTCCTAGAGGAATACTGGTTATCAAAATGCTTCCGGCATCTCTCCGTCCAGAGGAAGTAGAGGATAAAACTACGAAGGATGTCAAGCGGTTGTCTGATATAGGAGAAGCCTCCTACATGGTATCCTTGGATCCCAGGGGGGTCATCTTCTCTCTCAAAAACAGCTTCACCCAACATGATGAATGGCCAGGAAAGAGTGATGTCATTGGGCGCTCCCCATTTTTCCCAGATGTGAAAGAAGGCCTCCCAAACCCGTTTTGCAAGGGGGCACTCGAGAAGACAGTGTTGAGGGGATTCAGGGGCCTCCTCTGTGCAAACCTTGCAAGTGGGGAGGATCCCCATGCATTGTAGCCAGGTGCCAACCGGGAGGCCCCGGTTTAAAGTGAGCCATATGAGAGTACCGACCTTCCGGGGTCGGGCGTTATGCCAGATTCTGGCTATAACTTGCGTGACTGTGGAATTCTGCAGATTTAACCTTTGAATGAAGGAGCAGATGTAAGCGCTCTGGGTGGGGTTCCTTACGTTTCGGTAACCCCGCTTTGTGGAATAGCCAAAAAAAGGAGAGTCACCCATTTGGGAAGAGGCTTGCCAATGCCACTCTCCCGGGTCCCAGGGAAGCCCATCAATGAAACCGGATTCGAAAATCCAGAGTAAGGGGAGTTTAGTGAGTGATGGGAGCTCCCTGGCAACTTTATATGGGGCTCCATGTCTTTCTTGAAAGAGGACCCTGATTGGGTGATAACCTTCAGGAGAGAGGGTTATCATTTGGGAGTTCACAGCTCTGATGAGACCAGTGGGGGTTACCCTTTGGAATTCAATGGCTTGCACCGTGTTGGGGGTGACCCCGGTTACATGGTATATCCATTGTAGAGTGTTGTTATTTCCAGAGTTTCTTTCGCTGATCCAGTCCCCTGCTTGAAATCGGTTAGTGTAAATTGCAGGACTCCATGGGATGCTCGCTATGATGATTTCTCTGTTGTTCCTGTTGGTGGCGTGGTAGGTCATCCGGAGGGCTTGGAGGCTTTTCCATGCCCTTCCCTCCTGATCCCAAAGATCTTTGATTCGGGTGCAACCAGAATTGGCAATGGCTCATCCTTCATTGCGACCACTCAATAAACAACTTGTGTCGTGATGAGAGGGTGTTGGTCTAATAATATTAATGAAAACATTAACCTCTTCAAAGTGAAGGTGAGTGACATGCCCTTCAAGGCAAGTTGCCTGGGCGTGGCCTCACACCGGGACCACCCATGGTGGGGCACCATGGTGGTGTGAGATGGTTTGACTCCCCAATTCGTCAAATGGGTTTGAGCCGGGAGGCCACAAACATGGATCAAAAGGGGTTCCTGAGTGAAACCCGGGGTGAACTAAATGTTCACTCACTCTATGAGGGTGTGGGCAAAGGGTTTTCCTCGGCCCATGCCTTAGAGGCAAAAAGAGGCTGAACTTGGAGTTCACCTGACTTCCCGCCTCAAGCTTCCTGTGTCCACCCAAGGGGAGCAACTTGGTGTTGTTCCTGGGTGGGCTAGGCTGGGAGAGTGTGGGCGGCTAACTACTTAGACAATGTGTTAGAGGTTTTAGGTCCCTCAGTGGGACTTGGTTCTAACAACTAATGATGTGTGTCTTGGATTCGCAGGTAAATAGGTGTTAGAAGCGAGGAGTTAGGATCGGGTCCTGGAGTTTGGAGGCGCGAGGCGCCAGTCCGAGCAAAGGGGGGCGACAAGGGTTCAAACTCGGAAATGCATCACTTTTTGTGCCACACTGAGTTTCATCTGGTTTTGGCCTGTTTTTCCATTTTCCAGAGCGCCTCCACTGCTGCTACGTATATTTTCACTGCTCCTACAAGTACAACTACTATAATTACCTCGAACCTTGTGCATTGCATGCTGAGTTTCAGCATTTCATACCCAGATTTAATAAAACTTCCTTACTTTGCAGACCTCACTCAAAGAGAGGATAGGGGGTGAAAACAGGCCCAAAGACAGGGTGAAGACAGGGTGACTTTAAGGAAAACTCTATTTTCATCATATCATCACAATATGGTGATTTTAATATTGAAGATGGATTGCTCACTCATTTGGCCATAAAGATTTTTCGAGCTCAAAGGCTTCATTATTTCCTTCAGCATTATATGGCATAATTCAAGCTCTGAAGGAAATCCATGGAAGAGTCCATAAGATCTCAGAACAGAGGACTTTTTCTTGCAAGGTGGTACAGGCAGGCACCTAAAACATAACTAGAACATAAAATTGAAGTCATTGCTCAAAAACCTTAATGCATGGGGAGGTACTTTCCTATGGGTGTTACCTTTCCTGAGTCACCTCACGACTTGGGCTTGGGCTTTATCGATGTTTTCTCAACTCACATGACGAAACTCCCTCCCCTCAGCAAAGTGCCTCCCCCTACACAAAAGAATATTCAGGAAGAGATAGACAGACACAAAAGAATCATTTAAAATATTGAAAATGAATTGCTCGTTTGGCCAGAAGGATTCCAGAACATGGACTGGGATACTCAGTTGGCCATGGCCAAAAGTACTCCAGAAAGATGGACTCCTTGAACAGCTTTTAGACTCTGTCGTGTCTTGTTTCTTCATTAAACTAGAAGTGCCACATGTAAGAGCTTAATGATTCGCAATTGGATCATATGCTTATTGTGAGCTACGTGCCTGGATGGAAACACTGGAGGAAACACAAAGGGCAGGTGCCTGAATAAATGTGAATCTATGTGCAGCACTTTCTAGCTTTGATACACATTGGTCAGAAACAGGTTCATCCAAAGTAGTGTGCAAGTTGTTATGCTCTTTTTAAGGTTTTTTTGTCACACGCAAGTTGCAACTCTCTAAGCAACTTGTGTACTGCATACCTAAGACAGCCAAAGTAGTGTGCAACTTGTTTTGGACTTTTCATGTTTTTGTTACATAAATATTATGGCAAGTTGCAACTATCATTTGTGTACATGAATCCCAGCCTGCAAAGGGTCCTTTGTCAAGAAAAGATGCCAAGAAGTGGTCTTACCTACTAGGTCTTACCTTCTTATGACCAACTTTAAAAGATCTTTTCATTAGACAATTTTTTCCTTCACATTATATTAAATAACAAGAGTCTGATGAATAAATTTCCATGTATCAAAGATGAAATGTGGATTATGGTAGATGAATTTAATCTAGACACAATGAATTTGATCACATGATCAATTACATGACTAATGTATAACCTAAGTTATAGAACTTTCAAGATCTAATGTGGATTTTTTTTATTTGATCATAATGAATGTCATATTTAATGACTACTATTGATTATTTGACTTCCCAAATTGTTCCAGACCTCATTGGAAAACCAATTATTGAACCCACAATTGGGTATCAAGTTGATTTTTCCTAAAAGAAAACCAGTTTAACGAATTGTGGGTTCCATCGATAGGTACATGAATAGTCAATGGCTCAATTGATTGCTCAAAAACCCTTAAGGGTATTCTATGACTAGATCAATATTCTTGAATTAGAGTTGGGCAATGTCATTGGAAACATTAGAAAAGTTGACCACCTTCAAAAGGAGCAAACACCTTACATGATGAACTATATTGTGAAAAGAATTTAATCACTTTAGTTCACAAATGAGGATTTTTTGTTTTGACCTTCATCATGCATTATCATTTCTTGCACATGTGGGCATTAAAGCCCTAGAAATGGTGATTTAAACAATGCATTAGGACCGCATGGGCCTTGACTTTTGTGTTGGGAGGATATTTTAATAAATGGTAAACCAAATTAATAATGAAGCTAGGTAATTTAAATGCAAAATATACAAGCTTATGGTATGTCAATAAGCTTATGTTGATTTGAAATGAGATTATCGTGCTAATGCAATAACCCATATATGGTCTATTTGTGTGTTGCAAGTTATGGTTAATTAGAAAAACATAAGTCTTAAATGATATAGTTTTATCAACATCTACAATGTTGATTCAACTATTTTTATGAACATGTGAACATTGAAATCTCCTATTATGATGGGTTGAATAATTTATAGACATTTATTCTGTATTTTTTTTAAATAGAAATGAAGTACAATCTATTTGCATTTTAGGTTGTTTATAAGTCACAATTATATGTAATGATTCACATGTATTTTCATTGAAAGTTGCATAAATCAATTTTGCACCATGGTTAGTTATCACAAATGATTTTAGGTAGTTTTATCATTAAGTATCATTGTGCTATGTTAATCATAAGAATAAAATGTAAAATATTTTGAATAATTCATTCTAAAATTTGTTCGTTTGCAGGGACGTATTTTATTTTATTTTTGTTCAAACAAAGAATGTACCATGCTAGTAGGTTTTGGTTAGTTAGGACATCATTAAAATGTAGTTTTAAAGAATATGTGTTTAAACATTTTAATCATTTTTCATTCTATTGGTGTGCATTTTGTGTTAAGTTTGTGTATTTTTTCATACATATGTGTATTTTTTACTTTAGTGCTGAATTCAATTCAAGGGTTATCAAAATCAGTTTGTACAAATGGTTTCATGCATTTGTAAATTCTATTCCCCCACGGCAACAAATCAAGGTGACACAAGTCTATGATGTGAAAACCTTTTCTATCCACAATGTAGAAGATCTTCAAAGCATTTTAAAGACATTTAGTTTATTGCCATTCATGCATGATGCCCTTTCGAAAACAATTTGCCTCTCTCAATCACAAAGACAATAATAAACAAGGAACAAGAGGAGAAAAATAAATAAATGAAGAAAATAACACACTAGAGAAGTTGGTACCAACTTGTGAACCTTAGGATTTATATTGTATGATGAAAATATGCATATATGTGAAACATTGGTGTGACAACCCCAATATGAACGTTTTAGGATTTTGGCAATCAAATATAAGTATTCAAGATGTCTTTTATATTTTGAATATATTGTGGTAATGTAATAGATTGAATTGCTCTCTATAGTCCATACTTGTAAGGTGCAAGGTCACAACTTGGACTCAAATTTTTTGTTGTAGGGCAAACATTTCACAATTGTTGAGTGAGATGTACATTGAGTTTTGATTTGCTTTCATTCACATTTGATGTAGTACTTGCAATATCATAAACAAAGCCCCAATATTAATGATTGAAAAATTGAAAGCTCATGACCATCACCATGGAGATGAATGTTACAAACTTTGCAACACATGATTCATACAAAGACAATTTTGACATAGATTTTTTAAATGATTTCAAGATACAATAGCATGATGGATCAATTATTGTGGTTGGGGTTCATTCACATGTACATGCTCTTGCAATAGCAAACAAAAAAAAAAGCACAAGAGCTTGCAACAAAATTTATTTATAGTCATTAGAAACTCATATCTTGGCAAATTTAGATTTTGCTTGCATCAAAACTTTTGGTCACCACAAACTCTAATCTTGTAATCTTGGATTTTGCGTGCAACACATTTTTCTAATCACCATAAACTTGGATCTTGCAAAGTTGGGTTTTCTTGCTTGTAACATTTTTTTTTTGTCAAAAATTGTGTATAGCAATTTCAATGAGGATTTCAACAACTTGATCTCAGCCCATTGTCAAGGGCCTTGTTGCAATTAGCCATGGAGACGGGTTTGTTGAACTTCTTGCTATTACATTTGTGTTAGCTAGTAGGTTTTTTTTTATGATTTTCATTTCCAATAAATCAAAAGTTGAACCAAGAGGAGTAAGAGTAGGTAAAATGATCACAACAATCATAATAGCAATGGCATCAACATTTGTTGCAACAAGCTTGTGCTACATATGGTTATTGCCAATTGGAACTAAGGACAAGGATGCCATCACCTTTGACCTTTTAGCCACAACAACTTTCACATTTCACATGTAGTTTCACCATGATGATGAAGAGTGCCAAACCCTTGAACAAATGGCTAGTGGGTTTATTTTTAACTATGGCTTAAGTGTAAGGAAATGTGATTTAATCACTTGGCATTTTCTTGTATTCCTATTTTTGAACAGGCTTTGACTAGTTTGCAAGCCCTTTCCCTAAACCCTAGGCTAGAATATCACCCCTAGATAGTGTAAAATCTTAGCCTTTGGTTTATTTTGTGTTCTTCCCTTCTCAAGGTGTAGGACTTTGCTTTGAGGTCCTTTTTTGATGGGGCCTTTTATTTAATGTGATGTTTCATGCGTTGGTTATGGAGCCTTGTTTTTGCAATGCAGTATAGTTCATCATTAAAAGCATTACCAAACATTTCAAGTTATTTCTTTGCTTAATGAACAATGTCCTTTCAATTTTTTTCTAGCCCCTCTTCCTCCGCCTTCAACTTGGGCTTGGGTTTTGGCTTTGGACCCTTTTGGAGCTTTTCACTTGGGTCATTGTCATCCTCATTGCACATCCTTTCAACTTTGGAATGAGAGGTACAATTATCCTTTTGGTTCCCTCTTGGCCATTTGGTTTGTGACCCATTAATGTGGCCACTTGGCATCTATTATTATTGTTCTCATAATGGTGTCTTCTCCTCCCCCCTTGTGGTGGTGTCGCCAGTCATAGGGAAACTAATATGCACTTGCAACAATTTTTAACAAGTAATTGGGAAGAACATCAAATGGAACATGTTTTCTAAGTGCAAACACTTGTGACGACTTTATCTTCAATTCAAGCCCCCTTAGCAAACAACCTTTTTTTAGGCATTGCTTAGGTGTTGGTCCCACCCCTGCCATGTTGGCTAGGATGGAGTTTTGCCTTAAGATGTGTTAGGGAATAAACTTGTGTTGTTAGGGCTTTCCCCCCCCTTTGCTTTGGCCCCCACCTCTTGAAAGATTGTTAATGCTTTGAAAACATTGCACCCTTCATTTTTTTTTCCCCCTTTGCTTTGATTCCTTGTTGGATTTTCAACCCGATTTATATATTTGGAATTTTCCTTCACTTCCTCTAAATCAACTTTCATTTATTCACTGCATCTTTCAATCGATGGTCCTTCAAGTATGGTTTTTGAACATTCTTGAAACTTATTTGACCAACTCAACCAATGATTTCACCCAACTTTTCTAGGCGAATTCCACATGTTATTGTAGGTCGTATCACGAGGTCCAATACTTGGACTCTAGGTGTTTCTAAGCTCTTGGCTTTGGCCAAGCTTTCTAGAGGCATTTAACTAATTACCATGGGTGAGGTCATGTATCAGTTGGTGAACAAAGTTTTATGTTTATAATTTTGTGATGTTTTCTTTGTTCATTTGTCACCTCATCTGTTGTTTAGTGTGGTAATGAAAGGTGGTGTGAGGTGGTGGTTCATGGTGTTTAAATTATTTTAAATGTCCATTTTGATTAGATGGTGCGTAGGTGGATGTTGTAAATGCTTTCAACACCATCTTTCGAAGAGCAATCTTCCATGAACTTTGTGTAGCAAGAGGCCAATTGTATCAACTTTTCTTTTTTGTTCGGTCTTTTTATGCCCAATAAGTTCCTTTTTATTTCGACTACCATGCCCTTTTGGAAGATTTGTTTATCATCCATTTCTAAAAGGCACATGCTAAGGTGATTTGTTTGCCATGAGGCCTTTTTTTAAAAAAATCCCACCTTCGTGCATTAAAATGTTTTGTGGGTATTTTTCCCTTCTGTATTTTCCTTTCTTTTGTTGACAACATTCACATCATTGGCCCGACTTTTATTGTTCCTTTTGTTTTTTAATTAGATTTTATAAGGTTTAAAGTTTAACCCCCACAAGTGTTGGCTTGGTCGTTATCTAATCTATCTTTTGGTTTTTCTCTTCTTATCAATTCTTGTTGCCCTTTGGATGGTATCAAGAGTATTTTGTTTAATTTTTTAAATTTAAAAAAAAAAAAAAAAAAAAAAAAAAACATGTTGGACAAAAATATTTGTTATGTAGATGCATTTCTAAGGTTAGGGGATGTCCAAGTAGCTTTTGGGATTTAGTTTTGGTGTTTTGCCTATAAACTTTTTTATTTTGTTCATCCCCCCCCCCATTGATCCCTTAGCATTAATTCTTCCTTTGATGCAATTCTCATGCAAGTTTTTGGGAGAATCTTGGGTCAAGGTTTTTTGGGATGCCCACAAGCCCATTTAATGTGCCAACATGTTTTTTCCCCCATTTTTCGTGAGAGATCAATCTTATTTCCATAAAGCTCATTGCATTAACGACCTATTTGGGGAGCATGGCACTTGTTGCACCTACCTTTGCCACTATATTTTTATTGGATTATTGCCCTTTTTATTGAAGGTGATAGGTTCAAGTAATTTTGACCCACTCCCTTTCTAAACCCATTTGAGATTGGCATGAAAGTTCTTTCCTTTTGATGTGATGGCTTTTGTTTCTTCTTTTTTGTAGTTTGTAGAAAGTGGATTAGATCTACTTCAAGAAAATATTTCAACATATTACATGACCATTCTTTTTTTAACATCATTTGTAACATGGCTTTGGATTTGCATTGCATGTATTTGAGGTCCTGTTCTGGCCTAGGGGTAGGTGCATGACTTTTTGTTTTCCAATCATTTCATCTTTTCAATTGGCTTCCAATTTTTTCTCTTCTATGTTGTGCACTATGTTGGGCCTCCCCCATCTTTTAAGGTTGACCCAATGCATTTGTGGCTAGCTTTTAAATTTAGCAAGGACCAACCTTTTTTTATTCCCATGGTGGTGAATAGATTGCATCCCATAATGTTGTTAAAATGCCTTCACCTCCAACACTAGAGATGTGGGGTTTTATGTTTTACATGACCAAACTCATGTCCTTTTGTCACCTTTTTTTCAATCTTGTTGGCGGGTTGACATCGTGTCATTAGTTGAAGACATTCACACTTTGGCCGATGTCGTCATTGCCAGACCTACCCAAGCAAACTTGATTTCATGTGTTGTTTCATCTTGCGGGGTGGTTGTGACAATGGTGGCTCATGCAAAGGAAGGATTTTACTACAATCAACACTTGGTAAATGTTTTTCTTCTCCTTGCCATATAGGTTTTGGGTTGCTTACACCAACAAGTGAACAATTTTTTTCATCAATGTGCTAACATGGTGTGATCAACAAAGGACATTGATGACCATCCTCTAGCAGTTCTATGTGCCTTCTATAGATAGATAGTGTCTGTAGCTTTGTAGAAAGTACAGGCTGTTTTTAATTTGAGGCATGTCATTGCAAGTGAGGGCTCTTCTAAGCTTATTACTATTTTATGTTACCCTTCTCTTTCCTTTTTGATACGCTTCTTGCAACTAGTGGGGCTTTGGAACATAATTTGTGCCTTTGTGCCCATTTGTGACCATGTTTGGGTTTTGCTCTTGTGGCTCAGACTTGGATCCTCTTTCTTTGTTCTTCCTTTCCCCCTTTGTTGGGTGCTTTGTTTAATGGCGTTTGCCTGGTTTCATCAAACCTTTGGTCATAAGGCTGAAACAGGCCACTTTTTTCCACTGTATGCAAAAACCATTGCATCAGAGCCAGGAAAAAGTTGAAAGTACTTCTCCGCAATACAATTTGTAATTGTATCCTGACAAACTCACAATTCCAAGCGTCTAATGTTATGAACTTTGTCTTGTTAGCAGAATCTTTGTTCACCCTTCGAAACAAAACTTTTCAAACTTTTGAACTGGCCACTAACACCCATAGTTCAGGGGGCAGCTTCATTCAACCCATGTCTCTCAGATCAAATCTTGCTCCTTGACCAAAGTGGTTTTTTAAAAAATATATTCAACATTTTTTCAAATACCATAATTAGTGTCCAAGCTGCCAAGGTCCTCCTACTACAGTGTGGAGGATTTCAAATCGGCAATGGATCCTTATTACAGACAATTCAAAAGAACTATCTACTTCTTTCTTTCCTTGTCTGCCCTTGGCCTGATCCATCTTTCTGAGACACAAAATCTGAGTCCTGTTATGCACAGTTTGGCCGTGTAGTAGACACTAAGAGCCATGATATGGCTCCCTCCTAGTGTCCATTTCAAACCCAAATGTGTGTATAATAGGACACAAAATTTGTGTCTGGGCAGCATCAAGTCATGTCTGGTGGTGATGTGTGTCTTGGTTGGGCAATTGGGCAGTCAGAGAAAAAAAGAAGCAGACAGTACATTTTGTAAGGACCCATTGCTGATTTCCAAGTCCTCTGTTACTACTACAGCTTTGATAAGCATTTTCTCTCCCTTCCAAGTTCTGCCCAAATTATTCTACCAGTGTTGAACTGGCCACTGACCAGCCTACATAAGCTATGTTGTTAACTGCCCGGCTGATGACCTTGGGCTCCTTCCAATGCCAAAGTTTTGGCCTGTGTGCTAGTGTTGCCCAACAGGAAATCTATTCCTAAACATTCTTTGATATGTGCTTTGATCTAATGATCAACCAAGTTATTATGCTTGAAAGTGGATTTAATTCAATGGCATTTCAAAGGTTTGGGATTTGATCCTTTGAGTGGAAGGAAGAATGATGGATGAAGAGGTACTTTTGGACATTGCAAACAAGTGAATAATGAATGAATGCATGAATGCAAATTGGACTATGGACATATTTGGTGTAGTTGAAAATGGGACAATCTGGGGTAGTTAGATAATGGATGAACTCAGGGGACTTGGACAATGGTTGAACATGGTGGAAGTTGTATGAACCTAGGGAAGTGGGAAATTATGAAGAGGTTGGACAATGGATAACAATGGACGAAAATGTAACTAGTTGGGAGAGATGAAATTAAGAAGAGTGAAATTGTGGGAAAGACCTATCATTGCCTTGAGATAGAAGGTAAAGTAAGCCAAAAAAAAATTAAAATTAAAAAAATGAAAAAGAAGTAGCATTATTATCATCCAAAAATTTCAAACTTTTCCTAGGTTTATCCATGTCTAACATTCCAAAAATTTACACAAGTTAGTATCCAAGGAATTGCTAGATGCTGAATAAGTGATAAAAAGCTTTTCCATCAGAGTCAATTTTCATTCCTTCCACTAGTCTAGTGTGCCTCATAGTTTTCATTGAATAAAATTCCATCCTAAGCATTATAAAATAGTTCATAAGAAAATCAGCCACATTCACAAAACTAGTGGAATGTTTCCTATCGAAAGTGCTGAATAAAATAGTAACTATTATGAAATGATGGTGATACAAATCACATCAGATTTTATGGACTTGGTTGCTCCTGACTAGTATACATTGCCAGTAAAGCTGTGCTTGTATAGGACATCAGGTTCAAAGTCCACTAGTAATCACATTACTCGACATCGTTTCCACTGTCATTCCCTATTCCCTACTGGTTGAAAGGGAAAGAGTTGCACACTCTTTTATGTGCAGAACCCTTAATCTTGAACTCAAAATTGACTGCTCAAGATAATTAGATTGTGGGACAATTGGTATCAGCAATTTTCTTAGCTGATTTGTACTGCAGAAAGACTCAGATCTTGACCTGGGTGGTTGTTGCTCAATAATTGCTTTCTGCAGTGACATTGTCTAGACTTTCTCAAAATTAGATGGCATGAGCTGATCTTGGAGACCCAAAACTTGGATGATGCCTTGGTTGGCTTCAAAGGTTCCAGGAAGAAAAAGCACCACTCACAGCTTCATGTTACCATTTAATCAACTCACCATCACACTCAATTTGGCTGCAATAGCAAGACAGATTTTCAGTCAACACATTCAAGGATACATGATGCAGGCAGGAAATTCAAGGGACCTAAACTCCTAAAGGACTGGGACCGAGCCCAGCATGAATCATTGGTCAGATCACAGGACCACCAGGACAAAGCAAAGTAGAATGACTACATATATGGAAACCTTATCAATTGAAGAGCTGTTGCAGAAGAGATTGCAGAAGGGGTTTTACCTTGCAAAAACTGAATCCAGTAGGAGGAAATTGGTGTTGGTCTTCATGGAGCCGTAACTTCGTACTATGACAACACCGCTTTGCACAATTGTATATTGATCGCTTCAATGACTTGCACATTGCGTCCTGTACATGCAGCAAGCTTCATTAGTTTCATTTAGATTGAACTGTCTCACCAAACAATTGATGGGATATATCAGTTTGAGATATAGACCAGTTTCCCCTTATCAAAATTAAGTGAGTCTTCATTCCATGGAATTTGATAATCGTTGCTCATTCTCAGTTGCATAGCTTGAACAAAGAAAAGCCACAATTCCAAGCGACATGCATCCTTCACATGGTATATAAAAAATCAGCAGATAATTCCTCACAATGAGCTTGTTGTGAATATTTGAAGAGGACATTCCCCTGGTGATGCTCTGCGACTTCCCCAATACCTTCTTTGAGATCAGCTTTGTGGAGGGTGACAACAGCTCTAAAGTTGCTGTGTAGGCTGGAGACCTGTACCCTTCTTCACTATTGTTTGCAGAAGCTGAAGAGACTGGAATTCTACCACCCCATGCCAATGTGCCTTTGGAGTAGGAGCGATTCTCGGCTCTTGATATAAAGATTGCAGGTGAAATCAAACCTAGACAAGAAGTGTAGTGAGTGCTTGAAGAATCACACAATTCACTTCCTACTGTTTCCTGCTCCACAACAGATGGCATTGTATACGGCAACCTTGTTGCAGCTTCTAGAGATTCCATTAGACTTGAACCTGAGTCCATATGTTCATTTTTATTGTCTTTGGGGCAGCTCCTTCCTGTATTGATCTGTCCACTTGTAGTCACCGATGGTTCCACACACTGAAAATATGTTGCAAGTGTAGGAGCCCATATCTCTGGGTTTTGGCATTTCTTAGATTTCCTCCATTTGGATCCTGCCCTACAGAGCTTAATAATGGCTTTCACTCCATCAGAAGCAGCTCGTCCTCCAGACTCCTGGGGTGCATAGTTTGCTGAAGTGGGGCCTAGATATGGGGAGCTAACAGAGGAGTTGTTATCTGCTTCCCACTGAGGGGCATGACTTGAAGTCGGGCTATGAAGTTCTTCAAAATAATGCTCAAAAGATTCATACGAGATACCAGACAGTGACTTTGAAAGCATGATAGAAGGTTGCATTGCTGTTTGTATATGTGTATCAATGTCAGAGCCTGAAGAAGGAACTGAATCTGTGGGCACTTCGCTATTCCCACTGGGGCCGTGAAAAATGCTGGTTGGTGACCAGGGATGATGAAGACCTTGTGGTTGCTTGTCTACCCATGCCTCAGAAGAATAGATTTCTGAGCTTTGCAGAATGCTTGAAGGTGGTCCAAACAAATCATCTGAGGAGCTCCTCTCCAAAGAGGAACTGGAACAACCTTCAGTCTGATCAGTGCACCTCTCTAAGGGGCCAGAGTCATAACTGGTGGTGAATGTCTGCCAGTTGGGATCCTTGATTGCAGTATCTTGGGGTGACATCACCTTCTTTGTCAACAGCTTTGCAGAAGAATGAATTCTTGAAGGAGAGATAGATCGCATTGATGGTGAGATTGAGTTTTTCAAGGAAGCGGTACTGGACTCTAGGTTCCAAGACTGTTGGCTTGAAGCTTGTTTGTGTCCTGCTGCCCAGTTGTAATCCTGCTCACTGTTGACCCGCAAAGATGGTGCACCCAAGGAGCTTCTTTCAAATAAGAAGCTACCATATCCATTTCCACCTCCTTTGGCTCTGTTATGATGGCCCTCCAATGGGCCAGAGTGGTATCCAGAAGCAAGGCTATGCTGAATGTTCCTTTGTTGCCAGCTTGGATTATCATATGGATTGTTCTCTGGAGCTGCTGTATTTGAAATCTTCTGAGACAAATGCTTAGCCAGGGCGTGGATCTTTGAAGGAGAAATGTGCCTTTCCAAATGCAAAGAATGTTGAGCAGTCCATATGTGATCCTCATAGGAGCTCTCCTGGGCCACTGTGTTCATGCCTGACACCTTGTGTGACAGATGCATGGCAAAAGCTTGCATCTTCAAAGGAGAGATGGGACTTTTTGAAGGAGATGGGTTTTTAGTCTGCCAGAACAGCTCATCCTCATTTGAACCCTGGTTTGGAGCTGAACCTGTATTTGAGACCTTGGAGGCTAGATGCTTAGCCAGGGCCTGAATCCTAGAAGGGGAGATGGACCTCTTCGAAGGTGAGGGATCACGCCTTGCACCTTGCCAGGACTGCTCATCATGCAACATATCAGGAATGAGAGCAGTAGAAGAAACCTTCCGTGACAGTTTCTTTGCCAATGCCTGGATCTTGGAAGGGGAGCTGGATCGTCTTGAGGGTGAGCAAGAGCGCATGACAGGATGAGAGTGCTGATGTGGTCTGGTCCGAGCTGGTGAACTATGGTTACTCAAACCCAAAGGATAGTATCGCATAAGGGGGCCACTCATTGACCTCAGTCTCTGTTGATCTTGCACATCTTGGGACATGAAGTCCAGTCTTTGTGTCGGGGGTGCAACCAAGCGAGGTGGGAGCTGGAGCTTCTTGGGAATGGCATCAGCTGTGTCATCAAATTTGGGTTTACCTGGAGCTTCCTCCCACCCAAAGGGAATTCTTGTCAGGTTTTTCTCAGTAGTGCCATTAGGGGAGACACAGTTATCCACCAGGAATTTTGCAGCAGCAGGAGCCACAAGATCAATGTGGGCTTCTGTCTCCATCTCTGAGATGACATGACCATCACCATCCACACTAAGCCTGAGCCCCTGAAATCTGCTGCTCTGCTCCAGCCCAGCTCCTGTTTTCCTAGCATAAAACCTGTGGCTACTCCCAAAACTGCTATGGCGAGAATGTTCTCCCAGAGCTTGACACTCCTGAAGTTTTACCTTAGCCAAAGCTTTCTCGTGATCAGACAAGCTCTCCATCACAACCTGAGCTGCAATCCTCTTCTGTAGAAGCACTTCCTGTCTGTGGCTTCTCTCAACCCCTTGCAAAATTCTCCTGGCCATCGCCCTCTCTGCTGCCTCAGCAATGGTCGTGACATGGAGATGTGCCTCTTCCTTGGGCTTGCCTGGTGCTTCTTCCCACTTGAAGGGAATTGCTGCCAGCTCATGCTGTGGACTGCTTTCCCGGGATCTGTTCAAGCTGTCCCAGGCTATAGAGGCTGTTGGCCTCCTCTTGCCACTATTGTCTCTTCCCCCCTGAAGCTTCTCTGCCATAGTCACCCCTGTCTTGCTTCTGTTACTCCTTTGCCCGTTCTTCTGCTAATTCCAAAGGTAAGCAAGCAAGCAAGCATGCAATTAGATCCATATTACCATCACTCTGATTCATCAGAGAAGTGTTTGACAACTAAATCCACTGACTCTTTATTGCCATTCTACAACAGCCAAACCCCTTTGTCTAGTGATGTTCCTACATTCAGCAAGCACTATTGACAAGTTGGAGAAGGACAGAGTTGAGAAATGCGGCCTGACCTGAATAGTTCTTTTCTCTTCTTTGCTCATGATCTTCACATTCTCTGCATTTGGAGGGACCATTGTCATGTCACCATTCATAGAGTGACTTGGAGAACTAGATTTTGATGAGAAATTGAGATGGCCACTGATGCATTGTCTGGAGCTTACTGTGTACATTGGTTTTGTGCTGTTGTTCTGTGAGAGTGGGGTGCACTCCCTCTCCTTCTGCATTGGCTTCACTGCACTACTTTGTGAAATTGGAGCTGCACTTTTAGATCTTTCAACCTGCTTTGCAGCCAAGACCCTCGCATTGGTTTCAGAGAGAACCTTGTGCTCTGTAACTACAAGCTCCTGACCCATTTCAGTGTCAAGATTTGATTGGAACCTCGCACCCACACCGGACCAGAACTTTGGATCCTTCCCTGCCCTGCTGACTTCCTCCCCTATAACTTTAGAGCCCGAGCTTTGACAGATATGCTCCTTTTTGCGAGTGTGTGTGCTTCATTGTCTGCCTCTCATCCTTCAGTGCTATAATGTGACTCTCAATTGCAAACAGCTTGAAGAGCTGAGTCTCATTTCTGCAAGTTGTTTGGACTATCTTCTTTTGTGCAGTAATGCATCCAGACATTCATAACCTGCACAAAGAACCACAAATGAGAAAGGACATCCACACATTATAACTTGCAAGGGGAGGAAAAGACTAACTGCAAATCTCTAAAAGGATACTACATGACTTACTCCATGTAGTGGATCTCAAGATACTTCTACCAGCATTGCAGCTATGGAAGTGCTCATTCAAGGAATTTACCCATATTAACAACCAATGAGGATATTGCAGCATGTGAACAAATACAGCAATCGGATGGTCTGGTGGCTACAAATTCAAGCATACATCTGAGATTGCAGAGAAAAGTCCACAATAACTTTGGGTGTAAGCACCTTTAAATGTCAGTTCTGACCAAACCAAAACAAACACAAGAGGAATTGAGCATGGTCAATTCAAGCATACAGGAAAACCACATGTAGAAAAAACAAGCAGTTGCTGTAATTAGTAGCATTGAGCATCTGGACAGAAACAAACTAGGAGAGTTGAGAGATTCACAGCATTTGTTTGTGTCCTTGCAGAGTGATATAGTTGAAAACACCACCCGCACACAACAGTTTAATCCAGGATATGCTCTTCTCTCCTTATCATGTCCAGTGCTGGTCTCTGCATCGCATGCAACCATGATGCAATGACAATAAGGGTCAGATCTCCACTTCTGATCAACACCCAAGTAGTTTTATTTGCAGATTTCCTATGAAGTCTAGAGACTTAAAAAGAAACATCTCTCTGCTACAATTCTCAGAAGGTTATTCAGGGAAGAACAATCCCCATAGACCTTCATAAATGCCACCTGGAGACAACTATGCTACCACTGCAATGGCACAATACAAGAGAGAAAAACCAGATCAGTTCATTTGCTATACATTTTGTAAAAGGGAGGAACCGAATCTTGGAAAAGGTTTGGACATTGGAAAAAACCCAAGCTTCTTCCATTGCCGCTGTCTCACGACAGAAAGCAATGATGCGCTACAACAACCAAGGAAATGAAGATGCTCCATAACAGAGATAACCATGACAAGAGACTCTTTGGAGAGGCCTCACATGTGGTACTAGTACCCGGTCAGCAAATTGGCATTCAGTGTGCGGCAACACTCGTTTCGATCACATTAGATAATGAGGCAAACGAGACAAGATCACAGAAGCTTACGAACAAACTCCATTTCCATTTCCATTATTCAGGATCCACATGTTTATGCCAAAAGAATGATGACATGAGAAAGAAACAAGGTCAAAAGTTGCACAAGCAGCAGTCTATTGAAAACGCAAGACAAGAACAGGATTCAGAAACATCGCCGCGAACAGGATTGCAGGCTATCTATTACGAGCATGATGTATCAATCCGCATGGTGAGAAGCAATCTCTTACACACGCGGCGTTACATCTGGCGACGTGAGAACGTGGTGGCATCAGCAACGAGAGGCAAAATCTTCTTACATTCCAAATCCTTAATCCACAACTCTTCACGAATCACTTCAATGAAAGCTTCAATGCAGGCCACGTTCCACTTGTTGTTCTTCTTCCTCTTCCATAGCGACAACGAAGCAAGCAAGAGACCGATTCTCGAACTACACTACATTTGTCACGGTCTTTGCTCCCGTGACTACTGACATCACAAAGAAAATGCTCCCGGCAACGGAAAGACCAACATCCACCCGAAGTTTCACTAACCAATTTTTGATTGAAAGAAAAAAAGACGCGATCTCTTCCTCTTCGGAATGAATGGCAATGAATCCCCGTCACAAAGGAACAAGTGCGACAACACAACAGCAAAACGTCGCAAGTGCTCTAGTTCTGGAAACAGACGAAAACATGTACAACTTCCACAGATCAAACCATAGAGCAAAGCTAAAGGGAGTGAGAGACGAGAGAGAGAGAAGCCTGACCTGCACATCGTGAGCTGCATCAACACGCACAAGAAGAAGAAGAAGAAGAAGAAAACAATAGGAGAGAGCATCAGCGAGTAGGAGCAGCTTTCAGAGAATCCGCGAACAAATGCGCGCACTCGAGATTTGCAGGCAAGGAATGCGCAAGCGGGATCGACAAGCAACGGAGTTTTGGCGAGAGCGTATGCGACTCTGTACAGAGCGAGACTGCATGGGTTGGAACTTGGTATGTACGTATGTTATTATGTACGTATTACACTAATAGTATTGTACGCTAATAAAAGTAGCTACCTATGAACTTCCTTAATTTGGTGGGAGTCCCAGTGTTTTGTTTTTTTCATTTCTTTATATCGAAAATTTGGCGAAACTAAACCAAATAATTAGCAAAATTAGTCGAATTTACACTTGCCAAAAAAAAAACCAAATTCTCTGTCCAAAAATGGCGAAATTTGACCAGAGAAAACCAAGGAAAAAAAACATTGGGGCCCTACTTCATTAATTCTATAACTTTTTGTTCCAGGTGTTAATAATGTGTCCCTTTTTTCTTTTTTTTTGGAAACAAATGACTAAGAAAATTAATGTGCCCTTTTCAATCAAGAAATTAATGGCACTGACAATACCCTATGTCAGTAGTACCTATGTTCTTTAGCATTTTTACTCACAAGCCCTTGCCCAGCCTATTTTTTTATATTTACAAAAACAAGTAAGTAATGGTTTTCATGTGGCCTTTTTCTGCCTCATTTGAGTCCCCCCCTTTACAACTTACAAGGCACAACGGACAGGTCGTTCTTGCGTCTCCATGACCTAACCATTGTTCAAAATCCACATGCCCATTCCATGAATCCATTTGTGCAAATCTACTTGATGATGAAAACCATTACGTATGGGGAAAGGCACTTTCCTGAAGAAGTTATGTCATATGAGTTAACTAGGATGAGGTTGGATCCCCGGTGTCACTCATTGACCACGTTGGGTGTCACTCCTAGAAGAAAAAAAGAAAAAAGGCCTTTCCCAATGTAAAGATAAAAATGTTTTTTCAAATAACACTATAGGAAAAATTGTCCACTATCCTATGATTGTAAGGGGTTTTATGGGATCCATGAAATTATCCAATATAACTTCATTGAAAATGATAAAGCCTTTCAGCTCAAAAATCTTTATACTTTGGAGCATGTTGAGTACAATGGTTGTTTTGGCTCGCCCAAATTTGCTCACACACACCTTACCATGCATAATGGCCTGTACCCAACACGCTCCTTTATACATGAGAAGTAATATCGATGTATAGAGTCTTGGAATGCCTTTCATTTCCTCCCTTCTTCCCACACATCCACACCTAGTTGGTAGATGATGGATGGCCTCCTCATTCATTGTGAAAACCTTAACCTTTGGAAATAGTTCCTTGTGTTGGATTCAACACCTTTTTCCAACTCCAATTTTCAATTCACCAAATTTAGGCAACACAAAGCCTTGGTTGTTTACTCGTGCATTAGGGGAGGGTACCTTGTATCCCCCCAACCTGAATTTAACTTCAACTTTTGGCCAAACAAGTGAATGCAACTGGCAACCAAGTGGCAACCAAGTGAATGATCCATTGACAAAAGAACTCAATGAACCATTTGCAAAAGAGGTCTACAGGGCGCGGGGGAGACATAAATGCCTAAAGAGTGGGGTAACACCCCACTTTGAGGCTGTTACCTGACATTAAGCATGGACTGAATTTATTTTTTTTAATTCTCATGAGTATCATGATACTTGGCAAGAAAAGAAAGATAAAAAAAGAGGTGGTAGGGTATTTCCAAAAACAAAATGCCCGTCCTTTGTTGAAGAAAAAATTTCCTTGGTAACATGCCCTCCAAATACACTAGAAATTTTCTTAAACTAGGACTCGGGCCCTAATGTAATACCAAAGTACATATTAGGGCCCAAGTCCTAGTGTGTCAATGACTCACTTAAGTTATTGAAAATTCGCCCACAATAAAACATACTTAATCCACACTTACATATGAGTTCCAATGTTGGCCATGCACATTTTCATGGTTTGAAGAAGTTTTGACACTCCAAAGGAAATCATCCAAGTGTGTGCCTACATCATACATATCTCTAGCACACCATCTTGCACTTTGTTACAAATTCCAAGTATGACAAGAAAATTAGTTCCTAGTACCCTACTAGAACATGAATTGCCCTAGTACAGTAGCCTCCCACCTAAGTACACACCCGTTTAAGTACGCATTATTTTCTCGAAAAAATAAGGTTTAGATTTAGGGTTTAAGGTTTAGGTCTTGTACGCGTCGACAAGAGCTGGTAAGCATTTCCAACAAGATGTGACGAGGGGAGTGGAAGGGATGGTGAGCACCAGTACGAAACAACTGGAAGTGGCGACCAGTGGAGGAGTGCAGGAAGTACGGAATGGAAGGGTCGGGAATTGGAAGTCCGTTTGCGAGAGCCGCGATGCAATATGGCACTGCGACGTCGCAGATGGAGTGAAAACGGGATAACATGAACCGAATCTTTGGAACACAAGTTGCAGATTCGCTTCGAGCCATGGTGACTAGAGCACCGTTAGAAGATGCTCGACAGCTGACAAACAGGTACAAAGCCCTCCGCCAAAACGTAGAGGTTCAGGCTACGGAAGTCAGCAAGAAAATGGCGCGGAACAAGGAGACAGCAGGATCTAACCCTAAAAACACACTCAAACTCTAAATCGTGGAGCAGAAGCTGGGTGAACTTTCGGCATCCATGGTAGTTTTTGGCAATGAAGTTGCAACTGCAATGACAGCGGTAGAGACACAACAACAACGGCTGATTCTTCAACGGCTTACTGCTATGGTTGAAGCTGAGCATTCCTATCACCAACATGTCATTGAGACTCTCGATGAGCTTCTCGCACAAATGATCTCTAAACGACAACGCACCAAATTGGCAATACCGAACTCAAACCCCACCCCTGCCTTTGTTGCAATCCCCTCGTATGAGAAGAACGTGAAACCCTCAAATGGTCATCAGACTAATGAGGATGTTGCGAAAGCTACTGCTGTGGCTACAAAAAAAAATGATCGGTCCAAAGTGCGCACCTACCGGCTAAGTACACACACTCCTCCCAGGTTCAAGTTGCGTACTTAGGCGGGAGGCTATTGTACTCTATGGGCACTTTTGGGGGAAGTAAGGTAGTGCTTGTCTTGGGCTTGTCTTTGGGAGTGGAGATTATAAATTGTCCCTTGGATCAACATTTTCACTCTTGTAATTATTTATAGGGTTGCAACTTGGGACTCCTGACATGAGCTTTTCTAAAAATTAGGCTCATGGCTTTCTGTTTTCTTAAATATGTTAGAATGTAGCCAAAGTGGTGATCATCTAGAAAAAATAACCAAATTTGTTTATACACCAGATATGGAAGTTTTATACTAAAAAAGGATCCTTCTACATTATTGGCTATTGACTAGCACCTATAATGTCTAGATTGTAGAGGAGCTCGAAGCACACATGTTGCCTTTTAGATCACTGGATTTGACAAGGAACGCAAAAGTTATGGCTTCCCAAAGGTCTCAGCCTCATTGCCTTTTTTTTTAAAACTTCGACCAAACAATTTTTGCCTTGATTTAGAACAATTTAACATCTGTTAACACACATATCTTACCTTACACATATCCAACATCCACGATATCACCAAACAATCTCCTATGCAAATGTACATCCTCTATTTGAAATAATGAACATGTTTATTCAATAGTTGAGATTAAAACTCAAAGATGGGCAAAAACATGTTTGGTGATCGATGCTTTAAGGTGTAGCTAAACCTTAATTTATAAGCCCTCCCCACTACGGTGCTATTCCAGATTCCACCACCCCAACACCCAATCCCTTTCTTCTACCCCCATTCATTTTAAATCCTTCTTACTCGTGTCCCCTTCAATATTGCCAAGAGTTTTGTTCATTGTGTAAATTTTTGTGACCATTTTGATGGTGTTCATCGTGTGCTCCAAGTATTTTCCTAAGGTACAAGCAATTGCAACTTCCCAACTTTTCTCTTAAATGCTTAATAACTCTAGGTTGTTTGTGGGTTGCAAGTGTTGGAGTGGCCTGGAAAGTTGCGTGTGTTTTTCATGGTCTTATTTCGATCTTCACACATGTGTTTTTCATAATCTTTTCTTGGTGTTCTAAAGGTATTTTTTTGCTTACTTTTCATGGTGTTGTTTGTCTAAACTTGATTGTCCTCTTGAGCTTTGAAGTTGATTAATTGTCATTCTTCTTGAGCTTTGAAGTTGATTAATTGTCGTTCTTTTTTAACTTTGAACTTGAATAATTGTCGCACTTCTTGAGCTTCAAACCTTAATTGTTGTTCCTCTTGAGTTTTGAAATTGATCAATTATTGCTCCTCTTAAGCTTTGAACTTGAATGGATGTCGTTCCTCTTGAGCTTCAAACCTCAAACATTGTTCCTCTTGAGCTTGGAACTTGATTAATTGTTGGTTTTTTCCAACTTGGAGCTTGAATAATTGTGCACCTCTTGAGCTTGGAACCTAATCGCTTATTATTTTTCTTGAACTTTGATTCTAAGTTGCAACTTTAGTTTTTTAGTGATTTGGCTCTCATAATGTTGTGAAGAATCAAACCTTCATTATTATTGTCCTTTTTCAATTTTCCAACCCCTTACTATTTTTTGTCATCATTGTTTATTTC
Organism: Sphagnum contortum; assembly: GCA_963920785.1. Taxonomy (NCBI): domain Eukaryota; kingdom Viridiplantae; phylum Streptophyta; class Sphagnopsida; order Sphagnales; family Sphagnaceae; genus Sphagnum; species Sphagnum contortum. Next base: position 16,484,228 of record OY987277.1, read on the forward strand.
ATTGAACAATAGACCTCACTCCCTTCCTCGTTCTTTTTAATTTCAATTGTTTATCTGGGTGCATTGTAGGGATGTTGCAATGGTTTTTTTTTGCCACATTTAAACCTTAGCCCGTTACAAGCCTATTTTTGGGCATTTGTTGTTTCACCTAAATTGACACCCGTGTATTTAATAAGATGAATTCTCATCCCTTCATTGAAATTGTGGTGAAATTTATCCCCTATTTTTCTAACTGTTAAGGATGACTAAGCTAAGATGAAACTTGTTCAATGTTGTTTTGCAAATTCCCTTTTAGCTATTTTTGCAACTATGGTTGCTACTATAAGAACTTTTTGAACTTGCTTTTCTTACCTTTCTTTCTTTCAATTTTCTCTTATTTAATATATTGCCTCCCTATTTATTTATTTTGTTGCATAATTTTTAGATATTCTTTTGAAGTTACAACATGGCTTTGCGAATAATCCACTAAAGGTTTTTGTCCATGGGTCCTTTTTGTAGGTAGCTATAGCAATCATGATAACAAACTCCTCCTTGCCAATGCTTCTTGAGTTGAACACTATGAGTTTTTAATTACTATTTCCACATCTAATGAACCCTACACCAAATCTTGAATTCAAGTTTATGATGTTATTGCAAATTCATGGTTAAACAAATCTTGAATTCAGGTTTATGATGTTATTGCAAATTCATGGTTAGTGATTATTGAAGGCCTAAACATATTTACATAATACCTAAGTTAATCTTGAGCTAGATCATTAAGTACTTCCTCATGAGTTTTAGATTTTATTGTTATTACTATGTTGATTAAATTTTTCGTAACAACATTTTTCTACCCATTGCATTTCATTGTCTTCATCTTCATTTGAATGGTAGCCATAATCTTATTATTCTCTAGTCTAATTTTGTAATGTGTATAAGCTATTAAGGTTTATCCTATGATCCATAGATTTAGGGTTAAATGGCCAAATCCTTGTAGCTTTGAACCATGTTATGATATTTTTTCTTGTTAGTGTTTAGTTTAGGGCTTTGTCACCCACCTTACCAATGTTATTTTATTTGGTTCAATGTAATTGCTTGTGACCATTGTTGTGTTTCTTTCTCTTCTAAAAGCAATCTTGAAAGATTTGAAACAAGCCACATCCAAAGGTTGAAGTGCATGACATGTATGCAAAGGTAGAGTCACCATATTTAACCCAAATTCACTTGCTTGTTCAATTGTTTCTAAGATGACATGTGATCCATGTCCATCCAAGATTAACAAATGTTTATTGCTTATGGATATTCCACCTAGTATTGAACTTTTGAAAAAAGACAAAAAATTCCTTGAAAAGGAAGGTTGTCATCCATGCCTTTGATTGCATGGCCATACAAGTACCTAGTTTGCAAAGTTTTATCTAATCATCATGTTTTTTTTTTCTTTTGAAGATGTATAACCTTGGCAGTCATGTTCCAGTTACAATGACAACACAATTAATACTCAGCCATTCCTTGGACTTAGGTATGGTGCTATACATTTGGTGTGAACTTTATTTGGCCAAGACCCTTGCTTCCAATTGTCTTCCTATTTAGATGTTTATTTCATCAAAATTCCAAACACAATCTACAACATAGTTGTGTTTGTTCTATAAAAATTTTAAGTTGTGGTAAAAGTTGTGGCAAGATGGGGGCAAGATTGGGTTGTTAATCCTTGTGTTCAATTGATGTCCAAACTTTCACCTTGACAAATGTTAAACTCAAAGATGTCTCCACTTGAACCAGCACCACGAGGAGTTCCCTAATATTCTTCCCTAAAAAGGTGTTGGTTTAGCTTGAATTAATTTTTCCACTTTTAGCTTTAGCTATTGCAAACTAATTGATAGTCCAATTTCTTGCATTGCCAAAACCCAAACAACCATAACTTGATCTTCTTCCTATGTTAGCACACCTACTAGCCCATGTTTTTTTAGATGTTGTTTTGCCATACAAATGATTAGACAACGAAATAAAAGGTAAGTTCCAATGCCTACTTGCCTTCAATTGCATCCATGGCCTCCTCTAGTGTTTCATTAATCCATTTACCTCTCTAATCTTGTCAATAATGTTGTATCTATTAAAAAAAAATTGTTTCTTCATTGGTTTTTTGTGTAGAAGATGGTGGGACATTTTTTTTGTCTTGTGTTGGTTATTGTTGTTGTCCATTTCACCTCCTTTGTGGCACATTTAACATCATGATCTAAATTACCCTGGCCCCAACCTCCAACAAGTTGGAGGTGTGCGTTCTAACCTTATAGGAGGTACATATTTGAATTTCTTGTGTTTGTCCCAACTTTCAAGAAAATATGCAAGGTCAGGGTATGTGTGAAATGCATATGCATGTAATTCTTGGGAAGAAGTAATAAGTGCATAAAATTTGTTCAAAGTTTCTCCAAACTAAATTATAGTTTGTTGTTTTTGTGCAAGCTATAGGTGTATAAACCAAATTATGATTTCTTGGAGGTTGAACAAATCTATCTCTCTTGTGATTACTTGTATTATAGCTAGGAACTACATGTCTTTGCACTGAATAGTAATATAAAAATTTATTGAACTTTTCATTTGTAAAGCTCATCTATTGTAATTTTTCCTATCTATCCTTACACATTCACCCCTGAATATTGGCTTTTTGTTTTTGCTTTCATTGTTATAAGATTTGATTTTTGATCTTCAAGCTTTTGCTCTTCTTTTCTAGTTATTATAATGTCTACTTTTTGTTCTTCATCTCTTGTGACTCATGTTTGATTACTCCAAGGTTCACTCCTTATTCTTCAAGACCTTTAAAGACAACTTTAGTTTTCTATCTATGTTTTTTTAGTTTTACTTTGTTGTTTGCTTGTGGTTGATCAAGCCCATATGCTCTCAAAATTTTAATGAAGGATCTGAAGCTACCATCATTATTTGGAAGTTCTGACACATTGAGAAATGTTGCAATGTTGTTGATTTCCTAATTTGTAACATAGCTTTATGTACCTTGTGATTGTGGTGATGTTATTTTGGCTCGAATGGGGTGCACAAAATTGGGAAGAAATTAGAAGCTCTTCTCCAATTAATGTACTTATTTGAGTATCCAATGGATTGTAATGATGGTTTGATCTTTGTTGTGTGCTATTTAACATGACCTACACACCTCCATCACCAAATTGGTGTTTTGGATTTTCAAATTTTGATTTTTGTAAAGATGTTCCAATTCATGCTCGAAACCAAATATTAAAGATAAATTTCGTTTTACCCCTTGTTTATTGATGTTATGTTTTTACCATTTTAGTGTTCAATTTAATGCCCAACACCAAGCTGTTTTTTCCATCCCAAACATTGAGTCATTGTAAAATTGGTTTAGTTGTCTCCCTTCACCAAACATTACTAATACCCCCAATGTTACTCCGTTGCACATGGAAGTGCAGCTCACCACCCATCACCAAACACTATTGCACCCAAAAAAACCCCATAAATTATGTAAATATGTGTGGTTAAAGCCCTATGACTAAACCATCAAATTTATGGCCAGTTAGAATGGTGAAAAATACTAAACACCAATGTCCATCACCAGATGTTTAGCAATAAGCTAAAGTAACAACGCCCATAATTTTTTTTTCTGATCCAGCATAGGCCAACTCATGCACTATATGGGTGCTCAGTAATCGGCCTGTGTTCGGTGATGGGCATGTTTACCCTACATCCCTGCCCTTGGGCAAAAGTTGGCACAAGAAATAAGTGTTAACAGTCTTAGGCCCGCTTTACACCAGGAGTTAGGGCTGAAAATACTTGAGGCCAACTTTGAGCATTTTTGGCTTGTTGTTTGGCCCCAAGTTTGTGATAAATGCTAGAACATTGAGGTCAGAATATTAATAAATGCTGGAACATTGGTCCCTAGGGTTACAAATTGGCTTCCCAAATTCAATGATATGTTTTTTTAGCCTTGGGGCCAATACAAGGCCATAAAGTTCAGCATTTATCAGTAACTTGGGGCAGAATTGAAAATATTTTTTCTCATCATAATATTGAATTGAAAGGGGTGCACCATCTTTAACCTAAGTCTGAAATTCAAGTTGCATGACAATTTTTATTTTTGAATTTTTACTCAAATTTTAATAAGAAAATTTCTTAAAATTCAATATCTTTCACACATTAAGTCTAAAATTTATGAAATCGTGTGCCAGGGATTTCCAACATTATCCAGAGCATGTCTCAATTTCCTTATAAAATTTAAGTTTCCTTCTATTCAATTTACAATGAAAAAATTATTCCAAAACAAAAAATCATGAGTCAATCCCAACCTTCTATCAATGCTACACTAATCTCAATATCAGGAACATAGCAACCAAAAATCAATCTCCAACCCAATACAATGGTGCAGGATCATGCTTGTATGAAAGTTTTTAAAAATATTTAATACGAGTACCAGACTGATATGAAAACAAAAAAACAAAAAATCTGATATCTTACCAGGACTAGGCTAGTATGTTCAAAGTCAATAGGGGAACCAACACTCGTTGATTTTTCATACTTGTCATGCTCAAGAAAAGTTTTCACATGGTGTGCATTAGCTATAATACAACGAGTAATTCAATAATGAGATGACAACAACCCTATCATCATCATCTTCAAAGTCAAGACAACCATTCTATTTCTATGTGAAGCACTTTCATATTGTAACTTGTAACTCATATGCATGAATCATTAGTGTTGTTCAATATTGATGTCATTGTTTTGTCGCACATAATTGAAACAAATCTTTTTTGGTACCCATGGTGAAGAGGTTTGCAAAAGTGACAATAAAAAAATAGAGTTATCTCTAAAGTTACCCTGTCTTTGGGCCTCCTTTCACCCACGCCCCCACTTTGAATGGTATCCGCAAAGTATGCGAAAACCCATTAAAATCTCAGTATGAAATGTTGAAACTCTTACATTTAATGCGCAAGGTTCAAGGATAATTATAGCAGTTGTACACGTACGAGCAGTGAAAATATATGCAGCAGCTCTGGAGGCGCTCAAGAAAAAGGAAAGATTGGATGAAACTCAGTGTACCACAAAAATTGATGATTTTCTGAGTCCCCCCCCCCCCCCCGCCCGGCCCACTTGATTGCTAATGCATTTTATTTGCAGGTTTTAAAAAAAATCTCACCCCGTTAATGACCAAACTCAGGGTTTTGATGCTGTGTTTTCATTACTTTACGGTTAAGTTTAATACAGTTGAGTTATCCATAACGTACCCGTGCTGAGGCTATTGGGCCCAGATTCCAAAAGTCAGGGTGAAAATACAGTACAAGGGAAAAAAAGTGGGGGCTGGTTGTCATGGGAGTTTCAATCCAGTATTGGATTTGCCTGGTCAGAGCCTTCACTGATGCTCATTAGTGGGGTTCAATCATGTGCTTATCTAAATAATCCGTAAAGAGATCAACACTAGTAACAAAAGTGGGTATCAGCATTTATTGTTATGTGTACACATTGTTGGCCTAGAATCTTTGCTGATCATTTTAATGCTGGTCTTAAAAAGACTTCAGGAGAGGTCATTTTTGGGATTAGCATTAATCTCTTGTAACCTTACCGCTTTACCCAACATCACATGTTTTGGACATACTCAATAAGATAAGCACTCGATATGTAGAAAGGGCATCAAAGTTAAATCGAGGATGATGTCCTCTCGTCGTTCCTTTCTCATTGGTATCAACCATAACAACCTTGATTTCACAAACATTAGCAAAGGTTTCACACCCACCATTAAAACAAATCTTGCCAGAATAAAATCTGACAAACCTTGTTATCCAATCTCATTAAATGGTCGCAATTCCTCTCAATTTTCAATTACACTCCAATTAGGAGTGAAACAAGGATTAGGCTCAAACTAGGGCCCAAAGACAAGGTGAGTTCATGGATAAGTTCTTTTCATTCACCTAGTTTTTGGTCCAAGTGACTTTATTTTGGGTGATATGCACAACTTTTCTAAAGCATTTTTGGAAGGGAAGTTGTGATACAAAAAACAATAGATGCACATGAAATTTTTTAACATGTACAAAGCAATTTGCACATGGAAAACAAATGTTATAATGTGCAAACAATCAAACCAAAGGTGGTCCACAAAAAAGGTTTGAATCATTGTTGGGCTGTTCTTTATTTTGATGAAGAACCTATAGTTCCAGTTCTAACAAATTATTTAAAATGGTGGTTTTAGTTCCAGTTTCGCAAATACCGGAACAAAGACTCCAATTCTAGGTCTAGTTCATCAAAAAAAAAAAAGATTTAAGTTTTGGTTTCACTTTCAATTTTGAAAATCAGACCCAGTTTTTGATCCAATCCTTGCCAACCCAGATTGGGACGGGTAGTTAATGGTTGGTTAACCTCTGGTTAAACCCTTTATTATTATTATTTTTTCCAAAAACATATATATTGGTTCTGGTCTACACACATAAACAGAACTGGGTTTAGCACAAAGGGTTGTTAATATCAATGTTTTTTTTTCTTTGCAAAATTTCACCAAATTAGGGATTTTTTGTCACCACAACCTTCTTCTTTTTTAATCAGAAAAATCACCACATATTTCCTCATTTAGATAGCCAAATTTGGGTAAGAATGAAATTTGAAAATGAAAAAATGAATGTGTTACGTGCAAATTGTGCACCATGTCAACTTCTATCCTCGAATCACTACACATGAAAATCTTGAGGACTCACAACACATGAGTCTTGTTGACTTTAAAACCTGACTTTGCAATTACCTAGATTTGGGGGGAGTGCCCAATGTTTCAAAAACAAATTAGTGATGAGCCAATCAAAGCTCTTCCTTTCATTTTATTAATAAATTCTTTTTTTAAAGCTTTGGACAAGACTTAAATTTTCTCTTGTGAAATTTAGCAAAATACGGGAAATAATGAATATTTTGTCACATATTATTCTCTTCTCCTTTTCTTTTTTTTGGGAGAAAAATCATCGAATTTCAAATAACAAATTTGAAAAAAATTCGCCACATTTTTTTACTTAGATTTGGGGGTGGGGAGGGGACTTTTTGTACTAGCTTTTTAACTTTTTGGAAAGGTTATAGAAACCTGTTTCCATTTAATGCAAAATCTCTCTTGGGATTCTCCCATAAGACACAAGCAACATGAGAAATTTGAAAAAAAAAAAAAAAACATTGATTTAGGTGTAACTACCTAATAATATGTAGGCTACTCACGCTCAACAACTTTCCTTCTTGGGCTTAACAACTTTCCTTCTTGGGTTGATAGGATTTTGAATCTCATGGGGCCAATGTTTTTTGGTACCTACCTAATCACTTTACACAGGTGTGTGCAGAGAATTGAATGTGGCATGGGGCTCAATGCTATATTTTACAGGAGGAGTGTCCAACTAGGAAAAAACTAAAGGTTTCATCCACTATCCCTTAGGGAGGTAGAAAATATTTGCCTTGGGTTCATCCATTTATTCCAGTTCTCATGGAACTTGGGTCAACTTTTTGACAGTTTTCCATGCCATTGTGCAGTTTTCATCCATGCCTACATACTTACCTTACTTGGGGGAAGTGTTACCAAGGTACCAACTTCCTCAGATTTTCATCCGTTATGCAACTTCCATGAATGCCATTATACCTTTCGAATTTTCATCCATTTTCACATATTTCTTACATGCCGACACATGTAAGTCACCGTGTCTTCACCTTGTCTTTGGGCCTGCTTTGACCCCCACATCGCCTCTTTCAGAGGTATCTGTAAAGTAATGAAATTCTATTAAACTCACCATTTAATGCACAAGGTTCGAGAGTAGTTACCGTATAGGAGTTGTTCAGGTAGGAGCAGTGAAAATATGTATAGCAGCAGCGGAGGCGCTCAGGAAAGAGAAAAGACAGGATGAAACTCAGTTTACTACCAAAATTGGTGGAAAAACTAGTTTGCGTCTCACTTATTTCTCTTTGAAAAAATTTCATTCCCAGTTACGCGTTTGATGCCCTATTCTGTTGAAACTAACCGTTCTCGCACCCTAATTGCGGGACTTCAGGAGTAACTCTAACATATGGAGATTTTATGGTGCACCATAAAATTGGTGACCAAACTGAGTAATGCATACCCCAAAAAAAGGGTCCATTTCCCTTTGTGGTGGGACGCTAAACGCCCCCTAATGAGCTTTGTCCCTCATTGCTTTCGCTCTAACGGTGCAGCCCTGCCAAGAATTGCATTGTTCTGCCACAGGGTTTTTTAATTTTTGTCCTTTTGATGTGGCAAGAGTCACTTTGTTGATGAAAGTTAAAACCCTAAACCCTAAATCCATAGTAGCTTTGCAAAACGGTTTGGCCATTGGATGTCAGAATCTGATCGTGACAAGTTGATCAAATTGCAGCAATCCTCTTTGACAACCAACGTTCATCGCATTCGTGTTTTGTAGCATTCTAAACCCATTCTCTTGCCGTCTACTACCCTACTATGAATCTCCCTATAGTAAACATACTTCTCATGGGAGGTCAATATGGAAAGGCACATGATGATATTGGGAGAACCACTAGAATTTGTGCAAATTCAAGTTTAGTAGCTTGCTATTTATGTTTGTAAACTAAGAGCAACCAATTTCAGACTTTGTCCCTAATGCTCACTGAATAAGGGGATTTTTGGCCCTACTCTAGGCCACTTTCCATATATCTTTATCATTCCAAAAACTTTAAGAATAAAATATTTTAATTAAAAAACCTTGATTTTTTCAGTGATTCTTTCATTAGATCTAAATATTTTTTAGAATGGCAATTATATATCAAAATTGATTCTTTGCAACTCTTTCTCATAACAACAATTTTGATCAGGAGTAAGAGTGAACCAACACCCATGAACCCACCACCATGAATGTATGGTGCATGGACAAGAAGTTTTTTTATTGGGTTCTTATTCCCTAGCTAACCTAGCCATAGCTAAGGGTTCTAAAAGTGTGCAATGGATTCTAAAATTAGGGTTCATCCAAGCGGATGGTCTCAAAATGAGAAAATGAGGGTGATTTGTTCATGGGTGTTGGGTCACACTAGCAGATGAAGAGTTTGGTGCCATTTATGATACACCACAACACTGATGCATATCCAAGACATCTTAGGTAATGGGAGTCATTTGCATTCCAAAAGATGCAATTCCCATTTGGGATGTGAGCCCTATCGATCCTACTTTATGTTCTAGTCAAGTAGTAGCAATCGGGTTTGCTACCTTGTGGACCCACTTATTTGAAGTTGGTTGGAGACTTCAGTCCTTTTTCTCTTCATCCTTTTGAGTGTTTCCATGCCAATTAAGTTTGGAAGGTCATCATCATCTACTACTAAACACGAAAAACATTAGTCTACAAAATAGTCATCATTCAAGTGATGATTGTCATTGTTGTTCATAATGTTAGATGCTACCCAACCCCCAACCCAAAATGATAAAGGCTTGGCCAACTGGTCATACAAAGCTGGAGAATTGAAGGGCTTCTAAGATCTGGGTCCTAAAGGGGAGAAAGGGGTATCAATAATCACATTCCAATACCTACACAAATTGTAAGGGAAATGGGCTGTTATGGGAGATTCCACAATGGAAAGATGTCCTTAGATGGTTACACTTAGCTTGAATCATTCTTGAACATTGGTAGGTAGGTAATAATCAGGCATAGGCAGAGATCTGATCAGACCCAATTGTCACTTTGAGGCAACTGATTGCAACAAATGCAACATGGTGTAACATGGCCTAATTTTAGAACCAATTGTAGATGCAACACGGGAACATGCCCTAATTTTAGAACCCTAATTGCACAGATGCAACAACATGGTAACATGCCTTAACATTACATATGCCCATAAGGAAAGTTTAGAGATTCAAATTAGGTAGGTAGATGCACTACTTACCAAGTTTACCACATGATTACTGAATTGAAAATGTAGATCCCATCCACTTGGATTTGATGTCAGGCTCACAAAATCTTTTCCAAGACTTTTTAAAGGATCCCCAACAAGGAGAAAAGCCTGAGCCTTACAAACATTTGACCTTACAACACTTCAAATTAAAGAGTAGCCTCAGTGATCTGTTACTGTTACTGTCAGTGCAAAGTATCCTCCTCATGAGAGGCTCAGTCAGGCCACCACAGTGAACCAGCACCCACCAGTGCACCATGAAGGAGGATGAATGGTATGTGGTTAGGAAACAGTTTTCTGTTGAGTTCCAGTTCCTTAGCTAACCATGGTGGTTAGCTCAGTTGCTTTTTATATTCTGGGTTTCTACCTACCTACTAACAACCCACAAGCAGGTTGTTATGAGGTAGGTAGTAAAAAAAGCCTTTACCTATGTATAAACCATCTACATACCTAGTAATATACTTATTTTCCTACCTATTTGCTTGTGTATGAGACCTATTTCATCCAGAATTGGTTACGGGTTGAAACCAAATATTAACTCAGTTTGAGGTTCATCCACAGCTGAGTTAATTACAGGTATCCAGTGGATGGTGTACTGGTGGGTGCTAGTTCACTGTGGCCCACATGAGTCATTTATCCAGTTGCATAATTGGGATTTGCTCTGCTTCTTGGACCTTCATGGCCAGCAACAACTAATGTATTTTTAGTATTCTTTCTACATCCCGAAGCTCCCATCCAGATCCTCCTGGCATTGTTCTGTGGCTTGCCACAAGCTTTGTTTTGTTTGATTGATTTGTTTCTTCAGGAAGACTCTGGTATTGTTGTTGTTGTGGATTCTTTTGACTTGTGTGCCTTGTCCACACTTTTGTTTTGGGAGGGAAAGAAGAAAAACAAGAAGAAGTAGGTATATATACCTATTGGGAACTTGGGAAGAAAATAGCTTTGTGTTGTTCAAGACAACTTTCTGGAGTTGATAGGACTTCGTTCCCTAAGTTCCCTAAGTTCCCTTTGCTTGGAACTGAAGTTCCCAAAGTCCTCTTGACCTGAGTGTATGTTAGGGCCCACACAAAAGTTTCAAGTGTCAGAAGAGACAGTTATGGTGTTTTTGTTTTGTTGTTTTGGTTTGAAAAAGTTGGGGACCCTGAATTTTAGGGCAGCCTTTTGGTCAGGATGCGTCATTCACATGGGCTCACATGTTAGCAGCAGCAGGCCCATGCACTTTCATTGAATTTTCTCCATACTTATGTGATTTTGTTACTATCCTTCATTAGGGCAAAGCACTAGCAAGGTGCAAAGAGAGAAATGCACCTGACTTTACAATCCCCTTTCCCATATGTTTTTGTGAAGGGTAAAAGCCTTTATACTATGCACAAAGACCAGCCCCTGACATTTTCCTTTGATACCCGGTTATACCCTGCTACCCAGCGAGTAACATGGAAAAAGTTTTAAACCACTGATACCCAGAGGGTATCACAGAAAAAAAGGGAAGAAAAAGAGAGGGGTGTTTAGTATAGAAGGGCCTGACTGAGTACAAGCCCTTGTGTGATTTGAGATCTGTGTCCGAGGCCGGTAGGCTGAGGGAACTGGTCAAAAAATCACGGAAGGGCCTGTACTCAGGTCCTTTTCCTAAGTAAAGCAGAGCTGGGATTTTTTCACTTTTTAGAAACAGCGACAGGCTGGCTGGTACCTTCCGCTGGTCAGAAGATCCGAGTACAGCCTGGCTGGTACCTTCCACCACAGAAGATCCAGCTTGCTGAAAACAGGTTTCTTCAGGCAGGTAAGGGAGCTGAAAACACAAAGGAAAAATCCAGGCAATCCTTTACGAGAAATGGAACACCTGCCAGCCAGCCAGCAGAGGCATTGGCTTTTTTCAAACACTCCCCCAAACCAGGGGAGGTAAAAAGTATACTGAGTAACATGCCCTCCAATTACACTGAAAAAAATCAGATCAGCTCTTTATATATCCATTATCAACTCTGCTTTGACAGCCCACACATCTGAAGCTTGTCTTGGGAACAACAAAAGGACTTCAAATTTCATAAAATTTCCCCCACAACTTCAAATTTCCTCCTTCCCATGTGACTGAAAATCAGTGTCGAGGTGTGTGTCAGTTGCTTGCTGGGGGATTCCTCCTGTCATATGCCCAAAAGTCCCCCTTTGCTTCAGGCCTGCAAGACAAGTATCTGCAGGCTTGCCTGCATCTGCAGGTGCAAACATATTCCCCCTCCCCAATAAATCAATAAATATTAATTAATTAATTAATTTTAAATTTTAAAAATCTCTCCTTTCCATAATTACTTGTTCAACTCCAGTGGCTCAACCCATTGGACAAATAGACCCGTCTATTGGACACCTTATTTTTCACACAACCACCTATTTTGGTTTTTGGATGTGTGTTAAAAAAAAAAAAAACCCAAGTTTATTAAAAATCTTTGAAGATTTTTTATCTTCAGATCTGGAAACATATATAGGTATGTGTTTGCTGAACATTAGGCATTTTGTTCAAATACATAGCAATTGATACGTAATTATTTAAAATTTATCATTTAAAAAAAATGATGATATCTGCATTAACAAAAAAAAATCGTCTATGTGGCTAAATCGCTAGTTCAACAATTGGTTGTTGAACCAATATGTTGAGGACAGATGATCTTCAAAATATGCAGAAATATTGAGTTGTTAAACATCCATCCTATGCCTTGGAACATTAAATTGAGAGAACCAATGTTTTGAGGATAGGTAGATGTTCAAAATATTGAGCGATATTGAGTTGTTAAACATCCTTCCTATGCTTTGGAACATTAAATTGAGAGAACTAATGTTTTGAGGACAGGTTGATGTCCAAAATATCGAGCAATATTTAGTTTTCAAATATCCTTCATGTGCCTTGAAACACTAAATTGAGATAAAGATTACATATATGTATAATACATGTATCGAAAATTCTAATGTAAAATGTAGTGCAATAATTGAAATATCTTGTGCATAAACCAACCAACAATACCCATATAACTTCACACTTGAATATATATTTCAAGTGTTCTTGAGGGTGCTATGCAAATATGATTGATGCTTCTCCTTCATTTTATTTTATGTTTATTCTTAACCATTGGCAACTTAGTCTTGAAAATAATGACCTCCCAAGATTTGTCATCACAACTATAATACTAGTTAGAGACTCATAGTAGTTAGAGTCCCCCAAAGTCACAACGGTATGTATTATGTACCTTACAACTCATGGATCTCAATACTCCTATGTGCCTTAACTTTTGTGCATCCAAGCTCATGTGCATCCGGACTATTGTGTTACTCATGGGTTGAGTAACCAAAAGGTGAACCTTAACAAGGAATAGGCCATGACACCATGGTGCTAAGCAAGCACTATTTTGAATAGATTATATGACAATATGATATTATATTGATAAATATTGATTTTTGTTAATGAAAGATCATACAAGTTAATTTGGGTTTTTGAACTTATCATGATTTTTTTCTGTGAACTTCTACAAAATGTTTAATTATCGGTTTTGAGATGTGTTCCAATTTTAATTTGTCTTTCCATTAAAAACTGTGTAAAAACAAACCAGTTTGGGACCAATATGCAGCAGAACCATATCCAAACTTTCTAACCACATGACATCATTGAGTGCATATAATGTAGAGAAGAACCCCAAGTCCTGACTTTGAAAGATTGTTATGATTTTGTTTCATTGAACTTTATATGGGGATTTCAAGCGCTGTAGGTGGGGTGCATGCAAACGGCTCTTTGAATCTGTTGCATTAACTTCTCTCTTTCTGTGTGTGTCACATACTTACAAGTACACATCATCAAATTTTCAATAACTTATCCTTAAGTTGCTCATTCAGAATGAAATGACCCAAGTATCCAGATCCTAATGTTTCTTCTTGCAAAAGTCTGTCAGGTTGGTGAGTCATGGTGACAACAGGATGCATGATACAAATCCCGATCTGTCTGGCTAGTCCACAAACTGGGTAGATGATGATGATGCTGAAGTTGCTCCTCCTTGTCAACAATGTCATAGATGATGGCATTTTAGTTTCATTACTTACAGAACTTACGCATGGTCCTGCAAAGATTCTAAATGTCAATTCTGCCTGTTGTTTACAAAGAAGTTCCCCTTCCAGAAGCATGTCAGGGGTTGGTGTAAGGTGGTGTGTGGGGTGTGCGGGGCCAGGGTGAACCAGCACTTATACTAGAACCTTCACCTTCTTGAGTAAGACCTTTTAAAGCTAGTAATGAATTGAGAGAATGTTAAATTTGGACTCAGAAAAACCATGATTTAGTCTAGATTACATATCTATGTTGTTTAGAAACAATACAAAATAATAATAATAATCAGGGTTTCAACTAGTGTTGTTAGGTATCTAGTTTGTAATTTTAAAACTGGGAGTTCATGGTTAGCCTTTTTAATTGAGCTAGCACTTTTAGTTGGAATTGGCATAAGAATTGGGATTGTGGAAGTAACCTTTTGTTATGTATTTGGAATCGAAACTAAAACTATGAAAAAACATTTTTGAGAAAAGGGTTAGGTTCCTTAGACAAGGTGATTTTTTTGAAAAGTTAACAAGTAGGCTGAACTTTATATTTAATTATTAGTTTTAATTAATTTGTTGAACTCCATACCTATGTAGTGAGTCCTTGGTTTTAATTTGTTGTAAAACCTTGTATATAAAACATTTTGAAATAAAATTTCCTTTGCATTTAGAGTGGGCTTCATCTCATGAACATACATGGGCATGGGTTTGCAAAGTGTAACCAATTCTTTTGGCTAATAAACTAGGTGAATGTACCTTCTTCTTTTTTGGAAACAGCTTATGTAGGTTAAGCGACCACTTTTGGTGCTTCACAAGTTCTCACTCCTTTCAATCTCATATGGGCTCAAACTTATGAAGCCCTTTAGGGCAATTCTTTACCTTACACTTATACAAACTCTCTAGCATTGGGGATCATTCATGCTTGGGAAGCCTACCAGAGCATCCAAGAAAGATGGGGCCAGGGGTTTTTTACCTCTTGACCTCATGTGCTCCTGGGGAGAAATCTTTGGAGATTGGAATAACTAAGCCTCACCCCCTTTGAGGGATTCACCTTCCTGAATGAACCGCTGCACATGTTCAGATGCTTTATCATGTATGTACTTCATGTGGAAAGAGCAATGCACACTCAAGTTCAAACCCCGGAGTCATGTAGGCTTGAATTTTTTTCAAATTCAAGCTAGGTTTAAAAACTGAGTCTAGGTTACATGTATATACTACACATTCCCTAAGATTGTATAGGTGTACATAGTTTTACAATAGATTCAATCTATGGATTGTTTAAGAATAAAGTTTTAAAACTAATGATTTAGTTATAAAGTTCAATCTAATTGTCAACTTTTGTTTTTAAAAGTTTAACTTTCCTACCAAAAGAAAGCATGTTTAAGAATATAATTTTCAATTTTTCATTAATTTCAGTTGTAGTAAAAGGTTAAATTACACCATTCAATTTTTGTGTTGGTTCCACCTAAAAGAAGGATGTTGTTTGGGTCGCAAGAACTTAAGATAAACCCTGGGTTTAACACTGAAAACTAAGGAACTTGTCTAATAAACGATATTTGAAGATTTCCTTCTATATATGTTTGACTATTTATTGAAAATCCTAACCCAAAAAAGAAATCTGGCAAATTTCAAATTGTTAAAATTGAAACCCCTCCATAAACACTTCATTTCTGATTTTTTAATTCAAAATTCTGGAAAAATTTGGCCAATAAGGAAAAAGGCTGCAAAACACATTCACACAGGCTATGATGTTTCCATTGGAGTTTCCACATCTTGAGTACTGGAAGATGAAGTCTGGAAGCCCTGACTCTGGTTCCTGTGGGGGGCATGTTGAACAGTTCTGGTTCTTTCTTGCCTGACATACTACTAAGAATGGTTTTCTGGATTCACCAGGCATAAATGTTGCAGCTGACAAAACAAACATGCCATAAGCTTTGTTGTCAAATGCCATTCTTGTTAAGGAAAATGTTTAAATAGGCAAAAGGGTCCATTAATGCAAGCAGTACAAAACTACTAATACTATATATATATATGCATGGGCATGATTACATATCATGGATTACATCCCCATGATAGGTATATAAAGGATGATTTTCTAGCATGCTATGTATATTCTAGCATTCATAATATGGATGGTATTTTATGGGTAAAAAAAGTGTCTAGGCATCACTTTATTTTTTGGGGATTTTTTTAAAAAATTTAATGTGGCAGTACTTTTGTTCTGGTAGCATTAAGGGGGGAGCCCTTGGGCCTATTGAACATTTTTCTGTTTTGTTAACAGTTCTGCTCACTTGTCGGGTCATCCATGTTCTAGCACTTGTCCTCATCCTTCTGACTTCTGGGTACCCTAGTTGATGGAACAAATCCAGGCTTATTATTTATTATTAGTTGCAATGGATTGTGAGTTTGGCTAACTATGAACCCTCTGCTGCCTTGCACCATATTTTTATATTTGGACAATTTACATTTTAACACTGGACAGACAACAATCACACTCTGGTTGAGACTCACCAGAGTGAACCAGGACCTACCAGTGCACCTGAAGGATGGATGATAAATGGTCAGTAAACAGTTTTCTGTTGGGTTCCAGTTCATTAGCTAATAATAATCATGGTGCTTGATGAGTTGCTTTTTTTCACTACCTACTAAACCCTAAACCCTAAACCCTATCAACCCACAAGCAGGGTTGTTAGTAAGTAGGTAGAAAAAACTGGGCCTTACCTATGTATGAACTATAAACCATTTATTTACCTAGTAGTGAACTTATTTTCCTACCTATCTACCTATGTATGAGACCTATTTTCTACCGAATTGGTTACCAAAGTGAAACCAAACATTAACTCAGTTGAGTTTCATCCACAATTGAGTAGTACGGTTCTGGTAACCCCCTTGTCTCATGGGTCTTACCATCCATCCATTTTTTGTGATACCCATTGGGTTATTCATTGGGTAGGAACTTTTTGTAAAAACCAAAAGTTGCTCCACCAACACTTTATTGTGGTTTCTATCATGCCTTGCCACGACACTAGAAAAACCCTTAAGGTTGTCTTAAGGGAGCCCTTAAGTTTTTGTATGTAAAGAGAAGAAGTTCATTTCCATTTGCCTATTGACTAGGAGAGAGAGAGAGAGGGTATATTTTCCACCCTCCAAAAGAATTTGTGTTGAAACGACACTAAGGTATCACCACCCTTGTCAGCACACATAGAAACATGTATATGACACGAATACAGAGAGAATGGGTTGATTTGGAACACAATAGATCTAAAAGCTGCCCAACTTTATTTCCAAGGAAACAAGAAGACAAGGCAAGCCCACCAGTGCAAAATGAAAAGCCAAAACCAATTTTGATTACCCTTCAATTGCAATTGATGTGCCCTTTCAAATAAAAATAACATTATTTTTTTAGAAACAGTTGAAATCTTCAAAATTTTGTATTATTTTTGTGTTCCAGAAGGGAAGAAAAGATTGAATATTCAAGAATATTCTATTTGTCTAAATTCAAAATTCAAAATTAATTAATTAATTAATTAATTATATGACAAACATGTGTCAAAGCTGCCA
Source organism: Sphagnum contortum (assembly GCA_963920785.1). NCBI lineage: Eukaryota > Viridiplantae > Streptophyta > Sphagnopsida > Sphagnales > Sphagnaceae > Sphagnum > Sphagnum contortum. Next base: position 16,501,703 of record OY987277.1, read on the forward strand.
GGGTACTCTGGTATTTGAACAGAGGACATGAAAGCTTCTTCTCAAAACAGCTTTAAGGGGTTCCCTTCCCAAATTGTGTCTTCTCTTGCCCCTAGTTTTCCATCAGAGAAGGAAGCAGCTTTTGTTGTTTTCCTTCACATATAAATGTAATTGTGAAGATAATGGCAGAATGTGGTCTGCCACATTCTGATGAAGCTTTTCAACAATGTGGGTCTTGCAGACTTGCCCCCCTCCCTTATGTGAGAGAGAGAGTCATTTGGTCCTCATTTTTGGTTCTCATTTGTACCCTGGTTGGAACTTGCAAGCTTGTGATTGTCTGGCACATTGCCTGCAATATAGCCAGAGATAATAAGTCAGCACAAAAATTATTGTATATGAGATTTGACAACAAGAGAAGAGAAGAGGAGGAGCCCACTTTTTTTGGGTTGGAGAGTCAGGTTTTTTGTTGACTTGTCAGGAAGAAGCTTTGCTTCTGTCCCATGATGCTTCTAATCCACTTCAGACAACCCTTTTCTCTGGCAAAAAGTGAAGTGGTTCTGTGTACGTGTGCAAAGTTCAAATTGCCATTTCATAGCTTGACATGTACAAGCTACTTTTTAAATTGCCTGAATTTGCAACTATGAAACCTTTCCTCTTAAAACTGGGTTAAAATCAGTGTTGGGTGGTTCTCACTTTTCTTTCTTTTTTTTCTTATATATACAAGAACTGTAGGTTCCAGGGTTTCTTTTGAAAGATTTTGTGATGTAGCCAAGATGGAAATCATCCAGAAATACTTTAGCCAAATTTGGTTATATATTACATATGAAAGTAGGAAAAAATAAAAATGAATCCTTCTATATTCTCAGCTACCTACTTTAAACTTATCATAAAAATCTGGTGATTTTGGATTTTCTTTTCTTCAAAATATGGTGAATTTGGGTCATTCTTTAACATGAAAATCACTATGTATATGTCAAAATCATCTTTTTCAAGTCAAATTTTGGTGTAAATTCACCAGTAAAAGAATTGCTAGTCGGTTTTAGTTTTTAGAAAAGGTATTAAAAATCAACCCAATTCTTATAATACTTTGTTTTTCATGCTTTAGAGAACCATTTAGGGTATCAAGTTTTTTATTTTTTATTAAGCAAATTTTCAAAGTGTTGATTCTCACAAATATGCCAAGAGTTGGTTATCTAAGATGGGTCTCACAACTCATTTATCAATTTTCTTTTTCAACTTGACAAAACAAGAATTTTTATTTATAAACAAAATATTTTTTAATTGATGAAAAAATCATTTTCAATAACTTGATATTTTCACAACTTCATCTTGCTTGAAAACATCTTCAAATTCTTTCAACTCCTCTAAATTTACATGTCTCAATTAACTCTATTAAGTTAGAAAGAGATTTACAATCAACCTTAGAACCATTAAACCATTTTTGCTCACAAATTTCAACTTTCTTTAAAAAATCAATTATAATTTTTTTTAATTAGTAAGTATTCCAACTTATTTATTTATATTATGATTTAATCTCAATTTATGATCCAAGGTTGCCTAAGATTTGGTGAGTAACCAACACTAATGTTTCTTTCACCATTGAAAAAAAACTTGATATCTTTCACCTCCATTTGATATCATCTTTAAATCAATAATTCCATGTTAACAAGCTCTTTCACTAGTTCACTTGTATTTGTACTAATTTCAAAGATTTTAAAAATATAATATTCATCAACACCCTAATTATCAAAACTATTTTTAGACTTTACCAAGGGATACAAATGGTGATGAAATTCCAAAAGCATTGGATATAAAGGTTTTTTATCATACTTTTCAACAACAATCACACCTTGCTTGAATTCAATAAAAGGATACTAGACAATGGTTTTTAGACCTAGGGTCTAGCATTATGGAGAGAAAATTATGGGTTTTTTTCATATTTCCTTTAAAATTAATTCAAAACATCATAAACTCCTCCTTTTTTATTAGAAATGAGCAAAAGAGACACAACAATAACATTTAAATCCTTTTGCATCAAATTATCTTTAAATGTTGGGATTTTAATTTCCTTCCTAAGTTTCAAACTCATGGATATGGCAAAATGCAATGCATCATTAAACAATCAATGCCTATGAAATTAGTTCAAAACACAAGTAAACACAACAAGGGAAAGACAATCCACAATATTATGGGAGATGTGCCATGTTAATAGAGGTTTTTTTTGGTTATAGTGAAAAGCAATAGCTTCACAAAAATGTAGAGCCTCTTGAAACATGATCTTATTTTGCTAGCAAACTTTTTTAATAACATAAATTCTTTCAATTAATATTCCATTTTTCAATTTAAGAAAAAGTTCAAATTGAAAAAACATTTTGAAGTGAAATTTGAAAACTACCTTGTTTTCACCATCCAATATTCTATTTCCATGGGTGAATTTTAAAATCAACATAAGCTATATTCCACTCATGTTTTCTTTTCTTAGATTTTTTGGGTTAAGTTATGAACTTTTATAAATCTCCTTGTGCAAATTTAATAGAAATATATTTTAGATTTTTGTACTTTTTCTCATATGTTGTGACATATTAACACACCTTGAAAAAAAACATGCCCAAAACAAATGCCCTAAAAACTTTCCTTCAAACCCAATGCTTCATAACTCACAACTAACTTTAGTATCATAGTTATTACATTATGTTCTAAACCTTTCATCCAACAATTTTTTTCCTTCGAGTCATTCTTCTCCAACAGTTTGTGTTTAAGTTTCTAGCAAAAACTTGTCTTGTAATTTCTGCAACATCAAATAATTTGACGTTGATGTGCTATAACTATTAATCAATTCCCAAAAAAATAATGATTAAAGCAAATACATCACGAGCTTCTTTTGACATCCATAAATCAAGACATTGGGTTGCATAGTTTGATTATGCTAAGGTTGGTAAAACATACAATTATTTGATTTTTCCTACCATGTGAAATCTACCTCCTACAAGGAAAACGGACTTGTGGATACAAAGCTACGGCCAAGTGGTTAAACCAAATGTTTTCCACAAACTACATATGTAAATGATTATTCTCAATTTAAAGGTCAAGGTCATCCATAAACTCTTGTTGCTACACATCATCCTTTTTGAAAGGATCTTTCATACCGAAGAAATTTGAGATTAAACTTTAAGACACATTAAGCATTTTTTTGCTCATTATTTTTTCACATTCCTTCTCATTAGACTATTCACTTTCTTTTCAATATTTTTTTCAACAATAAAATGATTTGCAAGCACATATTTTTTCAATGATATTGTTCCATTGGTTTTATAATATGATATTAAACCTTTCCTTCACTATGTTCATTGGGTTGATGCATTGATTGGACTGTTAAAACAAAGTATGCAACACATAATAAATGCATTAACAACATCTGAATCCTTGTTATCATTTACAAAAAATCAAGTTCAACACAAGGAATTTTTGCTAGGAGGTTTCCAAACTTTTCTTTGAACATGCAACTTTGGAAGAATCATTTTGACATTTATTCTTCATTTCAAAAAAAATTGCTAGTTTTAATTTATTTATTGGGGTACTTTTTAGACCTTTCTTCCAAATGTTATTGTTCCATAATTAATGAATGAACACACCACATGTTTTATGTCCATTAACTATTTTCATTCCAATTTTCATAACAAGTATTACTGGTGGACAAGATAGAAACTTAGTTCTACCAAATTCATTTGTTTCCCTAACTATCAAAATCTTAGAATATCAAAATGCAAAAAATCACTCATTTTATCTCCTCTCAAATTGTGCAATTACAAGATGCAATTTAATGATAGTTTATACATAGTAAAAAATTTGAATGTCACACAACAATCTTGCACACAAGCATTTATATTAGTAAACAAATATCAAACAAAAAATGTGAAACTAAAATACAATCAAAGAAACAAAATAATAATAAACAAGTAACAAACAAACTTACAAACATACATTCAAATTAACTAAACACACATGCATAAAAACAACATGAGCACATAAATGTGTGCACATAAAAAAACAAAAAAGTAGCAATTCATCAAAAGGTGAAAAAGTTCAAAGTTTGAAAGTAGACAGCGCCTTGAGCTCCCAAACCTATGTAAAGGGGAGGGGGGAAGTACCAACAAAGAACCAAACTTGAAATAGGCAGGTAACAAAGATGCAAGGTTGATAATAAGTACCTAAAAAACTTTGCAAAGTTTAAAGTATGCAAATTGAATTTGAAGCAAACATGAAATGGAAGAGGAACAACAACAAAGGATTAAGTTTGAAGTACAAGTAAGTTGTGAAGGAATGGGAGTAACAACAAAAGATTGAGCTCAAAGTAGGCATGCAACAAAGGAACAAGAATGATGGCAAAGGATTGAGTTCAAAACAAGCAAGCAATGAAAGATCAAGAATAACAACAAATGACTAAACATGAATTAAAACAAGCAATGAAGGAATGAAGATGATAACAAATGACACAACTCAAAGTAAGTAGGTAGCAAAGGAGTGGAAGCAACAACAAGACAATTAATCCCAAAAATGTAGGAAAAACAAAAAGGAAAGGAGAAAGAAGGTGCGAGAGGAAAAAAAAAAAAAAAAGGATTGAAGGAGAGAAGACAAAAAATGCCACACACATATATAACTTGCAAAAATCAAACACAAAAAAAACAAAAGTTTCACCAAACAAAAGCAAAAAACTATAAACAACTTTGAAGCTTCAAACATGTAGCCTCAAAGTTCAACAAAAACTCAAAAACAAAAGTGCTTTAAGAAAATGCTACCCATGCTTTGGCTTGGACCCCTTTTTTGTTATTGTGGCACCTGATTTTAAGGTTTTTGTTACCATTGTTGCAACCCCATATGTTCAGTTACAGTATCTTTGTTCACACAACTAAAGAAGAGAGAAAAAAACTAGATTTTAAGTCTTTGAAAAGTCTCTTTGTGGGGTACAATAGCCATTGAAAGATTGGAGCATTTGTATGAGACATCAAAGTTTAAAGGAGGAAGAGCAAAACAAACAATACATTTGACAAAATAGATATCGGATCAAGGTCATTCATGATGTGAAGATGAAGTTGTTTCTTCAAAGCCAATTTGAAAATTTGGAAGGGGCCGTAGTTAGCCAAGTTGGTTGAATGACTTTGTTCATGTGGTTGAAATTCTAGAACCCATGACATTTACAAAAGCTTCCAAATGTCAAAAATGGTGTACAACAATGGAATGTGAAATGAACATTGACAAAAAAGAACTAGAGTCTTGTTGATTTGTCATCAAGGAAGTCTTTGATAAGTGTGAGATGGATGTTCAAGATGAAATAAGGAGCAAACAACATGCCCCCTGCATACAAAGCACGTGTTGTTGCTCATGGATGTGAATAACATGAGGGGATCGACTACAAAAAAAACTTTGCACCAATAGTCAAGTGGGGAACTATAAAAACACTTATGGCTCTTTTTGCACAATGTGAATGGAAACTTTATCATTTGGACGTGAAGATTGCCTTTTTCACTGGAGATCTACAAGAATAAGTTTTCATGGAACAACCATAAGGTTTTGTGGTTGCTAGACAAGAGAAAAAAGTTTTGCAAACTTAGTTCAAGGCATTGTATGAATTAAAGCAAGCACCAAGGTATGAGAAAATTTACTCATAACTAAAGGAACAAGGTTTAACAAGGATTAGTGCAAACTACAACTTGTACTATTCAATTTAGGATGGGAAACTAGTGATCTTTGTTTTATATGTTGATGACCTTTTAATCATCAGTGACCATTTTGAAAGAATTGAATGGCTTGAGTGTCAATTGCAAAAGATGTTGAAATGACAAATCTAATGATATGTCCCATTACCTTACAATTGAATTATTATACTTTGAAGACAAAATTTTCATGACACAAAAAGACTACACAGTCTAAACATTAGAGTAGTTCGGAATGTCCAACTACAATCCAAGGTCCACACCAATGGTGGAAAAGATCAAATTACAAACAAACATGGAATCTCCACTTGTTGAATAGATTGTAGGGAAGTTGTACCTCACCAACACAAAGCCAAACATAGCATATGCAATGGGAGTGGTTAGTCCTTTCATGACACAACCACAAGTGCCACACCTTGAAGCAACAAAACAAATATTACAATATCTTCGAAGAACAATTGACATGGGAACATTATTCAAGAAAAAAAGACAAATTGAAGTTACAAGCTACATCGATGCTAATTCCGTTAGAGATGCAGAACATTGGAAATCAACTAGGGAATATGTCTTTCAACTTGGTGGCAATCCAATAACTTGGTACAAGAAGAGAAAACAAATTGTGGATTTTTCATCGACTAAATCAAAATATGGGGCTTTCATAAAAGGGACTAAGGAATCTCTTTAGCTAAAGGGTCTCCTTTTGGAGCTCGAAGTTCTAGAAGATGAACTCATAAAGTTTTGGTGTGACAAGTTGAGCAACATCAAAATAACACGAAATTTAGTGTTTTATGTTTTGATAAAACATATGGAGGCATAACATCATTTTATTAGAAAGCAAATCCAATTAGGAAATGTAGATTTGGCTCGCATACCATTTGAAGATCATGTTACAAACATCCTAACTAAGGCTCTTGGAAGGGTCAAATTCCAAGGGCTAAAAGATAAACTTGGCATTGTATTTTTTTGTAACTTGGAAAAAAAGGTTAAAATAGATCAAAAGTAGTATATTTAGTCTAGCATGGGTGTGAAGGGATGTGTTGGTTTACCACACCCATCTTCAGAAGTGTAGTTATTGCAGACCCTTATTTAGCCTAATGTTTATTAGAGACCTTTCGATGCTTAATGCCATGTCAATGTGGTAGATAGACATCCATGTGATTATTAGCACATGTAGCATCTTACCCTTTGTCGAACCAACTTATATAAGGCATTGCGCTTGCCTTGTTTACTATTTGATCCTAAACAATCTTCAATCAACTGCCACAGAGAAGGAAAAAAAAAAAAAAAACCCTAATAATATTAAGACCAGATTGTTATGTTCAAAAGTTGTACCAGTCCCACATTGGTCAAAACCAATTCTACATCTTTGAGAACCCCAATTTCTTACTTTTTCATTTTAAGAAATTAACCAAAATAAAAGGAATATTGCTATAACATCAAAAATTCTACAAAATGATATTAACCATAATACCTTCCAAAAAGTACTAGGATCCATATTAAAATCTATAAAACTAATCACAAATACCACTATAATTGCATAAGGGCATAATTACATCAAAGCAACGATGCCGTTCTCCAAAAAGAACGAAACTAAATTGAGTTCTATCTTTAGATAAAGTATGATTAGGTTGGTAAAAAAATGTTTTAGATTTTTTTCTCCTTTTTCTAATTACCTCCCCCACCAATAAATAGGTACAAATAAAAATAACCAAACCACATCAACAAAATGCCTGGTCAGGGGGTGGAAAATGAATGGTTCTTTGAATTTTTTTGAGAACCGTCACTCTGTGATCCATATAACTTACCCTTACCCACAGGTTCTTTCTTGGAAAAGAGAGGAGAGACTGGCCCAACACTGGTTTAAACTTTACACCTAAAACACATATCCAGGACTGAAGTTAAATGTTTTGCCAATGAAAAAGGAAAGTGGGGACTGCTTGGTGCAATGATGTTTTGGTGACTGTGACACCCAACCCCCACAGTCTTAATGCTCTAGTCTTTGATTTGGGTGTTTGGTGAATTATTAAATTAACTCTCAAAATGCTAGTCAGTCTGCTCTCCCACTTTCTCTTCAGTTCTTGGGCAATCAGTGGTGACAAGTGTCAATCCAATCTTCCATGTTGACATTGCTCCTCCTTGTCACAACCCCCTTACCTCTTTCATTTTATTTTGTTTGACAATTGGAACCGCCTCATTGCTACAAGCCATCAACAACCCAACCTTCCATGTTGACATTGTTGCTCCTTGGCCCCACCCCGACTACCTCTTTCATTTTCTTCTGTTGTCAATTACTGCCTCATGGCCACAACCCACCAACATTGACATTAGTTTTCCATCTCTCAACTTGGATTCTTTTCTCTTCTTCTTTAGTACCAGCAGTATTTATAAGCATATTTTGGCTGACCATGGCTCACTAGCATCCCCACCCCCCTCCCCTACATTCATTGAAGGTGACAAGGGCAAAGTGCTTGGTTTTCCACTTTTGAGTAAAAGAATGTTAGTTTTTCCTCTCTTTGGCACTCCAGCAATATACCTCAAATTGGGTATCCATTATAACTTGTGGTTATGAACTCAAAGAGTTCACCCTTTCAGATACACTTCACCTCTCCTGTTACTTGATAACTACAGTAGATCTAGAACAATTTTAATACCAGCAAAATTTCCTCCAGTTTCATTAGGGCAATCCTGAATAGGCACAGTCATGAATACCAATGTCTCTTCACATTGACAATATGATCATGTTGTACCAAGACAGCAATTATAGTTAGCTGTAGGAGGATGGGCCTCATGAGCAATCCGTGCCATAAAAATGTCTATGAAAACTTGGTGGCCACAGGTACTTTTGCAAATGTACCCGACACTATACAGTATAAGCTTGCAACTTTCGTGTGCTAGGGTTCTTATGTATCAAGGTTGATTGCCTCTCAATAATGCATTATGGTTGGGCTTGGTTCCATCCCTGTTTTTCCAATTAGAATTAGGAATGGAGTCAAGCTAATGACAGCAGAGTGGAGAGCTCCAGACTATTTGTTCACATGGCGAGAGTCATATTGAGCAACTGAATTGAAAAACAAAATGAGTAAGTTAACCTTAAAATCAAAAGCCTGTGGGAGGTTCTTGCTGGTGTTTATCTTTTGCAATCTGAGGGACAAGTTTTGTTGCATGCAACCGTAACCAAAAACGAAGGTGGAAGCCAAATCTATAACACAAGTCTATACTACCCCTCACATATCTGTGCTACCCTCATGTGAATTCTCCCTATCTCAACCCCTTCTCACAGGATTGTCATGAGCCCTCACAAAATCCTGTTTCACTTTGATTTCCTTATTTGAACCCTTTCCACAGATTCAACCAGTCACTTAACTGTAGATTAGTACTTTCGTGTATTCACTCAAATTCACAGGAACAAATGAAAATGGAATCAAACATGACTCTTATTAATATCAAACCACAAACTACAACCCTTTGACACAACAAACCCAAAATACAGCCTTCCCATTATTTCCCAAGTCCATTATGAGATTGCAGAACCCGTGATTTGGCACCCTTTCCTCACAGTACATTGTTCTTCTTCTGTTTCCTTTGTACCTGTTCTGTTGGTTTGAAAACAAGATTCATGGAGATAAGAGATTGATTGATTCATCTTTTGAACCAACTGCTCAGCCATCATACTTCACTCAACATGGTCATCCACCATGTGAGACAACACACTCAATTGGTTATCAGCCAGGTGATCTACTCAATGAAGACCATAATTAAATGAGAAGTATTTTGTGCTAACTTGAATACCCACATCTGTATCTGAACAACATGTGCGCCAGTTTTGTGTTCTAGTTCTACTACACTTGATATCAAACTTTGTTACTCAATCTCCACCATTGGTTTTTTAGTACAAACTTTGGCACCCCAGATCTACATATACTTTCCTCTTCAAGAAATCTCTTTAGAGTAGCAGCTCCTTGATCCATCAATACCTTTAGCCTTATTCACAATCTCAAATAATGGTCAATTGCCACTATAACATAGCTATTACCTACACTCATTTCACACAAAGGTCATGTTGTGTCAAATGCAGCTTTGGAAAATAGGTTGCAGATTTGTATGCTCTTCATTTCTTCTGTACCAAAATGGCTGTTTTGAGTTCTCTTGACAACTTGGGCCTAAACCCTAAACCCTAGGCCTGTGGTTGAGTCTAGGCCTACATTATGGAGGCATGTGTGTGATGTGATTTGATTCTTTTTGTTAAAAAAACATGCGCAAGCAACACTGTTTCATGGACTATGTGTTTCCAGCATATGTGTGTTGTATTCGTGCATGGTTCTATGTAGAGATTGTTGACAGAGAGTGAGGTGATACATAAGTCTCTTCCCCTCTGAATAAGTCTCCCCTTCAATGGCAGTCGATTGAAAGGCTAATTTGGAGTTGTCTGTGAACAACAACATTACACAGCTGAAGTATGTAGAGCAATAGGGATTGCATTAGATTGTTGTTGCATATGAGTTGAAATACAAAGGTAATCCTAATCTTCATGGGTCCCATCTTTTCATGCAAATGTCACGTATTATTGGCAGTCTTTTGCTTATTTGACTGTTGTACAGTGATCAGACATGTCTTGTAAAATTTCAAATATTACAAGAAACCAAGCATGCACATGCACATAGGATGAAGAAGGGAACACAATGTCAGCACAACATCCTGTGCATCAAATGATGTTGGTGAAGAACCAAAGGTATTGACACATGCACAAGTGTGGGATGGAAAATATTAGTGAGTAGTCATTAGATACTCCCATCAGAGATCAGTTAGGACACTTTAGTCAAGCCACAAAGCTCACCATGGAAAGACAATGTAATGTTTAAATGTAAATTAGCAAGAATTTAGTGACCAGGGAGAATCCCACGAGATGTAGCCAAATGTACCATAGACGAGGGAGTGCAACTAGTGGCAATAGATTCTTCACTATCATATGCAGTACAAAGTTTCTTCAATCCTTTTTCTAGATCTTCTAGGTCACCTATTGCAAAAGTATGCAACTTATGTTCACCTCCATTGATTCAAGTCCAAGTTCTTTTTTCCACACCATTTTCCAACTCTGTCATGGAACTTCTGCATTGCGAGTCTGACTGCCAGCAGCATTATAGATCTTTCATACGAAGAAGTAGCCTATGACATCTCCACAATCCAATCCAAGAACGAGTTTGCAGTGGCTCCTCACATTCCCCACATTACAACGAACTCTGCAAGCACCACCAAGGCCATCCACAAAGAAGCATCAGGTTCATAAGGACATTGTTGTGATCAAATCTTCTGCTTTTTGCAAGGATGTGATCAAGAAGACCAACTGTGCAAAGCATAAGGTTTCACTGTTGTAGAAATTTTGTAATTCAAACACATAAATTCAAAGCAATGTAGGCTTTCTCCACTACGTCCCTATGGCACAATTAGACAGAAGCAACATAAGTTACATTATTATGCACCCACTTTTGGTATACATATTGATGAGGTTGCTACGAATATAGACATTTGATTCACAGCCACTTTGTATGATCTGTGAAAGGATGAATCTGCGCTCTTGAAGTGGTTTGTGAGTTACCACAGGAATTGGGCACCTGGGCAATCAAGTGGCTCCTTCTGGGAGAAAATAAAGACACTAACTGTGGTTGCACCCCCTCACTAATGAAGAGAAGCATGAATACCTATGAATAAGTACCCCTAGTTTTATAAGTATAGTTTTATACAAACATGGTTAACAAAACACAACCCCACTAATGGCACTTCATGTGAAAGGTGACTTTTGGGAACAGGTTCTCATCGGTTGGCTTCAAATAACCGACTCCTTCATTCTTTCTTCTTCCTTGGACCTTTCTTTCTTTGGTTTCTCTCCATGTCACTACTGCCACTTAGTTGTGATTCTCCACACCTAATAAAAAGCATTAGTGGTCTTTACCAATACCAAAACATTACCAAACACTAGAGTAAAGATTGGTTTTGTCCTTAGATTTTCAATCTTAGATGAATTGGAGAGGATTTGGAGCCCAAGTGAGAGTTAGGTTGAGTTGAGCTTTTTTCTTCACCTAAAATATAAGCAAATCATAAGCAATTTGACTTTGCTTATTACTCCAAACCAAGAATTTTGTTTTTTTCCACTTGCTCCTCAAACAAAGTCGTGCTTGTGTTATGGCTTGCTATTATTATTCAATCCGGGAATTGATGAAAGGGGAGGGGAGGGGAGGGGGAAATCATATTGCACATCTCTAGCTTGCCTTCTCCATCCATTCATTGAAGAAGAAGATGGAAAAGTTTCCATACACAATGTGCATCTTTGTTGTTGTGGTAATGTGCATGTATTGTCGCTCAAAGTGTGCACCAAAGTGTCCATAGTGTGTGCAGAAAATTAAGGCGCTGAAAAGAAATAAAAGCATTGCGCACAGGCTGATCCAATAAGGGGGAAGCATCATTTTTGATGCAAGAATTAAGACTCTCACAACAAAAGTATTGTTTCTGGGAACAGTTTTAGCATGTCCGAGTGAGAATGGCACTGGTTGGCATGGGCTTACTGCACATTCAACAGGTGGACTGGAGTGCAGCCCCTTTAGTTGCTAATCAAAGCTACAAAGCCATGGCAATGGTACATGGCTGTTGTCATGAGCATATATCAAATGTGATCCTCACCCTGAAGCTGTTGGAAGGCCTGTCTTTGTGTTCTAGGTTGCTCCATTGGCATGTTTTGAGACAATCCAAATTTTTGGACACTCAAGTGAGCAAACAAGTGGATTCAAGCAAATGATTGGATTCCAGATCCCTTAGAAATTCCGCTCAAGAAATGTGAAGACATGGATGGATCCTTCAATCAGGTGATAATTGCATATGTAGCTCTTCCATGGCTCTTTTGATGAATTATTTGCTCATCAGATTGCAGACGATGCTGTTCAGATGTTGTGGGAGGTGCAAGAACTGGCTCAAATTGATGGTCTTGAGAATCTATCAAAATCAATTCACAAATATAAAATTGTTTCGTTTCACATACTTTGTCATTGCATACATGAAGCTTGAACAAAAGGGAGTCTGGTGTCATTGTGGCATGTTTGATAAGTGCTAATCTCACCACACATAAATGTGTACTAGAAATGTGGTGATTTTCTTGATCTTTTTATTTCTTTTAAAATAAATTTTTGGCAATATTCTTTCAAAAGATCATTGAAGTTGCGAATGCATCTGTGCCATCCTCATGATTTTACACCTTGGTTTTTATGTTGGGGAGGCGGCGCTGTCATCAGTGCCTTTCGCCCATGAACCATATCGGTTCCGCCTTTGGTTTATCGGCGGAAGGCACTGACAGACAACAATGCCTCCCTTATATGTAAAGCACTACCTTGATTTTTCCTTTGTATTTTCAGCTCCCTTACCTGCCTGAAGAAACCTGTTTTCAGCAAGCGGGATCTTCTGCAGTGGAAGGTACCAGCCAGGCTGTACTGGGTCTTCTGATCAGCGGAAGGTTACTAGCCATCCTGTCACTATTTCTAAAATGTGAAAGAATCTCAGCTCTGCTTTAAGCAGGAAAAGGACCTTAGTACAGGCCCTTCTGTGATTTTTGACCTGTTCCCTTGGCCTACCGGCCTCAAGCACGGATCTCAAATCACGGAAGGGGCTGTACTCAAGCTTTTCTCCTATACATAAAGCGCGTCATGAAAACAGAATGCCTGCTCGCAGGGTGGAGGAATAATTGTAGATTGTAGCATACCCTCCATTTACACTACACAAATTCTAAGAGGTTTTTATGCATGCAAAGCTTCATTCCTGCAATTTGCAAGCAGTAGATAAAACAACAACAATTGGGCCAAAGAGAACTGCATTTGCTTCTAGTTTTTCTGTGTGTTAAAATGTCCCATACTTTCTTCCATCTCTGTTTTAGTTCCTTTGGCTTGTTTCCTCTTGTAATGAACTGATAGAACTTTTCTAGTTACATTTGGATGGTGCTGTTAATTGGATCAAATTTCCACCTCAAACAAGGGTGGCACCTTATGCCTTTGGTTCCCACCCATCTTAGAGAAACCTTAGTTGTAAAATTTCTCCTCTCGCATCTTAGGCCCGAGTTCTCTCTTTCCACCTTAAAATTATAATTCCAACCTATTCCAAAACACATTTTACAATTAAATATTGCAAATCGAAAAGGTCTTCAAATAATTTGTATTATCAATGGGGGGTTATATCAATATTTTCAATTTTGTACTTAACAATTTAAAAACTGATCACCATTACAACAAGATACATAAATTTCTCATTCTCAATCAAGATTCAAGTTGCGAGTGTTTCAATAGATTAGACCTTATGATAAAGTGGCTTTGCTTTCACTTGGAACCTACATGCTCAGTTTGGCTGAAATTGGTGGCAGAACTCCAAATTGGGATTGCCAGTTTTACCTACAAAATGATAGAAGATGAAACTGGAAAAACTTCTTAAACCTGAGGCCAAACTAGTTTGATACCCAGTCCATGTTTTCCATCTTGTGTGAAGATCAACCTGGGTTGGTAGCTTAGATGGGTAGGTAACCTAGGTAGGTGGGTAGGTAGGTAGCGTAACTAGCCTAAGTAAGCAAGTAAGTAGGTAGCTTATGTGGCTATGTAACTTAGGCATGTGGGTAGGTAGGTGAATAGGTATTAAGTAGCCTAGATAAGTAAATAGGTTGATAACTTCGGTAGCTGGGTAGGTAGCCTAATAAATAGGTTAGTAGCATCTATAGGTGGGTAGATAGCCTAGGTAAGTCCCTAATTGAAGTAGGTACACCCCTTAACCAGGCACATTTGGTCTCCAGGTGCAGTTTTTGGAAAAAATTCAGGGTCCAAATATTGAATAGCTCATCCTTACTTTGAGTTTTGGGTCCTAATTTAGGGGACTTTAAAACAATAGTTGCAAAGTGGAGGTGAGATGGCCGAGTGAAGATGAAAAGAAGCGCAGGATTGGACATTATTTTACAAATATCAGCTAAATTGTGCTTGACATACATCAACTACCACATATCATCAATCAAATTTCTACAAGCATGGCAACATGCTATTTAATCTTATGGTGGTATTTGCAAGCTTTTATGCAAGGTATCTACAAGCTAACATGAATGGATTAGAAGTTGAAATTGACATATGACAATTGATTGTTTGACCTCCAATGTTTGTCATTGTTATGAGATGTGTCAATCATAGGTGGACAAACCTCAGTTGTCCTAAGGTAACCATTCCTTCAACAAAGTTCCAATTGACAAAACTAGGATCCCCTTGAAACTTGGGACTTGCCATCTTGAAATTCAAGTTTGAAAAGCATGCAATGTTATTCTCCTTCTTGGGTGAATGTTCCATTATGGACAATGTTGGAGAATGAGTAAACAAAACATATGAAGCCTTGTCAACCAATATACTTGAACAAATATATGTCAAAATATGATTGATAATTTAAAAAGGATTAGACAATAATTGTTTCTGAAAATAAAGAAATCATCAAAGAAATAAAGCAAATAAAAATTTGAAAGCAAAACCAAAAATTATAAATTCAACCTGTAATTTTTTATGCTTGTTGTTCATCACAATGTGTCTGATTAAGTTGAAGTGTGCCATCTTTTATTTCATTAAAAAAGAATTGAATTACACAACATTTCATCTTTGAATTTGCATGCTTATGCTTTTTAAAAAATTCAAACTTATTAAAATAAAATCCAAAAAAAAACACACAAAATTCAATTCTTACTACTTTGACTAGGTCTTAAAGTCTATTGGTTAAACATTTTCATCCCATCTATACAAATACCAAAAAGGTTTTGATAACCAAGTTTACTTCTAATTATTTTATGAATTATGTTCTTTTCTTACAATTCAAGAACATCCTCAATACATAATTGTTTACTCAACAAATATAAAATATTCTTCCCACTTCACAAATCAAAACCATATATTGTTTGGGGGCTTAATTTTATGTCTAGACATTAAGAACGAAGTGGATAAGGAAGAGGATCGATGAACTAATGATGCTTATGTTACATTAAAGTTGTAGGTGATTTACCATGTACATGTTACAATTGACAATGGGTCAATAATGTTTTGATGAGTAAGAGATCACATTGAATTCCCTATCCTTATTTATTTGCTATTGATACGTAGAATATCATGAAACTATTCAAAAACAAAAGACATGCATATCAACTAACAACAACCATACTAAATTGTAAATCCAAGAATAAAGACAATTTACCTCAAAATGACATCCAAATGAAAAGAAAATGTAATGTCTTGATTATTTTGCAATCTATATGTTCCATGTATTATGAAGTTTCTTGTACAAAAACAATTAAACATCACATTAACACTATTGAACTTGTTCTTTTATAATAGTTTCTTGATTTAACATGACTTTTTATCAAGAATAGTTTTAAATTCCATCTTCCTTACCAAGACCAACATCTACAAACCTATCGATGGCCTTAATAACAACATATCTCAAATGATGATATCTTTCATGATTGAATATATCAAGAATATATATATAGCCTTGGCTATTACCTTTTCTACCATGTACAACTTAATTGTTCCACAAATTATTTTCGTGAATCCTTATAGGTGATTGAACAAAACAATGTCAACATTTCATCACTTAAATAAAGCAAAACTACATGTGATACAATTCCAAGCACATTTAACACTAAAAGTGAATTTCTAAATTTTTAATCATATACCTTGTTGAAATGTTTAATTTTCAAATTTTTTCCATGACCTTCAACATGCCAACTTTTTTTGTGTTATATTAGGATAGGTTCAAGTATAGTTTGATCATTTGTGGCATCAACAAACACCTTACTATTCCTACATGTTGCCTTGACACTACTACAAATCAAATCAAAGGTTTTACTTTAGTTTTTGATGATTTATTGTCATTTTTTCAACATATCAAACATTGAACAAAAATGGTTTTAGTCAAAATACCAATCATGTAGGCCAAAAACTTGATTGAATTTATCTTGATTGATTTATTTGTTAACATGTAGGTGTCCATTTTGACAAAAATGATTCAAAATATTTTTTGATGTGGCAATAATATATTTTTTTGATTGGATATATTTTAAACATACTCACATTCAACTTGTGACTTCAATGCCCAAAAAAATTGCAAAATATATAAACACACATTTGGATGAAGCACATTAAATCCCCCAAAAATTTCTAGTCACAAGTATAATCTTCCTACTATTATTTTTTTGGATAAAATATTGACATCATATTTTGCATTTTTTTGGCTTGTTTTAAGTATATTTAATTAGCTTTAGACTTGATGTTATTAATTATTTTTAAAAATTCAAAAAACATTGAAAATTTTGAATGTATGGAATGTATTTGTGAAAAAAAAAAAGTGTCATAAAGTTTGAAAATTGCATATTTACTTCAAAACTAGGGTTGTGGGAGGCATGCATGGGTGAATTTTTTTATGGTGTATGATATTGATACACATCAATTAAATCTAAGACCATTTATAAATTTAAATGTTTTGGATGAAATTCCATTAAAAAAAATGTGTTTTTTACATTTATTTAACAATAAATGATTTTTTAAAAGGAAAAAACCACTACCGAATCAAAGAAAATGAGATTTTATAAATGCGCATTGCATTATTTTTTCAGTTTTTGTTTGTTTGATAATATTTCATGAACCACAAACATGAAGCCCTTTGGCTATTGAAAAATTGTAAATTATATATTCTATGTACATTAATTGTATCCAATATCTTCATCCAACCATTGAATCAAAATTAATTTTAATGTAGATTGAACTTTGAATTTCAAAAATTTTATCATGCAAAATTTTATTTATTTTTTATTATGTTTCAAACAGTCAAAGGATGCCATTAAAATTTTAACTTACTACATACTATATACTCATTATACACCACTTTTTTTTGGTGAAAGTGGTTCACCTTCAATGTCCTTCATCCTTTTTTTTAACATGCAAATTATAAAATTATTACATAACTAATTAATTTCATAATTGTGCATCAAAATGTACTATAATTAATTATCTACTTGTTTCAAAATGTCTATGATTTTTAAAATATTATTTGACATGTCAAAATCCATGTCAAAATGTTTATGATTTTTAAATATTGATTACATAGTCAATGTATGTGTTGGATATTCCATGTATACTTTGTCATGTTCGATTTGACTATAATGTCATTTCAAATTAATTATAACAATTTGGAAACACACATCCTTTTCAATTTATTGATAATGAATTTAATGATTCTTTATGGACAAGTATGGTTGATTCCATGATCATTGGAATCAAAATGTAAAGGCCATAAAAACCATGTATTTGTAGTATTATCTTGATTGATAAAAAAACTGATGTCCTTTTAGACCCACGTGCTCCTTGGAATCCATGTTGATGCATTCAAATTGGTTGAGGATGAATTATTTGTATTTCTCATTGGTTTTGTATAAACAAATTGACCTTCTCTTATATCATTTTTAGAGTAGGTGCAAGGCATAATATACACATTTTGTGTCAAAATGGATATATATATATAACATCAAATGTGACCACAAATAAAATTTCACTTATTTTGATCTTTTTAATATCATTTTGTTGAATTTTAAATGAAAATCAAATATGATATATAAATCATGAATATTCAAGCATTACATAATTGCATTTTTTTGCAAATGTGCACTAACAAATTTATAAAATTTTCATTAAAAAGTCTTATTTGATAGAAGTATACCACTTTTAATTAAATTTTAAACTCATTTTTTTGGAATAATAAAAATATTTAATAGTTTATATTTTCAATGGAAAAAAAAAAATTACAACCTAAAACACCATAAACAACACTGTTATAATAGCACAATGTTCATTACCATAAGATGATGTACTATTGAGTACTTAAATTCATGTGGCTTGAATTCCATGACCTCAAAACAAAATAAAAGTTTTGGTGACATGATGACTATTGTTTATTGTTATTTTTTTGTATGTGCATATTTTCATTAACAATTTTTTATGAAAATTATCTTTTAATGTTATTTGTTACATTTTTACTTTTCAAAAGTTCTTACATATCAAAATTATACTTTAATTAAGGATTGAATCATTATATGCACTAATTTCACAACCCAATCCTAAATTAAAATGTTAAACATTGTTAATTGCACATTTCTATTACTATGAAAATTATCACCTTTTGATAGTTTTCTCTATGCATTATACCATGCATCTACTTTCTAATGCATGTTCATTTGATTGATTTGTATGCAAACACTTTTTAAATGTTTAAACTTTCATTCAAAGTGTTGACTTATAAATGTGTGAGAAATTGATGGAAATAAATTGGTTCTAGGAACAAAAAAGGTTAAAAGTGTTCAAATCTTAAATGTCATGAGCCAACAAATTGGCACAAACTAATATTATAACTTCAACTACAACCTTAATGTTATTTAACTCATAATCCTATGGTTTAAACAATGTTAGTTAGGTTGGGGTTTTTTAATAAGATTTTTCAATGTGGGGTTTCATGTCACTACAACAAAAGGTGTATTTGTACACCAAGTGATTTCATTAGATTTTGAGTGAATTCATTAATTGTAGTGAATAGAACCTAATAAAGATGTAGTGAATTCATTGGTGTAGTGAATGGGGAGATTAGTGAATTGCACCTAAGTTTTGTAATAATGTTTTTTTATAAAATGGATGATTTGTTAGTTTCAAGTATAGGGAATATTTTCAGAAAGTAAAACCCAATGTTTTTGGGGTCGAGTTCAATTTTTAAGATCGTCAATTCTCATGTGAATAGTTTTAGGTTTTATGAATCCCTTCAATTATGGGATTAAAACTTTTTGACATTTAGTAACACTAAAAAGATAGTTCCCTTTGACTTATTAATAAAGGGGGGAAATCCAATAATAACACAAAAAGAATGCCATGTGACAATCATAACATGCCATTATGTTGAAATGTTGAAAAAAGAAGAAAGAAAAGACATATTTTGTTTGACATGAATAGATTATTTTGAAATAAAATATCAAAATTTAGGTTGTGGGCGATCAAGTTATGGGTGCCCACTTTCAACCAAATTGGCCCACTATTGGTATTTAGTGATTGGATAATGGATCTTGAGTGGAAGGAATGATGGTTGAAGCCACAATCTTATGTTAAAGTAAATAGTCAACTTTCTAAAGGAAAAAATATTGGAATTATGGAGGTCAAAAAACATGTATGAATGAATGAATGAATGAATAAGTATATGATGTTTGAAACATCAAATGTTTATTTGTTGTGGCATTTGTTATATTTAGATTGTTGCTTAATTACTTATTAAAACCTAGGTTAATTGAACCTCACATCATGGGCATGGTTTGAAATTTGAAAGACATAGGAGTTTGGAACTTCCAAATGTTAACAAATAGGAGATCTACTCAAGTGCAAACATAAAACTTTATTGAAAGGAAACTATAACACAATGCTCACAACACAAAAACATAACATCAAGAACTCCTCAAGGTTTTTGTCACATGAAATACACAAATTTGTGTAACGAAGAAAAGAGAAACAAACCATCAATACCAAGGTATTTAACTACAAGACCAAACCATAAATAACCAAACTAAAAATAGGTAAAGAAAGTAATTCAACCTTGTGAAAGTAACCTAATTATTTTTTTACTCCAATTACTAATGAAACTTAACTAGTTGAGCTTGAATTCTCAACACTCCCCCTCAAACTCAAATCCACTTCTAGTACACCAAGCATTTTTTGAAACTTCTTTAGTTTGTCTGTACCTAAAGCCTTTGTGAAAATTTCAGCAATTTGATTTTAAGTATTGACATGAATAAGGTCAATTTCTTTTGCTAGGACTTTCTCTTTAATAAAGTGGTAGTGCACCTCAATGTGCTTTGTCCTAGCATGATAGACCGAATTGTTAGCAAGTAATATGCTACTAATGTTATCACAATAAATGACAATAGGAGCATCCACTAACTGTCCCAAATTTGAAAGTAGTTTTTGTAACCAAACTACTTCACATGCAACAATTGCTACACCTTTGTATTCTGCCTCCGTGCTTGATAATGTAATTGTTGGTTATTTCTTACTACTCCAATTAATAGCACCATTTCCAAAAGAAAACATGAAACCACTAATTAATTTTCTATATGAAACATTGCTAGCCCAATCAGCATCTATGTATTCATGTACTTGTAACTGGCTCTTAGCTTCATAAAAAATTCCACATTGCAAAGTACGTTTTATGTACCTCAGTATGCGCCTCACTACATCCAAATGTGGCTTTCGTGGTGTTTGCATGAATTGACTCACCACTCTAACTACATAACTCAAATCTGGCCTTGTGATGGTCATGTAAATCAAACTCCCCACTATGCATTTGTACATAGTGGTATCCTCCACTAGCACTAGAAGGAAAAGGCCAAAATGCGACCATCGCATTTACAACTACCTGCAACTATTTGGTCTTTGCAACTACATTTTTGTTATCTACGACTATTGTGACATCGTGCTGACATCAGTCAAGTCATCTTCGGCTAACTTGCGACTAGTTTGCGACTAGTTTGCGACTAATTTTATTTTCATCTATATATGGGTTGGATTTATCATTTGTGGGTTGGATTTATCATCCAAGAGGAGCCATTTTGAGTCCCATTTAGTCGTAAGCGAAATGGTGCTTAGTCGTAGTTGGCGTATGTCTGTATGTAAAATATCGTATTGTATGGTTTATGGCGTATGTTTATATGTAAAATATCGTATTGTATGGTTTATGACGTATTTCTATATGTAAAATATTGTATTGTATGGTTTATGGCGTATGTCTATATGTAAAATATCGTATTTTATGGTTCTCTAGTGAGAGTGTTATACTGTTGTGGAGAAGTAATTGAAAAGACTGCCACCTGTTTGTTGCCTCTTGAAGATCTTTGAGAAACCCTTGTATGTTTGTAGTCTAGGGTTTCATGCTTTGTCCAAGAACAGATGCTCGGAAAAAATCTTAGATTTTTTCTTGATCGCTTCAGCAAATCCTTCTTTCTGCAGATTGATTTCGACAAGAGAAGAAAAATAAAAGCTTCTTTGCAGATGTTCAGAGGTCAAGAAGAAGAAGACGAAGAAGAAGAGGTAATACTATGCGCATTCCGTCGTCTTCTTCGTGGTTGCTACAGGTAGGGTTCCAGTCGCTCCCTCGCGAGGAGTGAGTAGCTTAAGCATTTCCAAACTCCCCTGCCTTTCCAATTTCTTTTTGCGGGAAAAAAACTACTGTTGTTGTTACGATTCGATCGCATCTGCAAACGGTGAGCAACAACTGCCGGACACAAAACGATCTTTAAGGGAGGGACCGCCATCCTGCTCTTTTTGATCAATTTTCCAAAGGCTCCGTGAACCACCAGCAGGAGCAACAGAGTCGAAAACCAGGTCTTGTTTCTTCTTATTCTTTGTTTCTACTTCTTCGTCTTCTATCACAAGACTAGTTGCGGCCAACGCTGTGCCCCGTTGCCTTCTATTGCACCCCCGTCAATTGCATATTTTTCTCCTTCTCGTGATGCCAAGGCCTCCTCCCCCTTCCTGCCTTCCAGGCTTGAGAAGTTTATAGATAAACAAAAAGCCGAACGAAGAGTTGAAGGAGAAGAAATAAACGGTGTCAGACGCTTCTTCGAGGCTTCAGGAAGAAGAAGTAAACACCAAGTTTTTCTGGCCGAGTACGTCCTACCGAGGATTAGGGTTGTGGGATTGTTGTTTTGTTTTGTTTGCTTTTTTCTTTGTCTCGGTTCGCAAGAATCAGGTTGAAACAATCTTCTGCTGCTGCTGAGATAGTTTGTAACCTATTCTCTTTTGCAGTGCTCCTGCAGTAGCAGCATTTCTTTCTTGACGGG
This sequence comes from Sphagnum contortum, assembly GCA_963920785.1. Taxonomy (NCBI): domain Eukaryota; kingdom Viridiplantae; phylum Streptophyta; class Sphagnopsida; order Sphagnales; family Sphagnaceae; genus Sphagnum; species Sphagnum contortum. Next base: position 16,524,299 of record OY987277.1, read on the forward strand.
TGTCAGGTGTGAGTGTTTTGTTGTTGGAGCAGCAAAGAAAGCTTTGGAGAGACAGGGGTTGTGTTACATTGTGTTTTGACCGAGTTGCACAAGGTATCTTTCTGCCATCACCACCACCAACAACGTCATGTGCGTTCTATTGTCGTTGTTGCTTGTGTTTTGTGCTGCTGTTTTGCGAAACTCGCCAGTGACGAGCGTTGCTAGGAAGGCCAGAGAAAACTTGTCTTTCGACAAATTTGGAGCTTTGTTTTTGTTTTCTTTTTTCAGTGTTTTTTTTTTTTCTAACGCAGTCGTGCGGAGATGGCCGAAGAAGGCGGGCCGTACGACGATGGAGACTCGCCTCCTCCTCCTACTCGCTATGGAGGAAATTATGGTGTACAGTCCGGCTTTGATGGTTACGCAGATCGGGAAAACGGAGACAGGAAATGTGAGGTGCAGTGTTGTTTGTTTTTTTTTTCCTGCTGTTGTTTGTGTTATTGATTGAGGTTTAGGAGGTTTTCATTGCAATATCCGCACAATTGTTTTCCTAGAAATTTCGTTGGTCTCTAGCTTCTGCTGATCATTGTCCCTGAGCTAGTCAAGTTTTGTGGTCGTTTTGTTTCTGTCCATTGTTGTATTACTGTGTATTTTGCTGCCATAATAGTTTTGAGTTATGTATGTCTGTCTGTGTCTGTCTGTATCTCTTTGTCTTGGAGAAGTCTGATCTGTTTTAGGAGTATCTTCGTTGGAGCTCTGAGTCCAACTAGGGTTTCTGAACATCCTCATTGAGGTTCTGAATCCAACTAGGGTTTCTGAGCATCCTCTTTGAAGCTCTGAGTCCAACTAGGGTTTCTGAACATCCTCATTGAGGTTCTGAATCCAACTAGGGTTTCTGAGCATCCTCTTTGAAGCTCTGAGTCCAACTAGGGTTTTTATTTCTCATACTGTTTGTTATCTCCTTGTGTTATTGTTTGTTGCTTGCTAGTAGCATGGCTAAGTCTTCATGTTGCTTCTGGAATTGCAGCAGAAACTTGGTATGCAGGTTAGTGTTTTGACTGGCCTTCACCCACTGTGGGAAGCTGATGAAGTCAGTGGGGAAGTTGTGATAGTTAAGTCACTATCATACATACTACTGTTGATGTAGTGCTAATCTTAGTCTTGAAGAGACCTACTTTTGGCTAATCTTGTGTTGATGTGGGGTCCAATTCTGTGTCATGCAGAATATCTGGATGTACCAAAACCTCTTATAGAGGGAGTGTCTTATCCTACAACCCCTCAGTGGAACATAGATAGACCTTATCTCATTGGCCAACATCTCTTCCAGGTATTTCTCTTTTACTGGAACCTCAATAGTGTCACCCAATTACCACATTAATCTTACTGATTGCTCTACTCCAAAATTATTATTTGTAAGCAATTTTGTGACAGCAACACCAATCCCAGAAGGACTTTGACTCCACAAGGAAGCTCAACTGGAAAGGAGAGCCCCTCAGACAAGGACTCAGTCATGTAAGATATGTCTTGTGCAGTTTTTAAACCTAAAGCTAAAAATTGAGTTATGGAGTGCAAAAAGAATGCAATTCAAGTGTGTGAAGACAGATTGCACCACCTATTGTTTTTCCAAGGTTGTAGACATCCACATGACACATTGTCTCTTTGTTAAAGTAACAGGGATGCCATCAGGACCCTTGGTATTTATACGCCATTTGTGCAGGTATGCTGATAGAACCTTGTTCCCAAATGTATGTTATGTTTGTCAGTTTCTCTGAGTCTAGTTGTGTAGTTCTTAATGTTTGCAGGAACTTCAACCAGTGAAATGTATCCATCTGGAATGGGTTTTTTGAGCGTGTGGTTTTTGAGTTGATTTACTCTTTTGAGCCAAGTGTTGTGGTTCATCATCAAGAGCAGTTTGTAACAATATTTTGGGGCACCTGTCATGTGCTTATTTCAGGGAATATCTACTGTTGTTTTGCAAGAAGTCCTTTAATTATGTTTGATGTATTGCAATAACAGGAGTTGCTGGTGATTGATGACTTGCTCTATGCCATGGTTGGAATTGAAGGCAAATATGTGCGAGTTCGGAGGGGACGGTTTAAGGATGGAAATACATTTTCCTTTTACATGGATGCTAATACATGTAAGAAGTGCCTGTGTAGTGATGGCATATAGTACACTAGGTAATTGAGATGCCAAGCCAGTAGTGCCTACTTGCCTAGGAAGTTCCCACCTTATGTGTGTTGAATGTAGGAGCTTGCAAAGCGGGTTTTGCCTCTGTGCGAGAACTACATAGTGGTGAGCCAATTCACAGAAGCCAGATCACATTTCAAACATGGGTTGGTCAATCATGCTTTTGCAGCGGCCTTGAGAGCAATTCTACAGGTTTTCTTAATCCCATCTTATCTTTGCCATTTGAGTTTGAAAATGCACTCTGTGACCATGTTGAAAAGTTTAACCTCTTGTGCAGGTTGTGTTATCTTGTGAGTTGGTTTCCTTTCAGGCCTTTTCTGGAACATCCTCATTAAAGACTCATGCCATGCTTTGTCACTTACATGGGGGGTGATTGTCAGACTAGCTTTATGCTAAGCACTCTTGATGTTCTAGTACTGAATGGTGTGATGTGATCATATAGGATTATCATGCCATGGTGGCACAACTTGAGCATCAGTTCCGGTTGACACGGTTGTCACTTCAAGGTTTGTGGTTCTTTAGTTAGGTAATGTCTTCAATCTTGATTTTGGTTTTTCACTTTACATTTCTGTAGTTAATTTCTGGGCTGGAATTCCCACATGGTACCATTCTTCTTTTCGCATCAATGTCTGTGTCAGGGATGCAGTACCTGGAAAACATTGCTGTTCTGCACTTGCTTAAATGAACTCTTCTTGAAAGAAAGAGAAACTGAGAGATAAGGTTTGCTGAATGCTAGAGGCATTTGGAATTGCAGCCAGTGATTGCAGCTATGCAAGCACTCTCCATGTGTGTGCTGAAGGCGAGTACACAGAATGCCTCAGGTGCTGCAATATTGAATCCGTTGCACAATCAGGTAAACCCTATATGCAGATCATATAGCTCTCAATATGTTCTTAGTCTCTCCCTGTTCTTTTCCCTTTCTATCTTTCTTTGTTTCCTTGTCTAGTCTTTGTTGTGGGGTCTGTTGCTAGCCAGTAGTATGGTTGAGTCTTCCTGTTGCTTCCGAAATTGCAGCAGAAACTCAGTTCATAGGATGGTGCTTGTCACCGGCCTTTACCCACTATAGGGAGCTAATGAAGTCAGTGAGGAAGTTGTGATAGTTAAGTCACTATCATACAGTCACTATACTACTATTGATGGTCCCTGAACAGGTGTGAGACTGGCACTTTTGTTCATACCGGTGTGTGCTTTTGTTTTTTGTTTTATTTTTTGTCGCCCCTTGTTTGGTTCTTTCTGTGGCTTCCTAAGGAAGTGTTAGCCTTGCTGTTTCTTCTTCATCATGAGAACGGAGATTTCTCTATTTTTATGAAAGATATCTTTGGCATGTTTTCCGATCATTTTAAGTTCTGAGTTGAATTTTTGTTGCAACTCTGTTGTTTCTACCAGGTGCGGATCGCTCTGAAGAATGGATCGTGCATATGCTGATGCCAGGGCTACCCACACTCCCACAACATGACTATGACCTTGCAAATGTATTGTTCCCTGAGAAGCATGGAAAGCTTCCTGTAGGTAGGAGGATGTATCATGAGAGGTTTATGCAGAAGTCTAATGTGACAAAGAGGTTTCTGATCGAAGCAGATGATTCAGCTGTCCCTACTCTGTTGACATCGACTCTCAGAGTCTCTTTTGGCCCTGTAGTGTCAGAGATGTATATATCAGCTCGCATTGTAGCCTTCCTGGTGGATCTCTTTGAACTATGCAGGTCCTATAGCCCAGATGATTTCACCTACCAGTTCTTTTTCAATTGTAATGAAACGAGAGCTGGTAATCGTTCCAATCTTCTATAAATAAATGCATTATTTAAAACTAAAATAAAAAAATTAATTGCCACATGTCATAATCGTTATGAGTAAAATCGAACGGTCCATATATATTGTAATTATTTAATAATAGAGTAAATACCATATTAAAAGCCACGTGTCATAATCATAGTGCTTGAATCGGACGAGTAGTATTATTAAACTAATTGTCACATGTCATAATCATTATGAGTAAAATCGAACGGTCCATATATATTGTAATTATTTAATAATAGAGTAAATACCATATTAAAAGCCACGTGTCATAATCCTAGTGCTTGAATCGGACGGGTAGTATTATTAAACTAATTGCCACATGTCATAATCGTTATGAGTAAAATCGAACGGTCCATATATATAACCAAAATAATTGTTGAATACTGGCACCACATACGTATACTCGTATTTTGTCATGAACTGGTATTTGTACTGAACAGTTTCCGTCCACCCCGTTGTCGCCTACGACTAAGGACGCCTGTGACTTGTCCAAGGCAACTACAGGTACTTTTAGTCGTAGATGTCGCCAACGACTAGAAAACAGTCGCAAAGACCAGTCGAAAATCAGAACTTTCCTTCTAGTGTAGGTCCCTTTCATCTACACTTAACTTCACATTTTGTTCCAATGGAGTTGAAATGGGTTTATAACCCGTCATCCCATATTCGAACAATTTGTTCAAGGCATATTGCCTTGTAGGAACCATATCCCTTTCGAGGATTGGACTACTTCAATGCCGAGGAAGTAGCGCAACTCTCCCAAATCTTTTATCTCAAACTTTTATTTCAAAAGCTTCTTCAAATCAAAGATGTCTTCATCACTATCTCATGTGATAATCAAGTCATCAACATAGATGACTATGACAACAATCCCATGGTCTATCTTTTTCACATGTAGTGAAAAATCTGCATTGGATGTTTGAAATCCACTTGTGACAAGATACTGACCTATCTTGTTTGACCAAGCTCTAGGTGTTTGCTTCAAGTCGTACAAAGCTTTCTTCAACCTACAAACCAAATTAGGATGTCTTTGGTCCACATAACTTGGTGGTTGTTCCATGTACACTTCTTCATGTAAATCTCCATGGAGAAAAACATTATTTACATCCATTTGATGTAACGACCATCCTTTTGTTGCTGCCATAACAATGATTGTTTTTATAGTTGTCATTTTGGCAACTGGACTATAAGTCTCCTCATAGTCTATGCCGTAAGTTTGGGCATAACCTTTGACAACCAATCTTGCTTTGTATCTGTTCATAGATCCGTCTACATTATGTTTGACTTTGTACACCCATTTGCACCCAATTGCTTTCTTGTCCTTTGGTAACGCTACTAATTCCCAAGTAGCATTAGCATCCAACAACGCCATCATTTCATCCATGGCATTATCCCATTTAAGGTTTCCAACCACCTATTCAAAATAAATGGGTTCAACCTCTTGTACAACTCTCACCATGTATGTGTAATGATGAGCAACAAAGCCATCATATGTGAGTCATTTGTACAACGTACTTGACTCATGTGGATCTTCGTACTCCATTGTTGTTGTCGGGTGTTTTCAAAGCTTTCTTGGGCATCCGAGCTCCAGGAGTAGTGACTGAAGGGATTTTTTATTATTCACCCACGTTTTTTTTTCTGAATCACTTAATTCATCATCTACATGAGGATTTCTAAATGATGCTTGAGAACTACCATGTACAATGCTTGAAGATTTTAATCTTCCTTTCCATGGAGTGCTATTGGACCCATTAATTGAAGACTCTTGTGGTCCACTAACTAATTGTGATTTTTGTTCCACATTTGACGAAACATCACCATTTCTAGCCTTTCCATCTTCTGTTATTTTTGGGGGTGAATAATAATTAACCATCTCATCAAACATAACATCTCTACTCACTTGCAACTTCCAAATGGAAAGGTTGAAACATTTATATCCTTTTTGTTCTAAAGAGTATCCAATGAAGATAAATTTCTCAGCTTTTGGATCTAGTTTTGATCTTTTCTCATTAGGAACATGCACGTATACAATGCAACCAAACACTCATAGGTGTGAGACATTTGGTTTCTTGCTTGTGAATTTTCTTTAGGTGTCATGCCATGAACTGCTGTTGTGGGTGTTCGATTCATGATATAAACTGCAATTGATATTGTTTCAGCCCAAAAGTAATTTGGCAAATTCTTCTCATTCAACATGGCACATGTTATTTCTACAATGTGCCTATTTTTCCTTTCAACAACTCCATGGGGAATAACTACATGAGTATTTTTTTTGAATTCCATGCTCTTTCAAGTACTCATTGAATTCGTTTGAAAAATATTCTCCCCCTCCATCAGACCTCAACCACTTGATGCTCACACCTTTTTCCTTCTCCACCATTGCTTTGAAATTGAAAAAGTGTTGAAACACTTCACCTTTGTGTTTCATGAAATAGACCCACACCTTCCTTGTGTGGTCATCAATGAAATTCACGTAGTACTTGCATCCTCCAATGGATTCTGTCTTTGTGGTCCACATATCTAAGTGGATCATTTCCAAAGGTTTGGAACTTACATGAATTGTTTGAACTAGAAATGGATGTCTAGCTTGCTTCCCCAATTGGCATGCTTCACACACTTCTAACATCACCTCTTCTGTTCCAAATTTAGGAAGACCTCCAACAAGATTTTGTTTCTCCATTAGCTTAAAATGTTGGAGATTAACATGGCCAACTTGCTTGTACCAAATTCCAATGTCTCCAGCTCCTTTTCCATGTGTGAATAACATGGAATTCACCTCAGGTATGTTCACATCCAAGGTGAACATTCGTCCATTCCTTTCCCCTTTGGTAATCAATTTGCCTTGGTTCTTCATGTCTTCCACAAAACATCCATTTGGGTTGAATGTCACCTGTAAACCTTGTTCCACCATCTGGCCTACGGAGACCAGATTTTTTATTATGGTTAGAACATGAAGTACATCCTTCAAGTACTTTGTTTGCCCATCTTGCATGGACAATGGCACGTTGCCAATTTGTGTGATGGGATGTGTAGTGTCATCACCGATTTCCACAAACCCGGTGTTTTCAACTCCTTTGTGTTTCTAAACAATTCTCCATGACTATTCATGTGGTTTGAAGCTCTAGAATCCACATGCTAGACATTGTTATCTGATACACCTCCTATCATTGAATTTGACATGTGTTGCATCACAAATAGTTACTCATCACCTTGATTGCTAGTTGATGCATAGTTCCCTTGTTGGAGCTTTCCATTTTGTGCATCATGCTCCCTTTGATAACAATTTTTTGCCATGTGCCCAGGTTTCCCACAATAGTAGCAGTTTGAGTCGCTATTTGGTTGTTGACCTTGATGATTTCCACCACGACCTCCATGACTTCCTCTTCTTCTAAAGTTTCCTTGTCCACCTCCATGAGACTAACCTTCATGTTGATGATGTCCACCATGCGAGCTTCCGTGTTGACCTCGAAATGAGGTTTTAGCACCTCTACCTCTACCTCTACCTCTATTAGAATTTGAGTAGAAGGCACTTTCTTGTGATCCTCCATTGGATGAGGTACCAACAACTCTCATCTCTTCACCAATAAGTAGGGTTATTAAGTCCTAGAAATCGGGAAATGTTTTTCGAACTGCAATTGAAGTACGAAATTGGCTATAGTCTTTTCCAAGTCCATTCAAAGTCACGGCCACTAGATCTTCATCATCTACAGGGGCTCCTATAGATGCAAGAACATCTGCAAGGTTTTTCACCTTTGTAGAATAGTCAATGATCTTCATCTTGTTTTTTTGTAGATTATGCAACTCTTGTTTAAGTTACATTTTGCAGGCTTGTGTATTGGTGCTATACATCTTCACTAATGTATCCCAAGCTTGCTTGGGTGATTTTGCATCTTGAATATGCACAATCATGGAATTAGATGCGCTCATAGGAAGCCAATACAAAATTTTCCTTGTTTTTTCATGCTAAGTTTTATTGGCTTGAATTTATTGTTGTGTGAGGTTTTTTGGGAGAAGAGGTTCTGTTTCATCACCACTTATGAATTCCCAATAACCTTTCCCCGTAAAAAAATTCATAATTCTCAATTTTCACACTTGGAAATTGTTCTTGTCTTATTTCTCAATTGCAATTTGAGAAATATTGTCCGCCATCTTTCAAAGCAACATTCAATGTCTTCTTAGGTTTTCACAAATGGTTTTAATTCCTTCCTTGGGTTTCTAGGATTAGGGTTAGGGTTAAGATTGAACAAGATGGACCTTACATATGTATGTATGTCTCGAGTATTATATGAAATTTTATACTATACATAAGTTTTACGTATATGTATGTATTTCGTATAATATTCTATATGGTATTAAGTACATGATTACATACCAAACTTTTGTATGCAGGTCTTGATAATGTATTTGCGCTTCCCAACCTTCAAACTCCTTCCTTCAAGTTCTCCCAAGTTGTATTTGCTCCACTTCAAAAATTGTTTTCATGTCTTTCTAATGTAGACTTCTATCATAGCAACTTTGCAAAGCTACAAAATTCACATATGACCTTGAATCGATTTGAAAATTTTTTGAAACATGAAAACCTACGTCTACTACCATCTTTCAAAATGTTAGCTCATTTCATTACATAAATGAAAGATCTTGCTACTCCTTTGAAGTCACCTCAAACTGGGACCTGAACACAAAATGACTTACAACTCACTTTCACAAGCTTCAACCTCCTTGAGGTTTTGGGAGACAAATTAGATATATGTTTTCTATATGTGCTCAAAATTTCAACTCTATTGGTGACGACCACAAAGAGTTATCACTTTCAAAAGAAACTGACTTCAAAACTGAAACCGAAACTTTAGATATTTTAATCTCATTCAATACATATCTAAATGAATTGAAATTTCTCTCACATATATAATCCTTTATGATCTATAAGATCCCAAAGCTGTAGACCCAAAAAAGCTCAGAAAAAGGAGATATGATTAAAAAACCAGATCTGACACATAATTTTCAAAAGCTCATAACTTGCACAAAACAAATCTTCTTCTTTTGAAACTTTGAGAATAAAAGCGTCTTATAGTCTTCTATAATCTCTCCAAGTTTTACTCCAAGATACAGTAGATCTAGATCTAGATTTAAAGATATAACTTCCTCAACCCTTAATATGTTGATTTCCTCTCACCTCTTTTCTTTTCTTTTCTTTATCTTCACTTCTTCCTTTCCCCATTTCTCTTTTGCACTTGACAACCTCCTATGATGTTACTAGAGACTCTCAAGCTCTAGTTCTAGAGACTTTCTAGCTCTAGATCTTTTTTTTCAACTTTCTCATCAAACAACCTAAGCTATGATACCATGTTAACAAATAGGAGATCTACTCAAATGCAAACATAAAACTTTATTGAAAGGAAACTATAACACAAAAACATAACATCAAAAATTCTTCAAGGTTCTTGTCACATGAAATACACAAACTTGTGTAATGAAGAAAAGAGAAACAAACCATCAACACCAAGGTATTTAACTATAAGACCAAACCATAAATAACCAAACTAAAAATAGGTAAAGAAAGTAGTTCAACCTTGTGAAAGTAACCTAGTTACTTTCTTACTCTAGTAACTAATGAAACTTAACTAGTTGAGCTTGAATTCTCAACACCAATTTATACTTAAGCATAATGATCAAAGCTCCAATGGTTAACCTTCAGCGAGAAGAAATGGAAGCTCCATCAATCATCCATCAATTTCATCATTGTTGCTTGGGTGTTCATTATATATGCGAATTAGAAGTTGCACCTTGCTATTATTCCAATCACAAATTATCGCAAAGTTTCAAGTACATATGCATTAGCTTTTGATCTTGTATGTATATAATAATGTTGCAATGAGTTTTTTATTCTGAAAATTTAAAACAATTGGAATTGTTGGTTATTTGAAAAATAGAATAATTACACAACATTGGTTTATAGTTTGCAATTGAGTAAAGACATATGCTTGATTTCATTTCTCTTCATTGGTTGAATTTGCACATTTTATGTGTTTTGTTATTTGCAAGATTGTGGTTGTGTTCAATGTACATGTGTAATCCTAAGTTTAAAGGTGGTGTGGTTTGATTAATTTGTAGGCATTCATTGTGTAACCTCCTTAAAATATGTTGCCTTTAAAGCCTTAACCGAATTTTGAATATTGCATTTTTTCTTCATCTCCTTATAACATTGTGATTATTCTAATTTCAAATGGCCCGATTGGCGTTGCAACCACCTTTAGTAATGATGACACATTTGCATTTTCACTTGAATGTAAATGGTATGTCGACCAACCTTTAAGGTGAAAATTCAAGGTAGTAATCAAAGATATTATGTAAAGGTATTTGTGCTTTATGTTTGAGGGAACCATGGGAACATGGAACTTTGATAATTTTAGAGACCCATTATTGCTTGACATTGATTTGACTCAAAACATGAAACAAAGAGAAAAAAGAAGAATGAATGGCTAAATTGGGTGTTCCAAAGTATATGGGCTATAAAACTTCCTTTGGTTTAAAGTTATTATTGGTCTTGCTTGTAAAAATGACCCAAGTGAAATGCAAAATCTAGAATGACATAGAAAAGGAAAAAAAATCTTTGCAAAAACATGTAGAAATCATCACAAAGCAACAACTACACATCCAAAGGGTGATTGTCAATAAATATTGTATCAAGAGTTCCACTAGGGCCAACGTGTAAAGAATGAACCACAATTTGTGTTGCCTCTCTTGGTTGAATTGTTGTGGCAACAAGTTATAAATGGCAATCATGTAAAATGGAAAAAGAAGTTTGTGTAATTCATCATGATTTTTCATTGTTGAAACTAGGGCAATTAATGACAAACTTTGAAAGTTGTTAGGAGTTCTTCAATCTTTTTGAAATATTGAACAACACTCACAAACACTAATTCAACATCATTGGTTGGAACATGGTTGAACACGTGCATTCTTCTATCCTTTGATCTATTTGGGTGGTAATACAAAATGTTCAATTCATCAACTTATCTTTCGCAATGAAGTGATTACTATTGCTAACTACTCATGGATTTCAATCCATGTGATTGTTGTGAAACTTTGGAAAGGTTTAAATCAATCCCAATCCTTTAACATTGCAACAAGTTGTTGAAAGTTCTAATGTTGACAACTTGATAAAGGTAGTCATGGATTTTGTGCTCGCATATGGTGGTCTTTTGAAGTCCAACTTGTCTTCAAATTTTGTTTTGGTACAAATAATGTAACGATCTTCTAAGGATTGAAGATCAATGTTATGATGTAGTTTTTTAAAAAAGACAGCCAACCTTCATGTTAGGTGGGCATTGTGTTGTATATCAAATGGGTAGAAGCACATTAGGGTGAACCAAAAATAGTAGAATAAGTCCATTCGAAAAGTCCATATCTAATTTATTTAAAGCACAAAAAATAGATATAATATCAAAACCCTTTAAATGATGTTAAAGTTAACATATTTTTCCACATCCAAGTTCAAATGACTTCCTTTGAAACAATTCCATTAACTTTTGGTTTTGAAAAACATCAATTTAGATATATAAATGGACTTTTCAAAATCTTCCCATTCTAATGTACAATATTTTCACAAATATGATTTTTTTTCAACTTTATTTTTTGACCTTAAGTATGATTACCTTTGAAAATATGATGTCCCAAATATCCAATTGCATTATAAGAAATAAGTCTATAACCATTAATTATGGAGTGTGACACATGACTTGCTTCAATTGTAAAATCCACCTTTAATTAATTATTAATGATTTTGGTATAATTATTTCAAATTTGGAAGCATTGGAACTTAAGTTTCACTTACTTGAGTTTTATTCTTATATTCTTCATGATATATCTAGGTTTTATGGAATAATAATTGTCCAATCTATAACAACTACCATTATGACATTCATAATAGTCCATTATAATGTGCAATTACCTAGTCAAACTTGGTTGTGCAAATTATGTATTTGTTGTCCCTCATTACAAAAATCGAGTTGCAATATTGCTTATATACTCAATTTACAACTATTATTTATAGATTCTTAAACATTCATTGGATAAATATAAGTTGAATGATTCAAATAACGGGCCCATAAGATTTTGCATACATTTAAACACCTTGGATTTGAATTTGTTTTAGCTAAATGAAATTTGGCAAAGTAAAAGTTGTTAGTTGATAGGTTGTGCACATGTTTGATGAACAAACACTACTAGAAAATGTGGGTGCAATTCATTAGTCCCTGTTCACTAGACCAGTGAATTGATTGCTTCTTCACTGGTCCCCATTCACTACAACCAGTGAATTCACTCAAAATCCAATGAAATCATAGTGTGTACATGGACACCTTTTGTTGTAGTGAAACAACCAATGTCATGACAAAAGCCAACCTAAAACTATTGTGTAATGTTGAGACTTTTCTTGGTTTAAGTTGTATCCATTACTATGAAACATGAGTCTAGTTTATTAACTCATTTCACCACGATGCCTTAAAAGTGAAATGGGTTCAATAGCTAATGTTTGAACTTAGTGTAATCTCACCATGGGTGAAATCGTTGAGGTTCATTTTTTTGTTATTCAAATATTTCTAAATTAGTATTCATACAACCTTTTTTAACATGTTATAGTTTATATTAATTTTATTTTCATAAATGAAAGTCCTTTCCAAAACAATAAAAGGAAAATATTATTCAAAATAAAATTTAAAAAAACTTATTGTACCAAAAATATTAAATGTGTATAAACTAATAATTTTAAAAATTACATATAATGTTAGAATTTTACATAATGTTAAAATTAGATGAAAAACTCATTTACCCTTAAATTGAAATAATTCAATGTAATTACATTTTTGTACTATTGAAATTATTGTCAACATAGATTAAAATATATATTTGAATTTATTATTTACTAAAATTTTATGGTTATTTGTTTGTCAACACCTTCAATCATACAACTTTTATAGAATTCAAAATGCCTTAAAAAGATGAAAATTTACTATTCATAATAACACTTAATGAAAATTATGATATTGAAAAGTATATATGTATATTAATTAATAATTGTTTATGTAGTGAACTTAAGATTTTATATAAGAACGAAATATTAAAATTTAAATATATCGTATCATGCGTTTAATAAATTAAATATTAAATGATTAAGTTAATTATTAAGTATTCTAAATAATATAGTTTAAAAAAAAACTTGTATTGATTGTGGGGAAATATACAATATTAATATTATCATCAATAATTTTTTTTTTTTGAAAATAAAGTCAATTTTTTTTTAAATAGGGTTTACTCACAAATTATGTTATTTGAAAGTTTTTTTTTCCAAAACATATTGTTGAAATGGATTGAATAACAAAATTCAAATGCATTTTTAGTCAAATTAACTGATTTTTCTTTTGTTACAAACTTTGTATATGTGAAAATCTTGGACATAATAATAAAATGTGAATTTTCTTCATTTGCACAAAGCATGATAGACAATAATAATTAGAAAAAAAAGACACCATTGTTGAAATGTTGGAAATTGCAAGTGCCCAATTTATTTGAATCATATTAAATAGTTTTTAAAAAAATACTAAAGATTTGTACATCTTGGAAAAATCTTATAGGAAGAAGTTTAATCTTTTTCATTTGGACAAAGTATGAAAAAAATAAAAATGGTCAAAGAAAGAAAAAATATTTGAGACATCATTGTTGAAATGTATTAAATTGCAAGATTCAAATGAACTTTTAGTCAAATTAATTTATTTTTTCTTTAAAATATTAAAGATGTGTTAATCCTATAAAAAAAATCTATAATTTTTATTTTATTTTCATTTGGACATAACATGAAAAAGAAAATAATACTTAAAGTTGATTTTCACAAACTATTTGAAATAAACAACATAATAAATCCAATCATCACCTCACTTGTCTCATATCAAATGAGGTGGTTGAATGGCAATGGGTTATCACCTTGGAGCCCAAGGTAATAACCTTTTTTGGGTAAAATTTTCATGTGGTCAATGGTGTATGCTGATCATATCATGTATGCACATAAAATGATATATTCATTAATAAAATTAAAAATAAAATTAGAATCAATAATATATTATATATCATATAAATATAATTTAATATAATTTAAATAATAAATTACATGTGGGAATTTTTAATTTGATTAATTCCTAGTGAATTCATTTGTCCGTATCAATCCATTGTCAATTAGTAGGAGATGTGGTGAATTCATTAAATTTTTAAGTTAATATATTAATGGTGATTTCACCTAAATGATTAATGAAACTCCTAGTGAACTAAGGACATATCCTTATTAGTGATCTTACACTTATTTGAATGCATGAAATTTTTGTTGATTCAGTTTGCTAAGGTTCCTAATTTTTTGTCTACGAGTTTATTGATGCACATTGCAATCAAGGCTAGTGAAGGGAATATGTATTTATTGTACATAGATCCAATTACAAGTTCCGGGAATGCAATTGGAATATTTCAAACCTTCGTTGCTATTGTAAATCACACCTAAAAATGTTCTACACATGGTTTAGATCTATGAATTCCCTAGTGTGGAAAATGTGGGACCAATTTTTGCACAAACATGGTTTATAATTGGGACTCACAAATTTGGTCTTTGAGTGTTTTTTTCCACATTCAATTGTTTGAATACAATTGAGGCCATGAAACAACAATCCACTACCACTACTTTAGCTTAATTCAAAAACTTGAATTCAAATTCCCTACTCAAAACATTATGAATGAGATTATGATGATTTACCCACATTTTTGGGTACAACTTGAAGATGAATGACATTTTTTAGCACATTTTGAAAATACACTATTGCTTTGCGAAAAATATTGATTTGAATGGAATGAAACATTATTGATGATAATAGTCATCTTTTTTCAAGCTTGCTATGTTTGCCAACTCAAAGTGTAGCCATTAATCCTCTTTTAGATTGTAATCCTTGGTGCACTCATTAGTCAACAATTAACTTCTTTCACTTTGGCTATTTGAATGTTTAAAACTCCTTGCATTGTCAATGAACATGGTGATGGGTAATGTAAACGATGACAAACGATTATCAAATTTGGGTTCATATTGGAGAACATGCTGAACAATAAATTGACAATGCATTTGGAATTAATTATTAGGATGTATATTTAAATGTTCATTATTTTAAGTTGGACATCATTTTTACATGATTTGTGTTGTTCATGTTGTTTTTTGTTTTATTTATTTGAATGTGTTTTCTTGATGCACCCCAACCTCCTTGATAGATTCAATTGCAAGTCCAAAGGTGAAAACAACATAAGGATAATGGGTTGTGGTATGGTCCATGGCTCATAGCACTTCGAGGGTAGAAGGTCGTGCTAAAGCTCCAAGACGGGGACTAAGACGAGTGATAAGTGGGTCAATTATTCACACGAACCTACACAAACCAAACAAAAAGTTGGTTAGTGCGTAGTTGCAACACTTTTGGTGCACGGACAAGCCACATGCAAACACAAACTCACAAGATTCACCATGGCCCAGACTTGGGGGAACCCACCACCTTCCTCCATGCCTAGTCATGAGGCTTGCACCCAAATGCCATTTTGTCCCGGGACTCCCAAGTTGGGAATTTGGGAGTCCTAAAATTCCATAAATTGAAACTTTTGCGACTTTAAAGGCCCATAATTTCTTATGCAGACCTTGGGCTAAGGTGAAGTTTAAAGCAAAGTAGTAGCCTTCATCGAGATTTTTCTAACTATATGTGGCACACCACCTACATCCAAGTAAATTAGGACAATTCCCAACTTTTAGTGGTTGAGAGTCAAATTGACAATTTGATTTTTGACCTTTCTTTTGGTCATAACTTATGTTTTAAATACCCATTTCAAACATCTATGTTCCAAGAACTTTCCAATGGTATAATTTTTTTTTAATTTAATGAGTTTTAACCCCTTACAATTGCCTTTTAAAAATTCAGGAATTCATCAAGACTCCAACTCTCAAAATGGGAGCGCACTTGGGAGTGTGTGGGTTCATTCCCTCACACTTTCCTACATTCTAGGTAGGATGAAATGTGATTCCTGGGCTTCATTTTTAGCCCACACCTTTATAAGTCCTTGCCTTAGTCACGAGCCCAAGACTAAGGTTGTGACATTTTTTATGTTTGATTGGTATGAAGTTTAGGGTGGTAACAAGATAAGGTGAACCACTTTTGGCAAATAAATAATCCATAAAAAGTTCATTCACTAATGTGTAAATGACAATCTTTATCATTGTTTAAAAGGGGGATTACAAGGTGATCAATGAATAAATAAAGATTATGTGAATAAAAGGCCAACTAGATAATTTTGTAACATACATGCTAAGAAAAAAATTGCATTGAAATCTATTAAAAATTTATGATATGACTTTTTGAAAATAAGGTCCACTTCAAAACAATCAAAAGTTCATTACTTTATATTTGGTATATATATGTTATAATATTTTATATGGGTGTTTTAAAAATCCAAATTGACAATTATAATCTAATGATTTTTTTGGGCATAATGATGGTTTTATAGCATGTTAATGCATTACACTCTACAAAACATTGTAGTGTGATGCAAAAAATGATTCACCTTATGTTACAACAACCCTCTATGCATGTATGGCATTTTGTATTTTACAAATTGAACTTTTTTGTTTTGACAAATGTTTTTTTTGGCAAGCAATCTTTTAATCTTATTAGGTAATTTTTTTGGGAAAGTTGCATCAAAAGTTTGCATTGAAAGGCTAAAACAACTTTACCCTTCATAATGAAGGGCTAACAATTTTATAGCCCTTCATTTTTTTGCCACCTTTGGACAAATATATGTATCATATGAAATCCATTTATTGATAACATTAACATGAAATTAAAAATACAATAGGGACCAACATGCAATTAGGACCCATGGAATGCATAAAAATTGCTTAATTTTTCATTTAAAAAATTTGTAACCTAGGTTCATGTTGAATTTTTTTAATGTACTTTCACAAAAATGTTTAAAATAATATTGTGGGAAGATTTGTATATATAAATTTGAAACAAATATAATGAATATTGAATACCCAATTTTTTTTAAGGAATGTAATTAGTGTTTTTTTTTTCAAATTTTCAAATAGGTGGATTTGTGACCATCTACAACATTAATGGGATTTGTGAACCAAATTTGGCTAAATGTTAGGCATGACAATAAAAATTTTTCAAGCTTTTGTTTTCTACTTGGGACACCCATAACCTCAACATCTAAATGTGGTCATCTTAGGATTCTTTCTCCTAATAATGTAATGACTTGGGCCCATTTTTTCCAAAAAAAATTGTTCATATCAATGTTAGGCAGTTCTCATTTTTTCGTGAAAATCGTTGATTTCGGTTGTTGGGGCATGTTTTGCATAACTTTTTTCATTTTTTTGTTCAAATTGAACAATCTAAATTGCTTTAAATTTTTTAACTCTTAAGTTCTACAAATCATATTGTAATTCTAAAAGCAACAAAGTAATATTTAAGGATTTTTGGAGGGGTTTGGAAATAGGCTATGAATTGTTCGATCAAAAAATTTCTTTAAAAACAAGCCTCCCTATTTCGAGGGGCCATAACTTTCTCATTTCTAGTCAATTTTTACTAATTCTTAGTGCGATAGATGCATAAAGAGGAGGGCTCCGTCCACTTTTTGGACCCCATAAACAATGGGGCCCTCCTATAAACATGACACAAAACCCTACCTTAAGTGTACTATGACCGACCTTTCTACCCTAGTTTAAAAATATCTTGATTCTAAAAAAACTTAGTATTCTAATTATCTTGTAGTCACAAAAATTAGCTAAATCCTAATTTATTATGGTAGATGCTTCCATAAATGGAATTTATTATTATTATTATTATTATATTGATTAATTATTATTATTTTAATTTTTTGCCATGAGAACCAAACCCTTCTAAAAATGTGAAAATCAGTTTGGTTCTTGAATTGGATGCCAGGTGAAAACTTGAGTGGTTGCCATTAGGCAATGTTGACCTCTAATGAGAGCCTTCAGTCCAATTTTCATTTCCAATTCTCATAGATAATTAAATCTCATTTTTAACGAGTGAGTGAAAACCGTCCCATTGGTTTGTACCCTTTGCAATTTCTTTTTCGCCAAGAAATAGAAATTCACAAAAACAATTGCAACCAATATTTTGGTTTAATCCTAACATATATATTTTTCAATACTTTATATTCATTTTAGGAACATTTATTTCATATACACATGTACATAATAATATAGTGTGACATTTCTTTAGGTCATAAAAGCCTTACGTTGATTTGTAAATATTGATTATAATTATTTTTCTTTAAATAATCAATTCAATTATGCTATTTCATCTTGCTTGGGTAACCCATTCTTTTAAAGCAAAACACCAAGGAGGTGGGTGTGAGTCCTAATGCATGTTTGCACTCAATATATTGAAATTAAAAAACCTATAAAATCAGATTAATTAACAAGGAAATCAATCTGAATTTCTACCTAAAGGCACAACTTTGTGGTTCTTCATGCCACCCCAAACATCAAAAGTGTTGTGCCAATCCATGGCCTCCACTTCTTTTCCACACCATGGTACTAGCATCAATGCATCCAAAGTCTTGAACTTTAATTTGCTTCTACAATCAGTTTTCATGCAATTATGTTTTGAAATTTTCACCTTCACAAATAATTGTGTTAGATGGAACAAGCAACACTTGACCTCCTAGATGTTGATTAATGTAGGCCAAGCAACATAAAAAAATCATCTAAAGTGGAAACAAAAGGTTCAAGCACATAACATCAACTTCTCTTCATATTTTCTCCACAAGGTGTCCACAAGTTTAACAAGTTCGCCTCTTGCTTTCTCAAAAAACTTAGTTCATTCTAACTAAACTTGACGAGGAATATATAAGTTAATCCTATGTAAGTTTCCTTCTTTCTATTTCATTAATTGGATAATGCTTAGGAATGAATATGTGAACATTAATAAAACAAATCTAGCTTTGCCTAGATTTTCATAGTAGTAAATTCTACCTCCTAAAAAGTCAAAAGAGAACATTGTGTCTACATACACAAGTGGGTACTATAAAACTTTGGTTGGGTCCACTTGGGGCCTAGAGGTTTCATGGGTCCTACTAGGGCTACCACCCATGCTACAAATTGAATATTATAGACGAATGTACTTGTCTTTCATTCATGGTTGTTGATTTTAATTTGCAAGGCCCATTTTCTCTTAGCACTCATGTTGCAAGGTTCATTTTTGGGTGGAATTATTTCTTTGAAAAGGCTCTCATTTACATGGAGGACCATTTTGGTTTCCATTTTGTCTACTTTGAATTCCTCTTAATTACCAATTTGCATACATACAATTCCATCATGTCATATTTCAACCTCATTATTCTATGGAACACACCTTAATCAAAGAATGTGTTAACTATGGAATAACAAAAATGCCATCACCCCTAACCATAGGAATATTTTTTAAATGTCCAATTACCCTACCTTACTTCAAAGTTGATGCTAAAATATATAGATTTTATAACCTTTAGCCAACTTACGGCTGGCCACATGCCTAAGGTGCACTACATGTGCCTAAGTTCAATTATCTAAAAGCATTTGATTTTGGGTCATCGCCTAATATGTATTTTGTATTTATGTTTTTTCAAAATACATGTGTCTAACTATTTCATCCATACATGTTTTTACTTCCATCCTTGTTTGAGGATGGCCTAACTAAGCCCTTTCTTTTCAAGAAATCCAAACCAATAGTAAAGGGGCCCAACCTACCACTAACAAAAAGGTTCTTACCACTAGTAGTGATACCCATGACCATACTCCCATAATTAGGGGTGGGAAGACCTTTGGCTATTGGACGTTTCCTATGTTTAGGGATCAAAAGCCCAAGCTTTTCACAAATATCCTTCATTCTAATCAAGGTTTTATGTTTGAATTGTTAGCTAGCCTAGGCTTCTTAACCCTAGACAAGATTAGTTAGCCCAAGTTTCATAACCTTGGTCAAGGTTAAGTAGTATGGGTTTTTAAACTCCTTGACTTGGGTTAACTAGCCCATGTTGGCTAGCTTGAGCTTCTACTGGCCAAGGTTAATTAACCCAAGTTTTTGTGAATGTCCATTTCAAAAGCTCAAGTTATCTTCATGAAAAATGGTTGTGAAATACCTTTAGTTGTGAATAATATTATTTAAAAGTCCAAGTTTAAAAACCATGGCCAAGGTCAAATTGGCCCAAGCTCTTGAAAATATTCCTTTCAAAAGCTTGGTTATCTTGCATGTGGGAATACCCTAAGATATGGAAAAATTTATCTAAAGCCTAGTTCATTTGACATTAGAAAAATTAATATTAAAAAACCTCATTCTATTTAGACATTGGCCATGAAAATCAAAGAACCTATAGTTTCAGGTATTTGAAAAGTTTCAAAATGAAATAACCATTAGGATTGAGTATCTTTTAAAAATTAGATTCAATGAATGGTCAAGTTTGAGTATTTCAAAACCTTTAAAAAATTGTCGAGTTTCATGAAAGAACCAACAAA
Source organism: Sphagnum contortum (assembly GCA_963920785.1). NCBI lineage: Eukaryota > Viridiplantae > Streptophyta > Sphagnopsida > Sphagnales > Sphagnaceae > Sphagnum > Sphagnum contortum. The sequence continues at coordinate 16,544,840 of OY987277.1, forward strand.
GATTCGACAATAGTAAAAGTGGATATTTGATTTTTAAAAAAGAAATTGAAAACCAAAATTATATATAATAATAGTGTTTTTTTAATAGCAATAGTCATATATCAAAACCACGTTTTTTTTTTTTTTTTTTGATACTTGCAATTATCAACCTTGATACCTATCATGATATTCATTAGGGTTTTGGTGCAACTTATAGGACACATTAATATTGCAAGTGAAAACATGCGTGTTATAATTCCATGTTTCTTATAAACCATAGCAAAATTGATGATGCATTTTGCAATTGATCTTCAACCAATAATATTAATGACATTTTATGCATGTAAATCAACAAATCATTTGAAAGTAAAATTTTGAATTTTGTAGCTTCCAAGGAGAGAAATTACAATAGAAATTTTATGCATTTTTTGAAAAACATTATTAATTAATAGGGAAATTTTCCCTTGCATTAACATAGCACAATGAAACCAAGTTGAAACTAAAACTTTTGAAAAACAAATCATAGCAAAAAAAACTACTACAACCACTTGCTAAAACCAAAGGTTAATTGTCAACTTTACACATGATCACCTAGAATTGAGTCTAATTGCTAGAATTGGAACTATAGTTTTTTTTTCCAAGGACAAAACCTAGGGTTTCAATTTTGTGTGGAATTGGAATCAAAATGTTTAGACCCATGACTTTTGAAAAAACAAATTACCAAAGATTGCAAAAAACTAGTGGAAGGGGCTAACCAAATGTTAATTGGATGTTAACTATCAATTCTAAACAAGGTTATTGGGAACTAGACTAGAAATAGGTTTGATTTCCAAAGCCAAACTTGAATCATGGCTATAATGATCTCATTTATTTATGAAAGAATTTGTTCCAAACTTGTAATGAAAGTGTGTATAGGCCATGCATAAACAATCAATTTGGTAATACCCATATGATATAATAAACATCAAAAAAATTATACAAGTTTCAAAATAAGTATCAAATCAAATATTCTTTGTCATTGCCCTTTAAATACTTGTTTTGGCATGTTCCCAAAATCCATGAAATGTAAGCATACTTGTTTGAAGAATGCAAAAAATGGAGTACTTGGACAAGCTCCATTCATTCCATATGAGTTTTGAAATAATATATTGGCAAATGGGTTTTCTAAAATTTATTCAAAAATCATCAAACTAAAATCATTAACACTTGAAAAAATGTAATTTATGAATTGAAATCCAAACTTGCAAGGATAGCATTGGGAATCAAAATCTATCCAATAAAGCATGGCTTGTAGTTGCCACACTCTCAAATATAACATGATAGATGAGATATTTCATAATTTTTCTTACTTCATCTTTCAAAGAAACTTTTAGTTGTAATGCAACAATTGGCATCCACAATGTTGATGCCCATGTATCATGTTTTATAATGCTTATTTTAGCAAGTTTCTTGTACCTCAATATAACATGTGCACAATTTGTTGATTTCTTTCCACAAGTTGAATTTCACAATTATAAAATTTGCCCTCCATATGGAGAAGTCTCTATCATGTTCAAACAAAGGAATTTTACCACATCCACAAGCAATTTTCCTAAAGCCCCTTTTGCCCCAATTTGCAAAACTTCAAGAAATATTATAATACTTAACTTGGTTAGGCACTAAAGAATTACATTTTCAAAATTTCAAATTAAAAAAAAAGAAGGTTTGATTTCATGCCAAAAATCTGAAAGAAAATCTCGAGCACATTAGATTTGTCATACAACATGATGTTAAATTGTAAAAATATTGTTATTTTTACTTTCAAATGTAAAATGACTACAAAATAATAATTATTAGGCACCTTGTTGCAAAACCAAGCTAGGCACTATGGTGTGAACTAATGATAGACACATTTGAATTTTTTTTCCATATCTTCAAACAAAGAAGAAACAAATTCAAACAAACCCATAGAAAAGACAACAAGAACCCATCCCAATAATTGAATGAAAAGAACCTATGATCTTTCAATCGATATTATAATGATTTTTTTTCCTTATTCAATATCTCTTTTAAAATTTTGGATTTAGTATAAATGAAAAAGATGTTTGGTTATTTGATGTGCATAAATTTATTTTTTGAGTCATCATTTTTTATGTTACATTCCGTAATTTGAAAATATGTTGAATTAAAATTTATATATTTATTAAAAACTGATTAACATTAAACTTATTTTTTCTTAAAGTTATTTTATAAGTGATAAAATGGGAAATTCCAATGAATTGATTAAAATAGAGTTGGAAAAATTGCAATCCAATCTTATATCAGGTTATAATGATTATGGTACAATGATGATGCATGATGAGAATATAGTTTGTCAAGCCACGAAAATGTGCACATGATATATGTTAGATGAAATCATTTTATTTAAGTATTTGAGAATCGTTACATGTAACAACAATTTATAGATTGACTACAATAAATTTCAAAAGTTTTTTCCTTGTATTGAATGCATTTCACATCAAAGCATCTTGATTTTTTCCCACAAGTTGTATAGAGGGGGTTCCAATGTTTTTGAAAAATAATAACATTATATGTAACCTTCTTTTTTAATTTCTTTTTATAAGTGCATTTTTCTTAAAAGTCACAAATAAATAACATATTGATTATTGAAATTGCAAATGTTTACTTATGTAGATGCACAAAAGCATATTTGACACAACATAAACTTGTATACATTGCATTTAAAGTACATGATCATCTCCCCTTATTGCATTTTCCTTGGTGCTAATGTATTAGTCACCATTACCAAAAAATGATTAAAATACAAGTTATTACTTTGTGGAGTTTAGGATATGATTTATTGAAATCCCTTCTTTTCCCCTACCCTTTGGCCTAAGAGAAATTCAAGAATAGTGTGTGGGTTGAACCAATTTTGAACTTAGCATTCATGAGTACATGAAAAATAGGGGCTATACTTTTTAGTATTTGGAAAAACAACAAAAAATAGGTTCACAATCAAATTATTTTATGAAAGGTGATAATTTATAATATCATTACATAAAGTTGAACATTTAAGTTGATTTCAATAGTTTAATTGGTATAAAATTGTGGACAAACTTTATTTTAGGCTTTTGTTTAATCATGTGCATTGAAAAATTAAAAAATCAAAGTTGACCATGAGATTGTAGGATTTAATCAATGACAAATGACAATGTATTAATATTTACATATATATGTATTCTTTATGTGTAATGATGCCTTAACAAAACAATTCAATAAACCAAAAAGTTTCATGAACCTTGCTAAATGTCTACAAATTTACATTAAGCCAAAAGTCTTAATGCAAATGTGTTGTGAACATCCTAAGCTAAAAGTCTTATGCAATCAACCATAAGCCAAATGTATTGCAAACAAGATAATGCAAATGTCCTTGAGCCCAACTTGAAGTAACCTTAAGCCATAGAAGCAAGAACATGATTTAAAAATCAATGTGTTTTGGGTTAATGTTACCCTAAGAAATTTGGATCATGACCTAAAATTTTACTCCAAGCCAAAGCATGTCTTGGCTTGAGCATTTTGGCCGAGGGAGATTTTTGGGCATCTTGGCCTATAGGGTCAGCCACTTTGGCCTAGTTTTAAAATAATGTCCTACCTTGCTCTTCTGTATTCCATATCACATTAATCATAGGTACATACATCACATGATCAAATTGTTAAAACCATGTACAATCAATGGAAAGTAAATAAAATTTTAAGATATTATTCTTGTTGAACACTGCATATATGTATATATAAATTAGTCTAAATTGAGAGTGTTTAAAACTTTTACACCAAAGGAATTTTAAATTTCAATGGTTTTAATTAGTTTCAACTAATTAATTTTAAACAATTTGTATGTTTCCTCTTAGTATCTATTTTCATTTTAGAAGAAGTTCATGGTAATTTGTAGATGCCACTTTATTCTCCTTTTTTATTTAAATTTGTAAAAAATTACATGGTTTTGCAAATTTCATTTCAAAAACCTACAAATCTTTGTATCTATGAATGACATGAGAAGGTAAATAATAGACAACTAGTTACGGTCATGGAAATGTAGCTTCGTTGACCTCCTTGAACAATTTTCTATTGATTTTTATCTTTTTGTTGTTAACCCTTGGAAAAAAAACTTGTGTGGCCCCATTTGTTTCAAAGCTTCAACATTCGAAAGCACCACTTTGTGAAATTGAGTTGGTTTAAACAATCAACATGTTTAATTTTACATAAATATTTATTTTTGACTATTGGGAATTGGGATTGAACAAGAATTTGACTTGTGAATTTTTCACCATTCAAAAATTTGAAATTTGGAATTTCACAATATAATCATAACTCAAGAAATGTTTCTATTATATGATTTAATTTCGTTGAATCTTATCGTCACATATCATATCTACCTCATGTTATTTTTTTAAAAAAATCTTGATAATAACACATTTATTTTGGATTTATAACTTGTGTGCCTTAATATAATTGAAATTAATAAAATCTTATGTTAGTCATAATGAATTTTGTCAAATTTTAGAAATCAAAATGTTTGCTAATGGGAAATTGAAAAGTCTTGCTAATTAATGACATCCTTCTCATGAAAAGGTTTGCTCATTTTTGTAGTTTCGACATAGATAACGAATGTTTGTTTTTTTAATTTGTGAAGTAGGTTGATTGCCCATCATGCACAAGAGGACTTAAACAAATTTGGCGATATGCAAACCAACTAGGAAGCCCAAAAACTCAATGTAAGATGAGCTATTCGTATAAGGTCTAAACAAGAAAACCTAGACTTTGGAAAATAATATTTCCAAAAGCCAAGGATATTTAACACTAACCATGTGAATACTCTCATAGCCAAGGTTTGAATAGATTAGGGTTTTGAAATATTCCATTGTCCAAGGTCAATAAAGCTAGGCTTTTAGAAAATTTCATTCATATCTGAAGGTATTTTCACATGCAAGATACTTGGGCCTTTGGAAGGAATATTTTCAAAAGCATGGGCCAGTTAACCTTGGCCAAGGTTAAGAAGTGTGAACTTTAAAATAAAAAAAACCAATAACTAGGGACATTCCACAATTACTTGCCATAGTTTGAAATGGGCATTTTCCAAAAGCGTGGGCTAGTTGTTAACCTTTGACAAGTTTAGAAACCTAGGCTAGTTAACCCAAGCCAAGGTTAAGAGATTTGGGCTAGCTAACCTTGGCAAAGGTTAAGAAGCCTAGGCTAGCTAACCCTGGCAAAGGTTAAGAAGCCTAGGCTAGCTAACCCTGGCAAAGGTTAAGAAGCCTAGGCTAGCTAAGACTTGACATAGAACCTTAATTCTAATGAAGACTATCCATGGAGAAAAACATGGGCCTCTTAACCCTTGATGTAGGAATACTTCCATAGCCAAGGGTCTTCCCAACCCTAGTTATGGGAATATGGTGATGCGTATCATGGCCAATGGTAGAATTAGGCCCACTTAGCATGTAGTAACCCTGGTGGGCCTAGGCTAGGCTAGGCTAGGCTAAGCTAGGCTAAGCTTCCTTTCAACTCAACCGTGTGGCGGCTACATATCCCTCCCAGCCATCCCATCATCATGTGCTCAATGTTGTTCAGCAACAACAAAAGAATAGCCTTCACTTTAGCCCACTAGGCTACCACGGTCCACTTGAGCAAGCCGGTGTGGTGTGTGGTCCAAGAAGCCTTGTGAGTGACGGCAGACAAATGGAACTTGTAAAGTGGGGCTGAAATGATGCCTTTACTGACGTGCGTGGACGTCAAAGGGGCAGTCTGTACAAACGTAATGGTAATGTGGTGGGTCCTACAAAACGTGGTCCACTGTCCCCCGTCCCACTTGTGGTCGTGGTTGTCACGGCCCCATGTTCCGTTGCCGGAGAGCCGGGGGGGGGGGGGAGGGGGAGGGGGCCCGGGAATTTCGGTCCCAACAAGTCATGAAGCCCGTCATCCCTCCGTTCCTTCCTCTCTCTTAATTAATGCACATGTTCATGTTGTCATTACCTACACATGACATGACATCATCGATAGTATTTGGTCATGTGAAATACGAGACTCTCCCATCATTTCCAATGGAATGACAAAACCAATTTATTTAGTGAAATGAAACCATGGACAATTTAGTAGTGCCCATGTTTTGGTTGTGTGGTGCATTAGTAACATTTTTTGTGTTGTTAGGGCCCCCCATTGTTGATGGGATTTCTTCTTTCTCCCCCACTCACTCGCTCATTGTTGTTGTTACACATGACATGACATGACATAAAAACATTGATGTACATATTCGGTCACTACTACTCTCCCATCCACTTTTCAATAGCTTTGAAGAATATCTTGCGCCTTTTGAACCACCCGCTACGAAGGAAGCGGTAAAGTTTGTCATACGTTTGTGTCTGCGTGTTGGTGGTGGGCAACCTCATGACCCCATGTAGCAGAGTAAGTAGCTCAGCTGCCAACTTTTTCCAAACCCAAAGTCATGACACTGCAACTCTCTCTCTCTCTCTCTCATGTGCTAACTAGATTTCAAAATCCCAAGGAAATAGGGGATTATTATATTATTTAAAAACAAAAACTTTCATATTTTTCTTATTGCCAAATCTGGCTAAATCATTTTATGGATGATGATGATGATTGCCACTTCGTCTACATCACAAAATTCAAGCAAACAAAAAAACCCGTGCAAGAAGGGAGGAAGGTTTTCCCCTCTCAGCCCAGCATGTGGAAATCACAGAGGGTGCCATTAAAAATTGCATACTTACTTTGTGGATTATTGAAGCTGTGTAACCTGAAATGATCCAGTCTCCCAACTGTGTCAATCTTTCTGTCTCAGGACTAGTCTGTGTCTGTTATGATGATTGTGAAATGGGTGGTGATTTGCAGTTGGAAGTAGTCTGAGTTGGGAGCTTTTCAGATGTAAACATGACTTGGGCTTAGATTCCAATTTTTGAAGGTCACTGCAGCACTAAACAAAAGTGTGTGTGTGGAGGATATTGGGTTGCTCACAAAATTCATGAATTTGGGAAATTGAGAACCATTTCTGAAAAGTTGCAAGATATTTGCAGAGCTTCAACATGTAAAGTGTGCTGCTACTGTGTCAAGACAATAAAGCTCCATCAAGGTAACATGGTACCTATAGTAGTAGTAGTACAGTGTATATTATGTTGAATTTTGAATGATTTGTTGTTTGTCAGATCTCCAATCTACAGTTGCAATATTTGGAAATTTCAAAGATTGAACCTTTTGAATGCATGTATGTGAACATAAAGTTTGGATGATGTGTTTTTACAAGAGTTTAGATTTCTTTGAGTTCAGCTCTGAGCCTCCTGTATCTGTCCTCCTGATTGTCACATCTTTCCAAAACAATTTACCAAAAAAAGTCCAACAAGGTAGAGATTGAGAAGTGATCCGTTGGATATCTTTCTTTTTGCTTACATGGACTGTGCAGGTTTACAACTTTTTTTCTTTGTGAATCTTTGCAGGAATGTGACGTCTTGGAGCGCTGTTGATATAAATGTTGCTGGACTATTGATTCATGGAAACCTATAATCTCTCCAAAGGGTCATTTGTTTCCAGAAGTACAGATGATCCAGAAGCATCCTCATTTGCATCCAATGTACTAATGCCATGCTCAGATGCCAGCAACTTCGAATCATCTTCATTCAGAGCTGAAGAATTGAGCATGGGTCACAGACTGGGAAACCAATTAGAACAAGATGGTCAATACAAGACTAAACTTGAACAACATCCAGTGCCAAAAGAATCACTTTCTCTTGACGAGCAGCTGCAGCGGCAGTTATCACAGGATCGTCTCCGTCTGAAACTTGTTCAAGCTTATAACATATGTGCCACACATGTCGGGGATCATAGCAAAATGAAATCCTCAAATCTGATGAACGATCCTGCATTTGAACTTGTGGACAATTTTTGGCAAGGGACCAACCCAACTCATGTCATGCAACAACTTCAGCAACGTATAGCAGCATTGTCATCATCTTCCAAATGCATGACACCAAGATCAATGCAACCTTTCACTTATGATTTAGACCATGTCAAATCTTTGAGTCATGATATTGGCAAACAAAAATGGACAGCATCCACACCAAGAGGGGTATTGTCAAGTCCATCAAGTTGTGTCCCAGTTCATAGTACTCAAGAGCCACTTAATGTGGAGCATGATTATGAAAAATTAGTCATGACGCCCATTTGTTCTGAGTTAGATGAGGAGATTGATTCAACATTTCCAACCATTCCATTTTTGGATCAGTTGCAAATGTCGCAAGTTGCAAGTCAGTCTAGTAGTGACCCAATGAAAATGATACCAAGAGTTAGGGATCCAATGAAAAGTTGGAGACCAAATCTTGAAAGGTGTGATAGCAGTTCACAGCTGAAGAATGATTTTGACAATCATAGGCAACAACAAAGACTTGGAAAACCTGAAAGCATGTTTGCTGCTGAACAAGATTCAGTAATTGAGATAGAAGCCTTGAGTTCTGAAGAGTCAACAAAAGGTGTCCATGGTTCCAAATTAGGCCCATTAAGAACACTGCACTCATCATCTTTGGGAACCTGCACTGATCCAAATCCAAAGAATGTGAAGCAACAGCAAGGAGAAAAAGAGACAAGTTTGGTACGCCAAAACACCATGAAGACTGAAAAAGGAGCAAGAGAAGGAAAGCAGGACATTCTTCATATGGAGGTCGATACAGCAGTGTTGAATTACAGAGCACAGAAGAAGCCACGAATATCAACTGCTACAAGCTTCACTCATATGTGGCTGAATGGCTTGCAAAACCTTACACAACACAAGGTAAAAAAATTCAGTTGGATTTTTGCAAACACAATTTTGTCGCACACATTCAAAAGGTGACCGATGGTTTGATGTTTCATTTTCTGATCTTCATAATAGTTTTGTCACATGGTGCAGGGCGACACAACATCAATGATCACAGAAGACTTCCTTGACATGCAACATGACATCAGAATGAAACATAACACCAATGCCACAACCATGTCCAACACCATTTTACAACCACCTTCAGTTTTGGATGGTGTCAAGGGATGTGAACCACGTGCAGCTACATCTGATAATGCATCAATGCCCATTGAGCTTCAGCAGCTATTGATCTCAGAGACAGATCTCAGTGTTGATAACATGCCCTTGCTCAAACTTGAAGACATTGAATTTGATTCAACGGGCGTGTCACTTTCAAAAGCAGCTATGGATGATGTTCCTATGATCGAGGTAATAATTATTCCATTATACCCAAAAAAATTCAATTTGTGCTTCAAATTACATTCTGTGTTAATATGTTCCTTGATGTGAAATGTTGAATCTTATCAATACTGACGCATGTATTGGCTTACTTGGAGTAGGTGAGGATGATGGAGAACAACCAAGTGATGGTGAAATTGAGAGCAAAAGATAGACCTGGGCTATTCACAGACATGATGTTGGCCTTGTGCAAGCTCAAGTTGCAAGTGCAACATGCCAACATCCGTACTTGTGTTGGCAACCGATATGACATCTTTGCTGCTAAGGTATTTGACAAATCAAAAATTTACTTTACTTAATCATGCAAGAAACATCAAATTTACACATGTGATGAGTTGCTCCAATGACACCCAAATGTGTATAATCTTCAAAGCAAAACAGAGAGGTGAATGAACATTCTTTAATTACATTATGATGATTTCCTTTGCAGATGGACATCTCTCTCTCAGAGAAACAAACAACACAAGACATTGCAGCTGCTCTTAGTAGTGTCATTGAGGAAGATCATCCAGTGAACAATTAAATTTGGTTATTTAATTAATGACTCCATTTTGCAGACATTTTGGCAATTGACTCCTGTACTTCATCAATGCTTCATTGGGTTGTTTGCAACTTTGTTCACAAATGGTGAAATGTGGAATAACCCTAATTTGACCTGTTGGCATGTAGTTAGTTATGGTTAGGTTTTAAGATATGGGTAACACATGATCATCTCTATTCACTTACAAGTTCATGGGGGCTGTTCACCAATTTTTCATTCCACAAGGTTGTCATTCCCATGGACTCTTTATTTTACCTCAAATCTTTTACTACTACAATGTCATAGTATCTAACACCCACCAAAACAAAGGTGCATTTGTGAGAACTTTGTCTTTACTTTTCATAAGTAAAGACCATGTCTCCAGAGGTTCAGATGATGATGCATTTCATATTAAGACATCCTTACTTAGCCTTAACCTAAAAAGCAATTGGACAATAGAATTTGATTACTTTACTAGAAAACACAATTTTGATGAAAAATAGATTCCAAATTATACTCACTGGAAAGTTATGTTGAATTGAAAGCTAAAATTAAACAAAGCAAAAAAAAAAAGTAGAAAAAAATGAACCATGAAATATTGTTGTTTGGTTTTTCCCCTTTTGAAGTTCTTAGTACTCAAATTTGGTTTGGATGACCATGTACAAAGATTCCAATGAGCTCTATTGTTACCCTTTGACATTGTGATGAAAAATGAAATGTGATGAACATGTATGCAATGTGGTAATTGCATATCAACCATGGATGAAAAGTGGATAGTAATGGATGATATAAAAACCAAATATCGAAAAGATGAACAAAAGAAACCTTTGAACTTGTCATATTGAAAGCTATCAATAGGGCAAAATTGACTATGACTAAAAGCTTGATAACCAATTGCTCAGAATTGTTTTTTAACACAAACAGGCTTTCACCAAATAAGAAAGCCAAATTAGAAATGTTGGGAGTAATTTTACATAATTAATATTACATAATTTTGAACTGCGTGCACTAGTTAAACAAATTAATATTATACCAGAATAAATTGTTCAAGTGTGTGTAATGGAAATGAATCTAAAGCTTGTCTTAAACTAGACTGATTCTAAAAAAATTATGACAATGATTGGAAGCAGAAGTTGTAGAAATCCAAAGAATTGATGTCGAGACTGAACCAAAGTTTCCATCAAGACAAAAGAAAACAAAAAACAAACAAGTTAAAACCAAGACCAAAGGTTCCTTTCGAAATCAAGAACAATTGGGTAGCTGCAAGAATTTGTCAACTGTTTTTGGTCGCAGGAGCATATCAATCTTAAGATTATCATCTTAAGACAGATCAAACTTTGAAAGAACAAACTCTAAAGAACTTTTATTCAGAGTTTGGGAATTTCAGCAGCACTTACAAGAGACAAACACCACATCAAACTCAGAAAAAATCAAATCTTGGGAAGCACTTCAAGAGACAACTCTAGTGTTACCAAAGAAGTTGAGGGTTGGTTATCACATTCACTTTCTACAATCATTTTGCACAGCCAACTATTTTGGTTGATAGTTGGGGGAGTATTGATCTTCAGACAGATCAAGCTTGGAAAGAAGATACTTAAGGTTTTTTTGCAGAGTTCCAGAGTTTTGGGAGCAATTCCAGGAGACAACACTAGATCAAACCCAGAAAAAATCAATTTTGGGAAGGATTTAAAGACACAACTCTAGTGTTACCGAAGAAGTCCAGGGTTGGTTCTCACAAAAGCTTCCTACAGCGATTCGCACTAACCTTCAATTGTTGATTTAAGAGCAGAAAGGAGGATAAGTTACAATAGCCTGATTGTGATTGTTGTTGATGTTTTGGGCAAAAAGATGGTTGCTTTCACTGCAAAACCAAAAAGCATAGAGCACATTGACAATCCACTACTACTTCCTGCCATGACACAAACAAGGCACAAGAAGCCTCCAAATTGAAGTTTTGTTTTATACAAAGGCAGGCCTGCCCAGAAAACAAATCCTTAGTCAAATGTCAATATCCAGAAGACCTTGTGATCTTCCAATTCCAATTGCAAAGACTCAATCCTTTCTGCACAGCTCCAAATCTAGCACTACATCTCAAAATCCACATAAGACTCTCCCACTATGAAGTCATCCTGCAAAATTCTTTGCTCAAGATGCCGTATCCAATTCTGCACACCAAGCAAGCAACAACACAATCTCGCCAACAAATCCTACCATAAAACCTCCCTCTACTAAAATTGACCATTGTAAACTAAGTCTTGTGCCAGAACCCAAAACCATGATTTTGACGTGCAAGCCATCACCTGTAGCATTGTCACTCATCTACTTAAACTAAATTAGTTACTGAAGACATATAGCACAAGTAGTAGTCCAGACTGCCTTCCCAGACCCTACAAGTAGATGAAACTGGAAGCAGACCAGTTACTAGAAAGAAGGAAATTGAAGTACTCAGGAGTACAAATACTGTTAAAATACCTGCTACATACCAATAATGTCATTAGTTGATTTTTTCATGGTCCAGATTCTCTTCCTTTAAGGCTTGTTAACTGTTGGCCTGCTATTTTGTTCACGCGTTGCCGGAGCTTCTCTCTGTTATCATGAATCCGACGGAGTCCATTGCCCACAATCACCAGAGAGTATAATGTGTGTGTAATGATTGGTGCTAGTATATTCCCAGTCTGCACACACCAAACCCAGACTTTCATCAATAGATCTCTTTGTTTGTGTGCTACTGCAAATTGCACTTAATGGGTTATATCAGAAGCTTGAACAATAATTTATATCAGAGAGGATTATTTAGTTTTATACAAAATTAGTATATACATGCAAAAGTGGAAGCATGAGAAGAGCCTTACATGCATCCATTCAAGACCGAGGTATAAAGCTAATAAGGACTCCACAAGTGGAGAGTAGATTTTCTTTTGTTGCCGTCGTGCATACCATGCTGCAATCAACACATGACCAAAAGTAAATAAAGCTGAACAAGTTTCAGAACCTCCAAATGGTACATTGTTGCATTGTACGATGGAATGCTTCTCAGATTGCTCTCAATGAAAGTGTACAATCAAAATCTGCCAACAAATTGACAATGCAAAGAACAAAGATTGGAGAATGCTCACCTTCTACACGTGCCTTAATATCTCTATGGTTTTTTGGACCACGAATGGCTGGAGCTACCACATACTTTGGATCTGTGTATCAATGAAATTCCAAGGATTGGTCAATTATAGCAGTGCCTCATGAGTCTTTACATCTGCACAAAAGACTCTCCAATGATTCTGAACATGATAATGGCAAGTTACTCAACTGATAATGGCAACTGTGCATGTCATTAGGAAAGAAAAGCATTGTCAGTAATAGCAGGACTACAGAACTTCAGGAGGACAATATCCATTTCATTTCTATCAATGTCATTGCTTTTCATTTTTTGATAAGTATCCACACTCTTGAGGAAGTACAAAATATTCCAGCACAGGATCCCCACCCAGTATCCACTTTGTAATATGTGATGACTGGTTATCAATCCTTTCCCTCAGCTACACCCTGATTGTATGTGAATAGTTGAACCCAAGTACTGATCATTGACAGCCCAGATTTCACTTGGGATACTTTACCTTTAGGAGAAGAGATGACATAATACATAGAGCCAGTGAGAGCGGCAGTAAGGACAGCAGCAAAAAGATGTGCAAATGGTACAAACATGGGAATCACTCCTGTCTGCACACCACAAAACATCATTTCACACATCCACTCTCAGAAATAGCAGACTCAGCCCTGCCAACTGAAACCCTAGCAATGATGGGGTCTTGCATTCATGCATCTGTCAAATAAGCTGCTAATAGACCTCCCATTGAGCATCAATGGATAGAAAATTTCACAACCCCTTTCCTTAAAAGTCTAGACAAAGGGTCACACAAAATGTGCAAAACCATACTGGGCCCCACTTTGTTGCAGCTGAGTAATATTGTTTCTTGAGCATCTTCCTCATTCCCACACACTAAACCATATCCCCAGGTCCTGAGACAAGTATCGAACCATATGATTTTAATGATTGTTTTTTCACTACTGGTTTCTAAGTCTTACCAACGATGCAAGACCGATTGTTGTCTCGCTCATTCCCTTGTCACTGACTTGAAAAGCATGTGCCAAACCCCCCTGTCCAAGCCAGATATCCAAATTTGGACAGCATTAAACTCATATGTGTTTTTCTATGAATCAAGAACTAATCAAAGCCTGGCACAAGCTTACAAGTTTGAAAATTTTGCTTTCAGAAATTAACACTGCTTGAGGTTCTCAGGTTGATGTCTGTATAACATACCTGAATAGAAACCCTAAAGAAAAGTTCTTCTGCAACTGCTCCAGCAGCCACCACAAATGGAAACTGAGAACACAGCACTTTCAAATTAGAGACAGCAGCCAGTGTGCGTACATTTGCATTTGAACAGCTGAACTGGGTTCTTGCATCTGAGATCACACAACCACTTCTCCCAAAACAAAGACTTAGCAATGTAACTATTTGCATTGCACAGGAAATGACCTAATCCTCAGCTCAGATCAATTCCTAAAATTTGTCTTCAGATGCCAACCCTGAAGAATTCTTGTGCAAGTCACAACATGCAGAAAAAATTAATGAAAGATAGCAAAGATGCTTCTTGTAGGTCCCAATTGGACTAACTGTACAGCCTTCATCGTACAAGCACAAGATGGCTTTCTCCCATAATTTACCTGCCAAGGTGACATGCCTACAAAAAAGTCCATGAGCTCTTCATCTTCAACATCACGGATTGCTCTTGCAGGTCCACAGTTCTTCACTATCTCATCCTGCAACAACCCAACAATCTCAACTTTCAATCATCAAACTTTAAGTCCACATCTGATACATAAATGTTTCTGTTTCTTCAGTAATTTGCCATTAGATCACAAGGGAGGTGCCAAAAACTGGAGCAACACTAGTGATGGTGTTTGTCTAAGTTCTCCTTCCAAAACATGAATGAGGGAGCAAACCTCAAGAATGAAGAGGAGAACCATCATAGGGGGCACCGCATAGCCGAACCCAGTGGCTATAACTTCCGGTGATAGATCAAAGCCACCCCACAAATCAACTCCTGTAAAATTGCAAATGACACTGCCAGCAAATGCAAGCCCTCCGTACATGGCTGCCCACACAAGAAAGAACACCGACAATGAAGGTCCTGTCAATTCACTACATAATTTCATACTGAAATCCAGTGACAGACACAAGTCCCAGCTCACATTCATGGTTTTTGACAATCTAAAGATGCTACTCACTCATGTCAAAATTATTTCGACATACTCAAGACATGACTCTCTGTTGAGATTCTGTACAACATGAGACTATTGTCATGTGGGAAGAGCCTTACAGCAGCTTACCAATGGCATAAACCACTCGAAAAACCATTCCCATTTGCTCCCAACTCGCCTCTGACGGATCTGGTACTGTGCTTGCCCGACTAAGCTCAGCATGCCACTTACCCTGCACAGACAGACTTTTGTACTGATCACAAATTCAAGCTTGGATGGCATTTCCACCAGCAGGTACATGTATCACAATTCTCCAGGGTTCAGATCCTATTGACATCTGGAACAAGCTGCAGAATTTTAGACTTGGGTCTGGCCTCTTGCTATACTTGCTGAGAAGTAAGTGTCAGAGCAAAATCCCTCAAGAAGCTGAGCTTTTTCTCCAGAAGATGAGCCCTAGAAATGTATTTTTCTCTGAAGAAAACAAGGGCAAATCATATGATGCAGCTCAAGTGTTTTTAGGTCATTGCACCCACCTCAAGGGCTTGCATATCCAAGGCCTCACCCATCTCCTTTGTTTTCTCACTGCCACCATCTTGACCACTTCTTCCCAAAGCCCGGACCAAAACTAAAGAGCAATTTGATGTGTCTGTCTTCTTAGCCCTGTTCAGAACCAATGGTAAACCCAAAAAACTCCCCTTCATGTGGATCCTGTGTTGTTTCAAAGAGTTGGCAGCTCTTTTGGAAGCAAAGATTCCACCACAAACCCCTGAAGAGTTCCCTAGCTGAAGAATTGTCGTTGTTTGTGTTTCCAAGTATGCAACCCTTGAGGAGGAGAGAGAGACCTGCATAACCTGATAATTTGCACCCCTAGGTTTGTCAAGTGGTATTGAAGGTAAAGAACCAGTTTGATCAACTCGCCGGACAATTCCACAAGATCCAAGCTGCTGATGTGAAGCTGCAAGGTTACACATCCAGCCACCTCTTGACATGGATCCATGTTTTTGACTTCTGAAACTTCTTGCACTGCTTGAGCTCCCTGAGGGCCTCGAACTAACACACAACCCACTAGAGGAAGATGATGATGATGATGATGAACATTCCACTGCACCGTTTTCAGAGCTTGGTCTTCTGATCTGATCACTATCAGCTTTGGCCCATGACGAGCTTACAGCAATATTGGTTGCTGCAAGCCCATTGGGACCAGTACTCATCCCTGACCATGAAAAGCCATCACAGGAGGAGGAAATTCCTCCAGACCATGTTGAACTAGCATTCAAGAGTCCTCCAGCAGCACGTCCTGGCATACTTGATAAGCTTCCCTTTTTTCTTTGTTGGGTGGTTTTGTTTTTCTCAAACAAAAGAAACCCTTTCACAGTTGCTGTTGATCTGTGAGACTGAAATCACATAAGTTCTGCCATTTCTGGCCCTAAAAGCTCTGATGATCTACTCTTACAAGCTCAAAACTCCAGAAACTCCAAAGCCAGTTCTAGCCTCACTTCCTTAGGTTCTTCTCTCTCTCTCTCTCTCTCTCACTCTCTCAACTAGTCAGGAAACTGAATAGCTCTCAGGAGCATGAGCAAACTGAAGACCTGTTGTTGGAAGCAAAAGCTTCTTCACCAAAACCTTAATACATGTCTATACTTTGGAAAGCACAGCTTCACCAAAAACTAAACAATTGGGTACTTGAGAAGCCAAGCTTCACCAAAAGCTTAATGCATACATACTTGGGAAAGCCAATCTTCACCAAAAAGATGTGACCCACAACTTAACACATACTTGAGAATTCAAAGCTTCAACAAAAACTTAATACATGCCATGAAAAACTTAACACTAAGGTACCTATATTGGGGGAAATAAAGCTCCACCAAAATCTTAACACATGGGAAGGTGCTTGGCAAACAAAAGCTTCAACAAAAAACTTAATAATTTGAGACCAAAAACTTAACACATACTTGGGAAGCAAAAAGCTTCACTCACATCATTTTCACAATGAAAAACCCCCAAAAAAGGATTGTTATGAGAAAAAAATGTCCCCCATGAAGATGACTCAGTATTAATAGTAGACATGTGTCATCCTCTCTTTTGCCCATTTGGTGTTTCTCTCTAGCACTTTCTTCAACCATTTTTGCATTTGTTGGAGATTTTTTTTCATTACTTGCTCCTTTTAAATTAATGATCAATATCAAAAAAAAAAATTTAATAGTGGATCACACTATCTTTTACCCAAATCTCATAATCATTAATTTGCATACAATACAATACCTAAACAAGACATAATGATTTTATCTTCAACTTGTATAAGATTTTGTGACAACCCATCCTCATATATAGGTTGATAGACAATCTTCTTGATCATGCTTTTTAAAATTTTTAAAAATAAATAAAATTGGTTTGATTTTTAATATGTGACAACATCAAAGCAACTCCATATATGGACATTGCATACTATGATCATATACAATAATATTGATTGGTTTGATTCAAATATGGTTCAAAGTCCAAACCAATGTTGGGAGGGTAAGTGTAAATAAGCATTCATTCACCCATTGCGTAAAAGAGTGAAAAGTAAATTATTTTATATCTACATTACAAATTCTTCACATATTGTTAGTTAATTTGAGAAAATAATTCAAGTATACATTTTGAAATCGAGGACCTTGAGTCTTGAAATGTGAAGAAATCATGTCCAAAACCATAGGACCAAAGGTTCTATCAATTTTTTTAAAATCCTTTGAACCAAAACCATAGGTTCTTTCAAAAAAATTATAAAGTTAAAACTTAGAGGCCTTAGTATTTTTGGAAAGCCTTTGATTACTGAGAGATTTTGAGTACATATTGAATTTTGAGCAATTCTCGTCACTAGAAATTAATTTTTAAAAATTAAACTTTTTTTTTTTTTTGGGTGCAATTGAGCTCTGTTGTGTTGATCCTGTTCACACTTGAAGCAGTCAATTTTATACATTGTCCTCCTGTTCACACTTGGCCACTATATAATTCCCTCTTAAAAGAATCCTCGGTTCTTGGTCCAGACTCAAAAAGGTTCTCTGAAAGCTTCTTGTGATCAGAGAGTGGTGCAAAGCACTTGAGGGTCACCCAGAATCCCCTCTTCTCCACCAGTACAACCTACCCAATTGAGTCACATAAAAACCAAAATTTGTCCGCAAAACAAGTGCAAAAGTAGTGGCTGCAAATGGTTACTGTAGCTCAAGAAGATTGAGCAAGGCTTGAAAAAATTGTTCCTTTAACATAGAATACGGGCTTCTGAGAGCATCGCCACCAGCTGTGCTCAGTATGTGACCCTGCAAACATGTTTCTCATATTCAAGTTTAATTATTTACTTTTCTGCAACCCCACCAATAAAACTGTAACCAGGACAGCACATAGGTGGGGGACTACGGAAACCGAAGACTAGTACCTACCTAATAGCAAACCATCTGGACGAATCATTATGATGGACCAATCAGAAACAGTAAACAGCAGTCAGATCATATTTATTACACTCTTTTCTGCAGGTGCGCAGCGTTGCTGTAGTATCACCAGCCGTAGCAAACTGCTAAGCGGCGTATTTTGACTTTTCTTCATCCAATTTTACTGCGCAGGATCATATACTGAGCACCGTTGGAGATGCTCCGATGCTTATTAGTAGCCAAGCTACTATTTCCCTCATTTCCATTTTGTCTGTTCCGCATGGCATCTTTCATTCAATATATCCACAAGGCATATTTGCCTCTTAACCAAACGCCCTTCACAACCTTGTTTTTGGAGCGGTAAATGAGTTTGTGGAAATGATGATGTAACTTGAACCTGAACTTGCTTTTAGGCATATGGGTTGTGAACATGGTGAAAACCTGCCAGACAATCAATAAAACAAAGCACCCAAAAAAAGGTGAAGGAAATGTACTAATGGAGGACCCAAGTCCAGGCAAAGAAAGAAATCATCAACAGCAGAGCTCAAGGGGAACAAATCGAATTCTCAACATCCCCCCCTTTCACAAGAAGCATATGAGATAACGAAAAGGGGAGGAACACTTGAAAGAACATTTAACCAAGAAGAACTCTCACTTACAACAACATGCCTTGAAATAGAGGTTGATGCAACCTCATTGACACCTTTTGCTTGTAAAATGAACTCAATTTTTTTTTAAAAAGGTCTGTAGATTTTGCGTGTCATGTCATCATGTTGGCACATTGATGAAAGAAACTTTCAGCATATTGATGCAAACACCCAAAGACCTCGATGGCTAGGGAGAAATTGGTTCGTTAAAAACCATCCTAAGCCTGAGCTACAATTGTAACAACAACCCCACAAAATTGAGTTGTCCACAAAACCAAATTTGTTCAAATGAGGTCAATGACAACTATATTAACCAATGTTAGAATGCCATCTACTTAAATTTCCATGTTGATTTATCAACGTGTAAATTGAAAAATAGGGGATAGAAGAACATGAATTTGTTCACATAAAATGTGAAATCCCACATCCTTCATGATAGACCCACACAACATGATGGGAAGTCATCATTTCCTCACCATGGGTGCAACAAAGAAGATGGATCTTCATAGGCAAATTCCCATAGGGTCCAAAGGTTGACCACAAACGCAATGTGGCAAACCAAGGGTTAAAGGGTGGGGGAGGTCCAATTGAGTGCGTAACATGTTGGAAATATCCTCTAAATCAATTTTTTTAAAAAGGATCACTTAGCGAATAGACAACCATGCATCCACATCTAAAGTCAATTCACTCCTTTTTCTGTCAATTTTATATCAACTAACTTAATCCAACCAAGTTAAGTTTTCAACCTCTTTTCTCAGGCAAACATTTTTTGAAATGCTAGGTATAAAGGGAAATAACATAGTTGCCCAATTTTGGCAATTATTTTGAAGCATGTACAGTAGCCTCCCGCCTAAGTACGCAACTTGAACCTGGGAGGAATGTGCGTACTTAGCCGGTAGGTGCGCACTTAAGACTAATCATTTTTTTTAACCACAGCAGCAGCTTTTGCAGCATCCTTATTAGTATCCTAAACCCTAAACCTAAACCTAAACCCTAAACCTTAAACCCTAACTTAAACCCTAAATCTAAACCTAAACCCTAAACCTAAACCCTAAACCTTAAACCCTAAATCTAAACCCTAACTTAAACCCTAAACCCTAAATCTAAACCCTAACTTAAACCCTAAACCCTAAATCTAAACTTAAACCCTAAATCTAAACTTAAACCCTAAACCTAAACCCTAAACCTTAAACCTAAACCCTAAATCTAAACCTAAACTTAAACCCTAAACCTTAAATTTGAACCCTATTTTTCCAGGAAAATAATGCGTACTTTACCGGGATGCGTACTTAAACGGGTGCGTACTTAGACGGGAGGCTATTGTAAATACGTTTCGGCCAAGGTGAACCAACATTCACGCTAGTTGCCTTCACCTTTTTTAGTAAGGTGTTTTAGTGGCCATATTAGGCCCCAAGAATGTTAGATCTAAATACAAAGACATTGATTTAATCAAATCATGGGATATTTGTAATGTTTGAAAATAACTTTAATGGATTTTGATATTTCACCATGGTACTAATGAAGAGAGGTTACATACCCTACAATAAATTCTATCTAACACCATTTTTGGCATGTCCTTTTGCATGGTTCTAGTATGTTGAATTGTGTTGCATAGTTTTTCATGTTTTACCAAAAAAAAAAACTTATTATTTCATATTCCACCAAGCCAAATTCAAACTCTCCCATGAAAAAGAATGTACGAACCAACAACATTCTTTCAAGAAGTGAAAAGGCTCAATCTCTTTTTCTATTTAATATGTGTCATAGGATCAAAATAATCAAAACCTAGAGCAAACCATGTTTTGAGCTTTGTTGACCACCCTTTGTGCTAGACATTGCTTGATGCAAGGTCTATTTTTTCCAACTTCCTATTGTTTGCACATTGGTTACACATGTTGGGTGGAGGAGGCACTATTGGCAACCAATGTGAATTTTTGATACGTATAGGTATAGTTGACACCTTACATTATTTTGCACTAGGATTCTAGTACCCAAGAAAAAAATTGGGTTGCATAAAATGGTGATATAAACAATTGGGATGTATAGTAAATGGGCTACACGGATTTCTCCCTTATAAAAAATTTGGCAATCCATTTTACAACCATGTAGGTGAATTGGCAAACATGTCCAAATGTACGTACAATATGTGCTGATGCAACAATTTTTAGTTAATGATATTTGTACTAATGATTTTTTTTCAAGTATAATTAGTAGTTGTTGTGGTTACACAATTGATTCAATAATTAACATAGGTGGCTAATGAAAGAATATTAATGTCCAAATCTCCATATGTTGCATGTGTTGAGTGCATATTACAAAATTTGCATGAAAGCGTTGAGTACATATTCACAAGACTTGGAAGAAGCACTTGCAAGGTACAAAAGTGTTAATCTAGTACTCGAATTGTTGGGTATGAACCAACAATTTTGAATCTAGGTATTTGGAACCCACCTAAACTTAGGTTCACCTTTGGGAACTAAGTAGAACCAGAGAACCAAGAGGTTTTATCAAAGTTCTAAAATTGGGGTTCAATCGACCCTTAGTTTTAAAAGGTTTTTAAATCAAAACTAAACTCATGGTCTAGTTCCAAGTTGTGATTTGAACCAAAACCCAACTAGGTTTTTGATTAAAAAATCAATTTCAATTTTAATTCCAAAATAGGGATTCAATGTGAATTTTTAGGGGTTATAGATTATATTTTTGTGATTTGAATTCTATGATTTCTTTTTTATTGACCATTTTTTTCACCTATATGAATTTAAAAAACCATTTGTGACCCCGAGTGTGCAATCTCATCTTTTTTCTTTTATTGTGTGAGAGAAAAAAAACCACATGTAGGTTCACAAATGTGCAAATATTATTTTTTTCTTCCCCTATGTGAATTTTAAAAAACACTTTGTGGGCTCACAAATGCACAATATCATTTTTTTTCCTAAATGCAAAAAACCAATGTTGGTTCACAAGTGTGCAATATCATTTCTTTTATTTTTAAGTGTGAATGAAAAAACCATTTGCAAGCTCATAAGTGTGCAATGTCATTTTTTTCTTCACCTATTTGAATTAAAAAACCATGTAGGGCCTATAAAGGTGCAATATCATTTTTAAAATTCTCCTAAATGAATGCAAAAATTTAATTGCAAGCTTGCAAATGTGTAACATGATTTTTTTTCAATTATGTGCACACAAAAATCATTTGTGGGCCCACAAATGTACAATATCATTTCCTTTCTTCTTTTGGGTGAGTGTAAAAAACCATTTGTGGGCTTACAAATATGCAATATCATTTTTTTCAACTATGTGAATTATAAAAAATCATTTGTGAGCCCACAAGTGTGCAATATCATTTCATTTCTTTTCCCATGTGAATGTAAAAAACAATTTGTGGGCTCGCAAATGGTCTACGATTCAAAACCTATGAGTTGAGCTTTTTGATTTATTAAAATTTTGGCACAAATAATTTTTCAAAAGTTTGGCTAAATGAAAAATAATTTAATTTATGTTGAAATGGTAAAGGTATTATGGTATGTTTTTATTTTTGATGTAACAACAATAATAGTTGTTTATTTGTGGGTTTATAACAACACTAACAACAATTTTGTTTGGAATTGTAACAACAATGGTAACATTGTGTTGCATATGACTTCAACAATCTATACTACTTATAAAGAGACGTAGTGCGTCTGTCTGTCTGTGCGTCGAAGTCCTGAAATCCAGGTACTGAAATCGAGGTTTCGGGACCTCGACGGACAGGGTTTTTTTTTTTTTTTTTTTTTTCCCGCCCTAAACTGCCGTCGTCGACGGACAGGGTTTTTTTTTTTTTTTTTTTTTCCGCCCAAGTCCCGATCTGGGTTTCGGGACCTCGACGGACAGGACCTTTTTTTTTTTTTTTTTCGCCCTAAATTGTCGACGACGGACAGGCCTAAACTGCCATCGTCGACAGACAGGGTTTTTTTTTGTTTTTTTTTTTTTTTTCTTTCCGTCGACGGACAGGGTTTTTTTTTTTTTCCCGCCCTTTTCCGGCGGGCTGCCCAGGGTTAATACAAGAATTTTTTGAAAAAAAGAAGAAGAGGGTATTAGGCTTCAAATTTTTAGGTTTTTCGAGGCATGGGTTTGGAGTGAAGGAAAAAAAAAAGGTAGGCACTGTGTGTCTGTCTGTCCGTGTGTGTGTCACACGACATTCCAGAATCTGGAATTGCAACTCAGAATGGCTCTGGAAGACTCAAACAGCAGTTTCCAACTGCCTCCCCTAATTTGGGGGTGGGAGCTCTCAAACAACAGTTCCCAAGTGTGAGGCATGAAAGGTTTTTTATATATAAGATTGCTGAAGGTTTGCATCCAAAGGGGGGGAGAGGGGGGGGGGACCGGGTGGGGGAGTGAAGGGAGGTGTTTTTTTTTTTTTTTTTTGTTTTTTTTTGGGTCCTCCCTTTTTTTCTTGGGCGTGATTGGAGTGGCGTAGCCACGGGTTATCAACACTCGTTATATTAATTGTGGGTTTCCAACTTTTCCAAAAAAAATGAAAATCAATCAAATAATTCATTTGTTGTTAAAATGTAAAAGTTATGATTTGGGTATATCCTGGATGTGGATTAACCATCAACTTTTCTAAATGTGAAGTTTCATTTAAAACGTCATTAAAAACATTTAAATTTAGGAAATTTTGAGGTGGAATTTTTGTATTATTGGAAAATGGTTCTTAGAACAGAGATGCATTAAGATGATTTTGTAATTTTTAGACCTATGGTGCAAGAGTTATTGAAATTTGAGTAATTTTTGTAATTGAAAATTCAATACAAAACAAAAATCAAAATCTTAAGGAAATTGAATTTCACACAAACATATATACTTTGTAAAATTACCTTACAATATGTGCTAAAAAACACTTGTTACAAGAATGATAGTGGTGATGGATTTAAACATCAATTGAACAACCTATGTTGGTTGTGAACCTAAGTTGCTTGTGAGCAATGTTGGGTGGTTCTATATATTTGAAATAAATAATGATTAAATATATATGCAAGAAATGGATCTAACTTCTTCTATAGTTCTAGTTAACAAAAAAATAATGAAATCAAACATTCTATGATAATCTATAAATGCAATGGTGGTTTTCTGAAGTGGTTATGTATAAAAAAAAATTTAGCATGCAACAAACTATGAATTTGTTATAAAAGGGTATATGAAAGTGACTCATACTAGGTGATTACATAGAAAATGTGTCTAGTTATGATATGCGAGTATATTCAAGTGAACTCTAATATGTAAAATCTATATATCAACCTCAAAATAATGTGTGTATAAAAAACACACACAAAATTGATTATAAAATATACAAGGTCCTTGTTATCATTGTGTAGATCTAACACCACATTCATCCTCTAACATCTCAATCCAATAGGTAATGTTTTAGTTATGTCAACTTCTAAGTTTACAAACTCCTCCATGGTGTGAGACTACAAATTCATACCATCATGGTAGGGATCACATACTAGACATGGTACACAAACCAAATGATTCAGTCCAATATAATGAAAGAAAGCCTTTTAGCATATTCATATTATGGTTATATTACCTTAAACTATGAAACAACTATGTTAAATTGTTGTTTATCACAACTTTTATAGCTATTGATTATCTATAAATTTGATTTATGAAGCTTTCCCATTCATAATCAACATATTTTTAACTAGAAAATTTTCACCAAGTAATAATGAATTTTTAAAAAGTAGGTTTTAAAAAATAATTGCATGGCTAGAAAACATGAAAAGGAAAGAAGAGACACAAAGTCTTTAATTTTTATATTTGATTTTAGTATATAACCAAAAAGATAAAAGGATGATCAAAGATGTTTTTCATATTTAGTTTATAGTCAGATTTGGCTAAATTCTCCTAAGGATGATGTCGAATTGAATTATTGGACGGTTGGTTATTAATAATAAAACATTCGGTTATCAATAAGCTTATTAATAACATACTAGTCGTTATAGGGTTAATTATTGTTTTTTTTTTTTAAATCAGGTAAAGAACCTAGCCACTTGGTAAATATTGTCTAAAGAGCGAGCAAGACCTTTATGGGTAGGGCATTGAATTTTCAAATTTTAACAACCTACATTGATGGTTGGAATTTTTTCCATGCAAGTTACTAATTAAAAAACCTTGCACTTGTTTATGACACTTGACAATACCACCACTTTACATGAAGGTTGGAATAAGTATTTATATATAATTTCTGAAAAATGTTTAGGTATTTGATTTTTTGCACATATTATTGCAAGATTGCATGTTCACATTCCTTGAGGAGGCACATGGTGATTTGAAATGTGGCATTTATCATTTGTTCAAAAGAACTTTGATTTGTTTTTATCAATTCTTCTTATGTTGATACATGACAATTGACCATAATGTTTGTTGGCCCACTATTGTGTTTTGTGCTTTCTATTGGCACCATGATAATTGTTTTGTGGATTTAACATTTAACCTATCAATTGTTAGTTTTATTCTTGAAAATAAGGCCATAGAAAGAAAACTAAACTAAACTAAACTAAACTAAACCTAAACCTACTCTAGATGGGTTAGTATAACAAGCAATTCTCAAGGCGAGTTTGAGAGCCAACCTTTATGCATAACAAAGTAAATTAATAATGGGGACATTACTTTGATAGTGAAATTGATAATATGTAACTATATAGTTTTGCTGAAATTTTTGATAATGAAAATCATGTATATAAATATGCATTCCTTGCTCATTTTTTGCTCGAGAAATTATTTTTCTCATATTCATTTAGGCAAGTGGTTTTTTAATAAATTTATATTATTTGAAGCAAATTTAATTACCAATTTTGAAGTTTGGCTTCTCAAATAATGTTAGTCTTAACAACAAG
Organism: Sphagnum contortum; assembly: GCA_963920785.1. Taxonomy (NCBI): domain Eukaryota; kingdom Viridiplantae; phylum Streptophyta; class Sphagnopsida; order Sphagnales; family Sphagnaceae; genus Sphagnum; species Sphagnum contortum. The sequence continues at coordinate 16,570,801 of OY987277.1, forward strand.
TATATTGGCCTTCCAAATTTGGTGCTTCTTCATCGTGTTTTGGATGAGAATATTTTTTTTCATTCATCAAGATTTTGTGATTTTTCATCCACTAATGGATGTGGGCACGGGCTTTATGGCACTTTTAAAACCCTTCAAGGAAGGCCTCTTTTGAGGCCTTTAGCCTATACACTAATACACACTCCTTTCATGATGTTATCAAACCCTTATTAATGTCAAGTAAAATTATGCATTACCTTGCTTACTACCTTGGCAGCTTGGACACAAATTATATTATTTTCAAGAAAAAAAATTATTTAAAAATAAAAAATCACAGAAAATCTAAAATTTGAAGCAAAATATTGAATCTTTGAAGAATATTTTATTTTCAAAAAATTAATATTTCAAGATTAATTAATTAAGTAATTAATTGACAAACACATTTGTCAAAGCTGCCAAGGGACTAGGTATGGTAAATTTCCCACCCAGTTTGCATATTATAGCCAACCTAAGGAAATAAAAACTCTAGACCAATTTTTTTTATTTAAAAAAATTTGGATAATTGTTTGAAAAATTCATTTAATGGTCCATAATCCATTTACTAACCATAGGTAGTTAGTTTCTTGTTTTTTAATTTTTTTAAAAAAAAAGCCATATAAATATTATATACATAAAGGGTGTGCTTATACATTTTAAAATAATCTCAAAACCATAGGATTTAGAGACACCCTTTCCCTACCCCCCCCCCCCTGTCAAAAGAAAATAATAATTAATGAATGAATGAATAAATCCTACAATAGTTTAATAAAAGGAAGAAGGAAAGAAATCATTTTTCTTGGTAAAATAAAATAAAAATCAGGGTACTTGTGGATATTGCTCTCACCAATCAGAAGTGAGCTCCCAGATTTCCTCTCTCTCTCTCAGCCATTCAAAACGCCCCGGTTGAATTGAGGTGTTCTCATTGGATGCGACCTTATCCGGAAAGCACACCAAGGTTTTTTTTTTTTTGTTTTCTTGGGGGGGGGGGGGGGGGGGCTTAGGAGTGGGCTTTCCCCTATGCATAGTGCCATTTTAATGCCTACCTAGTTAACTAAACTTGTAGATTTTCAAGAAAATTTGAAAATAAAATAGCTCGTATAATTTTTTTAAGTTATATATAATTTAATTTTTAATTCAATTTGAAATTTTTTTGGGGATCTTGCAAAGCTTTAATCTACCATTCAAATGGTTAAATCAAAGTGTGTACAAGAAGTGTTAAACAACAACAACAACAACAAGGGAGCAACAAAATACGAAGAAAAGTTTCTTCCTCTATTTGAGCAAACATCACTAATTAAAGCATTTAAATTTAGTGTTAAATGCCTACTTTTCTCCACTAATAACTAGTAAATATAAGACAATATACACATAGAGAACATTATAAATGTCACAAGTGCATGAATTAAATCATTTGTGATCGAGTAGTCAATAAGAATCAATAGCCAACCTACCACAAGATCAATCTCAATTTCAAGTTTTTAAAAAGCTTGAACTTCATCCAAAATATTGTAGTTTGTTCGGTTGGATATAGATGGAACTACTCATACATTTGAGAATAAAAAATATTGTTTTTTTTTAATGCAAATTGTGATAGAAAAATCCACAACCCAATGAAGCAATGATAAATTTTGCCCCCATACAACAAACATTATATAATCTCCCTAAATATTTTATAAACAAATTCCCACTTTGATCTACCAATTCTTAAGATGTAGTTGATTCTTCATGATGGTTAAGTATGTGTGTATCTAACATCATGAGAAAAAGACATAAGAAGAAAAGCATGAGGTGTATCCAATGAGATATATTGTATTAGGCATGGCTTAATGTTTTTATTTATGATGAATTTTCAATTTTTTTCAACCTAACCAAGTCACAATGTAAGGCAATGAAATTTAAAATTATGATTTTTCACCCAACAAAAGACCATTGGTCTAGAGAAGTTGCGCCTTGTCTTAGGACGAACAATTAAGATTTGCCCAAGTTGGTGAGGGCATGGATTTTGTGGTTTTTGAACCTACCTTTTCCAAATGTGTTCTCACCATTCAACAACTTCCCTTTTTGTGCATTTGGTCATTTCATTTTCCTTTTTGTGCATAAGGTTTCACCATAGCCATGAGACCTCCTCCTTCATTATGTAACATCATTGGTAGGTTGAATGTTTAATTATGTAAGATATGTAGTTGATATTAAGATTTAATGAAATATTCTAGAAAAAATTTGGTATTTGTTGAAAAAAAGAAGTTTCAAATATGAATGTCAATAGCAATAAATCATGGTTATGGTTAGAACAAATGATGCAAGCATACATTCATGACTATGCATAATGGCATTATGCATTGAAGATTACCATGGTTAGATACGAGTACGTTACACCTTGCCATTGAATTTTAAACAAATTTGGGTTATGAGTTTTTGCATTGTTAATTTGCAAAATTTTCTTTTCAAGCTATAATTTTCAAGTGTCTTGTGCATTGTTGGTTTTTGGGTTTTGTGATCTTCAAACTATGATTTTTTTTTTAATGTGTTTTAAAAAGTGACTATTGAAATAGTGATCAATCCTCTCATCCTTGCGATCATTTTTTTTCTTCTTATTTGAAGGTTGAAGTTAGATTTATGGAAATGGGTGCTTTGAAACCACTTAATAATTTCAAACACAAGTTTTTTTTTTCACCAAGCCCAAAAATATCCCAAAGTAATTTAATGATGTTTTTCTTGGTAATAAAAAAAGAAAACACGCCTAATATGAATATTCCAAGATGTATGGGCTAATAAGATTACATGGGTAAAGAGTGTCATAGCTGAGGATGACATGATTCATGATGCAAGGTGCAATATGTGCTCTAGACTTGAGGAGAAAGATAAATTATTATGTCCAAGTTAGATTTTTTAACCAAACATGTTGGTAAGAAAAAACAACAATTGGAAAGCCTAGAATGCAAGTGGGGAAGTTTTAGTATAGCAAAAAGAACCAACATTGCAAGAACAAGGCATCATATGCATATTCTTTGAGGGTTTTTGTCGTTCATATGGAGATTACTGTAAAGGTTGCTCATAATATATAGAAGATGGTCCAATTAGTTGTTGTTTTCCACATCCTCAAGAAGGAAAAATCCAAAATTGATTTTAAGGGCTTTAAAAATCTTTTCAAAATGGGCAAAAAAATTTCCAAACAAATAATGGTTGGCAAATGGAAAAGTGCATGATTTTTTTTGTTTTACAAATGACCAAGGAGGTTGTGAAGGCATCCCAATACATATGAATGTCATGTAATTTTCAATTCATGACCAAAATTGGGCATTTGTTCATCTATGTTGCATACAAATTGCCAAAATTTTCCTATCTTACTCACATCAAAGAGGCTTATAAAGGTTGCAACTATTGATACATTGAAAGAGAATGACGGTTAAAATGTTTTTGGTTGTTGGAAGTTTAACTAATATGAATTGGCCCAAAGACTTGTACCATTTGGCATAGATGGTGTTAGTGTTTTTTAAGGCATACAAACATGTGTCATTATGGAACTCCATTAGCAAGATGTTCTTTTCATGGTCAAGGTCCATTGGATGGCCCATTGTGCTAACTAGTCCAAACTTTGAGCGACTTAAGGTTGGTTAATCAACTAGAAGCCTTTTTGTAATGCTTATATTTTGCACATAGTCCAAAATGACACCTAATGAAAACACACTACAATGGCTTCCTTAATGTAATCACATTGTAGTGTTTTCATGGGTGGTGCATGTTTAAGGCTAACCATGTCAAAACAAAAAAAAAGTTTCACAATCTTTTCACATAATATAGTAGAAGGGTGAAAGCATAATTAGGTGCATTGTTTAGCTATCACAATTACAATTTTTGTAACCCTAAAGCTAAAACGTAATTCCATATCAAACATTAAAATTGTTATTTAAAAAACTATTCATGTTGTAATTATTATGGTGGGTTGGAATGCGTTTATCACTACAACAAAAAAGGGCCATATTGCGATCCAAATATCCTCGCAAACAACAAAGAAATCAGATTCCGAAAACCTGCAGTTCCGAACAAGAATTCCTCGCAAACTTTTAAGCCTTTGCGAAACCCCCACCTTCGCACCCGTACAATCGCAAGCTCTTCGCAACTCCCGAAACTAAACCCATCGCAACACATTTCCGATTATAAGGTCTTCTATACACGATTTGCGATTCACAATACATCGAAAATAATTGAAAACAAACCCAACATCGCAATGACTTAGCGAATTGACTAAAAAATCTACTGGTTTTCGATAAAACTTCTACCGGAAACGTTTTGCGATGGTCACCAAGCCGCTACACATTTGCGATACACCTAACATCGGAAACGTTTTGAAGTAAACTCATCAACGCTAAAACTTAGCGAATCGACTCAAAACTCTTTGGGTTTTCGATATAGGATTTAACGCAAAGAGTTTGCGATTTTCAAAACGTCGCTAAGAGTCTGCGAGATCGAGGATTTCGCAAATATGTTCTGGTATGATTTTAACCGTCAGAGTTTAGCGATGTTTGTGAGATGGTATATATGGTCTTCTGGCTTTTGAAGAAATATGACTCGCAAATCGTTTTAAAATCGACTGTCTATCGCAAGAGCATGGCAGGGTTTATATTCATTTGGAGCTATTTTGGGCCGGAAAAAACAAAAATCTTTATCAAATTTTCAAAAGTTACAATGCAAAAGGGTTTGCAAGTCTATCTAGACCTCCTTCCCTTCTTGGATTTGTTCCTTGAATCTTTCTTCCTAGTGTTCTCTGGGGGTGGACGCCTCGAGAATGCTGATCCGGCTCCTACAGACCAATCGATCGGGATCGATCGATCGATCGGTCTGAAGTGCCATAAAGCTCAGCCCGGCCCGAGGCATCCACCAATGCTCCAAACAAGGCATTGGTGCTCTCAACAACAACACGAAAGGATCTTGCACAATCAACAGATTAGGGGTGGATGCCTCGAGAATGCTGATCCGGCTCCTACAGACCAATCGATCGGGATCGATCGATCGATCGGTCTGTAGTGCCATAAAGCTCAGCTCGGCCCGAGGCATCCACCAATGCTCCAAACAAGGCAGTGGTGCTTTCAACAATGACACGAAAGGATCTTGCACAATCAACAGATTGGGGGTGGACGCCTCAAGAATGCTGATCCGGCTCCTACAGACCAATCGATCGGGATTGATCGATCGATCGGTCTATAGTGCCATAAAGCTCAGCCCGGCCTGAGGCATCCACCAATGCTCCAAACAAGGCAGTGGTGCTCTCAACAATGACACGAAAGGATCTTGCACAATCAACAAATTGGGGGTGGACGCCTCGAAAATGTTGATCTGGCTCCTACAGACCAATCGATCGGGATCGATCGATCGGTCTGTAGTGCCATAAAGCTCAGCCCAGCCCGAGGCATCCACCAATGCTCCAAACAAGGCAGTGGTGCTCTCAACAATGACACGAAAGGATCTTGCACAATCAACAAATTGGGGGTGGACGCCTCGAGAATGCTGATCCGGCTCCTACAGACCAATCGATCGGGATTGATCGATCGGTCTGTAGTGCCATAAAGCTCAGCCCGGCCCGAGGCATCCACCAATGCTCCAAACACATAATTCATTGATATAAGTATCAACTGAGAGCGCATGACATTCCATGTGACTATATTCAAAATTTTGGTACCACAAAGCCAGGATAGATGCTCTTGGAGGAAAGCTGCCCTAAAGGCAGTTCTCAAAATGCAAACTTACTTTGATGCACTTATGTTGTGGCTAACTTCCCCTGCAACTGATCCGAATAGGATGCCCAGTTACTAGTCCCCCCATAAAGCTTCTTGGTGGGCAAATCTTCTGCACTCAGAACTTTGTTGAATATCAATGATATTCCTTGCCGTAAAGTCGCCACTGCAGTACTACATAGAAGAATATAAAACACCTAGTCAAGAGGAAGAAAAGCAGATGCATCTTATGGAAGATGGGTAGCTCAAACCCTTATGAAACAAACCTACGAAAAGAAACCTGCATTTACCAGTGATAGAAACACTACAGATAACAACAACAGGGACAACTAGAAACGATCAAACTTGGGTCTGCAAAAAGGACAAGTACAAGATAAAAGCAAGCTATTCAAACACCACATGACCGCATATAGAGAACCAACACACATCTACACTCCATGTACCCTAAAAAGCTCACAGAGCCCTACAGAAACCCAAACCACACACTACAATCTACCGAGGGAGTTAAGAAAGGGTAGATGATTTCACATGCCTCCAAACACTGTCAGGATTGCGGCTATTTCCTAAAAGCCGAAGACAAAGTCCAAGAATTATGGACATTCGATCCTACACAAGTGGAATGAATAATTTGAAAACAACGCATACAACGAGAGAGCTTTGCAGTCATAAGGGGCCAAAAACACATAGCTAAATGCACATAGTCCTTTGATACATCTATTCCACTGACGTTCATACATTATTGAGAGTGGAAGAAAGTGAGCTCCACGTTTGTAAAACTGAGGGTTGCAGTCAATTTGCTGCAAAACCATCTGCAGCCTTAAAACAGTCAGCACCTGGCCTTCACTTAACTATGAATGAGAGAGTTATATCTTGAAAGTCGCAGAAACACTGGTCCAAAACCAAACCCAAATTTGACACTGAAAACTATGCATGCATGAGACAGGATGTGGAGTTCACAAGCTTCTGCTATCTCACCTCATCTGTCGGATGCAGTTGGGACCGAAGAATGGTCAGGGCTGTTTGTAAAGTCTTCAATCGAACGATTTCATCAGACATGTGTGAGTGCTGCAGTAGCCAGACACAAAAAACCAAATGAGAGTCACCACGGATAATTGGTCATGAGGCTGCAAGCGAAATGCACCTGTTTGATGCACATGGCACTCGGATCATTTGTCAAACTACCAGCATACATCACCTGGTCCCGGTCATGAGGAGGACTGTTACTCTAAGTCGCATGCCAATGATGCACCACATAGTACTTGCAATGAAATCATTTAGAGACACAGCGAGTCCACTTCTCGTAAACAAGAGGAATGCTTCACTACTTACTTCCTTTAGTGTAGCCAGAATAGATGGAAGAGCGGAAGGTAAGACAACATCATGTGCTATCAGCTTTTCCACGTCCACAAGGCCCAATATACTCAGCTTTGTGTTCTTCAATTCACAAGCTAGTAGATATGTCTTCAAGATATCATCACATCCAGCAACATCACTCGTACTAGATAGCAACTGCACCTGCAAAATGTTACTCAATGCAAGAAATCACTTATACATAAGTAAATTGAAGCAAATGCGGTTATCAGCGGTTGTAGATGTTATGACTGAATTTAGGGTAAAGAGGAGCTCCCATCCGATTATAGTGTTTTTTTCCAGAAACCAAGATCAAGCTCTTAGGTACACATTGGTTTTGCAGAGATGGAAGGCAATAATAGATGGATCCAAAAGTTTCTGAAGCTCTTAATGGAGATCATTTGTAGATCTTTAAAAAGTGCCAAAGGCCACGGGTTTTGCAACCTGAAAAATGAACAAAGGCCAATCCAAGGGACATCTCTACGAGATTGCAGAGACATCTCCACAAACAACACTTTGAAGCATCAATTATCGTATTTCTCTTGACAAACTAAGAGGCTAAACTCTCCTCTTGGAAGTAGATATCTTCTAAGAGTCAGAGCAACTAGAGTGGCTCAATTGTCGCGTGCAGCAAATTGAAGCAACAAAATTCACGGAAACAAAGTACAAGAACACCTGGCTCATGCAGAGCGATGCTCGTTGCAGCTGAGGTGAGACTCACTCTAGCACAAGTATACGAGGAGGGTTTGGAACTTCGAACTTACAACAACAAAAATGCAACAATGAGGCTAAGATGCATACAGACAAGAAGCTGCTTTGCAATCGATTCTTCTTGAACCAAAATTTGGAAGGAGACAAGAAAAGAGAAAGACAGAGCAGATCGCAAAGTGTTTATTATCTGACCTTGAAACATTGCACGTTTTGCAGCGTCCTTGGCAATCGGATACTTGCACTTGGCTTCCGTGGAGATCATCCGCAGATGAGCCTCCAGACCTGCCACAAATGCCATTTTCGTCGTCCAACTCTCACACCTCACCGATTAATACACTTCGTCTTCATCAGATCTTGGATTCATCTCTCTATCTCTCAATTAGCGCAACACGCGAGACATGAGATCAGATCCGCAGGGTTTACTTCATCGCAGAACTCCGCGCATCGTAATCTCCGCTGTGCAAAATCCAAAAATTCCGAAAAAGGAAAGGAAGTTAGTAGACGTCTGGAAAAAGCGAGTAGATGCTGAAATGAAGGTGTCTGGTGAAACTAAGCCAGAGTCAGGCCACGGGATATCTCGGACCTACAAACAGTCACCAACCGAACTTGTGCACCCTCCGACAAAGATAGGCTCCGGAGGGGTAGTACCAGAAGTGGGAGTGAAAAGCTCTGGAACCTTTGCAGGAAATGCAAAGGTCACTTTGAACGGAATCTGGGGATGCTCCTCCTGTTAAGTCTCTGAGCAGACCTCCGGTCAGTAATAAAAAGTGCCTCTGTTCTGTTCCCTCTCGATCTTCCAACTCGAAAGGACAACAACAAAAAATCACCAGCTCTAAATGTGTCGTCTCCAGCTGACATGTCGGCCAACCCAGCGAAAGAAGAGAAGAGCAATAGTTCAAGTCATAATCTTAGCAACGGTCACTCACGGGGAAGGGCGACTGGGAAGAGTGTCAGTCGATAATGGCCGAAGCGATTGAACTAAGTGGTGCAAATCCAGAAGCTCGTCCACGAGAGAAACTCCGATCCGTAGTGCAATCACTCCTGCATCATGCAAAATGCAAACTATCGCCCTCTCGCTCTCTCTCGCTCTAGTGGTGCAAATGTGGGCGAGAGAAAACACAGTAGCGGTTTTTGCATTCGCATTCCGCGCTCCCCCATCCTTTTAGTATCCAATATTCGAAAACCTCATTGACTTTAGGGTTTATAAGGGTTGGTGGCAACTGATTTTTTTTTTTGTTTTTTCGTGGCGAGATTTCGCAATCTTTCGGCCTCAATTTTTCAATAACAAATATTCATTCGTAATTTTTTGTCTCTAAAAAAGCAAAAATCAACAATTTTTTTGGGAATTGAATTTTCAAAGAAAATAAGTTTTTGTTATATTTCAAGTTTATACCAAGGTTTTGTTTTTTTTCCTCTTTGGATTTTGTGATATAATCACATTGGCGACCATCCACAAGAAGGATTAATTTCAGTGATGAGTAATCGAAACTGGTATATGGGGATTTTTTTGGAATTCTTTGTATGGTCACCCATGGACCATTCCAAAGACAATTTCATAAATAACTATTTTATCTTCAAGCTTAAAATTTTCTTTTATTTTTTAATAATGACTTCTTTTTTATAAAATTTAATAATTATCTCCCACCTTTCCTAATAAATATTTCCATTTTATATCTATTTCACTCGTTCTTTCTCCTTGTCCACCAACATAGATATGAAAAAACAAATTAACAGAAGCAACTGATTGGATCAAAGAAGGTACTTGGCAACAACTTCATTTTGTTTTAATAAAAATTGTAGGAGGCTGCAGTAATTTTGAGGTGGAATTAAGAAAAGTTTTTCAAATTGTGGTTTCAAACATGTGAATATGCACAAACCAAGAAAAAATGGTAGTTTGTGCATTATAGTAAAATTGGGTCATACACTTGCCATGGATTCATTTAAAGTTCATGTGGTCCAAACTTAGCAAGACGTCCACCACTGGAAAGTTTTGTCAAAATTTGTGATGAGGTTTGCGATACATATTCATATGCAAAATGCGGGGCGCCGAATAACGCAAGCTTGCGATGTCTTGTGACTCTTAAAGTTTGTAGCGATACTTTGTGTATTGTAAAATGTGCGATGTTTTGAGTATGATTAAACGTTGCGAAGTGTGGAATATCGCTAGGGTGAACGGAGACTGAGCGGGTCGCAAAGTTTTGTTTGTCGTATATGTCACAAAAGTGTTGCGATGATTAAAGGTACATTATAAATTAGCGATAGGTGGTGCACCACAAGTTGCGATGCGTGTTGCATCGCAAATATGGCAGATTATTTTTGCTTCACAAACCCTTTAGGTTTTTTGTTTTTGCTTCGCAAACCCTTCAAGTTTTTCGTTTGGCCCTTCGCAAAAAGGCAGAATATGTAGTAGTGTATATGAAAAATACTTATAAATGTGTATTAAAAATGAAAATTTAATGTTTGATCACATTTGTAATATCCATTTCATATTGATTCCACATAATTTGAACCATGTTTGAAAACCATTTGAAGAATTTGATTTGTGTTAAAATGGCATTGAATAATGTGAGACATATCAAACAACTTCCAATCTCAACTTCCTTGTTAGCATTGAACTTTTGTTGGGTTTCTATTGTGTGTTGCCTTTGCTTAAAATTTTGAATTCTTTAATAAAATTTTCCCAAACTTGTAATGTTTTTGTGGTTGATCTCATCACAAAAATGAAATATTTCACTATGACCTTTATGTTATGCATTTAAATGTTATAATGACACTTACAAGATCCTAAAGATCCCCTGATACATGAAAATTGCCAAAATAGTTATGGTGCAAATGATAGGTAGTGCGGAAGATGAATGTGTGTTTAAAACAATTAATTTTGTTATGTCAAAGCTTAGGAATCAATTGATAAAACATGTAACATATGTAATGCACATGTTTACATAAAATTTTAATATATTATTGACATTTTTCATTTTGGATGTATTTAAGGTGCAAATACAATAAATGACTTGTTGCCAATTCCTTTGTCTTGTGGTTTAAAATATTGGGTTTGGTAGTCAAAATGACATGGTAACATTAGATTGGTTGTTCGAATAAAATATTTTTATAATCACATTTACAAGTTGACACAAAATTCTTATGATCCAAAAAGTTGTTACATTGTATAGTATTATGAAAAAATATGAAAAAATAGTTATTCATGATTATGTGATTTTCAAAGTGTTTCAAATCATTTGAAATTTTTTTTAAAATATTGGTTATAGTAATTTAAGAGTGTTTATGGGTATTTTACATTCATTGTATTCACTTCAAAATTTCCCATAACATATTAAAAACATTGTTTTGTAAACACATTAAACATTTTCATCATTACCTTGATGTACCACTCAAAACATGCAAAATTAACCACTAGTTATTCTTAAAGTGAGATGTTTTACTATATTCATTCCTTGAGTAGTGAGTAGCTACCAAATCTTGTAATGATTTCAATACATAGAGGTTGCCACAAAGATTAATGGCGTAACTTAGTAAAATATATATATTTTTGTGTTTGTTCATTTTTATATGGCATGTGTTTTGAACATGGTGATTTTTGTTTTGTTGGAGGTGAAGAGACATTGAAATTGAAGATTATAGCAAACATCTTGGCTAGGTTGTGGTTTGGTTCATTTATATGGTTTTGTGTGTATAAGTATATGAAAGGTGGGTGAAGTTTGACAAGATTGGCTTAAGGCATAGGTCACTCTTGTTAGATTGGCCAAAGTCTTCATATCACTCAAGAATGCATGGGTTTCATTATGTTGTTTGGAGTGTGCATGTTGCACTTGGGGCACATGGATTTCATTATGTTGTTTGGAGTGTGCATGTTGCACTTGGGGCACATGGATTTCATTACAACGCTTGTTTCTATATTTGTCTTTACTCTGGAATTTTGGTAGGGTTCACCATAGAAAATTGAACCATTATCTACCTCATGCCTAACATGGTTTTGTCAACATGGTTGCAAATTTATTCTTCATAATATTAAAGTTGATAAAATAAAATTTTAACTTTAGCCATAATTTTCTAATACAAAAAATTGCCTTAGCCTTAACTCACACATGTAAACATTACAAATAAACTTTTTTTTAATAATGATTTTCTTTTTACAACCACAATTGCGATTTCATTATTCATTGTGTTGTTGATAAATCAACATGCACAAGACTTTAAGAAAAATAAAATGGCTTGACTATGTTTACAATATATATATATATATGAAATGAAAATTTATGGCCATTCATGTGGAATTAAACCATGAATTTCATTGTTGTGACTCTAATGTTGTGGTTGTGACCAAAGTTAAGGCATGAAGACATGAGCAAATCAAATGATTGTTTTAAGACTTAAACACATTTTCACAAGTGTGGGAAGCTTAATCCCAAGTCCCAAGTGGATTTTTCACATTGAAAGTTGTTATTGACTATGGTGTTCGAAATTTTTGGGACAAAAGTGCAAATAGAAAATGATGTTCAAATCATGCCTTCTTTAGATTGCTAGATTTAAAAAAAAATGTACATATAAAAAATGAACTTGCATTTTCCATTTGGAAATTTAAAGTTCAAATTATGGCCAATAGAATGTTAGTGAATCAAATTGGTAATTTGATTATGGACCACTAACATTTGGGAAAGAACAGTAAAAATAAATTGAATCATAACACACAATAAGATCCTGGAATGGTTTTTCTAAGGATTACAACTTTGTAATTGAAAGTTTATGGCCAAATTATGAACTCACAAATGTTGCAAGGCTCGTAACTTGGCAAAATAAAAAAAACTCAAAACTCCCCAAAACATGTTGACATAGCCCCTACCACTAGTCACAAAGTATATTCCACGTTTATACCACTTGTTAAACCTAGGGATGTAGTATATATCAAAGTGTTATTATTGTCTAGAAACAACTAACAATTATGCTTGGTATTAAAGCAAAATCAAGGAATATGTTGGCTTTATCTATCCTTGGATTTATTTTTGGGAATTTTTCATTCTTATGTATTATTTTCTTTATTAATAATTATCACATACTAACCTTTTTACTTGTTAGGTGTAAGTTTTGTTTACGAACATTTTCATCATCCTTGAATTAGGTAAGGTTCATAGCACTAATCAATTACAAACCTAGGTTAAATTTAAACATTTGAAATGAACCCACCTTCTATGCACATCTTTAACAATTTATGTGTTATCGAAATTTGTTTAGAGTTTAGGGGAGGTTTTTGAATTATGAAGTGAGAAGGAAGAAAAAGGAAAGAAAATCAAGCAACAAGGGGTTTATGGGCTTTTGTTGGTGGGAGGAGGCATAACATGTTTCTACTTGGGGCAACATTGGAACCTATTAAAGAGGGGCAAATTTAGGGAGGAGAATCGGTAATAGCAAAAGAAGTTTCACCCAATGGATGGGGTGCAACTTTCTTCACTTGTTGATAGAGAAAGAAAGATTAAAATGCTTCCTCCACAATTAACATTAACAAAAGCCCAACCACAAGTTGTCCAATACTAAGTAACAAGACCAAAGGTTGATTTTGCTTCATTTGTTGGATCTCTTGAATTTCAATGACATTAGACGCATGTAAATCAATTAAAACAACTTGCTTTCCCTACTTATTATACAAATAATTTTTTTCAATAAGCTATATTTTGTTATTTTTTACAAATTGTCCAATCATGTTGAATGAAAAAAAACATCATTAACAAGATTACATTGCCTATATGAATATAAGTTATTGATTAAGTTAATAATGTAGAATGGAGGTGGTAATTGGTTTAGATTCTACAAATTTGCATCCCATAAATATTATATGCTAATTTTTTACATGTGAAAAACCACCCATATGAGACATCAACTTAAACTCACAAACCCTAGAAGTTTTCTATGTCATCCTTCTTGTAAAAACATGTTTATTTTCCATTCCTCCTCCCTTCCCCTTCCTGTAATGCTACAATATTTTTCAAAATGAAAACATTTCAAGTTGAATAAAAACAAAACCATCAAAAAACCCTAACCCAAGGTCAAAACAACACACAACAAAACCACCATAATATTCCAAACTCATGCACAAAAAATGCATCACAAACACACATGACACGAGGAAGAAAGAGGAAATAAGTTGTTGAAGGTAATGCAAAAGGATGCTGCAAAAAAACTTAAAGTTACATGATGAATGTTGGAATAATCAATTTTTTTTGTTGTCCACAAAAGAGTAGTAATTTATGAGACCTTGAATTATCGTGTTATAGTGCCAAATTCTTTCCTTTGATTTCAGATGAATCTATTTGCTTATTTTGTAGTAACACGCTTTTTGCGTACCTTTCGTTTTTAATTTCAAAAACATACACAAAACTCACATGTGAAATAGCTCAAAATTGCATAATATCTTGATTGAAAATTGCATAATATTTTCATACTAGAAAATGCAAGAATAAGAAGATTAAGAACCATATAATAGAATTCTTTAATTTCAAATTAACAAAAGATATAACCTAATAAAAGCAAGGAAACTCTCTTTCACCGAAATCCTTCTAAGAAGAAATTGAAGGTTCACCCCAAAGATTAGAAACACCAACTTTCAAGCCATGAAGCTCCAACATCCAAAAAACAAAGGGAGCAAAAAGACGAATCAACATTCTTTGTTAGAAACACTTCGCGAATGATGAAATAGAAAAAGGTTGTGCACTTTTCCATTTTCATTACCTCAACTTAGTTACTAGTCATTAGCTCTTCCTAAATTATATGTAACATCTATGACCACAACAAGTACTAAATGTAAAAACCATGTTCAAATTTAATTTTTTTTGTTCATGAATTTGAAAGGTAAATGATGGGTATCCACCAAATATTATGGGGGGGGGGGGAAAAACAATGCACGCATTTAAAAAAAGTTTCATTCCCACAAGATTTTATGCTTTACAACACGCTATGTAAATACCTAAAAACATTCAAGAATGTCTTTACAATCTTAAATGAAATTTCTAGATACACTAGAAAAACCCAAGAAAATCTTCATGATCTCAAAATACAAACGGAGCAAATGCAATCTTCAAATACAATTAAAAATTACAATCTCAATAGCATCCAACATTTTGAAAATCACACAAAACCTCTTGTTCCAAAAACCAATAGAAAAATGAACATCTTCTATGAATGATGGAAGAAAGGTTGCTTGTTTATTTTGTTTGTCACATTGACATCGCCCAAACCACAACACCTCTTGTTATTATGCTCATGGTATGGTTGGAAAGTCGTCAATGAGTGAGTGAGGGTGCACGGAGTTGGTTTCATTATGTTTCAAGCTATGGTGGAGAAGTGTTATTGAACATTGAACATTTTTTTATCCATTGAAAATTCATTTAAAGCAAAAACTGGAAATTACATGAGAATTTGGGCGCCGCGCTCTTGACATTGTTGGAAATCCCTTGTTGAATAGGATTTAATAAAGGTGATTTGGAAATTAAGGTGGGAGATATTGAATTTTGAGTAGTGTTTGTGATGATTGGAAAATTCAATTAAATTATAAAAAATGGTGTTGGAAGGAAAAATTAGTTGGGCAACTAATCCACACAGAGAAACCCTAATTCCTGTGGCAAACTGAATGTATGAATGTATGAATGTATGCCCCTCTCCTATGTGCCATATTTGCCTCATTCTCAAGCACCCATTTTGTTTTTTCATTGATACAAACATGCAAAAAGGAAGAAAAGAGCTTCAGAGCTTTAAGATGAGGGTGGTGATGCATCAAGTTCCAGGTTAGGGTTTGGGGTTGTTGAAGGAACTGCTGTGTAGTAATAGATATCCAGGAGAGTTTGAGCTTTCAACGAATTGGGTGTGCGTGTTACGATAGACAGCTCAAGAGATGTAATTTTGCAGGGAATTGCTATTTGTAGCTCAATAGCTACAATTTTGCAGCTTGTCACTCCCGCATATAAAGGGAGAAAGCTTTTTTCTGCAATGGGTGTGTTTTTGAGGCCTCCTCCCGTGTCCCTAGATGCTCTTTCCTTCAATCCTCTCGTTGTTGTGAAGCAGTCGACATACCCACAGCATACTCATCTATGTGCCAAAGTATTATCCTCGAGAAGAGTAGCTACATTTTGCTTGAGGAGAATACAAACTTGGGATTTAGAGCAAACAAGCTTGATTTACAGCGTGCAGCAGCAGCAGCATCAGCAGCCGTTATCCATTCTTTCATGGTTGAGTCCCCTTCGCTCACAGGGTTGGTTTCATCGAGGCAGCAGGAGGTACTCACAGAAGCCCTGTTTTTCTCTGGAGAAGGGAAGAAGAGAGGTGGATGTGTCTCTGAGTGTTGTGTCTGACAGAGAAGCAGAAGAAGAAGATCCTGCATCAGGAGCTTGTGATGGTGATGACATGGTAAACAGGGGTGAGAGCAGTGGAGCTTCCGGTTCCTCATTCCTTGGTATAGTTGAGGAGGAGGAGGCGGGAGCCATGGAATGCATAGGGACCGGCTCAGATGTGGAATGTGTAGTGCCCCTTACTGATAGGGAGTCCAAAGTAGTGGGCAAATTTGCTGGGAGAGCCATGAAAACCAGTGGCTGGTCTGGTGATATGGCTTCATCATCAGACAGAGGCCAAACAATCCTTGACAACAACAATAATCCTGAGGGTGTTGTGCAAGTCTCAGTGATTGATATGGTACTTGAAACCCTACTTCTCATCTCCCCTTTCTTCTTCTGGGGAACTGCAATGGTAGCTATGAAAGGTGTGCTCCCAAAGGCAGGCCCATTGTTTGTAGCTTCCTTTCGCCTCATTCCAGCTGGGACATTGCTCATTGCATTTGCAAGGTGATCTTTCTCCTAAACCCTCTCTCTATTCCTCCATTTGTCTCCTCCATGTGGCAGCTACCTCATCTGCAATTTCTTCACAGTATCAAAATCATTGACCTACACAGGATATTTGCTACCAGCTGTCACAATGGTTTCAGTGAAGCTCTCTAATGTTATGGAAGTCCAATTGTGTTTGATGATCTGAGTTGTTTCCACACTTTGGTATTTATCACTGTTTTCAGTTCAAGAGGGAGAAAGATGCCTGTAGGCGCATCTGCATGGCTAGCCATTGCACTCTTTGGGTTGATTGATGCATCATGCTTTCAGGTCTTTACCAGTACACCCTTTCCTGCATTTGGTTGTTTCCAGTTGTTGTCTTTTAGTCATACAACTGCAATATGACACCAATGCCTGATTTGCTTGAAAATTGGCTGAGTGGCAGCGAGATCTCATTTATGTCCTAGTATATATTTATAAATTTTCCAGACATTGTTGAGATTCTGTTTGCACTGGTGGTGGTGATTGTTCAATGTTTGCAGGCAGTGATGATATATCTTTGCTGACATGCAATAAGGTCTGGATCCTTTGTGCAGGGATTCTTGACAGAAGGGCTTCGCAAGACAAGTGCTGGCCTTGGCAGTGTTAGTTCTCTTTGCTGTGTCACCATCAATGTAAAATGTGTTGCAAGAGAGAGATAGAGAGAGAGAGAGAGAGAGAGAGAGAGAGAGAGAGAGAGAGATTGAATGAGCGTGTGTGTGAGAGAGAGAGCAATGGTAGCAGTGTAGGAGTGAAATGATCTAAGAATCAACTGTGAGTATTGACATGGATATTGCGGTGTCTTGATATGTGAAATAGGACAGGTGATAATTGACTCGCAGCCACTGACAGTGGCGGTGCTGGCAGCACTTTTATTTGGAGAGACATTGGGACCCATTGCCATCTCAGGCCTTGGATTGGGCATTGTGGGCTTAATCTTGTTGGAGGTACATGTGTGGCAGACTTTTGCTTCTTTCTCAAGTTCAATGACTTTCTTTCAAGTTTGGATTTAGAAAAGCTTCTACATCTTCATTCTCTTTCCTTTGAGCATATGTGAGTGGGTGTTCATGGCAACCATGTTGTAGGGTAGGAGTTGATTTTGGCATTTCAGTGTGCGTTGTGTGTGATGTTTTTTAGGTTCCTCCAGAGGTGCTGCAACATGTTATCAGCGTGGAGGGGCTTAACCAGTTACAGCAGTCAGTTATAGTCCTCGGTAAGTCAGCTGAAGTGGGACAATGGACACTGTGGGATAGTGGAGAATGGTGGATGCTTCTGGCTGCACAGAGTATGGCTGTTGGGACTGTGATGGTGCGCTGGGTTTGCCAGTACTCTGACCCTATCATGGCCACTGGCTGGGTACTTCTCTGCTCTTCTTTTGACATCTTTTTGTTAGTCTGTTCAAAACCCTCTATGGCATATCTATGTGAGATGAACCTCTTTTATCTCAGATGTCTCTTACAAATGCTTCAGTATTCTCAAAGAAGTCCCATCAAGAAATTTTTATTCTACAAGGACTGCTTGAATTGTTTTCCTTCTTTGATTTTCTGTTTACATGAAACTGGTGATGGCAGCACATGGTTCTCGGAGGTTTACCACTACTTGCATTGTCAGTATGGCAGCAAGACCCTGCTCTTAGTGGGCACATACAAGACCTCAACATTAATGACTGGGGAGCACTTTTCTATTCCTCATTATTTGGCAGTGCCATCAGCTATGGTGTCTTCTTTTACAATGCTACCCGAGGTAAATGTTCATGATATCACCCTCCTGCTTGCATTATTCCTATTCACTCTCCTCTCACTCAATTCAGTTCTCTGACACGAGTGAATCTGTGACTTTCGCAGGTAGCTTGACCAAGCTCAGCTCTTTGACGTTTCTCACTCCAATGTTTGCAACACTATTTGGGTAAGCATTGATTTCCAGGGAAATCATGAGCTTAGCATTCCGTTTCTCCATTTGCTTACAATAAAAGTGATGAACCCTTAAGCACATCTCATTCAGTAGGAAGGTGTAGGACAGATTTAGCATCATCTCAATGAATGTGCACTAGACCTTCATCACAAAACAAGCCAGGTTTTCTATGCTGGATTATCAAAGGTTAGTTTTTCCACAGATAAGATTCTTGAGCTCAACCCACAACCTCAATGAAGACAATTTTTCCTTCCCTTTTGGCTACCTTGCTCCTGCTGATTCAGTTGGTTGGCATTGCAGGTACCTTGTGCTAGATGAAATGTTGTCAGGAGTACAATTGGCAGGAGCTGTTGTCACACTCGTTGGAATTTACATGGTCAATTTGAAGGTTGGATCTGAAACCCAAGACAAGGTGGACTAAACAAATTTCTTACAAGAGGAGGCAACAAACAACCTTTTCAACTATTTTTTTCTTGCATCAATTCCTGCACGTCAAAGACCCCAGTTTGGATTCTTTCCCCAATTCTGTATGAGTACATGCAAGAACTGATCCACATCACTGCATATTGAGGCTAAAAACAGAAGAGAGAAGAGAAAACTACAAAATGAATGTGGGTGGGAGATTTTATAGAACAGAGGACTAATTTGTGCCATAATCTACCACAAATCTCAGCTGAAGTTTAGAGATTGGCCAACAGCCTTTGTGGTACAAGCATGTTTCCATTCAAGGTAAATGTCTTGTAGAGTGACCTTTCGGGGAAAAGGGTTACAGCCTCAATCCATTTTCCATTATGTACTAATATTCTTTCAACAAAATCTTAGGACATATGTCCTTCCTGTTGCTTCTTTGCAGAAATGCAACTGAAACTCTTAGGACACAATATTTGTTTTAGGTTTGTTTCCCCTGATCTTTGAATAGACAATTATGAATGTGATCTTCCAACACTATTAGGAGCTTACCATCAAAGCTCATGGGGACTAATTATTGCATCTCTCTACTAGCATGCACAAAAGGTGATGGTCTGATACTCTGTGAATTAGTAAAAATATGACAACTCAAATCATTGTTTTCCTTTTTCAGTTTAGGTCATGGCTAGCATGTTGATGGATGTTTGGTAACTGGACATTTGACATTTTGCTCTACAATCATCATATTGATATTTATTCCTAATTCAATTTTTCTTCTGGGGACAAGTACATGGCTTTGAAATACTTGTGTAGGTACCTCAATACTTATGAGGGTGTTAGGATATGACCTTGTTTGAATCTGTTTTAGGCACTCACCTCATTTGCTTTGTTCGTTTTGTTGTCTCATAACATTTCTTGCTTCACCTTGCTTTGTTTGTTTGTTTTGTTGACACATGACATTTCTTGCCTCACTTCCATTTGATGGCCATTTCTGGGATTTGAAGAATGAGGAGGATTGTTTATGGGGTCATTTCACTTTCTTTGCTTCTTTCTTTTGTTTGTTTGTTTGAAGGAAAATGACAACCTACAGCTTTCTCAAATTCAAAGGAGTCCATCTCCACTGAGAAGGCTACTTCCTTTTAGGAAGAAGATCATGTCCAAAAGTATGCAGCTTCTTTGCTATATTGGCAAAACAAAAGGTATGCCAGAGTACTTACCTGAATACAACATCACTGGTAACAAGATCTATTGAGAACTCTCATACACTGTCATGCTTTTATCATGTAAAGATCTCTCAAACAATTTGACAAATCACAGAGGGTTCTGGTTCTTCAATTTGTTGTTTGGATCCATGCTTATGCTTGAAAAGGACCAATGAATCAATATGTGATATAATCTCTCAAAATCATGTTGTCATACTTTTGATGTTTACCTCATAAGATAAGGGGAGCATTTGACGTTTTAGTCCATGTGTAAAATTTTCTGAGAACAGTTCAATCTGGGTTGTAACATATCATCACATGGGTAACCTGCATTTTGCAGCAATAGTTGGAAGGTTATGTCTCCATATTGTAAACTCAAAATCAGAAACAAACATTCCAACATCCTTTTGCCATCATCAAACAGTAAACTCTACTGCAGCGCTGTCTGGCAGTGCTGTACACACATCCAAATCTGTTAGTTTTGTGATTGGCAGTGTCTCTTTGTTGAAGCTAACGTAGCCACTGCAAGTATTGTATCAAAAAGGTAGTTGGAAATACAATGACAAATCCCAGAAACTGAAGTTCAAGCAGGTTAAGTTACTGTTCTTCAAATATCTCCAAGGAGACTTGGTCTCAAGCTGTAAAAACTTAAGCTACCCTCCATATCTCTGATCAGAAGTCATGGCCCTCCGTATGCCTTTATTAATAGTCAAACTACACACCCATGAGTTACTTTTTATTGTTGCAAAGGCTACTCTCAATCCAGTAATTAGCCCATACTGCGTCTATAAGTAAAATTACTTTTGTCATCAGAAAAGCAGGTTCCAAAACATGTCTCATTGCACAACTTTCTGGACCAGATTTAAGACAACCCAACAGGCAGAGGAGCACAGAAAGTGCTATAGAATGGCACATTGGCACTTCTGCTCATTATCCTTGAAGGGCTTCATCTCCTCCAAGCGCTGAATAATCACTGAAAATGCTGGTCTTTTGGAAGGGTCCTTGTCCCAGCAATCACTGATGAGCCTGCCCTCCCATGCATCACAATACACATATTAAAATCCTTGAAGCATTTGAAAGGAATTAGCTATCATTTCATCCAAGGCATTATCTTGCATCAGAGGATCTTCCATCAATGTGAATCCTATTGAGCACTCTGATACTCTTCTCTTCACATGACTCTAGATTTCAGACCAGCCATTACATCTGTCAAAGGATTTGGTGAGTTCATTTTCACCTGAGATTGTTTGTCCATTATTATAGATAATACTATCCAAAAACAACACAAAGAGAAACAGAGAGGAGCAGGAAAACAAAACAAAATAAACAGCTCAAACATCATAAGAAACTCACTCTTTCATGCCACGAGGATAAGACTGGGAGGAAAAGGTAGGTCGTGCATCTTCATACGCCCTCTTCTTTGCTACAGTCTCAGGTGCCAAGCCCTCCAAGTTCTGTGGACCCTCAAACATCTGCACAAAACACCTGGAAAGGTCATCAAAATTAATCAAAGAAGAATGAGTGTCAGGAGTCATGCACATGTTGAAGACTAGCCTGATCATTTTAAGCAGACATGAAGCCTTCCCACACCAGTATGATGAAAGCACTCTTTTTTCCTTCACAAAAGAGAGGGGAAAAAAGGTTATCTCTCAGACCTAATGCTATTGTCTCGATGACATGGCAAACCACAGCCCTGCACACCAATGAATGCCAATACATGGGGAACTGAACCAAAACATATGTATGACATACAGACTAAAACATGTTCCACAAAATCAATGGTGCGAAGGAATAAACCTCATGAAGAATTATCCCAAAAGAGAAAACATCCACATTCTTCTGGAAGGCCTCTTTCCGATACAGTTCTGGGGCCATGTATGCATCTGGACCATACAGTCAAGCACCATGCCAAGACTTAAGATCATCACTCACAAGCAGGGATTGACTAGAGATTTTGCGACACTGTTTGAACAGGCTGGAGTATGTACAACAAAAACTTGTATTGCAAAATTGACATCCAGCTTGAAAAACAACATCACACAATTTTATTGAACTGCTACCCACGCCCTACTAGAATCCTCTACAAGACCCTGCAACACAAATGTCTAAATAGAAGGTGAAACTTAAGATGCAACCACCCATGAATACTCACAAGCATTTATGTCACTGGAACTTGATGTTATCGAACGAATATGGCTTCCTAGCAGCCCAAAGTCGGAGACTTTCAGCTGCCCTGCCTCATTCTGCAGCAAGTTTCTGTTCACAAATAAGAATGAGACAAGCCCAGTTCTTCCAGACTCCTGAGAAACAACCCCATACATTGGACATCAAGTTTACTTGCAGAATATGGATGTAAGACAGCAGAGACTACAATGAATAATTGTCACAATAGCAAACCTATCACATGCTCGGGCTCCTGTGATTCTTTACATACATATCCCTCTCACTATCTCTTGCAGCTCACTAATTACTGCGTTTGAGGCTGTGTGTAGAGGATGCTCACTGTGGTGCGAGATTTCCATGAATGATGGGATCCTTGTGTTCATGGAGGTAGTTTAAGCCACTGCAGTGAATGACCATTATTTAGAACAGAGCAAGTGATCAGAAGTCCTGATTTTAGAAAGCAGACAAAGAGGGTGGCATGGGAACACCAAAGCTCGAATATATATATTGGCAAAGCTTACTCTTAAAGAAAGATATTGCTGAAACATCTGATGTTCTACAGAGCAAAAGATGGTGTGTACCGAGCAATATCCAGAGCAAAGCTCAATGCTTTCCTTGTAGGTATCTGCCCCTTTGATATGATGTCACTTAATTTACCCTGTTAGGCCCCACGCCATGTTACAATCAGAAAATAATAGTGGCATGCAGAGGCACGATAGACAATATGTTAGCAGACAACAGAAAACCTGGGGTAAGAAAGGTTTGAACATGGGTGCAGTAGCACAAACACAAACAGTTGAGCTACATCCCTAGAAGTCCACTGCCAAAAGGACCATAACAGAATTTCCTCCAACTTGTTGCTCCATCCACACAGGTGAAAAGAAGAGGTTTACCCCTGGAAGATACTCTGTCACAATAACAATGGGTTGACTCCTTGTGACAGCACAAAGAAACTGCACAATGTTAGGATGGCGCATTTGTTCAAGCATCAGCAGCTGCAATTTTAGCTTGTTACTGCTTGCCCAGCCCATCACCATACAAAATAACAGAAAATAAATCATCAAGGGGTTCAGCACATGCACTGCAGTAATAATTCCCATCTGCATTGTTCCATTTGAAAGCAGAAGATAATGGAGAATTGGAGTCCTTGAAATTGCTGAAATATTTGTACTGCTCAAATGGTTTTACAGCTGCAAGATTACAAAAGGGTACACTAGCATATTCTGACATACATGATGTTTCCAAGTAGTCAAGATTCACAGCTAGATAGTAAGAGGATACAGATTAACTGCAACAGGTAAAACCAAGGCACTTACAAAACTTCTGGGTCTTCAGTGAGAGGTAGGTAGATTGTCTTGGCTGCCACTTTTGTACCTCGCCACTTTACAACACGTATTTCTTCATCGGGACCCTGTAATTGAGACAGCAGAAGTCCTTCATTCCTGGATTATGCTTCTGACTGTAAGTGCCAGCTGAAGCCATGTTACATCAAACAGTAAAACCAGCAAAACGCATTATTCCACAGTGAAGGAAAAGATGCACTTTTGAAGTCTGACTTGGGGTTTGTTTGTTAGAGTTCATTCTTAAGATACTCAAAGGAAAGGAGTCACAACACATCCACAATACATACCCACCAGTGGAGCCAAACAGTTAAGTCTGCAAGAAGCTTCCAGAGAATCTTTTCTAAGAACTGTTTCCCTGCAGCAACTATTATCTTCTCCCAAGCTTTGCAGGGGAAGACAAGTAGAGTCCATGGTCTTATCAACAATTCGTCATAGAGCAAACAATAGTCCTGGGGAAAGTGTCTTACCTTGCTGAGTGGAGGAATGTGTTCCATGGGCTCCAACTCAGAACGATCAATCTCATAATGGGCACT
This sequence comes from Sphagnum contortum, assembly GCA_963920785.1. Taxonomy (NCBI): domain Eukaryota; kingdom Viridiplantae; phylum Streptophyta; class Sphagnopsida; order Sphagnales; family Sphagnaceae; genus Sphagnum; species Sphagnum contortum. Next base: position 16,595,030 of record OY987277.1, read on the forward strand.
TGGATCCATATCAAATACAGCACCATGCTTTTTGTTATCCTGGATACAGATAATTTTATGGGTGGTCACAATGATCTCTACCTTGTTAGTTCAAATCTTTCACTGGAAATATCAAACACAACAATAACCAACATGAGCTAGCTAGCATACCAAAGCCCCAAGATAATCAACACATGTAAGTTCTAACCATACACTTGAACAATGAAGAACATACATCACATTGCACCAGGCTATAAAGCGAGTGTGGGATGATGACTGAGAGTTGAATACCTCAATCCTCCCACCATGTGATTCTAGAATATTTGAAACAACCCCTTTTGTATACTTCCGCGAATCTGCCAAGGGCTGCACCAAGAACCATGTTGATGGTAAAGACAGAAATGTCCCAAATTGGTACCATAAACTTGGTATGGCAGAAAGGCCACCCCAAATCAATAATGAGTCCTGATGGCCACCTATGCTCAACCTATCCTAGTTTGTCTGTGAACTGGTCACATTGTGTGAAAGTCAGGAAGCAATTTTGTTTATCACCAGATCATAAAATTTGCGAAGCCAAAGTTCAGCAACCAGAAGCATTTCACACAAATATGCAGCTACAGGAGCAAAGCAGTGGAAAATCAAGGAAACTCACTGTATCACCCCAGCGATCGACAGGATTGACATCCACACCTTGCTGGAGCAGCAACTCAACCACAGGCACATGACCCTCACTTGCTGCCAAATGCAAAGCAGTCCTTCCATCATAATCTGAGGCATTTGCAGAGGCACCCTCATCCAGCAGTTGCTTCACTGCATCTACATCTCCCTTGCTGGCGTATGAGAGCAACAAGCTTGTTTGGCCCAGGCCTTGTTTTGCTGCCAAGTTATTCATTGGGAACTTTTGACTAGATCATAAGATCTGGAGAATCGAAGCCAAAATGTGCAATATCAGAACCTAGCTTGTGAAATGCAAGAACTTCAAATGCAAGAGAGGAGTCATGTGCAATAAATTCCAGTTTGAATATCACTGATCATCATAAGCTAGGGCATCACCACTCCATGGCAAATGCAAAGATGTATGCTACAAGGTGCAAACCCTAAACCCCTAACCCCCTCCTTTCTCAGAAGGTTGGGTGCATGCACCTTGTAAGAATGGTGGCTGAAATTCTTCCTCCCTCCTAAACTAGTATAAATAAAAAACTACAGTGTACCAAAGTGGGGATGAAATCTATGATGATCACTCGCAAGATAGCAACGCCTTGCCCTAGTACCCACCACACTAGGGGTTTAATACCACTAAGGGTTTCATGTGCACGTTGCAATTTGTACCTTAAAACTGCATGCGAGCTAAGAAAACTCTGGAAATCCTGAGCGAATTCTCGGTTCTGGTTTTGTTTTGGGCGGGGGGAGGGGGAAGGGAGTGTGGGGAGAAGAAGATTGAATCTCTGTTCAAACCGGATGATTCTAAACCCCTACCTCCTCCCCCCAAAAAAAAAACTGCAACAGGAAGGGTAATTGAAACTCACCTTTCCAAGTGAAGAGCAGACGACGACGGCTCATACTTCTTCAAGCAAGGCTCCTTCATCTGAGAAGCAAACCAATTCCTTCCGTCATTTTCCGTTCTCCTCCTCCTAAATTCTTCACAAAACTGGACAAGAAGTTGAGGGAGGGACTCGGTTGAAAACCAATCCAAATAGAATTTTTTTTACTTCTTTTTTGGGAAATGTTTTTAGAAATAGTTACAAAGATTTGTAAATTTATGATCTTACTTATATAAAATAATGGGTGTCTGTTGCTTGATTCGTGACTGGTTGCAGCCCCCCTCCCTTGATAGGGGTGAGTGGAAGTATGTGGGCCCTGCATCCCAGTCACGAGTAGCGACTAAATTAATAGTGTCTTTGCCGACCTTTAGTGAGAGCACTTATTTGTCAACTCATGCATTGCAATGTTATGTGCAAGAAGATTTGACCCATTGTTCCCAAAAAAATGAAACTATGGAGGCTCCTCAAAATAGAAGGTTCTGTTTTGATTTATATAGTTCCTCGTTTTGGGCCCACCTACATACATGAAAGGAGAACAACATTTGCCAAAGCACATGGGTGGGTTAGAAGTGAGGTGCTTATATGAAGAACATGTTGGGGAACACATTGTGAACTTGAGGAACACTTTGGGAACCCATTAGGAACTTAGAGGGAACATCGTTGGACCACATTAGGAAACAGGGAAACTGAAAAAAAAATTCTTCGTTTAGTCACAATTTTTCACCTAGGCTAGTATCCATCGCAACGAACACCCCAGGTATATAGGTGAGAAGGGGAGGATTTTGGGCAAAAAAACATATGGGTTTGAAATCAGGTGCTATTGGGAACATCCTTGGGGGACACATTGAGAACTTGAGGAACAACTTGGAGAAATGGTAGGAACACATCAGCAACTCAAAAAAAAATTAAAAAAATAAAAAAAATTTGGGGACATAGTCACCTCTCCTATTAATTAGATGAGGTGCCCCCAAGTTTTTTACTTTTCTTTTTTTTGGGTAACGTGCCAATTTGATTGGCCCATCACTCCAAAAAAAAAGAAACAATGGAGACTCCCCAAAACAAAAGGCTCTACTTTGAAGTATACTTTTCCTCCCCTTTGGCCCACCTATATAGGTGAAAGGAGGACACCATTTTCCAAGGCATATGGGATAAAAGTTGGTAAACCCATTTGGGACTTTGGGATTAAAGCAAGGTGTTACTTGGGAACACCCTTGGGGAACACATTGGGAACTTAGGAGCCCATTAGGCACTTGAAGGGAACATAGAGGGAACAAAATTGCAAAAAAGAAAAAGAAAAAGAATCCTTAAACACACACAGAGGTTCAGATTCTTTATATAAGAACAAGTAAGTAAACCCATTTTGCTAGGGTTTTCTTTTTTGCTTCTGGATTACAATCAAAAAGGGCAGAAATAAATATGACTGGGAACCAAAACTAGACTATTGCCTGCTAAAACTTAGGAAGACAAACTTTGGCGAGAGATGGATGAATAAAAATAAGCACCCTTATTCTCTTGGACATAGAGGGATGAAAGGGGATCATAAGGATGAAAAAGGTTGTCATGCCATCAAAGATTCTGTGTAAGGGAGGAACTTGGGGGGATGAGGAATGGAGGATGTGGAAACTCTAGGGTTTTAAAGACCCCAATTAAAATTGGTCACTTACTTAGATGTGTAAGGAAGCTTAAATATTTGAGAGGTTGAACATAAAGATAAATTATTAGCTATTAAATGGGATTCATTCCAAAAACATGCTGACAAAAAAAAAAGGTAATAAACCTATGAAAGGGGTGAAAAAAGTGATTGGTATATTAGTAAGGATTATAAGGATAGAAAGAATGAAGTTGCTTATGCTTCCAAAGGCAAAGAAACTTGATCATTTTGCTTACAAAAATGGGTTTACAAACTAGTAAGGGGATAAAAATCTTTCACTAAGTCTTTGCATAAAACACAGTTCAATAATTTTAAGGTTTCATTGAAGTTCTTAATATCACATTTGCACACACATTTTTTAGTGTTTAATGCATCTAACATATAATGCTAATTTAGGCTTTGTGTTACTACACACTACCAATGATGATCAACATTTTTCTCTCTTATGTTTTCATATGGTTTTCAATAATTCATGATTATTTTATGCCAATGTCAAATTTAATTTAAGTGATAAATTATTTAAATTTCACCACCTAGGCAATTCATTGTAGTTGGCCAATCAAAAATGATCATTTCATTTTATTGGTTTTCATGAAAGGTGGAAGGTATAATATCCTACATGCATATTTACAAACCTATACCAAGTTTCATACCATTTGATTATTATGGCAATGAGATGGTGAATGAGATGGTTTGAACAACATCCTTACCATCAAGGCTAGATGTTAGACAACAAAATAGACAATACATTTCTCCTAAACAAACACAACTTGTGCCAATAATAACATAGCTTTTGCCAAAACTCAAAAAAATATAAACATTGAAGTAAAAAATATAAGTTAAAAATTCAATGATTTATTTAACACAAAATTTGAACATAATGAACCATAATATCTAGTTGGTTGGGTGACAATAATTTATTAATTTTCAGAATTTTTTAAAAAGTAACATTTGATATGTTCAAAATAATTTTTTAATTAATGTAAATTCATGATCTTCCATGCTTAATTGTGATATGATGTTTTCAATTTCATGACACCTTGCCTACATTCATTAAGTAAAACCTAATTATTATTCATGTTAGTATACATTTGCACAAAGGTGAACATTTTCAAGTAAAGTAGGTCTAAAGTGTCCAACCCTACTACTTGGTAATAGGTCTTCCATTCGTTCTTGGCATGTTTACATTAAGTACTTCTACCTTTGAAACTTTTGATTAGATTCAACTTAACTCAAAGTATTTGACTTTGGACTTTAGATTGAACCATTTAAGATGAAGGTGCTTTGGACTTGGACTTTGGATTTGCACATGTGACACATGAGTTCCCATCTTAAATTTGAATGGATTAAGATTGGAACCTTTGAAGTTTATATGCAAACCAACATCTCTAGCTATATCTATATGTGTAGCCTTACCTAGAATTTTGTTGGTGTTATTCATGTTTTTTTACAATAATTTCAACTTAAGGTGTTTTAACTTAAGAGTTCAATTGGGACCTTGTGTGTTTTTCATCACCCTAAGTATCAACATGTTGGTACCAATAGCACTAACACATTCTAATACTCACATCCATTCCCTTGATTTTGGAATGATGTTATAAACAACACGTGATCCTTGTTTTTGCAATCACTCTTGCTTCACTTGTGTTCCACTTTCATCACAATTTTAAATGTGAAAGGATGTCATGCAATTCTTTCAAGTTGTAAAAACTAATGCAATTTTTTAGGTTAAGTGCTTTAGTTCTATGAACTTGTAGTCTTTGGCTTGATCATACTATGAACTCTAGATCACACAACATGAAGCATCTCCACTAAGAGAACATTTGTCAAGGGCATAACACAAGTTCAATCAATTTTAGTCACCTGCATAAGCAATCATGTTTTTTATATTGCATGTCCCAAGCTTGCACCTTGTATGTGCATTTGACTTCTTTTTCTTCCTCTACAGCAAGTGATATCTTTGGCTCCACACACTTGCCCATATGATTATCCCTCAAAGAAGATATAGGTACACCCCCACCTTCAAGGTCTCATGTTGATTGCCATGCCTTCATAAAATGCCTCTAATTCTACATTGAGTGAGTCATCTATCCAATTGCCATTCTTTTGCAACTTTGTTTTTCCATGATTGAAGCATGATCATGAGTGGGAAAGAAGATGGGTTGAAATTGCAATGGCTGAATATGAACATGCCAGTGTAATTGAGTTTAGGAAGATTGGTGAGAATGATGAATAAAATGAAAAGAGGACTTGTTAAAGAGATTGAAAGGAGATGGTGGTGAAGTTGTGCAAGTTGTTCAGCCCTAATTTAAAGTGGGCCTAATCATGACCACCTAAGTTCAGTCCAGAATTGGACTCCTTGAACCCTTCGCCTATTTTACAGGTGTACTCAAGGTTTGTAAGTATTGGAATAGGCCTCCACTAATGAAGTTTTTGAGTCAAGTCAGGAATCCATTTTGCCAGTAAATCTTCTCTTTTGTAAGGTACTTGAGATATTAAAGGTAAGGGAAGAAGTCTTCCCTGGTACATAAGTATTTTGGGATGTATCACTAGATCCTGAGAATTTGGTTTTTTTATCCATGTTAAAATGTTTAGAAAGTCATTCTGTCGAAACAGAATAACATTATAACATGTAATTGCAGAACATATTAGACAACCCATGGACTCCTAATGATTCTGACCAGAATGTAGTAGGAAAATTCAGATGTAAGGACATAAGGACCACCTCAGACATCTAATTATCAAGAGAAGGAATGTACTATGGAGTGGCCCCAGTAAACCAATCCACCTTGCAGGGAGAGTTTTGTTCCATTGGGTGGAACTGGGTTCTACCCAGGCCTGTTCCAGAGTGTCACTAGTTTCCCGACCATTATTCACATTACAATTGAAATGACCACACAAAAAGTGGAACCAGCAGATGGCTGCCAGGAAGCCTGCAAAAGTGCCTGAATAGGACACCCAAACCTAGTCTTAGCTTTAAGAACCAAGACAGTTAGGTAATGGAGAAGTCGTAGAATAGAGTTTTCTATGAAGCCCAATTTAATCAAATGGGCAATGTACTTGAAAGAAGGTCAACAAAGAAACAACAAACTTCAAAGCAATGATTTTACTCTTTCAGTGCTACAGCTTAGATTATGAAGCCAATTATTAACTTGTCACATGTGTCAATCTCCTCCCAAACAATCAAATGAAACATATAGCAAATCAAAGAATTCAAGCTAGTGGAACCCACAGGTGAGGGGAGATTTAAACCTCTGTACAGTTTACAAGGTCCTGATTTGAACTCATCCAGCTTGCACTTTCACATTCTCTGTTGACTGTCCTGTTATCATCTTGAGCATCTTGAGTGCCATACAAGGATTGTCCGTTGGCACCTTTCCCACACACAAAAGTTTGCTCACAGTCATTAATCCAATACAATGAAATCCATAGAAAGGAAACAACCCACTTTTTGCCAGCTATTTTACGATCCAGTACTTTCACTTTCAACTAAGTGGTTTAGAAAGTTCTAATCAGCATGTAATGTGCATGGATGCTTAGGCCTAGAAGGGTATTCAGTATCACCGAAGCACAGCCTGCAACTTGCAACACAAACTTTGCTTTGCTCACGAGTACTCTCTCGTAAGCCCAACTAAGAAAGATGTATAAGTAGCGTAGCATACATCATGACTCCAAAAGGAGAAAAAAGAAAGCCAAAGAGCAGAGAAACAAGGGAAGGATAGGTTTTAGGGTCCAGATGCAATTTACCATGTGCCCAGCATCCATTATCCAGTAGAATGTGAGATTCTTGTGTTTCTTAATAAATGCTGCAGTTTTGCCACCTTCAGAACAATACAAGGGAGAGCGATGGGCTTTGTTGAATGATGTGAGCTCTGCCCACCTGCCATATCACCATCTCACAGTGAATCCTAACAGACTCTCAAGGTGTAAACTCTTAACATTCTGAAGTTGTTAAAGAACTTTTGAACTATAGCAAAAAAACACATGCCATTTGAAGCTCCATCAAAATAATCCCAAGAGCCCATTCCACACCCCTAATGTTAACATCAGTTAACCTGTTATTTCTTCAACTTACTTCAGCTTTTGAAGCCATGCATCTGTGCCTGCAGTGCAGCAAATTAGGTCCAGCTGCCCAGAATGACAAAAATGAATAAACAGATTAGCGGGACAAAAAAATTTCAGATGCTTACAATACTACCTCATCAAACTCTGACTAGAATTTCTCTGCAATGTTTGGAGTCAAAAGGAGATTAAATTTCAGTGACATGTCTACATGCATTTTTAAATCACTTTCAATAGCAAATCAAAATCTTGGGCAAAAGCTAGAGAGAGTAGTGATGAGGTAAGTGTCACATTCTACGGTGCAGACATTGTGATGTTTCTGTGTGACCTTTCTATGCCATTATTTGCTAAGGTCCCTCACCTGACCACTGTAAATAGTTAGGTTGACATTTAATGCCAATAGTTCATCAACCTGCAGATGAGAAATTGCCAATCTGTTCAATTTAGCCACAGAAATGAAAACCTGAAAACAAACTTCGGTGAAGGAATGTTTATGTGTAAATTGAAAGCTACAATATATGCCATAAATCCTAAACCCTATACCACAAGATACCCAGGCAGAATATGTCAGCTATAACCTCGAGAGTCAGTTGATCACAGACCTGTGAAATGGTGTCCTTCATGAAATCTCCAACAAAAGCTCCAAATACTGCACCTGATGACTGAGACCAGCTGTTGCATAAAGCCCATAAACAGCACCTTTGGCATCATCAAGGCTTCCTTGCCTTTTCATTTCATTTTTTCCAACCATAAGTCATACCCGAATATCCTCCCAGCAAGGACCAACCCATATTCATTCTTTTGCTAGTACCCTTCAAGAATATACTTAAGAAACCACATATCAATTACAATATGTGCTCCTAATGACTCTGGTTCAATAGTTTACACAATATCAAAACCACTTAAAAGTATTTGAATTTCACCTCACTGTGCATGGAATGATGCCCAACTTTTTACGGATGGGCCCATTCATGACCTGGGTCAAGTTTGTTGTTTGAGTAACCCGAAGGTGGCGAGCTGCTGTTTTCTCTAGACTTGTTCCATAGGAAGACAAATCTGAGCTTGTCTCATGCTGCAGCAAGTTGTAAAAGTCCTGCCACACATCAGAAGAAAAGACCCAAACAGAAACAAATTTAAATGATATTGTTAAGAACTGCATACATTCTTTACAGATAGCAGTGATGAGCTGGCCATGACTACCCACTGACTCCATCAGCTCCTGACATGGATGTAGATCAGAACATAATAATTGGCCAAAACATTTTGGGCAAACTATAATAATACAAACATCTACATCCTAAGTTTCTGTTGCATGTCCAGATGGAAGAGGAAGACTCGGTCATGATGTTGGCTAGCACTGAAGAGACAGAAGTAATCAAGAAAATATGATATTGTACATACCACATTGTCTGTAAGACCCAAAACAGCTTCCTCCATATCAGCCCAAATCAGAGTGGCATTTGTAAAATTTCCTTTCATCATCTCCTTTTCTGCTGCTTGGGCAAACCTATCCCCAGACATGCACCCCACAATGGTGTCACAACACATGTATGTCCCCTTCAGAAACCAAAGTCCTTTGTAAAATGCATTTTTCATCCATTCATTTGAGAAGGAATAAAAGATGCCTGAGGTCCTGCCTGAGGTCTTCTGTAATCAATCATGCTAAATGCAAGAGGGCAAATGTGTCAAATTTTAGCACAGCAAAGACAGAGTATACCTGAGAAGGACATTGTTGCCAGCTTCATCTATCTCTGAAAATGATTTTAAAAGAGGCCCCCAAGCAAACTGTACCCACCCATAAGAACAGTACATTCAATTGGGCATGACTCAATTGAAAAACTAAATCCAAAATCTTTGATTCAACAATTGTGCATTTTAAAGGTTCCCCTTGATTTGTGGCGTGCAAGAAACTCTAGAAGAACTCTAGCAATTGCCCTTAATGACCACAAATTGCACTGAGAAGAGACATGATTGCTTCAACATGTGCACAAGAAAACCAAAGAGAAAAGAGAAGGGTTTCACAAACCAAAAAATCAATGGGGGAAATCCAAGTGTCTCCGAGTGCTATCCCTGTAAACCATCTGAACATCCTTATAAGTACTAAACACTATCCATATAATCACAACTGCTAGACAACCTGGTATAAGGATAATGAGGTTCCTATTCAAGTCAGCCTGTATATAATTGACAGACCATTCAATAATTAGTTTGTAGAGGTTTCTAACCAGATATCTTATCAGTGAACAGGAAACAGAAAAAAAAAGAGAGGAAGTCCTAGCCCTAAAAGAACACAAATTCGTGAGCAAACCCTAAGAAATACTTTAGAAACCATTAAAGAGAACAGAGAACACAAAGACATGAATTAGAACAAAAATGCAGCATGAGCAAAAAAGCAACAGTCCCTCACATTTTTAGTAACACAGCAACATATATGGCATTGACTACCATAACATCCCTACTAACTTCACCAGTTCCCGTCTGCAGGGAAAAGCTAATGTCAAACAACAATCACTATACTGAGTTTTTGACACAAATTACAAAGACCCAGCCATGATCCTGGGTAGCTGACAAACATGAAGGCAATGGAAATTCAAGCAGAAAACCACATAGAAATTGGGAAAATGCAAGAGAGGAAAGAAAATAAGACAAAGAGAATAGAAAAGAGACACTCAAAATTTTAGGACCATAAAACAGCTGATTTGAAGGATGTGCTTACCTTGGAAGTTGAAGTCAAGAGTACTTGAGATCCTCTTTCTTTGAAGAGCAACACCAAGCTGGCTTGCGAACTTGCCTCCATATGACTCAGCAACAATGTAGAAGGGGGCCGTTCGAAGTGCTTCATGAATTTGGAAGAACTCCGTTAAGAAGGCTAGCAAGTCAGCTGTGGCATCATCATTGTTCCTTGAGAGGAGACTCGTGTTGTCCACATAGCTAAAGCCTGACCCACAAGCACAGTATTGTTTTATAGTCACTGTCATACATGTGCATTGGAACTCTCACCACAAGCATAGCACAACATCAAAAACTCCATCAAAAGGGCATGGAAAAGCACAGTTTAGGTACATTATGGTTTTAGGGTTTAGGTTTCTCACCTGTGCCAACAGGATTATCCTGAGAAAATTCCATGCACACAGAAACACAAAATGCTTGTCAGAACCTGTGGAAGGCTTGATGATCAGCATGTCCATGTTCTCTCTGAGATGTTAGGCTTTCAGGGGTAAGACCAAAAAAATGGGTAACAGAATTGAACAACAAAGAGATCAATGTTCTCAGACTTTTACATAGAGAGAAGAGGTTACAGAGGATCAAGGAAACAGAACGTACCACAAACAGTAAGTGTGCCACATTAAGCCATGTGCTTTCCCGTGGTTCTAGATCAGTTGTAAGTGGCCCTACTTCTTGAAAATTCCCAAAGCCAACACCAGATGCCCCCTGCCCAAAATTCCAACAACATGTGTTTCGCAATTAAACACTCGAAAACTTCTTCAAAGTACAAATGTGCCAACATTTCCACAGACTCAAAAGCCTGCTCAGATTTTCAAAAAAATGGCAGCTTTGACCTAGTGATTCTAGTTGTTGTGTGGTTGAAGTTATCACATACAGCATGCAAGCAGGGTAGGTTTGAACAGTGAACTACATGGATATACAATTATAGTAGGACTGAGAAACTATATTGGTGTAACCACTGCATCTACCAGTGCTCCAAAAGAGAAGCAGCTTACCGGACCACCTTGAATCCATAAAACCAAAGGCACATCAGTCCGCAAGATAATTTTGCTGTAATATAACCACCAGAACATGTGGGCTCCTGCAAGGATCCCAACAAAAATTGATGACAACACTTGTCACCATCAATTCTTCCCTGGATGTTCTCTGTTCTAATGATTCACACATGTACTTTACAAAATGAAACCCTAATTGTTCCTCTGCACCAGGAAAACACCATTTGCTTAAGATTGAGAAGCTGGATATACTCTACAAAAGAAATCCTAATGCTCCTCTGCTTCTCAAGCTTTAGCAAATGGGGTTTAACTTTCACCCCCTCTCCCACAAAGTTTCAACCGCTAATCACCCAAGTCTTGAAAAAAAAACCCTAAATCCTAAACCCTAGACCACAAACCATAAACCATAAAATCACAAATCCGTAGTTTGCTCCCATGCAACCACCGAGTTTTGAAAAACGAACTGGAGCACGCAACTCGACACACCTATAGAAAACATACTTCAACTCGATCCTGATTCAGACCCTGAAATTTTCTAAAACAGCAAGCTCCCCAGCAAACCCATCTTCTGATAAACTGAAATTCAGTCGCAAGAACAACCACCCAGAATGTGAAGATGCTTGGGGGGGAGGATGTGGGGGGGAAATTTTATTATTGCATGACATAGCAGAGCCAATTCCGGAGAGTAAGAAATGCGGAAATTATGTATGAAAGGGTACTTAATCAAAAACGGAATGCAGCACGAAAAGAGGAAGAAAGACAAAAAGGGGACAGACAATAGTACCAGGACGCACATCCGTGTAGCCCCATTCCTCAGTACCATCAGCTGTGCCACTGCTGATACTACTAATCCTGCTGCTGTTGTTGCTGCTACCCATCTCACAGTTGCTTGGTTGCAAGAATTGGATCAGCAGCAGCAACAATAATCCCACAATCCAAGCTTGCTGCGACTGAATTCTAGCCATTTTCTTTTCCTTGGGGGGCAGGAATCCTCTGGCTCAAACTGGCCCTCACTTTTCTAGTGGATTGACTGCAGAGATCAGCAAGAACTACACTCTCTCAGAGATCTTTAAAAAAGTGAGATGGGTTTGGTACCTGATCACTAAAAGTCCCAGTGAATCGTCAAGATCACTTTCAGTGACCTTGGGACAGTTTAGACCATTTTGGGTTGCCCACAAATCGTGGAATCTATGTATTTATAATTTATTTTCAATGTTCAGCAATCCGTTTCTTGTTGGAGCGTTGCAACAAAAGTTCGCCATCGCCACCTCGCACAGAAGGCTAGTGACCCCGGGCACATGTGCCGCTTTGGGGGACTGCAGCCTCCCCTTTGCCCACCGCTCAGGCCCCGGGGCCTGGCTTTGGAGCTCCAGAGCTGGAGCTGACAACCCTACGTTCAAGTAAAAAATATGTAGGGTAAACAGGTCGGTGACTGAACACTTAGTGTCTCAGTCATCTCTCTCTCACTCAATCTGCCTCCTTTTCACCTACACTCTGAAGATAAAATATAGCCCACTAGAAAGCGCACCCATGGTGGCTTAAAAGATGAGGGAAGATACACTCTTTCAGCTTTGAGGGGATAAAACTTGTTTAAAAAAATGGATCGTACACATGGTAGCCCATGATGGCTTGATTATTCACCTACAACCAAACAATAATTTGCGCACAAAATGAACAGCATCTTCTACTCCCCTATCAAACTGGATGAAGATCGTGATGAAATGTTTAGTAAAATCAAGTGTTCATTTTTTAACATAGGTCTCAAAGCATGTAGAATAGGGCTTCTAGATTGACGGCGATGGATAAACAATGTCTCATTCATCAACTCCGTCACTCGTATTTCAAAAATGTGGGTGTAGGTTTTTTGTCATCTTCATCGAGTTCCACACAGCTCCCAATCGCATCCTCTCAATTGCGTTGGGAGCTTCTAATTTCATCTTCCTCCGAGCTCTCTCTCCTCTTTGTTGCAAACGCTTGTCGCAAGTTTGCGAAGATTCTTTGAGCTCCTAGGTGTTTGTGTTTCAATGTAGATTGTTTTCTTGTGTTGGTCGATTTTGGTTCTTTGAGTGTGTGAGTAGGTTGATCTTGGTGGTCTTGTGGCGATGGTGGTCTCATGGTCTCATGGCGATGGTGGTCTCATGGTCTCGTGACAATGGCGATCAAATGTTGGCGGCTTCAACTCCTTCTTAAAGCTCGATCAATTGTTGTTGCCTTTTGGACTTTACACCCCATCCCTCTTTCTTGCCCTTTCTTTTTCAACCTTTTTTTTTTTCAACGCCAACATATTGTTACCTTCCTCAACCCAAACTTTCTATTTTTCAGCTCTCTCTTTTTCTTGACCTGAACTCTTTTTCTTTCTTAACCTTCTTTCTTGTTCTATTCTTGCCTCTCTCTTAATAGCTTGCTACTGCTTGGAGCTCAAGCCACACTCTACTCTCTCAACTTGCTTGTTATTGTCTTTTTTGAGAGGTAGATCCTCCTTTTTTCTCAACCCTCTTTCTCGACCCTCCTTTTTCAACAATTGTTTGTTCATGCCTCTCTTTCTCAATCCTCTCTCTCTCGACCTCCTTTCTCAACAATTGCTTGTTCATGATTCTCTTTCTCAACCCAGGCACTAACAACCGTCCTTTTTCCAAGCTCAACATTGCTCATGTTGTGTTTCCTTTCTCTAAGCTCCATGCCTTAAAGGCCATGTATTAACACTATTATTGGAGTTGTTTCCAAGCTCCATGCCTTGAGTTCAACTATTGTTGATGTTCTTCTCTTCCAATTGTTGTTACAAACTTTTTTTTCACTTTTTAACACGAACATCATTTTCACATGATGGATGGAGTTCATCTTACAAATATTTATCCATAACTTTTAATTACCCTAATTTGTTCGCTTTGAGTTAACCCATAGTCCATTTATAATTCATTTATAGTCCACTTTTAATTGACTCATAATTAATTCAAGCAATTAACTTTTAATTCACTCTTTAGTTAAGTTTTAGTTACACTACTAAAAATCTTGGGTTTTCAAACTAGGAATTCTAGTAAAAAAACCAAATTTGAATAAAGGTCAAAAAGACCCCTTTGACATTTTGGACAAGTCAATTTTAACATGTCTAGTGTGACTAAGGTGGTTTTTTTACTAATAGAGTAAAGACCATTTGATTGGTCAAATGGTTTAAAATAATTATAAAAAAATATGTTGGTAGGTATGTAGGTCATAAAAATGCAAATAAGTAGGTAGCTTACCTTACCTTGGGCTACCTACCTTAACTTCCTAAGCATGTACATAGGTTATAAGTATTAAAAATTGAACCTTTGACCTCCCCAATGATAAACCAAATCTTTAACATTCTATTTCACATGTTTATTTCAACACATCACTACAAGATTATGAAGTACATAGGTAGGTGTGTTGTAAGGGGTAGGTGGGTGGATAGCTAAGCAAGTAGGTAAGTAATAATTAACAAGTAGGTGGTTGGGTACATGGGTAAGTTGGTGGGTAGGTGGTCACCAATAAGTCAATAAGTGGGTGGGTAGGTAAATAAGTAATAATTACTAGGTGGGTGCGTGGACAAGTGGGTAAACCGGTAGGTAGATGGGTGGGTGGGTAAATGAATACATTGTAGTAGGTAGGTAAGTGGGTAGGTAGGTAGGCTAGTAAATATTAAGAAGGTTAAGTAATTATTGTCATGTGTTCCAAGGTCAACACCTACAACTATTGTTATCACCATATTCAAAACACATAACATAAAAATACCCTAACTGGTAGACCACATCCAAACCACTGCCTTATTTGGGGCTTGAAGCCATATAACATTATATAATTATCGCCCATAATCCACCAAGGTGGAGCCTTCAGTTTCAACATAAAAGGATCATTAGGCCAGGTGCAAATGTGAACCCAATTGTTAATCGCCTATATATGGAATCCTTGAAATCCTTAATCAAAAGTGAAACATCCTAGGGAAAAACCTTAGACTAGTCCTATTATGTAATTGTGGGAACCAGATCTAGTGGGTGTAACAAGAACAAAACCATTTGCCAACTGGTACCTGATCCAAGGCATGTGCCATCCTTTTGAACACTAGTCACAAACCAACATAATGCTAGCTCTTGTGGACTACCCACACAACATACATCGTAAACCAATATGTATAATGGCCAAAAATGAATCAATTTGGCCATCCACATTGGGAAGATGACATGGTGTACAATTATGCACATGGTCCTTCCATGTCTAACCATCTCGTCCCTCCAACAATAATATTTCGAAAGGTAAGACCTTTCAAACATGCAAAATCACACAACATGTAATCACATCCAATGTGGTGGGTGTTATATGTTGCATGTAAACATAATCCCCCTAGTTTGAACCTAAGAACTTAGGGTCAATAACCTCCTCCATGAATTATATCATATCGAAATGTATCCCAATGCTAAGCAATTGCCAAATTCTCCATAGCCATAGGCATTAGCCACTTGAACAAAAAAACTTGTTGCTCGCATGCCTAAACCCACACTAAAGGATCATTGAACCTAATCACAATCATAACATCACATCAAATGGAAGCTGATATTTTAGGGTCCTGACCAAATAATATAAATACGGTGAAAAATATGTTAATGACGCCTACTGATTGAACATATATCCCATGGCTAACCATGGTAATTGTAAGTCCCAATCTCGAATGTGCCTTTTGAAGGTCATATTTCCATAATCTTCGTTTCACCATTTACACCATTCATTCGGCCAACCCATCTACCTGAAGATCATCTCCTGAAGTAGTCTAATGATCTATCATTGCCATCTCACGCAAATCTTGAAAATCCTTTCAAAATTATTTGGTCATTGAAAACCTTAGCTAAAGCACCAAACTTGTTGAACATTTTGTCAAGAAAAACATATGCAATTCCCTCACTATTATGATCTGGCAAGAGCACCAACCTCTAACCACTCAAAGAAGTGTTTGATCATAACCAAAACATAACAATTATGTCATGATGTCAAATTCAATGGGTGAACAAAATCCAAGCTCCATCGATAACCCATCCCCATAATCAATAAGGGTTGTAGTTAAGGTGTTGGTGTGTTGAATGATGCATGTATTCAATCACGCACCACACACCAAGAAACAAATTGTTGAACATGTAGTTGCATCCCATGCCACCAATATTGCGCCTAGAGTAAATTATAGATCCATTGGACCCCAAGATGACCCAACTTTTTGTGAGCATGTCGTACAAGGCCTTCATGTTGCTCTCGGTGTGGTATTACTCGTACTTGCCCATCTATCCCGTAATAAGGAATTACCTTCCCATCCGAACCATTTCGCCCTATGGATAACATGATCTTGCTCCTTGGATGTTAATCCGACTAGAACTTCACTTGCATGTAGATATGCCATAACAAGTAAATTTAGATGGATGTCTAGGGCACTAATGCCTTCTAGCTCATCATAATCATTATGGGAATTCCCACCACATGTGTTGTCTTGGGGTATGTCCCCAAAACACCCCAACAAAACACACATGTATGTAAAAGCATGCCATCACGGTATAGCCTCCAAATCCACTTTTCCATGCCACCTAACACCTATGGTATCCTCCTCATTAAAACTTGGGTTCTAGCTTAACCCATCAGCATCCCAATTAACCCTACCAACCTTATGAACAATATCGAAATCGTATTCACGTAAGATAAACACCCACCTAACCAACTTGCTTGTGAATCTATTTGATTCCATCAAAAATTTTAAGGGTTGGTGATCGGTAACCAAGTAAATGGGCTACCATGTAGATAGCACCATAAAGAATAAATCGCCCAAACAACCAATCACTCCCCCTCATACGATCTTTCATACGAGTTGTACTTCACTTATGTCTTGTTGTTGGACCAATTAGCATACGCCACCATGAACTCCCGACCATCATCATCCAATTGGGTAAGCATGACTCCCATCTTTAAGGTACTCTAATCAATATGCAACTTAAAAGGACATTCTTGAATGGGTCACCTCAAAATGGGGCTGAAGAAAGTTGGGCCTTCAACTCTTGAAATGCATGTTCTTGCTCCTCACCCCAAACATATTCCTAGTTGATTTGTGTCAACCTAATTAAAGGTTTAGCAATGCTATTAAATCATTTAACAAATCTTCGGTAATAATTACACACATAATTACAAAGTTTGTAATTGACTAACATTTGTCGGTTAGGGTACTTGTGAAATGGCCCCAACCTTGGCCTTTTGTACTCCCAATCCACTTAGATAAATCATATGACCCAGTATTCCACTTGTGTTTGGAAAAATCGGCACTTGTTTAGATAAAGCTTAAGGTTATGATCTTTAAATCTTCCAAATACTTCATGCAAATGATGCATGTGATCCTATGATGTTGAGTTGAAGATGATAATGTCATCAATGTAACACTTGGCAAAACTAAGTCTTGCCAACACTCAATCCATCACCCTATGAAATTCTACAAGGGCATTCTTCAAACCAAATGGCAAACATTGCCATTAGTACAAACAATCCTTCCCATGAAAATTGATTCCCAAAAATGTCGTCTTGACCTTGTCACCTTCCCTCAATGGCAACTGATGGTAGCTAAACTTCAAGTCCAAGGTACTAAAAACCTTGGCCTGACCAAGGGCATAAAAAATCTCCTCTAGTAAAGGCATGGCATACTTGTTCGAATGCGTGCGTTTGTTGATTGGGCGATAATCTCCACACATACACCACTTTGTCTAATTGCCAAAAATATCCTTCTTGGTTGGCATCACTCTAGTTGAAGCATACTCACTTCTTAACAATTCCACCAAACTTGCATCTAACAACTTTGTTGTCCAAGCTTGAACCAAGGCCCTCTCCATCTCATTCAGCCTATAAGGTCATTCGAAAACAGGATTATCATCCTTTAATACAATTCGGACTTCTTGTTTTTACAATTGTCCCAATTCTTTCAAATTGAAGGCAAAACAACTTACATAATCTTGTAATAACCATTGTACTTCTTACACTTTGTGAGACCAATATCAAGCTCCCATGTCTCTGCAGTCACATGTACATTGGGTGGAAATGATGGAACATCCCTAGCACTTGAGGTTGAGGACGAAACTTGTGATTGCTATGTAGAAACGTAACACTAGAATGCCATGGCGTCCCCACATCAAAAACCTCCTTCCCATTACCCATAAATATGTGATCCCATAAATGCCAAGGATGACAAACCCCCCCCCCCGCTTTTGCACCAACATAATTGACCCAAATGTAGGTGCAACAAAAGTAGAGGAAGGGTGGGTGAATAGGAAAGACTATGCAAATCAAACTTGCTCAAAATGATTTAAACATCTTTAAGTTAAAAGAAATTGAAACAAAAAATTGAGATGGACTTGGCAAAGTTGCATTACATTTTCAACAACAAAATGATCAAATCCGTGAAAGGGAAATGGTTATTACATAAGCAATATGCTTTGAACAAATTGTTTGAGTATGGGACAAATATGTTTGCAACCTATTTTGGTTCCATTAAAATCAATGGATAGATTGTAAAGTTGAATGCAAATGCAAGTAAATTTGTGAATAACATTACTATGTATAGATACATAATAAGAAGTTTGGTTTATAAGACCATCATTATGCCAAATTTGAATTATGCAATTACAATAGTGAATCAATTCATGTAAACATCGTAAAAACCACATTTGGATACAATGAAGCACATACTAACGAAATATATCAAACACGCCTTATAATGTGAAACATTTTATGAGGTTGGGAATTAATTATAAGTATTTGGATACAACAATGTTGATTGGGTTGACAACATTTAAAACATGAGATTGACTAATGATTTCATGCTTTCCTTTTGGAGTGGTGCAATTAATTGGAATAATAAAAACCAACCAACAATTGCATTGCTAAACATGAAAGTTGAATATAGAGGTGGAACATGTGAAATAATTTGATTATGCATGTGAAATAATTTGATTATGAATTTTTTTAAAAACTTTAGACAATTGATGGATGCTACAATTATCATTTATTATGATAACATCAATAACATATTATTTATTAACAATCCCATTTATCATGCTAGGACAAAACATATTAAAGTGCACTACCATTTTATGAAAGAAAGATTTTAGTAAAAAAGATTAACCTTGTTCATGTGAACATTGAAAATTGAGTTGTTGATTTTTTTCACAAAGGTTTCAAGTCTAGACAAGTTGTAGAAGTTCAAAAATATGTTTGATGTACTAAACATGAATTTGGGCTTTCAAAAGAAAAATTTGAAAATTAAAGTTCAATTTTGTTTAATTACATAACTAAGAAAAAATAACTGAATTACTTTGATGAACATTTTATTTTATTTAGTTGATTACTTTTTAATGTAACTTTTCAACTCTGTTTCTTGATTTTGTTGTTTTGAATCTCTCTTTCCATTATCACAAATTAATGTACCTTATTTATGACATAAGAACATTGATGTGTTCTTCTCATATGTTCCATGTTCATGAACATGTTATTTTTTCTCTTTAGTTTTCTTGCAATAAATCAATTGTACTTCATCTCCTATTTGTTAACACACCCATGGTTGTGCTTTCATATCAACATCAAGGACCAAACCATGCACCCAATTGTTCAGGACATATCTGGTTAACATATTTTTCTCTAACTCAAATAACTTCACAAAACAAAACACAGGAACATTTGCACGGGGCAGGCAATGTACAGGAAGAAACAGAAAACAACTTTTTCATCATTGTCAAAGTGTGATTGTGAAATATCAAAGTCAAAAGACATGCATAAGATATGCACCAGCAATCACACAACTCTTCTAGTCACAATCACAAGCTACATGGTGCAGCATCTAAGAGCAGGAGAATTGAGACTGAAATGGCCCCTTCAGAACCCCGGGAGTAGAAATCAGAATGCATGTTAGAGACTGCGCTGCCCTAGTATGGTTGCTGATGCTAGATTGTTGGAAGGTGATGGGAGAACTCCATGCAGGAAAAAGCCAGCTTTGCTCATGGTCACTGAGTGATGCCAGATGAGCAAAATCAAGACTGTAACAGAGGTAGCTATCTTGGGCTGCAGTGACCTTATATACATTGTTAGGGACCTCCCAAAGTTGACTTCTGTGGTAGATATCCAGATCAATGACCTGCTCTTTCTTGTTATCATGAATGCTTGGTGTTGTTAACTAATAGCTACCTTGGATGAAGGAGTTAAGTCGCTGAAGTTCTTCCCGATGCTCATCAACTACAGCTCGAACCACATCACCAATTGATACCATCCCCTTCATCTCCTTATTTTCCACAACAGGAATGTGTCTGATGCGGTTGTCTGGTCATAACAGCATAAACATAGAGAAATGAACACTATCAGACATATCTGAAAACATGTATACTTATACAATGCAGTGCCAACCTTTAAAAGGTGTACTTCCTAGCTGAACATACCAGTCATGAGTTCCATGGCTCGCAGGACCTTTGTGTCTGGGCTCACTGTAATCAGCTTATTCTGCACAAGAAGCAGCCGACATTTCCAGTCAATATCTACTTAAAACCACCAATCAAGAGATAGCATGAAAACTTAGTAAGGACAGCACTTATAATATTGTTCCTCCTGATTTTGTTCAAACCCAGAGAAACAATTATGCAAATCTTCTACGTCAAACTGGCTCTAGACACACCCATCACATGGTTCAAAGAATGAAGCCACTATATACACATGGAATATGCTCAGATTTAAGCCCCAAGATTGCAAATCCGACCAACAAAAAACCAGCAACAAGTATTATACAACAACAAACACACCTCTTCAGTCATAATGTCTCCAACTTTGGTTGTCTTTGATGACCGTCCCTGGACAATGATCTTTCTCAGATAATCTGTCATGATCACGCATGCCATCATTATGCTAACCTGTGCATCCACCCTCCTTGACAGTCCAAATAGAAAACACTAAAGACAAAAGAAGTATCTTTGATCTACCAGACTCATATCCCCCTTTAAAGTTGACCATAAGCTCAAAACAACACAAACAAAAGCTACACAAAGTTACTCATTAGGGCACTTGTCTATGCACAAGAAATGGCATTAGAAAGACCTTGGGCTGAATGAACTAACTACTGACGGGCTGATGCAAAGAGCAACTTGGTGGATGCATTGGTTTTACTCTTCAAGCAATAAGAGACCTGACAAATATGAATGGAAACTACTTCTGATGCCAGGACTCAGGAACTCACCCCTTTCTGTAATGATCCCAGCCAAAGCCTTCTCTCCTGGTTTCACCACCAACAGTGCTCCCACATTGTGTGAAGTCATCTGCATAAATGCAGTTGGGTATGAGCCCATTCAATGAAAGAGTGTTCTACACTGTGTTGTGAGCACTGCAAAGAGGGGAATTATGCACCAAGAAAGTCGAGGGACACAGAATTGAGATGTCATGATCAAAATGAATCAAAGATGTGCATTGAATTAGAGTTTATCCTACCTGCTTCACAGCATCATAGACAGTCTGATCTACAGTACACCATAGCCAGGAGCCATCAGCCTTCTGCCCTTTCTCCTTCAAGATGTCAGCAATGGTGCTCCTCTCAAAGCCATGCTCCTCCAAACTCTCTTTGTTAGGCTGTCCAGACTCCTTGCGTGTCTGGATGGTAGATGACAAGGCAGATCCTCCCAAGCGAATGTGCTGCAGAAGACTAGCAGAAAGTGCTCTCCCTTGAACCTGGACAAGTCTTGCTAGGCCTTGCATGTTGTATAATGGCTAAAGATGCTTCAGGAAATGATGATCAAGAATCACAAAACCTTCCCCCTGCTCCGACTGCCCTGCAGAAGGAATGTAAACAAATCAAGTAGGTATAAAAAGAAAACAGAAAGCAAACACAAAAACAAAAGAAAAGTATAATAAGGAAGTTCCAAAAGAGAAAGACAATGTTTGTGAAAGACATTCGATATATTGTTCCATCGACCTTTGCTTTAGCACAAGACCACACGAGACACACCATATCATGACACCAAAAAAGAAAAAAGAAGAAATAAAAAAGGAATTACAAACTCACGAGGTGATTGAAGAAGGTTCAGTAATGTAGCGATTTAGAAAAGGTCTTCAAAAGCTTCCGAACCTTTGGCAGTACAGAGATACAAGCACAATGGTGTTCAACAAAGAATTAAAGATTATTATTACTTCAGCTTCCAACTCGGTAATAAAGAAAAAGCCAACTGCTATTGGCCAAAACTTCTAACAGGCAAGAAACGTTCAACGATAAGGCACACGACCAAAAAAAAAACTGCGAGCAGAAGAAACAAGACAAACTGAGTCGTCCTCTCCCCACACAAACACAACAAACATCGACATCGGAACAGCAAAAAAGAAGAAGAGAAAAACAGTGAAAAAACGAGAAATACTCAACAAGAAGCTGAAAGAAATACCTTGAAACAAACTCCGAATTGTATCCGCCTTGGCCCGGCTATTTTCTTCGGTCCTTGAGCCACGAGAAGAAAGCCCGAGCGGCCACCTAAAGGAAGCGCGAACGTGAAGAAGCAGCAAGCAACGGCAGCACAAATGCACTTGGGAAGGGAAGCAAATGGGATAAAAGAACACGGGCAGCCAGCCTTTATGGAGTTGGCAGGAAGTGGGATTCGATCGTGCGCCGGGCGGGCTACGAGACAAAAGAAGGCCCAAAACTGGGGATCCTATCCACAAGGAGATTTTATTTTTGAAGAAAACAAGCAGAAGAAAGTTTTATTTTAAAAATGTTGTTTTTTTGGGGGGACAATAAATTGTAGGTGATCTTTGTTTTTTGGGGGGGCGAAATGGGGTTTTTTTTGGGGTGAAATGAAACACTAACCCTAAACTAGCACCTACTACACTGGTGCTAGTGTAGTTTTTACCTTCACCTTCTTTGAGTGAGGCCTGTTAGGCCCCCATTAATTACACTATGGTGAAGGACCCTCACCATGGACATGTTCATGTTGAGAGTCCTTAACACACATCCAAAGGCTGGAATTTCAGAAATTGTTTTATGTGTGGGCCACCCAAGTTTTCAAGTGTAATGTAAAGTGAAAATAGAGTTTATTGAGGTATCAATTATCAACATACTATAATGGAGCCAAAAGAGGCAACTAATTGTTTCATGTAAAATTTGATTTTTAATTTGATGTTGTATGTATTTTTTTAAAAACTTTACTATTGATTTAGGGTTTAGCTTTTCTTTTTTTTCATTGTTTTTGCTTCCATCATAAGATTGCCATGGATCACAGAAGAGAAAAAAAAAAATGTAAAAAATCACATCAAACATGGCTTTTGGGCCCATGGGTTAATAACACACTTCATGCTTACCCTTTTTTTTTTAAATGAGAAAAAAAATATGTAAAAAAAAAAATGATCAATCACAACTTTTTTCGACCATGGGCTAACAAATTTTGCATTTGCCTTTTTTTAAATATTAAAAATAGTAAAAATGATTAAAAAAAAATGCTCGTTCTTGTGAGCATGGTGTTTTTCAGACCTATGGTGCAGGGTATATTGAATTTTGAGTAATTTTTGTCATTGGAAATTCAATTAAATTTTTAAAAAAGGTTTTAGAAGGAAAAAATAGTTGAGTAATTAGTTCACACTTAGTTAACGGTTAAGTGATATTTTATATTGTGCACCAAAAAAAATCCGAAGTCATAAAATAAAAATTAGTGAGAAATTGGAAATGCTAATTGATTCACTAAGGTTGAAAGCACGGGGTTTTTTTATTTTTCCAAAAAAAGAAAAATTAGTTTGATTTCTCACCTTCTTATTTTTTCCTCAAAAAATTCCCATTCTTTTGTCGGAAAAAATTCAAATTTTACTGCCAAAAAAAACTTGGAATTTGAAAGTAGAATTTTACTTACATGACTTACTTTTTTGGGCTTCAAAGATGATATAATCTGATTTGTAAATATTTCTTGGTACCAAAATCATATTTTATTATTATAGCTTGGCATGGCATATCATTGATGATAAATGCATAACACTCTATTCTTTTTTTCTTTTTTTTTTTAATTAGAAATTTCAAGTTCAAGTATAAAGCTGTCCATCACTCATCTAGAAAAGCCATAGGCATGGCTAAACATATTCTAATTACTTTTTACTAGCCTCTTTAAATATTAATAAATAATTTCATTTGATTCATTCTTTGGCTAGGGCCAAGGAGTGCCTCTTCAGGCACTTTTCAGCTCACATATATACCTTTAGTACCTTGGCCATTTCAACACATGTCTGTCGAGTAATTAATTAATTTTGAAAAATTCATTTCGACAAATGAAATGAAATATTCCTAAGTACTCACTATTATTCTTCACAATATTTTTTGATTTGGAAAAAATAATTTTTGGAAATGTCAACATTTCTGAAAATAATATAATTAAATGTTGAATTGGCCAAGGTACTAGGGTATGTATATATATATATATATATATATACACATTCACATATGCACACTTTATGTACTCTACCTACTTGGCCAGCTTATCATGAAGGCATGTGGTGCAAAGATTGGTGGGGCCTAATTGTGAGTGCTCCCCTATTGAATTTATTATTATTATTATTATTATTTTGCTTTGGTGATGGGCATTTTTGATTGGTCCATGACCCCAAAAAAAACCCCCTTCTTGGCATACTTCCAAAATAGAACATGTCAACATGGCCCACTTATGTAAATGACAAGGCTATAAGTCTTTGTAAACTTGTACAACTACCAAATCAAAATTCATGAAAATATAAGTTTCATTTATACTAAACATGTACCACATTTTTTATAAAAAAAAAAACATGGTTTGGGAATAACTTCTTGACATGAATGAATATGTATGAATAGGAATAAACATGGTTTTTCATTATTTGTATATTATTATTTCATTATTTCATAAAAAAAACAAAAAAAAACAAAAATAATAAAACAAATAAAATTTCCAAAGCTCCCCATTCTCCCAAAAGCAAAAAAAATTTAATTCTGAACCTTTTGAACTCATATTGACACACCTCATGGGGCTAAAAGAAAATTTACTTTATTCAGCACCATTATTGGCCTTGCCTAAAAGGCAGGGACAAAAAACTGTGGAGCATGACAAAGAGGGGTCTGTATCATCATCATCATCATCATCATCATGGGACATGGCTTTTGATGCTTCCTGTCATGCTCAGCATTGAACCATCCCCCTCTCCCCAAATCAAGAAACAAAACATAAAATTTGTTGTTATCATCACCAGGGAAAAGAGTAATCAAAAGTACCATCTAATGATGATGATGATGATGATGATGATGATGGGTGCTTGCCTTAAGAGCATCTCCTTCCTTCCAGCACGAAGGGTTGCAAAAAAAGTAAATAACTAAACTTGGATGTGAAATAAATATATTTTTTGCAGAGTCTCAAAGAAAAGTAAATAACTAAACTTGGATGTGAAATAAATATTTTTTTTGCAGAATCACAAAGAAAAGTAAATAACTAAACTTGGATGTGAAATAAACACATTTTTGCAGAGTCATACATACTGAGGACTGCTGGAGATGTTTCAAACACCTTTTTTCTTTTTGGGGGTTTTGGGTACATATTTGCATGTTTCTATGTGCATCATCATCTGTATGCAAACAGACCAATTTGCAGCTGTTTTTCAAGCATTGTCTAGTCATCATGTGCATCTTGTACTTCTCTATAGTAGTAGTCTAGGCTAACACTTGTGGATGTTGGTTAAGGTGCAGACTCCAGACCCCAATGTTGGTGAGTTATTGAATTTTTTTCATAACTTCCAAGTAGGTTTTTTTTTTAATTTTTTTTTTCCTTTTCTGTTCTTTGGTTTGTTTATCATAAAAATGTTTGAATGTGTTTTGAGGATTGATAGTCTTCTACTACCCAAATGATTAATGAAGGTCATCCATGTAAGTTATTAGATTTTAAAATTTTGGTAAGAGAAATCTATCATGGGTTGTATAATACATATATCATATTTTTTTTAATGTTTTTCTCTTGTATTGCAATGATATGCAATGTAAAGTATACACCCCATATAGGGGATTTTAAAAGGGGGACCAACCAAGAGGAGATTCCATCCCCAGTTTGCATTAAGGTCTTTGACATCTAAAAAGTATGGTAACTTACCAACAAGTTCAGGTTCTCGAATGTTTATTAGCTGATTTACAGAGTTTATCTTATTGACTGTTTCTAATAAGCCTTTTTTTTTTTTTGTTGTGCTGATAATTTTGGGTCATTTTTTGGACAAAATTTTGAATTAAAAAAATTATTTTAAAAAATTATAATTTATCTAATATTTGGGGAAATTTTGAAACCCTAAACCTCATCTAAAGGATGGTGGAATCATCAGGTATCAATAAGGATACAAGGGTTGATTATTGAATAACTGGTTAGAGAACCTACTTGTCAAAGTAGGCATCCAAAGAAACAGAAGTTGAAGACATATTTGTCAAAATCTATTAACATACTTAGGTTTTCAATGCTTCAACCCTAAACCATATAGTTGCACTTAGTAACTTTCCAAGCATACACTTTAATCTTTGAATTTGAGATTTGGTTTTGGAGCAGATCCAGTGCAAACCATGCTGGTGATGTTAATGGCATTTCTTCCTCTCTTTTTTTGGGTTCTAATCCTGAATCTTTTGAAAAGCTTTTTTTTGCATCACAAATGCAGTATCTTTTTGCCAAGAGCTCTGACAAAAGTGCAGTGCTAATTGCACTTGGTTTTTCTTCCTATCTGTACCTCAACCTACCTAGGCCAATGTACTGGTTGGTTCTCAAGTTGGGTTTACCTTTATGGATTTGCACATAGCCTTGTAGGCAAAGAGGAAGATTATGCTTTAAAAAAGTACCTGCAAATACAAAAGAAATATTAAATCCTGATGTGTACTGGAAGGCACCCCTTGAGGCAATCATGGTTGTAAGCTCCCTATAGGTACTAAAACCAGGCAATTATGGTTGTAAGCTCCATATAGGTACTAAAGAGATGATGGCGTCGTACTGCCCCACAGGTATAGGGAGGGGGCTACCCTTTCTTTCATGTATGGAGTTTAAAGTTTAAACCATAATACCCAAAACATACTACAGCAAGTGTACAATGTCTCATCAGAAGTAGAGATGAAAGGTGAAGGGTACCGCAGAATCCCAATTCTATGTCTTGCCAAGTTAGTTTGAATGCACCCCTTGACGATTCAACCTCAAAGCTTAGGGTCAAAAGTTTGAAGTTCTCAACTCTAGACCTCAACAGAAGTATAATTTTCACTGCAAGGAGAAAAGATATGACAATAAGAAACTTCTGGCTCAGATATATCCAGATGCGCTATTCTCAAACAAAAGAAATCAGAATGGGATTTGTTTCCATCACCATCACCATATAGAGTATCTGCAGGTAAGTGACAACACACACAGACCTGGAGACAAGGCATGTACAAGTTCCACATGCTTTATATTAGATCACATCTTGACACATTGTTTGTAGTGCACTTCATATAGTACATCACACTGAGATAATGGGCTGAACAGAACTAACTACAGTACATCAAATAACCAAGATTGGCTACACAAGGAGAGATTTGACAAGTGATTTCACATTGAGCTTTTTGAGGTCTGTATATGTCTGACCACAACCCACAAACATGACTGGCACACCTGATACATACACCATGGACAGAGCTGCTCCAACCTGCAAAACACCAAAGGCCCTTTCAAGCATCAAGTATAGTCTTATGATCTAATCATCATTGTTTGCGGTCTTTTCTCTCTCAACATCAGCAATATAATACCTTGAGAATACACTAAATTCAGAGAGAGAGAGAAACACATGCACACAGTACCTTGTCATCAATGGTGTCAAATTTTGTGAGCAAAATGCCATCAATCAAGCGCAGATTAGCTGTGGTTGAAAGATCCGCCAGTTTCTGTACTTTTACAACACAAAGCACAAGCATGTCAACAACTCCTGCAAATCTGAAGTCCTCCATACCCACTCTCCAGTAATGACTGCACTCACCAGATCTCCCTATGGTCTATTTGCTTCTGGATTAAAGACTGGGAATAAACAAACTGTCAAATTCCTCTTTCTTATTGCAGACATTAAGAAGAAGTGAGGTACTGGCTTTGAAAAATATTCTACAAATTATTGACAGCCAGAAACCTACACACTTTGTACATTGTTAAGCAGTTTGCAGAAGGTTACCTGATTGAACTTGGTGAGTTGGTCAACACCATTGTTGCCTACCAGAGCTTCACCAACAAAGAGTACCATGTCAGGCTCATTCATGTTGATGAGCTTTGACAGGGCCCTCATCAAAGGCTCATTGTCCTGCCAGTATCCAGTTTCTATCGCAAAATCAATATCCCATGTAGATTTTGGCATCAAAAGAAATCCATTTCTTCAATATCATCCAAACTACCTGTCTGTTTGTAAGGTGATGGGTTCATAAATAAAACCAACAAACTATAAACATCATTGGAAAGCATTTACAGGACAAAGTCTTTGAATGTAAGTACTGATGTCAATCATTGCATGGCTATTATCTTATGTACCATCTCATCCTCTTTCCATTTGTCACCACAAAGGAGGGGCCTGAAATGACAGTCAGCAACAAGGCTCTAACATCATGTACACACAGAATTAGAAAAGCTTAGTATGAAGCTGTACCTGCATGCGACCAGCTGTGTCAACTAGAAGAACATCCTGCTTACTTCGCAAGGCTTCACGGATGGCTTCCTTTGCTACCATAGCTGGATCCTTTTCATAACCCTTGTCGAATATGGGGATCTATCACACATCAAGCACATCCATGAGCTTACTCTCATAGCTCATCACCCAAAAGACAGTATAGAGATAACTAGCTTTATATTTGAGAAACCACTTTGTCATATCCATAACTCATTGTACAACAATTTTGCAATCTCTTAACATACAGTATTTCCCACAAGGAGTGCTGCCCACCTGCAGTCGATGGGCATGGGTGCGGAGTTGCTCAACAGCACCTGATCTGAATGTGTCACAGGCAGCCATCATCACACTCACATCATGCTGCACCAGCCAATATGCCACCTGTTTTCAATCCAGAGTAGAGCAAGTACATGTGTTACTAGACAAGGTCAGACATTCTAGTCAGGAGTAATTATGTGCATGCAACAAGAGACTCTGTTCACCAAACTGTGATATGCAGGTTTGGAAGTCGTATTTTACCTTGGCAAGGTTGGTGGACTTGCCAACCCCATTAACGCCTACAAAAACAATCACATATGGCCGTCCCTGCTCTTTAGCCTGGTGAATATCATGCAGGATATCCACTGAGTACTTTGGTGTTAGGATTCGAAGAAGTGCTCCCTCCATTGCTGCCTGTATCCGAGCAAAGAATTTCCACAAAGCCAGATGTGATGACATAATACAAAGTTGACTACAGCTAAAAACAGGTACAATGTTATAGTGTAGCAAAAAATGTAAATTAGATCACACCCAACATGAGGACAGCTAAGGGTTCGCATAAATAAACCTGGACAGTTGAAGAGATACGAGTAAAAGACCCTTGTTTCTTCCCCAGAAGACTGGCTGCTACTGAATCACACAACTTCTCAGCAACATCTGCAGCCTTCAACATGTCCACCACAACAATGTACCATCAATGACCTGTAAGACACGGAATTTGTGTCAAAAGGACAGCCTGTGGATAAGGAAACTGGAAGCTCAAATAACATAGCCACATAGGCTTGAAGACTTGCTGTACAAACCCTGAGTGGAATCTTAAAGAGCAGCCCTCTGCATATGGATGAAATAGAGAGAGTGCTACACACAGAACCATAAATGAATCCCTCTCAAATATGAAAACATGATTCTCCAGCATACGTACCACATTTTTGGTCATGAGCTGATCTCTGAGGACCTTAAGACCTGGCTCCAGGTCCACCTTCTCAAGTGCTGCTTTTCCTGCCACACTGTTTCAGGGAGTGATGTCATTTCAGAAGCAAATCAAAGCAATATCTGCATGAGTGCCCAGAATTTCTCAATCCTTATGATTTAAGTCAACCTGAAAAGAATTGAGACATGACCCTATAATAAGGTTACGGATATCTGGGATCTGCCAACAAACCAGCAACAATCAGCAAGCATAAAGAAGAAGAAACTCCACCCTAAACAAAACAGAAAACACGACCACAACACAGAACTGAGGAGCAGTTTGAAAGACATTGACAGTCATATGTGTGTTCAGGGACCATCAACAGCAACATGTAATGCATTGACCTGGTACCATAACACTTCCACTGACTTCATCCATTCCTGGCCATGGTTGCCAAACATTAATCAATGTACAGAAGCCAATCAAACATGCCCAAGAATCCTCAAAAGTAGGATCATGAAGTAGCAGAACACTGAGGGGTTGCAGTCTGGTTCAGGTCAAGAAGTTCACAAATGCCCAAGCTTCAGAAGCAAGCATGTCCACATTCCAGATCCCAGCTATCATGAACTAAAGAGGATTGAAGGATGATAACCTAGATGCTGGATTTTGTCAGAGAGTCATCTTGACACTGATCAAGATCATGAAGACAATGATCCAGAAGAACCAGAATTCCTAGGCCCACCCAATAGTCAAAGTCCTGGCAACTGGATGTGGCTGAAAGTACTGGCAGACATTTGAGGAATCCTTTGTGGGGCTATTAGACGCACCTTTGGACAAGAGAAGAAAGCCAGCCCATTTTGGTTGGTACTTTCTTCTCATCATCTCCTTTCGCTGTAAAATTGTATTCCTCTAAATCAACTTGAAAATCATCTTCATCTTCCTCATCCTTGTCCATCAAGCTCAAACCTTGGCCCACTACCACTGCAACATCGGGTTCACCCTGTACAGCTTCATCTCTAGGCTGTGTAAAGTCTAGCTTTGAGGGAGGAGGTGCATCACCCCAGACCCTATTCTTTTTAGCCTTCTTCTTCCCCACGTCTTCCTTCAAAGATGAATTCTGAGCATCCAAGGGAGTAACTCCTTTCTTCCCGTGACCTTTTGAATTTCTCAATTGTAACCTACTTACGTCAAATGCAGTTTCATGTGAATTCCTGTTCACGAGGCTGTCATTATCATCATTATCACTGCTGCTCCCACTCAAATGGCTGCCATTTGCATTCTTACCACCATCCCCATTCCTGAATGTCTTTCAATTGCTATCTGCCTCACCATCTGCCTCATCATCTTCACCTGATGAGGTTTTCCCATTGTTTTCCTTCCTCACACCTTTGCCTTCAAATCGCATAACATTCCTTTTGCCCTCTAATCCTTTCCTCGGATTCTGTTGCGCAACTCCCTTTTGCTTAGAATTAGCCTCCGCCTCCTTCAAGAGCTGCCGAAACGTGTCATCAAAATCAGGAAAGTTGGTTTGCCTTGGGCTGTAAACCAAGCAAAATTCTCGCATTACATTCTCCAGCAATTCATCCACGTAGAGAAGATGCAACAATTTTTGATATACTGCAACAAACACCAAGCCAAGCTGGTTGTGGAACCTCCATTTAAGAGTGTATGCTGCTGCTGCTGCATCAGCATACTGAAAACAAGAGTCACCAGCTCTCTCCTCCAAAAGCCATGACCTACATACAAAACACCATGTTCATCATCGTCAATTGTATAGAAACAGAAAAAATTTACTCCGAGAGCACGCAAACCCTAACTCTAAACTGTAATCAAAACATCGCTGCTTTCAGGTGCACAGAATGTAACAACAACAGTTTTCAAAACCAGTTCAAGCTCCAAATGGAAGGGAAGCTTAGAAACCTTACCAAAGCCTCCTTTATCTAGGTAGTCACCGAGAGAAGAAAGAAATCGGATGTGGCTGTAACAGGAGGGGAGCGAGCGATTGATTTACCTGATGAGGACGTTCACCAGAGAATGCTTCAAAGAGTTGGCCAGCTCCTGCCAGGTCCAGAGGAGCAGACCTCCTCTAGTGAAGATCAAGAGCTGTTCCAACATTGCTCCTCTCTGTCTCTTCGTCTCCCTGAACTCCTGCGAAGCTCTCCGTCCCCCTCCTTGTCTGTGAGGAGCTCGGACTGAGAGCGCGAGCGCGCGGGGGAGTGTGTCTGGTTGTCGAGCCAGACTCGCAGTCTTTTTTTTTTTAGTATTTTAATTGGCGAAATGTCGCCAAAAATCGAAATTCAAAAAGTAACAAATGAACTGATTTTGGAGGTTTTCAATAGCCAGAAGTGAGAAGAAAAAAAAAAAAAGAGTAAAAATCGCATTGGTGTTTTTTTGGGGGGTCAATTTTGTGATGTAGCCAAAGTGGTGATGATCGACATGAAGATTTAGCCAAATTTGGCTACAAGCTAAAATATAGAAATAGAGTTCTATAACCATCCTTCTATACTTTTGGCTATGTACTTGAACCATGTATAGATCTCTATCTAATGATTTTTTTAATAAAAAATTTGTTAAATTCTGGCTACCAAAAATCTAAAAAAGCACTTGATTTTAGGTAGGGTTTAGGCTTTTTGGCTATACATATAGCCAGCCAAAAAATAGGGCTACATGGTGGTTAGCTTCTTCTTGTGAGGAAAGGAGGGCATAATGAATTTCCAAAAGGAAATAAATCACTTAGATTAATTTTTAGAATAATATTATTGTCCCATTATAAGTTCAATGAAGACCTACCATAATACA
Organism: Sphagnum contortum; assembly: GCA_963920785.1. Taxonomy (NCBI): domain Eukaryota; kingdom Viridiplantae; phylum Streptophyta; class Sphagnopsida; order Sphagnales; family Sphagnaceae; genus Sphagnum; species Sphagnum contortum. The sequence goes on from OY987277.1 coordinate 16,627,634, forward strand.
TGGGTAGCTTCAGCATAAATTTTTTTTAAAAAAAATTTGTGGGATTTTTGAAAAATTATAACATTCTAATATTGAAAATTCTAAAAAATTCAAATTTTGTAAGCAACAAGAATTGAAACCATGTCCAACTACATAGCAAATGTAAAAGATCTAAACCAACTAAACCACAAAGACAATAAGAATGTAAAGACAAGAAAGTTAAATTTTTATACTTATTTATTACATGATGAAAAGTTCAAAATTTAAAGCTCATGTTCCCACAAGATCTCTTTGATCAAAATTGATATTTGGTCTTTGCACATGTGGTCATCAATTAAAATGGATGGAAATTGAATAGCATTTTGAAAAGTGGATGAACAACTTCCAAATGGATGAGAAGTTCCATAGAGGCTCGTCACAATGAAGGTCAACATCGTCATCATTTGCATGCATATTTGAATTCAATAGATATGAATGATGGAGATGGTGCATGGGTAAACACATGATGATGACAATGGCACTCTATTACACAATGACTTGATGTTGCTAGTCATTCAAAAGCTTAGAGACTTTTGTGTTTGTCGTGTTTTTAAATGCATGAGTTCATGCTTTGAAATTTTTTACATGTATTCAATTTGTTTGATGTTATAATTTTGATGTGAATGGGACTTGTGATGACGATGTTAAAGTTATTATAGACCCCATGTGCTTTGTTGTTTTGTTGTATTTTTTTTCCTTTTTTTTTCCTATGAAAAGACCATATTTGATTGTTGGCTTCTCCATAAACTTTGTTCTACATTTTCTCTCATTAAAGGGCTTTTAGCAACAAAGACATTATGAAAAGACAAACATTATTGTTGGCTTCTCCACAAACTTTGTTATACATTTTTTTTCCCATTAAGGACTTTTAGCAACAAAGACAACATGTTTCTTTTTTCAAATCTTATTTTGAAAGAAAGGAAAGATTCCATAACATCACAAACTTCCCTTTTCGATGTTAGAAACAAATGACCACAACAGCCTTATAATCATCATCAATCAAATTGACTTGGTCTCATGGATTTGGAACTTCTTCTTTGAATTTTTGACACATAAAATGTGCCATATAAAAAAAGGTGGCACTTTCCTATTGATTTTAATAGTATTTTTTTAATATAATAAAGGATAATAAAATCTTTGAATTTCAAAACCTCTTGGAACATAATGATTGTGTTGGAATTTTTGTAAAAATATTTAATCATGCTATGCTAGTATATGCAAGTAGTAAGATTCAAAACAACAAAAGGAAAAAAAATAGGTTGGAAAAGATAATTAAAAGTTCACCTATTTTCATTAAAGTATTTCAATTTTCTTGGGTGAAGTTTAGAAGTTGAACAAGCCTTGTTCCATTCTTGTTTGCCCTTCCCAACAAATTTAAGCTAGATTTTACATGTTTGCAAATCTAATTGGGCAAACTTGATAGAAACAAATATGAAATTTATGCAAACCTTTTCATCAATACTAACATATTGAAATGCTTTAGAAAAACATGGCCAAAACAAGTACCTTTAAAAACTTTCATAAAATCCTATGAGTTCACATGTCACAATGGATTTCAAACTCATTGTCATAATATTCAAATTTTATTTGACATATGCAATGACTTTTCTTCTTAACCCATATTGATGAAACAATTATGTCAACTTGTTGGCCAAAGCTTGACTAGTTGCTAGTCTTGTTTCAAACAAATCATTAGTCACTTGTTTAGGCTACCAATCATATATCATAAAATTAATAACAAGAGCAAATACATCATGGGCCCCCTTGGAAATTCACAATTCAAAGCTTCTTACATAAATATAATCAGTCAATTTTGAAAAAACATAGTCTTGTTTCATTTTCTCCACTAAGTTAGGCAATATTTTTTGGAAAATTATTCTCTGGAAAGGAAGATAATTTGAGGACATAAATGTAAAATCAAACACTTTAACTAATTTTTTTTCACAAACTGCAAAAGCAAGTGATTTTTACAATCAAAAGACCAAGGTCTTGCAAAATCTTTTTTTTGTTGCACATCATTTTTTTGAAAATAATCTTTAGCAACAAAAATAAAATAAAATTGCAATGCCTAACACATTAAGCCTTTTATTTGTTAGTTGTCTTTCAACAAGATTTATTATTGAACTACTGACCTCCTCCTCAATTATTTTTGCAATTATGGCATGATTGACATTCACATGTTTTTACAAACCAATTATTGCATGGGTTTTATAATATGTTCTTAATCATTTTTTAATCTTTAATGCTTGGATTAATATTGTTCACATGATTAACATAATAAATAATGCATTTCATGATTTGAAGACTTTCCCTTTCAACATCTTTCCCATCATTAACACAATAGAAGGCCCAACATAAAAAAAATTTAATGTCCTTTCCATATTTTTATTTAAGAATGTAGTTTTGGAAGATTTGTTTACAATCTTTTGTCATTATATTAATGTCATTTACATTTAGTTCCATTTCATTTTTAATGGATATTATGTTTTCATTTCAACTAGACTCCATTTGCCACCAAAAAATACAATATAATGGCATAAAATGAAGGATAAATCATAAACAAGTATTTTTTACTAAAATAAAGGGTTTAATGTTTAGTTCTTGCCACCTCCCCTCTTTAATCCTAATTAATTTGACAATCGATAAAAGTTTGATCATGTGTTATTATATAGAAACTTTTGAAGGTCATTGGGTCTAAAGGCAAAATGATGGATGTACTATGTGATAAATATTTATGTTGATTCTTTTCATTAAGAAAAAAAAAATCTTAATCAAATTTTGTTCATTTATTCTATAATTTCTTTGTGCATTAATATGAATGAAGATGATTAGAATTCCTTTTTGACACCTTGGTTCATAAAAACAAAATGAACTTTTGATTCATTGTAAAATTCTTTATGTTTTGAAAATTTCTCAAGATTTGTGAATGGAATGTTTCATTGGTTGAAATGTATTTTGATAACCATCTATCACCCACCTCAATAATTTTTCACATGCATTTTTGTCAACCAAGGTTATCCAATATCATTGGGTATGCATTAACTTCTTCTACTAACATCACATGGAAATCCATTGTGGTGGAAACTCTCATTATAATGTTCATTAAAAACCTATGTTGACAAGCTTTTAAAAAATTCCTTTCAAGTTGATGACATCATGATCATTAATTGTTCAATTATGACATTTATTTTTTTTGTGATTTCAAGTCCCTCACCCATTACATGAAAAACAACTCCCTTGAAAAGTGCAAGTTTTTCTATTCAAAAGATTGTCGACAAAATATAAAGATAAGGCTTAGGTACATTTGATTAAATCAAAGAGTGAAAACCAAAAAAAAATTTTGAAATTAAAAAAAATAAATCAAAACTTTCAAAAAAAAACATGATTAATGTCACGATACATAACAAATAACCTATAAAAAAGATTACACATTTTGAATCAAATGTCAAAAATCGACTAATCAATGCTAGGCCTTAAGCTCATAAATGAAAATTTGAAATTAGTCCATCTTACCCAAGTGCAATTGACACCACCATCATTGTGGCATTCTTTAGTGAAGGCAATTAATCCACCAACTCTAGGCTTGCTCCGCACACTTATCTAATCAAAACAGCAACCAAATCCATCTGATGATGTCTAGTGAATACATCATTGAAACCTCAAAGAAATCCCACACACAAAATTAAAATCCATCCACATCCATTCAAAACATTCCAAAAATCCATTTTTGAATTGTAAAACATGTGAAGGTTACTTGACATTTCTGGGTCATAATAATTTTGGGTTTCTAATAGCATATTGCCATAGATGTAAATGTTCATGAATGGATTGTACATGGAAACTGGATTTAACATTGGAGTCGTGAATGACCAAATCCATGGCACCATCTTTTGCAAACTATATCATACGCTAGAATGGGAATTTACAAAACCATTATGGAACACATGATCATTGACTCAAAAGTTGGTAGTTTGTCATGTACAATTGATTGCTACAATGTGAAGACAAAAGATGGGAGGCAGAAAGCAATACAAGTGTGTACACTACAAGGAGGTCTTCTACAACAAAAACAAAATAAGCTTTCATTATGGAAAATTCATGATGTGTCATTGCAATAGGAAATAACAATATCTTTCAACAAGTGGAAATGGGGAAGAGGGACAAGAGGACACAAAGTTGTAACAATCCCAACAAGAGAAATGGAAGGAAGTAAGTGTTGAAGAAGGGAATTCTACTGAAGTCATGGGTGAACCTCCTAAGTCCACAAGATTTGGTATGATTATTTTCGGTCATTATGACATGTCATAAGAGCCGTTACTCTTGGATTTGGTCATCACTCACAAGGTGCGTGTACACTGAATATGCAATTCTATTTATATAAGAACACTCATCCAAGTCTAAGCTGTTGTAAATCTCTGGAAACTTTGCTTTATCCTTCAAGGGACCTCATTTTAGAAGCAATCGGATGACACTTTTCACCACACCCTCAATTGTGAGTTGTATGGTATATATTTACCTTGCATGTAGATAACTGGAGCAAATTGACTGAAAGCCTCTTCCCTAGCTGTGTTGTGGTGCCTCTGATGTCTTTGCAGCTTTGCAGTCCTTTTCTTGAAGATCACCCAACCCAAGCCTATTCCAGCATAGGATGCACAGTCAAGAGTCCCACATCTCCACCTTGAGCCAAGCCAGGCATTGATTGAGTTGTGGAGGGGTTTATGGATAGGGCATCCCAAACGTACTTGGCTTGAGCATATTAGGAAGGCATACAGCAATCTCTGTTCTCCAAATGCAGGCTACTCTCTCTAGCATTCCCAAGTGATGAGAAAACAAAGAGGAAGTTTGTCGAGCTACTCACTGGGTATGTAAATGGATGAAGATGTGCAAGTCACTATTTCAACTGTAGGATAGCAGGACTGTTTTGGTCTGCAAAATGGGAGGTACAAGCTCTGAGGTTAACAGGCCTACTCACAAGGTTTGTCGAACTTCTATGGTTATATTGCAATGGATGAAGGTGTTGCAAGTCTAGATCAAACACCACATAGCAGGTCTCTTTGGTGTGTACAAAGGAAGGACTTACACATTTTCAGTTTAGTCATAGGGGTTGCGGAATCTTTTAAGCAGCTCTGGAATATCATAGCCTAGCATGTCATCCACTGCCTGGATCATCCTGGGTTTTGGTTTTTCAAACTTGTCAATGTTATAGCCTGATAGAGTCTCCCTGTAATGCTCCACACTGGGAAAATCTCCTGGTGGTACACGATACTCTCTCTGGACCTGTTAAACAGCAAATGATGAATAGGGGATTAAGGTTACATACAAGTTGAGTTCATAATGCAGTCCCCATCTATACAATGGGTCCTGTCTCTCATGACAATGAATGCAGTCATAACCTTATGAGGGTTGCTCACAAAGTGTCAGACCATCACCTTCATCATGAATAAAAAGCAATGAGCTGCCACAACTCCCCAATGAATTCATAAGCTCCTGACAGTGGGAGTACATAAGGATATAATAATCAACCCAAAATTCCAGGCAAACCATTATACAAACATCCCGAGTTTCTGTCTTAATTCCAGAAGCAATGGGAAGGCTCAGTCATGATGTTGGCTAGCACCCAAGAGATATAGCTCAGGAAACATAACTCATGGGTTAAATGCGGATCATTCTATTTCATGAGAAGACGAGGACATAAGAAAACACGTTATCCCACAGTAGAGCAAATGCTGAAGAGCTTGAATGTATGTAGGCCAGGAGTATGTTAAGACTGGAACCTTGGCAAACTCATCCTCCAAATTTTCAATAAGGCGTTTCTGGGCCTTTTGTTTGCCCATCATTGCTGGCATCTCCTTCTTCAAGTGGCCTATGATGTGGGCATGGATTTTGGCTTGCCGTGCCCGCTTTACAAATTCATTGATCTGGACCCATCACATTGCACCCTCCCATCATCACAGATCCAAGCAACCTACCACAGTTACCACTCCTCACAATACTGCACCAAATTTTAAGGTGTAAAAAGACAAACCCGTCGATCACATGACTTTCTGGGGATGTCCTTCAGATCAGCCAGCAGGTCATTCTGCTCCCTCTCAAAAAGTTCCCTTCCAATTGGGCCTATATTTTGCTCATTGATTGGCTTATCATTGAAGGATCTGTCATGCCACAAAGCCATTCTGCTGTCAACTTTCAGCCCAGATATTACCTCTGACATTTCATTTGCATGATAGTGCACCAAACTACACACATAGAAATCAACTTCCAGCCTTTTATCTTCTATACTAAACGTTGTGCTCTGTGAAGAAGTGGAATTCTCCTGCCAAAAGCTCAAGATTACTGGGAAAATGGTGTAGATAAGACCCAATATAGACACGCATAACTTCTGGTGTATTGAGCACTTTGCCGAGTGACCACATGAGTGCGCCATACACCCTCATTAGCTGCACCACAAGCACATCCCCATTATCACCTCTTTTGCCCAATCTCTTCTCAGCACAATATTCCAGAAAGAGAGAACCTCTCTGAACTTTCTCACAGTTGTGGTGCTTTGCCCTGACTGGACCTCTATTTGGAGAGTCAAATGATGCACCCTCAAGTCTGGGTGCCTCTGAGCCAAGTAAAAACCAGATGCAACTGTGAAAGGCATCCTACTCAACCATCACAAGTGTAAGACCAATGCATCATGACGAATTTGATTTTTCAAGTCTCCCAGGGAGGCAGGAGATATTTGCAAGAAGTTCCTCCAAACATTGAATCAGTCTCAAGCAAGAAGGATATCACATACCTGTTGGGTATCAATTTGGTCAGCTTTGTTCAGGACAACACGAATTTTGTCATCATTACCACGTAAGGAGGTGATAACCCGTTTGAACTCATCACTGATGTCCAACTTATGTGGGTCAAAGAGCAGCAGTATGAGATCACACTTAGCAGCAAACCAGGATGTGACACCAGTAAAATCATAGCTTCTTTGTGTACGCTGTTTCTCTCCAGACAGCACCCCTGGTGTATCCACAAACGAGATATGCTCTAGTAACTGCCCACCCAGTCCTCTTTGTCATTCTCCACTACATATCACTGACCAGAAAAGTGGGTGATGATGGAAATGAATTTCAGGGCAATGGCATTTGACACAGTTAGTACAGCACCTGTCTTGTGCACATGTGCACAAGTTAAATCATATTCTAATGACTACTGAAACAAAGGAGGAGTAGCAGAAGCTATGCTAGCATTTTGTGATTTAAAAACCAAGAGCATCACTTATTGTACTAGTGTCTATATTGAGAAAGTAACCTTACTGTAGTGGAGTGTTGCAGGGATTAAACACCAAACCCTCCAAACAAAATATTTCATTTCCATCAACAAGCTAAATCATAACATTCCTCAGACACTCAGAAAGTAGGTTTGTTGAAAGTTTGCTCTCACTACTATCGTCAGACGCCTAAAATGAGCACTGTGACATCACCTATGAGTAAAAGGATCTGCCTGCAACATACTCTTAGTTTATGCATTCCAAACACACAGGTGGGACTTTGAGGACCTCGGAAACATATGTGGAAAAACAACCATATTTCAACTGTTAACTGCACTTTCAAACAGAAACATTCCAACACTGGGTGACAGGGATTCTGTGAAAATTAGCAGAGAATAATGATGCACATCATGTCTGTTTGCAGGAAATTTCCACATAGAGCTCTTAAATTGTGCAGGTGTGTGCTTACAGGATGAGGCATGAGGGAGCACTCAAACTTGGAAAGGAAAGCTGTGCCAAACTTGCTGAGGCCACCAAATGGCATGTCTGCTTGCACTGCAATTGTATTGCCAGGAACACAACGCTCATCTGTTCCTCCCTGCCCAACCATTGACCATCACTATAGGCTTTGCAGTTGCAATTCAGACCAAGGATCTAATGAGAACAGCAGCTGTCACCTGAGCTGCTTTGAAAAATATGCTCTAACTTCATTTGTTGATGCTACAACACGAACAGCAACTGAATGCTGAACTGCTTTGAAAAATAACTTGTTTCCATGATATTCTGAAAAATGCAGTGAGTGAGTACCCACCATGACAACGACAAAGCGGTCAGTTGTGGGCTCAGGACCAATATGTGCTCCTGAAATGACAATTCCAAAACCAATTAGCATGTATGTTGCATCCTATATGTTATCAGCATTTAAGGACCAGAGCTACAGAAAACCAAACATTTTGTTCCATCTACCTGGGTAACTAGTCCGTAGAAGATGCTTAATGAAAGTGGTTTTTCCTGTTGAATATTGGCCCAGGAGCATCACCTGAGGCTTGGCATCAAAGTCACTCTCTGTCTGCAATTTACCCACAAGAGCTCATGTGAGCCAGGCAGTACACCCTTGCATATCGAAAAGTTGACAACTGGTGCAAGTATTGAAGTCAGAGGGAAATAGTGCAGACCAGTATGGGTGAGACAAAGTCATTGAAATGGTAAGCAACTTCCAAGGGCTTGAGCTTCTCAATATAAAGTTTCTTCAGCCCATCAATTATGGATGTCACCAACTTTGCTGATATTGACTGCAAAAAATCACATTATTTGAGTGTTGTAAGCAGCAAGGGAAGATTATGCTATGGCAGGGCAACACAAATCTTCAAGTTCACAGATGCTTTTTGCTCTTCAGAGTTGTCAATTATGTTGAACCCCGAGTTCAGCCATAAGATTCACCAAACCTGACCCACCAGAAAGTTGCAAGATGACACAAAGCCTATTGGAAGATGAAATCCACTGATGAGACACGCTTACCCTTCGAGGCGCTTTTTGTGAGAACCACTGTGCAGTTTGTGCCTGCACCTGGGGTGATGTCCCTGCTTGCACAGCAGCACCAAGCAGCCTTGTTGAGTTGAGGGGGGACAGATAAGCCCCACCAAGTCCCCTTAGAAAGAGAGAAGGTGAACTATCAAACCCTAACTTGCAACTCTTATATTATTAGTATTGTTTTGAGAAGCTTGGAATTGATAATGCTTAGAAGTGACCACCAGCACCTTAGAAGTGAGCTACTACTCCTCTGATTGCCATGGTTTTAGAATCAGGGAAAACACTCAGTGAAGAATGATAACATACCATTTGTGTAGACCAATGCATCATCAGATGATGATAATTGTTTTGGTCGTGGCAGCTACACAGAGCACAGGACCAATAGATCAGTGGATTACAGGAAACAAAGATGATTTCTACTGAACTATCTGGCTTGGAAGACACAAAGTAACACTGTGACTACACAATTTGAGTTCTCCGCAACAGGACAGCCAACATACTGACAAAGGCTCTTGATATCAGAATTTACAAACGCACAGAAATAAGGTCCTCCAAGCCCTCCATATTGGGTGGACTGACATTCTCCAAATCTGCAGCCAAGCATCCCATGCACAATCTCAGACCATTTCCTTGGATCTGTCAAACTGAATCAGCAGATGCTCACCACTGTGTGCATTTCGAGTTCCCACACAACATATAACAAAAGAACAAAATACAGACTTGGCAAGAACCAACGTCATCCACCAATTCAAAGTTTCTCACAGTGATGGTGGAGATAGGCAAATCGGAAAATGAAACTTCACAGTCAGATGGGTTAGTATGCTACTACAATGGAATTGATCTCAAGACTGGCAACAACATATGTAGGTATTGAGAAAGCTAACCTGCATTGTTGAGCATTTCAGAACTGATTTCTTGGCCTGTTTGTGCCAACGATATGACCTGCAAAACCAATCATCCCATTACAAATAAAAACTCTAACCTGTACTGATAAATGAAAATGCAAGCATCAATAGGGTTGAAAGTGCACTAGCCTGCATTGCTGCTATAAATTCCTTGAGGCCAAGAAAACCCTGCCGCTTCACATCAGCAATTGCCCAAACCTAATCATCACCACACTCCCACCAGCATCAGCTGTGGCCCAACAACACACCTATACCAGCTGCTGTGCCCATAGGATACTACTGTATTGCATTCCAGCATGAAGAAATCAGTCAGAAATTCTTGCATTACAGTAGTAGGGTTTCCACAGCCCTAAAATCGACATTCTGTTGCAATCAATCCAGTTGCTTAAGCTCCTAGACAAACAAAGTTCAAGCTGCAATGTACAGGAGAGTAACAGAGCCGCTTGCTTGCTTCCACACACTAAGAACCTCCAAAACCTCTCTCTCTCTTTGGTGCCAAGAAACAAAAGCCACAAAACCTGCTTAAGATCTCCCCTGGAAAGCTGGGAGCGTGAGAAGAACTTGACCGCATCTGGCCCCGTAAGCCGTCCATCAGCATCTACAATAGTACAGTACAACAAACAGATGACCATGAACCCCATGAACCCTCAGCACAGACAGAAACGCCGCATGCAAACACAAATTGGATGTTGTGCCATCTGAAATCCGTTCTTGTTGACAAAAGGATATGGAGAAAGAAATGTATCAAGTTGACAGACAACCATCAGGTTCCCATCTAAACACATTGAGAAGAAGCAACGGCCGTGGTATCTTTGGAACTCCAAGGATAACGCCTCGTATTGTGTACCTATGCCATGCTTTATCCGTAAAACAATTTTGTACAACAATCCTTGAGAGCTTACGGAGGATCAATCAACAACAATGAGGATCTCTTTTCTCAACAAACTGTTGCACAGAAATGACAAGCTGATGGTACAAGAGAAGAACAAAACCACTGGTCCTCTCCCTCTTTTTCCTCCTCCTTCCTTCCTTCCTTCCTTCCTCCCTTACTTCTTCATCACAGATAGTTTTTTCTTGGCAAAAAATATAGGGGATGGTATTCAAACCTGTGTCAGCAAATTCAAACCATCGCTTGTACAAGGGCTCGTCCTGCTTGGAATAGTTGGCAGATCTGATGGACAAGATATCCATCTCTCTCACCAACGCTTTCTCTCTGTGTCTCTTCTACTAGTGTCTGTTCTGTCTATTTGTGTATTACTCCCGCCTTGCGAGCAATATCTTTGTTTTATGAATTGTGAATATTGCTTTGTTCTGTTTTGTGCTTTTTTCTTGCTGCAACACACAGATTCTTCACAATCTCAATCCTCCTACAACAACAACAACAACAAAACTCGCAACCAAATTCTTCAATCGCTGCCTACTGTGCGAAGCACAGCAACAGCAAACAGGCAGCAGCTAGCAAGCTTCAAGGGTCCCATGAAAGCGAGGTAGAAGAAAACTTCAGGAATCGCCAAACTCAGTAAAAGAAGGCAAAGCGAAGTAGAAGAAAACTTCGGGAATCGCCAAACTCAGTAAAAGAAGGCAAAGCGAAGTAGAAGAAAACTTCGGGAATCGCCAAACTCAGTAAAGGAAGGCAAAGCCAAGTAGAAGAAAACTTCAGGAATCGCCAAACTCAGTAAAAAGAAGGCAAAGCCAAGTAGAAGAAAACTTCAGGAATCGCCAAACTCAGTAAAAAGAAGGCAAAGCCAAGTAGAAGAAAACTTCAGGAATCGCCAAACTCAGTAAAAGAAGGCAAAGCGAAGTAAAAGAAAACTTCAGGAATTGCCAAACTCAGTAAAAGAAGGCAAAGCGAAGTAAAAGAAAACTTAAGGAATCGCCAAACTCAGTAAAAGAAGGCAAAGCGAAGTAAAAGAAAACTTAAGGAATTGCCATACTCAGTAAAAGAAGAAGGCTTCATGACATGACATTTGAGCTAACTTGCCCTTCAATTTCTTTTTCTTTTTTCTTTTTTTTTTCTTTTTTTCCTTTCTTCTTCTCTTTTTGAAGATACTTTTTTTTCTTTTTGAGAATGGATGTGAGATGGCACCACCTCCAGGCTCCAAGGTTTTATGAAATGCAATTTAATTATTAAATGTATATTAGTAAAATTAATTATTGAATAAATAATTTTTTATTTTTTATATTGACAATTTGGCGAAGTTTTCCAACACTTATAGTAAAATTAGTTGAATTTACACTAGAAAAAAAAATTCCACATTTTTTGTTGGGAAAAAATAAAATTCATCATGGCAATCAAGGCTCACACATAGGTTATTTATTTAATTATTTATTTATCTTTTTCTAAGGTTTTTTTTTTTCTTGCCATCTTATTGGCAAGCATTTCCCCAAAAGGATTTTAAATTAATTAGTGACAATTTTGTTTGTAGCAATGATTTTTAATTTTTTTGGGGCAATTTTGTGATGTAGCCAAAGTGGCAATTGATGATATGAAAATTTAGTCAAAATTTTAGTTATAAACGAGATATGAAAGTTAAAAAAAAAGATTTAAACTTCTTTCTTTTTATATTTGGCTACCTGCTTGAATTATAATGTAGAAAGCTGGTGAAAATTTAGGCATATCTAAAAATAATATAAAATTTGCAACTACAGTACTATAACCTGGTTATTAAAAAAAAAGGTTTATTTTGGTTTTTAGACAATATGTTTGTAGGAATGGTCTTTATGTTTATGGCTACCTACCTAGTGCCTAGCTCATAATCTGAAAAAATAAATAAATAAATAAATAAGGAAAATAATTTTAAAAACATCATCCTTCCTTTTTCCCCCCCCAAAACATGTAATATTTTCCCCAATTTTTATTTTAAAATTTTAATCACCCGGTATAACATTACATGGCATTTAATAGCTTATGAAGAATCAACGAGTTATTAAGATTTTGGAAGATGGAGATTAATTTTTATCATAACTTATTTCAATCTTGGTTGTTGAAAGGGATCTTAATATAAAGACATTTTCAAAATTTCAAAATTTTCATAGGTCAAGAAAAAAAAAAAACAATGAGCTTCATTATAAAAATGTAATATATTAAAATAAAAACATAAAAATCAGATTTTGAAGTATAAATTACTCAAAACAAAAAAGCACAATATTTAGTTTTTTTTTCAATTAATTTGATTCAAATGAGCTTTCAAACTCATTTAATTCCTCTTTTAAGTGTATTATAGGGTTTATCAATTTCCATCAAACTAAAAAAAGCTCTACAATTAACCCTTGCATCATTGGGTCAATTAATAACTCGCAAAAATCAATTTTTCAAGGTTACAGGATTATAAGTAAAGGTCTCATCAAGTTGGTGAATATATCAAATGGGGAAAATATTTTTTCAATTTCAACTTGAGAACTTATAATCTCTAATATTTGTCCAACTAAAAATCCACGTTTGGGAACATGGATTTATATTTCTTTCACCATTTCCATAATTCTATTGATGTTTTTCGCATTGATTTTATACTTTCAAAATATCAATAATAATTTACAAGTTTTTTCACAAGTTCACTAATGCTTGCAACTATTTCAAAAATATTTCAAATTTATTATTTTCATCAATGTTGTCAACAAAAAAAAAAAACTTTCAATTTGAGATAATGAACGCAAATGATGACAATACTTCCCCTTTGCATGGGAAGCAATGATTTTTTATCATATTTTAAAACTATGGTCACTTCTTGTTCACAACAAATTTTTTAAAAATAAAATAAAATCAATTATCAAACTCTAATATCCATCTTAACTTGCACCCACCCCTTTGCACATTTTGTCTTCAATAGTTGCACATTGACAAGCCTTAAAAAAAGGTATGTTCAAAACATGAGCATTAAAAAAAATTTAATTATGCCCAAAGTTTCATAATTATATTAACTTCAGATTTCAAAGCAACCATCACGGTATTCATATTTGAGACTTCATCCTTCACATAAAAAATAATAATAATAATTGTTAATCCATATTGCTCTAAAAGATTTTGTAAATCTTTTGCCAATGTTTGCCTGAAGTTTTAGATGTTTCAAACAATCTAATTGTAATATGTTTTGGCAACCAATATTATTTTTTTAAATTCACAATCAATGCAAAAACATCATGCATTCCTTTAAACATCCAAAGATTAGAATTTGCACTTGTAAAAACATAATTTGTCAAAAGTGGTAAGACATACTTTTGTTTTGTTTTCTCAATTAGGTCTATCACCAGTTCTTGATTGAAGGTTTTTTTAAAGAGAAAACAATACAAAAACATAATTGCATTACCAAACACTTGAATCGGATATTTTCAACGAAATGAATGAAAGATGATTTTTGACAATAAGAAGACCCAAGTTCTTGAAAAACTCTTTCTAGTGCACATGCTCTTTTTTTATAATAGCCCCAAAAAAGTTAGAGATTGCATTCTTGCTTATTGCAGGTCTTTCCTTTGAATGTTATTTTTCCATTCAACTTTTCATGTTGTAGTTCACTTCTTCTTCAACTTTATTTGCAATTGATCCACGATTTACATCCACATGTTTTTTCAATGCAATTATACCATTATTATCGAAATATGACACTAGACTTTTCATTAACCTCATCCTTTGGTTAATAATAACAAAATATGTTAAATTATTATAATAAATAAGACAATGAATCAATTGTGAAACATTCACATCCACTTTTAACCCTTCATTAACATAATAAAATGTTCGACATAAAAAAATTATATAATGAGGTTTCCAATAAATTATGTGTTTATGTAAAAAAATTTATGATTAAAAATACAACATTTCATCATTCTCTAACTATGAACTTGGTAGTGTTTAAGATCTTTCAAACCTTTCTTCCTCAGTTCTCTCCTCCAATGTAATTTCCCCTCATTCATGAAAATATCAAAACTACCCTCCACATGGATCGATTCCATACTTCCAAAATTTGTTAAAGGAAAAAAAATTGAAAAAATCAAATAATTTATTTTTATTCCAATTTTGGTCATTGTTATTATTTAGTCTCAATAAATCATACACATGTGAACAATGAAAGCAAATACAAACATGTACAAGTTTATTATTCATCTTATTTCCCCCCTCACCTGCAATGTGCAAGTTGTTTCTAACTAGAATATCATGAAAACTACAACAAAGGTGACAACATGCAACATGAAAATGAGAAACAACAAAGTGATGATGAAAGACAACAAAAAAATGACAATGAATAACAAAGACAACAATGATTAGCAAAGACAAAGCAACAAAAAAGTGACAATGTTTAACCAAAAAAAAAACACAATACAACAATAGACACAAGAAAACAAGCAAACAATGCAAATGTTTATAAATTTTTTTAAAAATAGTGAGCCCAAGAAGATCAAACTCCTTTTATACAAATGAAAGGTTTTCATTCTTTCCTTTTCACCATGTTGCACGATAGTTATTTTAAATCTTAAATCTAATCCTAACTAATATGAATTAATCTACTAACTAAGTAAGAATCAAACCTAGAGGGTTATAAATTATAACCTACCCAAAGTTAAATCCTGTTATTCGCTAGAAAAACAAATCATCTATTAGCTTAAATCTTGACAATCTTCGGGAGTGCTGCTTTTCGCAACCTCAGGGAAAATTAAAAGAACTGAGCTTCCAAACGATCGCCTTAAATTCCACTACAATAGTCCTGTGAATTCGAAAAGTTTTCAATTGACCTCAAGAAAATATGGTTATTACTAAATTGATTATTTAACATATATACCATGTTGGGGACATATCAATTTGGTGGACACATAATAGTTATTTTGTTCATTTTGAGAGAACCAAGTTGAAATTGGCCATGTTCTATATTTTCATTCAATACCTAACTAGGATTGATTTAAATTGTGTAATGACAAAATCTTACATTTGTATGCATTTTAAAGTTCAAATGCAATAAATTATGTTATAACAACCATGCAATTTAAAAATACTTTGGTACATATTTAAAATACAATGGTTGATTCATTTGGTTATGTTACATTCAAAAGAAAGTGTAACACGAAGATAGGTAGATCTGGTCCAGTGTGAACACTGGATTTTTTTTTGTTCTTGGGCTAATTGTGATGGCTGTTTTTGGCTTTCGACGCTCATTAATCCTGCATGGAGTCTTTCTCTTGGTGTGTGCTGTGTGTAGAAAATGGCGACGCATCTTCATGAAAGCTGATGGAGCTGGTTTAAGGAGGGCGGCAAGAAATGATGGCTAGGTCGGTGAGGAGGAACGGAACGACACTGAGTGGGAGATGGAAGCTTGGAGGAGAAGCCAACAGGAAGAAAGAGGAGGAAAATGGCAGGCAGAAGCTGGAAGAAAGGGGGACAGAACAGACAAGAGTAAGAAAGAGGAAACAGAAGTGGGGAATGAGATAGTGAGTATGCTTGAGCTGTAGTAGAGCAAGTTCTGTCGGTTACCGATTTTTCCGCTGCGTCTAGTACTCGGAGTATGTCATTTTGCTGTAGAAGTTTTTTTTTTTTTTTTTCTTTTGGAAAGGAGAGAACGCAAGTGTAAATTCGGAAGGATCTGAAGTTTTGGAGGAGGATTTCCGAAAAAGCTTGTGCTTTCGGCATGTACTCATTCTGTAATTAAAACAAGAGATGTTTTGCATGTGAAGTCTGTGTGTTTGAGTGTGTGAATTTGTTTCTGAAATGGTGTGTGGTGGTGAGGAGCTGACCTTTCGAGTGTAGCTGAAGGGATCAGTAGTTTCAGTTGGTGTTCGTTTGAGTTTTGGAGATCTGAGCGTCGATGAATAGATCAGGGTAGGTCAGGTTCGCATCAGGGGTTTGATCATTCTATGTGGTGAACATGACCCCTCTCTTTTGGTTACAAAAGATTTCACATTCAATTTTGTCACACTTTAACGACATAATTTGTTTATGGTTATAGCACCATGTGTCTTGAATGGTCATTCATTCTAATATTATTTTAATTCAAAATATTTAACTTGAAAAATTATTATGGGATCTTGTGTATTCATTTTGATTTAACAACAAAAAATGTATGATATCAATATGAAATTTATCCATTATGTTATTTGCTACGTCTTCCAATATTTTGTTTATCATTTAATGTATACACATTAATATAAATTAAAATACACGTGCATTTTATTTAATCAATTAAGTTTATAATTTTTTTTGTATTTGTGTTGGCACATTTTCAATGATTGCATGCATTTTTTAAGATCCATACATGGGCAAAAGGATCCATTGTCATTTGTTCTTCGACCATTTTATAAGTTTAAATGGCATACTAGAAGCGGTGACAAGAAATGATTGGTGGGCGGAATATTCAATAAACATTGTGTTGATTGTTGCTTGTTGATTGATTTTTCACATGATTCCAAAAACTACCCAAACCATAGTTAAAGTATCATATGGACTTGGTGGGTGGGCGGGGGGGAGGGGGGGGGGGTGATTTTTTAAAAAGCTTTCCATAAGGACCCACTATTCAAATAACATTCTTTAAATAATTTCATTTGAAACAATTGTCTAAGAGACAAAAGGAATAATTTTTTTAAAAATTAAATTATTCATCATGGATAATAAGTGATGATGATGATGATGATGGATGATATTTGGAACCAAATTTTTTTAAATTGTGATAAAATTTCACCATTTTGTGTGTGTGTTGGGGGTGGGGGGGGGGGGGGATGGCCTAGCAACATCAACAAAAAAAAAAAAGACCTAAAATTTCCAGATTTTGAATAAATTAATAAACAATTTTCCTAGATTTTAAACTTAGGCTTTAGTAGGTAGCCACAATATAGGAGACATTTGAAAAAAAAATCTACTGTGAGATCTGCTCTTGTAGCCAAAATGTGGCTAAATCTTGTTATTAATGATAAGATTTCCTTTTTCCTCTGAGAACCAAATGGCATGAGCAACATGAAAAATTGATGTTGTGTGAGGGCCCAATTTGGTGGTAAATTTAGCATGAAAAATCTCCAAAGGACCATGTTAGTATGTTTTTGAAGGTTTTAAATTAGATGCTGGACTTGCAAAACAAATTTTATTTGGCAAAAAAACTTGTATATATATCCATTACTTCTATTCTTGGAGGGAGTTTAAAGAAATTGAAGAACCCTTGAAAAATTTATATATATATATAACACATAGAATTGTTTTTGCGAGATCGCCACTCGCGCTCCATCACTAAAATGAAAAAAATAACACTAGTGCTATTTTTATTTTTATTTTTCCTTTTTTCAATTTTGTGACATAGCCAAGGTGGTGATCATACCATAGGATGATATAGCCAAATTTTGGCTAATTAGCAAAATGTGATAGGAAACAAAATTTCTATATTTTTTGGCTACCTACGCAAACCATGTATAGAAACTCAGCAATAGAAAAAGTTAATCCAAAAACTGGTTATGCCCAGTAATTGGTGAGAGGAACCAAAATTATATTCACACTCCCCATTCACGCAGTTTAAATCACAATTGCTAGTCGATTATGGAATTGTGTACATGTTCAATTAGGTTCATAATTGGCCACTTGGTTTTCTAGTGTCAAATTCCACAAGTGGAATGGACATATAAGACACCCAGCTGCCCCATTGTGTGTGCAAGATCCAAAAGCCCTGCATGGGAGCCTGCCCAAAGCCCAAAAAAATGCTGTGCACAAGGGGCAGGGTCTTAAAAACAAAAAAACACAAAAAGTACAGTACCTTAGGTTGCTAGCTAGGTCTCACATAGGTGTACCTATACCCTAGGTCCTACCGTTATTACCGTTTGTGTTAGTTCCTGTGAACTATATAACACACCCGTGCTTCCTGTAACAACAGCTTTTCTTTTCTAACCATCCAAGCAAAAAGCTTTTTAGCTTTGCTTGTTGTTACCCACAAACACACTCTTTTTTCTCTTTGCTGAATCTCTGGTTTCCTCCTCATCAATTTCATTGTTGAATCAATCACATTTCTTCTTCTTTCATTTCTTTTCCCCAATTTTTTTGTTTTTTCCTCCATTAATCTCCAATGAAACAGCACCATTGTTGTTGTTCTTCTTCTTCTCAACAAAAACCATTGTTTCAACGGAAATACTAGTGATTGATTTGCAATTGCAGAAAGAAACACTAGTGATTGATTTGCGGTTGCAGACAAGATCATCTTGCAACTTTTGAAATAACTTTATGTTATAGAGGTGCCAACATTGTCTGGTCAAAATAGTGGGTTTTGATTTGAAGCACCCTCGACACAATTTTCACTTTGGAGATCATGACTTCCTGCCATGCTCAAATGGATCCAGGTGGGAAAATTGCAAATTGTTTTGTGAAAGAAGGGAAAAATAAGTGAAAGAAATTTGTTTGAGTATCAATGTCTGAGCCATGTGTTCTCTCCATATTTTGTTGTTGTTCAGTTTTTAAGAATTTTTGCATGATGTGAAATTTGAGCTTGAGTGCATGCACAAAATTTTGGAACAGGGGGCAAGGGAATAGAATGTGGAGGTTTTTGGAAGGATCCTCAGTATCAACGTGGAGGGTGTGTGAATGCATTGCGTAGCGCACTTCGCTCTTGGGCCAAGGAAGTTTGTCGTAAGTACACACAAGAGGAGCTCATTGCTACTTAAAAACTTGATTGCAATAGAAACATCATCCCAAACCACACTTCAAAGTCACAAATATCCATTTTCTTTATTCAAAGGCAAAACTTGGTCCATTTTGTACTGGCATAGAGTAGTACAAATGAAAAAGAGGGGTGCTGTTCCAACACACTTTGGTGGTCTTAGTAATGTCTGTCAAATGAACAGAGATGAAGAAAAGGAATGCAGATATCTCTACTGCAGTTCAAAACTGTGCACGCCTAGAACAAAGTCTCACCCAGTGTTCTATTGATGCGGATCATTTCCAAAGCACCCGTATGTTCATCTGTCACCTTCTGGAGTTTGCTTTTTACTGCCTTCTTCAATGAAGCTTAAATGAGAGTTGAAGAAGAAGGTGGCTTTGAAAGTGAGGTTGGGGTTGTGTCTTTGTCGTGCAGAGGACCAGATTGCAAGTCTTCTTTGTGCAGCGGAGTCTATCATGGCTGTTGATGAAATGCATTCCTTCATGGTGAGTCCACTTTTTTGGGACCTCTGAACTGCATATTGTACAGAAACTTCCAAACTTCTCTGCAGCCACAAAAATGCATCCAGTGAAAGCACACTCAGTGGAGGTTAAGAGTATCAAACTTCAAATACAACAATTTTCTTTGAGTTGTGGCACAACCAATATAAAGGGGTAATAAGAAAGACTATGAGATCTCAAATGAGTAAAGAAGTTCAGTGTCTTTATTTGTTGGGCAGGCTGAAAGGAACCGGGCAGCACTTGATGCATCGCTTCTTCTATTCGGGTCAAAGGGAGTCATAAAGGTAGCTGCACCATGTATTTAGTCAGAAAGTCTACATGATTTGGCTTGACGTGATTGAGAACTCTGATTAAAGATCTCATCACTGGAGCCACAGACCCGCAAGTCTTTGATCCATTTGCTAATCCTTGGTGCCCAAAAAACATTTTGTGGAATGATGGAAAAAGGTGGGGATTTGTGAGCAGCCACCGGAGGTATGTGTTGGCTGCGTATTGCCACAGCAAAGAAGAACAGCAACCTTACTTTGTGAGAAGCCTTGTGTGGTGAAGGCAATGTCTGATGGATGGCAGCCTCGCTGGCCTGGTGACATGGGTGATCCATTTGAACCATACACAGTAAGTGCAAGAAACTATACAGGAATCCATTTACTGATTTCAAGGTTCATGCAACATGTATTAGAATTTCAAGAGCCGTCCATCACAACTCTTTTGCAGCAACTCTGGCAGGGAAATTGTATCTACATGCAGGTTGATTTGCACTATATTGAATCCACATTTCAGTACTTGACAAATTCATTCAAAGAAAGTTCAATGCAGTCCAGTTTGCATGATAGCAGCACTTGTGAAACATCTGAATATCTATATGTTTATCCTAAAACATGCAAGAGGCGTTGACGTTTACCTTAGTCTGCAGGCAGTCCTCACATGCAGTGTGTATGGATGTGCAGCAATTGATTGAACAATACCTGCACAGCGCAATCTCCTACCACGCCAGGTCTCTCACACACATACAACCATTCCATTCCAAAATGAAGAGGGACTTTTATGCAGAAGATTTGAATATCGCCATATAGACTTATTGTGTGCTTTAGACTTTTTGTGTAGTGAGATTCAAGGAAAATTTTAGCATCAATTTCTATAGAGCAGATTAACATCAGGTGGATAAATCAATTGATGAAAAACTTAGAGCAAATTCTAGCAGTGGAAAAGAAGATACCTGATTCATGATGTTCCAATTGGACAGGGCATTGGAGCAACTGAGTTGTGCATTTGCAGGAGTTAGAAAAGCCACCAAACAAGCACGTGATGTTGCCTACATTCATGCACTTGCAGCTGCAGCTGGATTGTCAGTTAAAGAATACCAAAGATTGCTTGAAATGTTCAACAGAATTGACCAGGATAAAGTTGGGTGAGATCTTGATTACCTCTGAGCAACCCGAAATCAAGATGCTCATAGAAAGGTAATCCAATTGTGCCAAGAGAATGTTTTGAACTTTATACACAGTGATGAAATCTTTGATAGAACTGAAGAGGGTTTTCAATGGATGTGTTTGAGGACTGGAGACCAGAACAATAAGTAAGCAACAATTGATGGCAGCCATGAAACGTGACAAAGATGTACACCTCTAATCCCCCTCCTGTAACTGTTGATAACTACTGAATCTACCAGCTTTTGTTGCCAGAAAAGACCGAAATAAGACCATGGAGTTCCAGCAATTGATGGCAGATTGCTTGCATGCAGATTGCTGCCTTCATGCAATTGTCAAGGGCAAAGCAGAAGGATGGCCGTCGCGAGACCTTTGAGGGCGTGTTCAACAGAATTGACAGTGAAGGTTTGTTCCACCCATTCTCATCCCTCAACTCACCAACTAACTCCAGTGTCATATTATCCTATGGAACTATTAAAACTAACTTGGCAGCAATTACCCACCCTCTGAGTACTCTGCCATCCCAGTCTGTCCCACAATCTTCAAAGTTTTGCCACATGAAATTTGCACCTTGTGATAACGTTGAGATCACAGGCGCATTCATAAGCTGTGGTAGAGATATAGTGACAGGTATGACAATAATACTCACCATAGAAGAAGAAATCACCCATGGCTTGCCTAGTGACAAGCATGTCTGAATGCCTCTCCAGCGGCTGAAACTCTCACTTGTGTGTTGGAACCACTTTCTTTGGCTAGTGCTCATTCCAAACTCTTTTCCCAAGGTGGGCCTGGAGCACTAGTAATAGACTTGTTGAGGAGGTGCATACCTCACCAGATTTGAATCTGCTAGACCTCCAAGCTGATCAAGAGTATCAACCACAACACTAATGGCTTTGCAACAGCAGCTTCTTTTGGAGTCCAAGTAGTCAAGTTTCTGAACTCGCAAGTGTTATGATGCCAGGGCTGGGGGTTGTGACATGGGAGGCATTTCTACACTTCTTCTCCATGGAGAGGTCACTGACAACAGATGCAGGGATGAACCCTATGTGTGTGCAGCCCATGTGCACACAGCCCCTGTGTATGCAAGCTGCTATGTGCGCTCAATCCATTTGCCCCTCCAGCATTGCCATTTGCCCCGCAAACACATGTAAAATGAATTAGTGCACTGAAACACCAACTTTCTTTCAACTTGCATTAGATTCACCTCTAGAACTTGGCTCACAAATATGGTCCTCATGCAACTTCAAAAGCATTTTGTGCTTGCTTATTCTCCATTGATGTGGCCACCAACTATTCATGGGAGGTGGCAGATCATTGATTGTGTAACACCAGCTTCTATTCTTCTGTGAAAGCTCCAACAGATTCCAATCCAAACAGATCTATATCAGTCTCAACTATTTCAAAGGAAGGATTCTGAATTTTAGATGAATCTCAACTGAAAAATTCCAAATTTGGACATGTACACCCATGACATGACTTTCATCTGTGGTTGACATCATCTGTTTCTCCTGCATCAGCAAACTTTGAGATTTGCTCAGAACTGTAACACATGAGTTTTACATCCAGGATTAAACTTAGATCAGCAACCAATTAAATAAACCCTACTTCAGCACAGATGTTTAATTGCCAGATCAAATTTTCACAGCTTTGGATCAAAATCACTTGATAACTGCAAACAAGACAACAGATTTCTCAACATCAAAGACAGCCTTAAGCTATGACCTTGCAAGGCTTTGTGAACACAAGTTTCTTTCTTTCTGAAAAACAGTGACCACAAACCTGAGCCACATTCACCATCAGAATCTGGCTCCTGTGAAGGATGTGTCACAGGCAGTAATACATATACCAGCCATAGCAACCACCAAAACTGTCCACTATTTTTTACAAATGATACCTAAACCAACTACTTAACCACCATAGATAGAAGTAACCAAATGAACCACATATGTGCTCACATGCAAATTTTAGCTCCGTGTACCAAAGATCTCAGCACCAATGATGGAGCAAAAAATAAAATTTCTATGTATACCAATTTAGAAACATTTCCGGTGCACAATGGATGGTCCTGACTCATCATACTCTGCTTTAGCAATCCACATCTGCAACACAACCACAAAGTCAGGGACTGTTTCAAAGATTCTCACCAAGTGACAATGGACATCAGCTCAGCTATACAGCAGGAGTAGAAATAGGATGAAAAAAATTGGTGGATTTCCAAACTCTACTAAAACACTCTTGGGCTGAAGTATCCACTTCAGTTCTGTAAAAGATGATGGACAACTTGGAAATCCTATTTGCCCCAGTTTCTTAGATTTGAACTCATGAGACTCTGAAAGAAAAAGGAGTTCAGGGATTGCCTGCTGAAAGGTGCTCAGAGAAGCCAAGATAGACCCTCCGATCCAGACACTGTACTTCCTCTCAGGAGGTGCAACAACCTTGATCTTCATGCTACTTGGGGCCAGGGCAGTGATCTCCTTGCTCATACGATCAGCAATACCAGGAAACATAGTGGATCCTCCAGAGAGAACAATGTTGCCATACAAGTCCTTCCGAATATCCACATCACATTTCATGATGGAGTTGTAGGTGGTCTCATGGATGCCTGCAGCTTCCATCCCAATCAAAGATGGGTTAAAGAGCACCTCTGGACATCTAAACCGCTCTGCACCAATTGTAATGACCTGTCCATCGGGGAGCTCATAGCTCTTCTCCAGTGAGGAGCTGGTACGAGCTGTGTCCAACTCCTGTTCAAAATCAAAGCAAACATATCCAAGCTTCTCCTTCATGTCCCTCACAATCTCCCGCTCAGCGGTGGTGGTGAAAGAGTATCCACGCTCTGTAAGAATCTTCATGAGAGCATCAGTCAAATCCCGCCCTGCAAGATCCAGGCGGAGGATGGCATGTGGAAGTGCGTATCCCTCATATATTGGCACTGTGTGAGTCACACCATCACCACTGTCCAGCACAATTCCTGTCAGGCAAGAAACAGTGAGTAGTTCACACATGTCCAACTACCTAGTCAAAAATCTCCAGAAACTGCATGGATTGCTGGGCACAAGCAAGTCACAAGGAGTCTTTACCAGTTGTTCTTCCACTGGCATAAAGTGAGAGGACTGCTTGGATAGCAACATACATTGCAGGAACATTGAATGTCTCAAACATGATTTGAGTCATCTTCTCACGATTGGCCTTAGGGTTGAGTGGTGCCTCTGTCAACAAAACAGGGTGTTCTTCTGGTACCACACGGAGTTCATTGTAGAATGTGTGATGCCAGATCTTCTCCATGTCATCCCAATTTGTAACAATACCATGCTCAATAGGATACTTCAAGGTCAGAATCCCTCTCTTAGACTGGGCCTCATCACCGACATATGCATCCTTCTGTCCCATGCCAACCATAACACCTGTATGCCGAGGCCGGCCAACAATGCTGGGGTACACTGCTCGTGGGGCATCATCACCAGCAAAACCTGCCTGTATTCATGAATAGAAAATGCAGATTGAAACTACTGAAAGACCTTGTCTAGTCATTGAATTACTGAGAGCTTAGGAGATTCTCATCAGCTGAATTTTGTCATGTATCTCAGATGTAGAAAGAAACTGAAAAGCATATATGCTTTATTGTCATACCTTGACCATTCCAGAACCATTGTCACACACTAGAGGCTGCACATCATCGCTGACACCAGCCATTGTAAGGGACCTCTTTCCTGCATGGAAGATGTTAACAATAGCAATCTTAGT